>CAMPDV010000012.1:0-1200000 GCA_946699065.1 Loxodes magnus | reverse complement strand
AATTTAGGATAAAATTAAAAATTAAAGCAAATGCTTGCATCTAATTCTATACAAAGGTTTTATAAGAAATTTAGTGAAAGTATGTATTAATATCTGAAAATAACTCTTTTAATTATAATAAGTTTAGTATTTTTGCTCAGTTTTATTACAATTATATACAATTTTTTCTCTTATCTGTTGAACTTATTCTAGTTGATTCAGATTCTCTAAATGATTTATAATAAATAATTCTGGTATTTTTAATTAATTTTTTATTTTTATTAATAAAATACCAAATTCTAAAATTTTAAATAATGGTTGATAATAGCATAACACAAAAAATAAAAATAGACTTACACTAAATAAATAGAAATAAAAACTGCAACTAAATATTCTAGCCAAGTTTAAACTTAGATATTTAAGCTAAGTAAGGAAATAAAAATTAATATTAATTCTAAAAGTTTAACTAAAGGGTTAAAATATAATAAAATGCTAGCTATATTTCTAAAGATATAGATAATAAGTAATTTAGTAATCTAATTGTAATTAAATAATAATTTATATTAAATAATTGATTCTATTTAATTAAATTTGATGATAACTCTTTTTTAAATCTAATACTTGTTAATTGGAAAAATTATATATGATTTTGATAAAAATGATATAGATAATGAAACATTTAATTTAAAACTATGTCTCTTAGCAAGATAAAAATTAGGAAGTTAATTTAAATTATTAGCAATTTTAAGTTGATTGAGCACTTAGCTATGTAATTACTCTTAATAAAGTTAAAATAATTATAATCAAAAATCTAAAAGAGACAATGCTTTAAATTAAAATTAAATTTAATAATAATTATCAACAAATTTTTGCAAGGCATCAAATACCTTTATATATGTTTTTAATATTAGGGTAATTTATAAAGCTTTTTTAGCTTAGTTGAATACATTTTCTTATTTTTTGAAATAATAAGCTAAGGACTTTTTAATTAATGAATATATAACTAAAAAAACTTTAAAATGTTCTTATAAGATTATACTAATAGACCTATTAATTAGTTTCTTATTTATGCTATTTTTATTATTTAATAACTAAAATTATATTTCTAAGATGCTATTTCAAATCCTTAGTTTATTATACTTTTTAATGAATCTGAAGTTTATTATAGATATAATAAAAGTTAAAACAGCAACAAGAATTATTTCACGAGACTGATCTGTTATTAGCGTCATTTGTGAAAATTTAAAAGAATATGGCATAAAGATAATTTCATATATAGAGGATGAACTAAAACTTATAAAGAAAATAAACTTTAGCTTCTTTAATAGAACAATTATAATTATATTTAATAAATTTAATAACTTAAAACCTATTTCTTAATATTAATTTCATAATTCAACCACAACTCTAAGATTTAAACTTTATTTAAAAATTAAGTCAAATTATTATTAATTTCTTATGTTTAAGAGTCAAATTTTAATTTTAAATTTTCTATGCATTTTAAAGTAAAAAATAATAAAAATAAAGAAAGATTATATAAAAGATATCTAAAGCGAATTATTATTAAATAGCTTCTAAATATTAGATATATAAACTTTCATCTCTTTTTAATTATAACCAATATATTAGAGTTTTCCTTTTCAATAAAGACTCAGTTCTAAAATAAGAAAAATTCTAAATTGATATATAAAAATAGGAACTAAAAATCGAAAAATTTATTTTGCAAGTGAGTCACTGCTAAATAAATCATATTTACTAAAATGTATAATATTACCCAGTTTTCTATAACCTTTAATCAATTAATGTTGATAGATATATCATTTTCATAAATGTTAGCTCGATAACTAATAATTCAGATTTATAAAGGTATTTATTTAAATTAATTAAAGATAAACAAAATTAAAAGGCTAAAATAATTTATTATTTATAGGTATAATAATTATTAAAACATATTAAATAAATATTCTTTTTCATTATGTTCCTAGTCTAATTGACTTAGTAGATATTATATGATAAATTCATATTATTATAGCTTTAAGCTTAAGAGTATTTCTAAAAGAAGTAAATAGTATTCCTTATATTCAAATAGATATAGAATTAGTTAAAGTGTATAGTTGAACTTAATTATTCTATTCTTTAAAAATAAGAGTAGATATAAAAAAGCTGAATTTGTATAAAGTAACTTTACAACTAAATTAAGAAGGTCTAATACTTTCAAACTTTATTCTAAATATTTATTTTGATTTTGGATACAATGATAAATAATTTAAAGCAATTTTGATCAGCCTAGACTATAAACCAACTTATAAATAAATCTAGTTAAATAAATAATTTCATGAAGACAATTATTGATTAAAAGAAAAACAAATCTTTTATATAATTTTAATAATTTAAAGATACTCTTCTTATTTTGTAAAATATTTTCATTTAAAAAATTCTACATTTGAATACTCGCCATTTGGGAATTCATCTAACTGAATTACTCTCGTTAGAAATTCCAAAAAGTATCAATCTCCCTCTCTTAATTAGCTATTCTGAGGTCTAAGGTGTCTTGAAATTCCGTGTTGGATCATTTCTGTTAGGTTCTCATTTTCCTTTCTGAGCTTACTGACCTCTTCCTGGAGGTTTAATATCACTTTGATGAGTTATTCCATACTCATCTGATCAGAGGGAATTAGCTCTATGACTTTTTGATACAAAGCGGACTTTACTTGTTTCCTAGATTTTTCCTCCGATGTTGACGTTAGTATATGTGCGACTTTCAGAAGCTGTTTGTGATATTTTTATTGTTGCAATGTGACAGATTGCTATATTCTTTAAGAACTAAAAATTCCTTTTTGAAGGCCGATATTTTTTATATAGAAAATTTTTATTTAAAAAAAACTTTATTAATTAAAAATATCTATCTAATCTTCTAAAAATTAGTTTATCTTATATATAACTAGAAAATAGAATATTCTTTCATTCATTTTTTGCTATGTAACTTGAATATAAAAATATAAAAAATAAAAAAATAAACTTATTTAATGTTTTTTCTCTATTTCTTTAATTTTAATAAATTTATCTTCTTTAATTTTAAGAATAAAATTTAAATTGTATTCTATATTCTTAGATATTTTCATTAAGGTTGTTCGTTGATATCTTAATAGAATTTATGTATTATTTCAAATTTATTTACATTTTAATTATTAGTATCTGATATACAGATTTCTTTTTGTGTAAAAAATGAAATGTATAAATAGTTCAAAGTTACTAGTATACATTTGTACAGATTATGAAAAATTGCTAGACTTAACAGAATTTCAGCTATTTTATTTCTTCGTTAAGTCTAAAAATTTACATTCTTTATATATTAGCTATATTTTGTTAGCGAAAATTTATTTTAAACTAAATTATTTATTCTCTATCAGCTTGTCTGAAATAAACAAATCTTTCTGCTCTTTTGAACAGTCATCAACTTGAGCAAAAATTTCATTCTCAATATAACTCTAAAACTTAATGATAAAAATATATAAACTATTTATAAATATTTTCTATATCATTCTTCTAATATATCATGCAAAAAATAAGACTTAAACCAATTAAGTATCACTTACTTTTAATTCATTTTTGATTTTTTCTTTTATCTTTCTGAATTCAGATTTTTGTGCTGATATCTTAAAGAAATACATCTTTGGACATTTTGAATTAAGTTTAAATCAAATTAGACTTTCTAGTCATGTTTCTACATGAAAATTATGTTATAAGTGAGTATACATAAATATTATGTTATAAGTGAGTATACATAAATATTATGTTATAAGTGAGTATACATAAATATTATGTTATAAGTGAGTATACATAAAAATAGTTTTATAAGTGAGTATACATAAAAATTATGTTATAAGTGAGTATACATAAAAATTATGTTATAAGTGAGTATACATAAAAATAGTTTTTTAAGTGAGTATACATAAAAATTATGTTATAAGTGAGTATACATAAAAATAGTTTTATAAGTGAGTATACATAAATATTATGTTATAAGTGAGTATACATAAAAATTATGTTGTAAGTGATTATACATAAAAATTATGTTATAAGTGAGTATACATAAAAATTATGTTATAAGTGAGTATACATAAATATTATGTTATAAGTGAGTATACATAAAAATTATGTTGTAAAGTCTAATTCTTACTATTTAAACCAAAATTTTGTTAAAATAATAAAATAAATCAATGCAATAGAAAATATACGATAGGTCCCTTGATGAAGAGAATGACTTGGAAAATTATAATACCATTAAGGAATAAAATTAACAACTAACAAATGATTAAGATTAAGAGATGAAAACTCGAAGCGTTAATTTAATTATAAATTCTATTCCATAAAATAGATATTGCAAATTTTCCATCTTCAAACTAATAATTGGGTTTGTAGTTTTATTAGCCTTAATAGTCGGTATCATATTTTTGGCCTAATTTATATTTTTTTCAGAATCTAAGGAAGGTAATTTTTTATATTTAGAAATAAACTGTGCTAAAAAGCATAATTGCTAAACTTTCGAAAGCTATGTAGAGTCGATGAATGATCCGTATTACTAAAGAAGTTCGCCAAAATTAAAGTTTGAGTTAATTAAATACTTTTATTTCAATTCTTCAAAATGGGACGGTAAAGTACCAAAAGATGAAATACCAAAGTTTGAGATACATGAAGACTGCTTATCATCTTTCACTTGTTACGAGCTATAAAATTATACGGAAATAAATAGTATGCCTATTTATATTTTCAAGTTTATGTCAGTCAAAGAAGTCGTCCATAAGTGAAGAAATGTAGAATTTTATAGTCCAAGTGGATAATTCATAGCTAAGAATAGAGACGAAGTAGATTATGATGTAGCCATTAACAATTCAAAGAGTGATGTTTAAAGTTGGATTTTATTCAATGAAAAAAACATCACCAACTATCTATATCTATGAAAGACTTAATAAAAAATTTTTTTTATTGCTGAAATATTGACCAAAAAATTTTATGACTTTATTGTTAAAAAATAGTATCTTTTTAATTATGAAAGCAATTTGGATTAACTTTTATTACAACATTATTTATCATTTATAAGTTAATTTTATATAATGTTTATTAAGAGAGCATACTAAATCAATATTTAAGATTTTTTGCGATATCATTTTGCTATGTTTAAAACTTAAAAGTTAATTACTTTATCTTTCTTTATAAATGTTTCTATCTCTAGCATTACTAAATTTTTATATTTGATTTATGTTTAACTTATACATAAAAATTATGTTGTAAGTGAGTATACATAAAAATTATGTTATAAGTGAGTATACATAAAAATAGTTTTATAAGTGAGTATACATAAATATTATGTTATAAGTGAGTATACATAAAAATAGTTTTATAAGAGTATACATAAAAGATTATGTTATAAGTGAGTATACATAAAAATTATGTTATAAGAGTATACATAAAAATTATGTTATAAGTGAGTATACATAAAAATAGTTTTTTAAGTGAGTATACATAAAAATTATGTTATAAGTGAGTATACATAAATATTATGTTATAAGTGAGTATACATAAAAATAGTTTTATAAGTGATTATACATAAATATTATGTCATAAGTGAGTATACATAAATATTATGTTATAAGTGAGTATACATAAAAATAGTTTTATAAGTGAGTATACATAAATATTATGTTATAAGTGAGTATACATAAAAATAGTTTTATAAGTGAGTATACATAAATATTATGTTATAAGTGAGTATACATAAAAATTATGTTATAAGTGAGTATACATAAATATTATGTTATAAGTGAGTATACATAAAAATAGTTTTTTAAGTATACATAAAAGAGTATACATAAAAATTATGTTATAAGTGAGTATACATAAATATTATGTTATAAGTGAGTATACATAAAAATAGTTTTATAAGTGATTATACATAAATATTATGTCATAAGTGAGTATACATAAAAATAGTTTTATAAGTGAGTATACATAAATATTATGTTATAAGTGAGTATACATAAATATTATGTTATAAGTGAGTATACATAAATATTATGTTATAAGTGAGTATACATAAAAATAGTTTTATAAGTGAGTATACATAAAAATAGTTTTATAAGTGAGTATACATAAATATTATGTTATAAGTGAGTATACATAAAAATAGTTTTATAAGTGAGTATACATAAATATTATGTTATAAGTGAGTATACATAAATATTATGTTATAAGTGAGTATACATAAATATTATGTTATAAGTGAGTATACATAAAAATAGTTTTATAAGTGAGTATACATAAAAATTATGTTATAAGTGAGTATACAAAAAAATTATGTTATAAGTGAGTATACATAAAAATAGTTTTTTAAGTGAGTATACATAAAAATTATGTTATAAGTGAGTATACATAAAAATTATGTTATAAGTGAGTATACATAAAAATTATGTTATAAGTGAGTATACATAAAAATTATGTTATAAGTGAGTATACATAAAAATAGTTTTATAAGTGAGTATACATAAAAATTATGTTATAAGTGAGTATACAAAAAAATTATGTTATAAGTGAGTATACATAAAAATAGTTTTTTAAGTGAGTATACATAAAAATTATGTTATAAGTGAGTATACATAAAAATTATGTTATAAGTGAGTATACATAAAAATTATGTTATAAGTGAGTATACATAAAAATTATGTTATAAGTGAGTATACATAAAAATAGTTTTATAAGTGAGTATACATAAATATTATGTTATAAGTGAGTATACATAAATATTATGTTATAAGTGAGTATACATAAAAATAGTTTTATAAGTGATTATACATAAATATTATGTCATAAGTGAGTATACATAAAAATAGTTTTATAAGTGAGTATACATAAATATTATGTTATAAGTGAATATACATAAATATTATGTTATAAGTGAGTATACATAAATATTATGTTATAAGTGAGTATACATAAAAATAGTTTTATAAGTGAGTATACATAAAAATAGTTTTATAAGTGAGTATACATAAATATTATGTTATAAGTGAGTATACATAAAAATAGTTTTATAAGTTGAGATTTATATAAATTATATTATATTTTTTTATTAAATTGCTTTGCTCATTATTCAAATGTGAGCAACAAGGTCATCTTCATCAGAGGTTGGTGAAGTTAAGTATCTTTGATTGACTTTATGTCTTTCTTTGCTTTGGCTTGGCCTTGAGATATCTGCTAGCTTGATCTTCGGCACTGACTTATTTTAATTTTTAATTCTGGAACGAAAAAGAAATAATATTGCGAGTTCATCAGTGGTGTGGAATTTAAGTACCCATAATTGACAATATCGTCCCCTGATTAGGTGATGCTTTGAGACACGATCCTGCCATGTCCTTGGACTTCCAACAATTATTAAAGATAAGTATTCTGAAATTATATCAGTATTGAACATTTTTATTACTGAATAATTATAACAGTATTGAACAAGGTTTATCAGTATCTGATAATTTTATCAGTAACAAACATTCTTGTCAGTATGAAACATTTTTTAAAGAGCTGCGCACCAACGAGAGTGCTATGCGCTCTATAATCAAATTTATTTATTTATAAGTAAAGACACTCAATAATAAAGTTTATTTCTAAGATGTAAAGATAATTATTTTAATGATAAGTTAAAAAAGAAATTTCGTTAAGTATATAATGAAATAATAGTCTTTCTTCATTAAAGATAATGGATTTAAATTAATAAAAATGTATATACTTTTTTTTCTCGTATGGTTTGAAGTAAAAAAGGAAGCTTACAATAATAGGTAAAAAAGTATTATTTTTAGAATATTTTGCTCATTAGTTATGAAAGAGATTTATAAAATTCAAATAGAATCATATAAAAAATAGATTGATAACAAATCTCTCTCTTTAGCTCTAATTTTAACTAAGTAAGATTTAATAAAGATAAATAATCTTAATATATCAATAACAGAGCTGTTTCAAACTAAAAGTTTTATATTTATTTTAGCATTTTAATGATGAGGCAAATAAAACTCATAAATAAATTCTTCATAATTAAATTCCAGGAAAATGGAGAATAACTAAGAATAGAAAATTTAATAAAGAAAGGCTTCAATATAAGTCAAAATAGAATAAAAAAGCAAAAGTCACTGGAATCTTCCTCATCGTGTCAAGGCAAACGGATATAAGAAATTTAGGAAAGAACTTCAACAATAAAGCAGGAAGATGAATTTCTATCTAAACAATATGATAAAATGAAGAAACTGTTCAGCTAACAGCATGAGATTCTTTATATTATTTCAGACAGAGTAAGAGAATTGATAGCATATATTGAGCCATGAACCTTAGAAATGACTTATTTATGGAAGTAACTTGATTAAATCAAAGTCTTAACAGAAGAAAATTGATGACATTAATCCTAAAGCAATTAAATTTATGAATTTCAATGATCACTGAAGAAACTAAGAATATAATCCTTAAATTATAAAGTAACTGATAAATCAGAAATTTAAAGAAATGAGGTAACTAAAGATTGAAGAAAATTGAGAATTTTGCTATTATTTTATAAATATGGATGAATGCCTGTTCAAGAAAAATAGTAGGAAATCTGGTACAGTGTCTACTGCAATGCGAGTAATCTCGCACTAGATGCCATCATGGGGAAGGGTGTGAAAGTTCGGAAGAAACAAGCCTAACTTTCCCGAGGATTCTCGCTAGCAGTTGAAGGTTTTAATGGCAGGCCTACTAACGACTTAATTACTAATTCTTATTTGAATCTTATTCAAGAAGACTGGAGCATTTGCTTCAAAATTTAAGAATAATTTTAATAAGCAGATTCCTTATTTTGAGAAGTTGATGTGACTAATTTGATGAATAGAATGACAACAAGAAGTATGAGAATACTTTTTTAATATTAAATATTAATACTGAAAGAGCTGCGCGCAAAAGAGGTACTACACGCTCTATAATCATATTTATTTATTCTGGAATAGAAATAAAAAATTAAAAGATTTAGATATTGTAATTCTTCACAATATTTAATAAAAATCTGTATTGGTTGCAAAAGACTTAAAAAAGAGGACTAAATTATCTGAAGAGAATTAGCAAGACTTTTAATATGGAAAAAAGAGTCTACAAAAGAAAGATTGGATACAAAATAGATCTGAGAGAGATGGAGAGGAAGTGGTAACCATCTATATAAAAAACGGTCAAGGAATCCAAATCTAATAAAAAATGATATCTGGAACCGGTTAAAATTCCAATGAAATAAAACATATATTAAATATTTAGTTGATAATAATAATAATAACTTTCTTTGCTTTTAATTTTTTCAATTAAAATAATAATAATATAAAATGGCTGAATTCAAGAAGGATTTTTTACTACCTCCTCAGAACAGGAGAGAAAACCAGAAGCACATATTCTCACCTCGTCTCCTTCAACTTAACGCTCTTCTTAAGAAAAATAGCCAGAAATATCTAATAGATTAGAAGAACTTATAAAAAATACTAACTTCTACAAATTAAAATAAAGCGGATCTCTTCCATCAAAAGACAAGTAAGAACTAGATAAAAATAAAGAACATAAAAATTAGCAAAGCTCTCAACACCTCCATTAAAAACTGAAAAAAGAGACCACTCAACTGAATCAATAAAAAAAATAACGAAGAAATAAAAAATAAAAGAAGAAGGCAAAGTACAATAATTCAATATAGATCCTATTACCTTTGATTTAGACAATACTGAAATAGAATAATGGACTCTTAGATGAAACAACTGATTCATCAACTTATTGGAAGCATAAAAAAACTCGAAGAGGAATTAAACTCCCAGAAGAAAGAGATTTTTGTATTAAGTCAGGATTGACAAATCATGAAGATGATGATGAAGTCTATATGGTAGACCGAAGAGCTAAAGTCGGATTTATGAGTGATAGCAAGTTTAGAGAATGATATTTGAGTAATGCAAGAGCAAGACGAGAAAAACTGAGTAAATTAGATTAAAGACTCAAATTAATAGAATAAAACCTGTAGAAACCTTCATAATGAACTCCAATGAAAATAGAGAAACAAGAAAAGACATTTCCTAGAGCAAGAAAAAGATGCTATGTTTTCAACAGCATTCGATATTCATGGCGGAAATGTCCCCAAAAGGAAAAAATAAGAATGAATATCTGAAGAAATGTTAACTAATAGCAACTGAAGTAGCAAGCGACGGAATTCTTCCCACCAAAAAATGGGAAAATCTGATGAAAAAAATTCTCAACTCAGATTATTCAAAAGAGAGAAGTCAAGGAAAAAGAGCAATACAAGGAACGAGCATGCAGGACGGAGATATTATACATATAAAACGTCAATTAAGCCGGAAGGCGACCAGTTATTTTAATGATCAATGATAATTAAAATTATATATTTCAGCCTATCAAAGGAAGGTAAAGACTGTAGAGATTTAGAACAAAAATTTGTCTAGTATTTAACTAGAATAATTTACAATACTGAAAGCAATTATAATTCGAAGATATTTTAGACACTTACTTATGTTAGTGAATATTAGAGAAAAATATAAAAAGAAATTTGTATTTTTAAGATATAATAATATAATTTTTATATATTAAAATAGACCTTTTAATAAATTAAAAAGTGGATTGAAGTTATGCAGAAAGTAAAATATCAATAACTATTTTAGAGAACAACTCTGTTTTATATATCTTTTATTAGAATAAGTTATTATTTATAAAATTTCAATGAAATATATCTAATAATCTTTTTGAAATAATCGCATCTATTCTGTTTATGATAAATATTTACCTTCTTAATAACTACTTTATCAACAAGAATATTTATCTGTCAATAGCTTATGAAAATTAAATAAAGAAGAGATTAAAAAGGAATTTTAAATGAGATTTAATAAGAGATAAATAAGATATATTAAAAACTAACTTTTTCTTAATTTTACGAGATCCAACATTAAATTGTAAGGCTTTGAAATCAAAATGCACATATAAAACTGCTAAAAATACAATTTTGATTGATGAGATTTTTTCTTTCAATCTATGATAAATTTAAAATGTCAAACTGAAGTTCTATGTTCAGGACTTCTATATTTAAATTATTTTGTTAAAACGAAAATGAAATAGATTTTTTTTAATAACTGTAAAAATTGTAAAATATTTAAAAATCAGGCATAGATGATTAATTACTATGCATTATTTAATAAATAAGTAGATAAATTATTCTAATTAATTAAAAATTCAATTTATTCTGGTGAAAATTTGCTAGAGCTAATAAAAAAAATGATATGAATTAAAAAAAAAATTTTTACTAAATAGCATAATAAGCATTTTTTTAAATAAAGGTAAAAGAATGGGAATTTTACTTTTATCTAAATTAAGTAAAATTAAGAAAGTTATTATATAAATAATAAATAAATAAATTTGATTATAGAGCGCGTAGCACTCTCGTTGGTGCGCAGCTCTTTAAAAAAAAATGTTTCATACTGACAAGAATGTTTGTTACTGATAAAATTATCAGATACTGATAAACCTTGTTCAATACTGGTATAATCATTCAGTACTAATAAAAATGTTCAATACTGATATAATTTCAGAATATTCGTATCTTTAATACTTGTTGGAGGTCCACGGATATGGCAGGATTGTGTCTCATTGCATCACCAAAGCAGAGGGCGGCATGTGTCAATTATGGGTACTTAAATTCCCCAACCTCTGATGAAGATTACCTTGTTGTTCATCTTTGAACAACTATGGCGGTTTTAAAAAATATATTATATATAATAAAATTTAATTTATGAATAATTTGTTATTTTCAGAATATTATTGTTTAAATATATGAATATGAAGTAATAAATTAAAAATAATAAATAAGTTTTATTTTAAATCTTTCTTATTATTAATGAAAACGAATTTAATAATTTAAGTTTAATAAAATTGTGCTTTACTTTTAAAGATAAAGTTTTAAAATAGTCTATATTATATAAGTTTATTTCCTATATATTTTTAAAATTTATCACCTATGATATATTTAAATTTATCTCATCATCAATTTTTCCTTTTTTGATATTGCTAATTTTCTATCTAAAAGAATAAAAACTGACTTAGAGAAACCAAATTCGTATTGCTTAATCTTATATTAAAGTGTAAATAACTTTAAATAGCAAATTACATTAAATCTACTCGCTTACTTTTTTAGATTCTTTATAGATTTTATCTAAATCTAATTTTAATCTAAGACTATTAAGAATTTTTATTATTATAAACAACTTAAGAAAAAAATAAATAGAATCTCTTGTAAATTCTATTAAATATATTCTGTATAAATGATAAACAAGGAAACAATTTTTAAAGAAAAATAATTATTTCTAGATTTTATATTAATTAGCTTTATAATCTTTTCTTTGATAATCCTATATTAGTAAAATTACATAATTAAAAATTTATGTAATTTATTTTCTTTCATATAAATTAATTAAATTATTAAATTATCGTGACTCCACCATTATTAGGTTCACCACGATTAATAAAAGAAACCAAATTTTATTGTTAAAATTGTTTAGAAATATTTATAGCTTTCTCTGGTCTCTTTTCCCACTTTTACTTTTTTCTCTTCTTTGAAACAAAAATTTTTTACCTTTGCTCTCTAAATTCTAGTAATTCTTTCCGAAGGCTGAGATGAAGGGATTAGAAAAAATTTCAGTTTTGTGTCAAATGTTGCAACCAAATTAAATTTTTCTACTTAAAAATTTAATTTGTTTCAGTCAAGTCTTTGGGTCTTTTCCAACTACTAATCAGATTAGAGACATGTGAAGTCAGGAGAACTTTTAGATCTGAACTTTAGTACCTCTAGTCAACTTCTTGTAAGATAGAGAGAGCCCTCAAATAAGTAAGGCTTATCACTCAAAGGCCACATCCTTACTTACCCATTTTTGATCTATTTCAAAAGCAATTGTAATGTAGTTCACACTGCACCAGATTACCTACTCGAATGACTAGAGCATATCATCCTTATTAAAAATGGATATATTAATAAAAGCTGATATTACTTTATAAAGTTTTATAAACCATTCTAATAAGTTAAATTTATAAGCTATTTATTTAAAGATATTTTAGTTAAATGTTTCATATACATTTTTAAAATTTTAATTCTCTTTATTCCTAAAAAATTACTAAAAATAATCAATATTTAAGTATTAATTACTATAAAGAAACTTTTATTTAAATATCAGAAGACGAGAACATTAAGTATAATTAACTTTTCCTATTTCTTCAAAAATTACTTAAAAGAATGCTAAAAATTGAATTTAAATATCTTCTATGATTAGATGCTTATATGGTTATTTTAAGTAGATTTTTATATTTTTGCACTTAAATCAATATTTTTATGCTAATTCATTTTAGAATTTTCAATTATTCTCATCAAATTAACTACAAATCTTTAAGATCGATAACTATGAATGTCTGAAGATAACTTAGCTCGCATATGGTGATTACTATGAATAACTTCTTAACAATATAACAGGGAGAATTTAGAGATCAGACTTTATAACTATGAGACAATATTAGTAGTGAATTTATTATCATCATCAAGATTTTCAAGCCAATAGAAAGATTTTTTAATTGTCAAAATGTTTTATTTTCAAGATCTTGAATCAAATAAGAGTCTCTAAGGATTAATAGATATAATCAGACATTATTGCTTCTGCCATTCTTTCGATTTAGCATACTAAAATTTTATTTAATAAGACTTTTAATTTTTGAGTTTATTATGATTCTTTAAATTACTAGCAATAACTTATGAAAAGATTCTATTATTTCATAAAAATAAAAAATAAATTATTTTATCACCTTAATTATCAAATGAATGAGTTTGTCTTTTTTTATTAAATAACTATTTTTTAAATTCCCTTCTAAAAATTCTTATTTATCTCAATTACTTTATTAAGTATATGCTTTATGAAGTTACCTTTCTTTTCATATCATGATATAATTTGATTTATTTTGACTTTAAAGAAATTATATTTTCCATATTTTTCATAGCTATAAAAATATATCAAATTGGATTATATATTTAAATATGAAACTTCAAATATATTAATGACAATGTTTAAAAATTTAATTTTAGATATTTTTTAAACCTTATGTATTTTTCAAATTACTCGCACATTTGTGGAATTTCTTAAGTTATAAAAGACGTTAAAATCAAAGCCTATGATTATTTTGCTACTTACTAAAGTACGTTTTGGAATTGCTTGCATAAAGATTTTACCAAGTAGAAGCTTTAGGCGTTTAAAAGTTTATCCATTTTATTCTAGAATAATTAATTAGTTTATAAACCAATTTCATTCCATTTTTTATAAATGGCATAGTCCAACCAACTTACTCTCTATTCTCATCCATTTTCACCTTATGTAAGAGCTATTCTCTCGCTGCTCTATGATGCTGATGTTCAATTCACTGAATAATTTGTAGATCTCATGAAAGGTGAGTAGAATACTGAGGAGTATAAAGCTATTAATCCTTTCTGTAAAGTTCCTGCTATCAAGGATGGAAACTTTGCCCTAGCTGAAAGTACTGCTATTCTACGTTATATTTGTAGAAGCAGAGGACTAACCAAATACTATCCCGAAAATGATTTCGCTAAAGCAGCTGCCGTAGATAGATTGTTCGGACTTTCGCCATCAAGTTTCGAATAAACTGTTGGAAAAGTAGTTTATTTAAGACTTTTTGCCCCTCAAAGAGGCATAATAGTAAGTGAAGAAGAAGTCTAGAAGTTAATGTAAGAAGGAACTTCTAATATCTAAAAGTTCGAAACTTTACTAACAAGTTCTTTTATAGCTGGTGAAGAACTTACTATTGCTGATATGTACTTGTTCGCTGTTTTATCTCAGCCTGTATTACTTATTTCTTTAGATTTAGCACCTTTCCCGAAGTTAAAGGCCTGGTACGAACGAGTAGCAGCATGCAAAGGACCAGCAAAAGGACTAGAGAGATTCAAAGAAGCATGTGCTGCTTTCTAGGCTGCTTAGAAAGCATAGCAGAGTTGAAAATGACAATATACTTTTTATATTTACAAACTATTTTTATATAAATAATAAATTGCTAAAAGTCTTTACTCCTATAACTCTTTATATCTAACTTATGTCAGCATTTTTATTAAGCTTGTTATTAGTTTGGTAATATTTATTATATTCTAATGTTTTATTTAAGCAAAACCTTTTGAGTAGCAATAAATAAATGTAGAGTAAGTTACAATTAGAAAATAAATTAAGAGTTTATGCATTTTTATTGTTCTTCAATTACTTAATTTCATCTTTGTTAAATCCTTTTATTTAAGCCCTGCTTTAATTATCTTTGCATTCATTTATACATGATTAAAAACCTTCCTTTTACATTAAAATTGATCAATTAATTCATTTTCAAGGTTCTAAATATATTAAAATAACTTAGAGAATAGCCAGCAAGTTAGGAATAATGTGCCTTATAATGAAAGCAGCTTATACAAATGACATTACATCAATAAACATGATACTTAGATGTTCTAATATAACTCTAGCTAAATAAGAATAGTTTTATACAAATAAATATTAACTTAATTATTAATGGGTGTATAAAAAGTAGAATAGATATATAGTGTAAAGTAATTATTACTAATAAATTTTATTATGCTATTTAATTTCTTAGTTCTATCTTAATGAAAGCTTCTAATGATTTAATTTATAAAAATTAACATGCTTTATAGTAAGATAAATTAATATTAAATATTTTTAGCATTATATTAAGGAAATATTAAGGAAAATGAAAATATATTTAAATTTAAAGCTTATTAGACTTATAATTTAATAGGTTTGTTTCTTTTCTTCTACTAAATTTATATGACCTTATTGTAGCTTGATATAATAATAAGTTTATTCTTCTTTTGTAGTATTAAATTAATAGTATATGAAATCTATTTAGATTAGATTAAATCTTTTATAATTAATATATATTCGTTCAAGTCAAGAAAATATTAAGGCAGAGTTGGGAGATTGAATCTTTAGAATGACTAAAAAGTAAAAAATTAGTAAGAAGAGATCTTAGATATTTTTTGCAGACTAAGAGATAAAAACTGAGTTTTCTATTAAATCAATATAATAATAATTTTAGTGAATTTAAGATATTTAAATCAGAATATAGTTAAAAGTAATGATAATTTAAGATATTAACTAATAACTTTAAAATATTTTAGACTTTAAAATGAAGCATTTTCACAAGAATTGCTTAATAATTCTTGCTATTTTAATAATAATCATATACTATCTCTCAACAGCTTTTTATATATAAAAAAATAAATAAAATAAATAAATAGATTATTTTTTCATGCTTAAATAATAAAATAAACATTTAAAGCCACTGTAACTATTGATAGAGAAATAATTAACTTTAAATTCTCTTTGATGAAGTATATAATTGATTCATATAAAAAACTATTTATCTTTTTATAAATTAAATATTCTACTTTATATTAGTGCTTTAAATTATTAAAAATTTATAATATATCAAATAGTTTCCTTTTTAAATAGCAATGATATTATTTTAAATTTTAATTGACTTCATTAAATGATTTATTCTTATTTTCTTTTTATTTATTCAAATAAACTAAAATATTTTGTTAGTATAAAGTTAAATTTTTAATATAATCTGTAGAGATTATAGATATTTTAATTCATAAGTAAAACAATCTTCAGATATCCTTAAATTCAAGCTTTGTTCTTCTCATTTTCAATATTTCTTTCAAAAAATTAAAAATTATCGTTAAATTATTATATTTAGTCACTTAAAATTGAATAAAGGAGCTAGCTTTTATTAAATATCCCACCAAACGCCCAGGATTAATTATTTCATTTATATAAGACATTTATTACCTTCTTCGTACTCTACTAGAAGACTTAGTTAGATTAGCCTTAGCTTGCTCACATATATATTAATTTAAATGTATAATAAAATATTAGTATTTATTGTAATTTAATACTTAAAGATAATCTAATATATAATCTTAAACCCTTTTAAATCCAAATTGATATCTAATATATATAAGTTATTATAGCTTTAAAGCTTACTATATTTTAATAACCAACTAGGATTTTCATATTTATCTATTTTATAAATATTTTCTTCAAAGTGCATATTCAAGCAATTCCTAGCTAAATAAGAAAATGATTATATTTATTATAGCTTCAAAAGACTACTGAGAAAGATTAAAAACAGCAGATTGAAAAGCACAACTAGATTCTTTAAAGATAGTAGTATTTTATTAAATCTTCTTAGTGGATAAATAAACTCTATTAAGGTTATTATTTCTATCTAGCAACTTTGCTTCATATTAATAATTTAAATTTAAAACACACATTAAATTAGCTTTTTTTAAGAAGATTATAAAAATTATAAATTTAGGCATCTAGCAAAAATAATTAGTTTCATAATAATAAAAAATTAGATATTTATAGCATTCAAATGCATGAGAAATATTAGTGAGTAATATACTGTTAAAAGCAAAAAATCAAACTTTTCAAGTAATTTTGGATAAACTGAGACTTAGATTTAAAAAGAGCGAAGATATTTAAATTTTTTCTAATTATATTTGCATAGAAAATTATAATCAAAAGTATCATTCTTAATATAGTTATATCTTAATCTCAATTTATAGAATTATCATTTGGCCGCTTAGTAAGCTAAAAGTTAAAATCTAAACAATGTTTTATTATTTTGTAGTAAATTAGGATTTAAATGAGATTCTTAAGCTTAAATTATAAATTTTTATAAATAACAGTTTATTTTGAAGCATCAAGGATTATAAATGAGCATAAATAATTAAATTTCTTTCTTAAAAATTAACATAAAAAATCAAATCTAATAAGAGATGATTAAATTATGATATACTTTCAGCTTCTTTTGCATTATTATAAAAATGTTGAAAAGTCAGAGTGATTCAAATAAAATAAGCCCTTAAACATAATATATCTTAGGTTAAGCTCATCAAATGCCTAAAACAAATAAACATAACCCGAAATTGTTTAGATGTTCTGTTTTACTCATATTAATTATGATAGTACTCATAATATTTGCTAATAACATTGATTATGTTTCAGAATATTGAATTCCATAAACTTAAGATATTGGCAAGAATGATGAGTAATATTTTATTAAAAATAGCGACCAAAGAAAAAGAGACGATGTTATAAAAACAGAATAAAAGACTAGAGAAACCTAGGAAAATATTCAAGATATTAAGATTGCTGGTAATTTTTATTTTATAGAAGATGATTGTTTAAAGGTTTAGAATTGTTAAACCTTTTGCAATTATACAAAATCCATTTAAGATTCATATTATAATATACTTCCTAAAGAAATAAAATTCAATTCCATTCATACTAAGTATTTTAATTCTTCTAAATGGAACGGAACAAAACCAGTTGATAATATTCCAGAAAATATATAACACACTGATGAATGTATTTTTCATAAAACTTGCTATGAAAAATATGAGGTTCAAGAAATATTATGTATGCCTATATACATATGGAAATATATGACTGAAAGAGGTCCTTTTCGCAAATGGAGAAATGTTGAAATTTATAGTCCAAGTGGATTACTAATAGCTTATAATAGAGACAAGCAAGATTATTAAGTCGCTATAGGAAACTCGAGGGAGAAAATCGAAGAATGGATTAAACAAAATGAGAAGAGCATTATAGATTATCTCTATTAATGAACAAACTATCAAATACATATTATATCTCTATATTCTTTTCTCAAAAATAGAATTTCATCTCTCCAATAGATTAATTGTAATATTATTTTGCTTGATTTAATTTTAAGTTAAAGATATACTAATTGAAATTAACTTAACCTAAAATTAATAAAATAATATAGATAATTAATATGATATCGTCTCTAATTAACTTACAGGAATTGGAAGTTCATAGTTCTTCAGTTATATCTCAGTCTTTAAAACCGAAATTGACCAGCTTATTCTTCTTAAGTTTTTAATTTCTTCCTGAAGGTTGTAGTGTGAAGGTCATAGAGGAATTAACATTTTTGTGAGAAATTTAAATGAGGTCTAAATTTTTCTAAAGTTATATTAAGATAAGTTCAATTATATCTTTTCCGTTCCTTCCAGCTCTTTCCAAGATCAGTGACAGCTGAAGACAAGTGAACTCTGAAACTCAAAATCCAACTAACAAAGCTCTAATATTAAGTCGTTAGAAGATTTTCATACCACTAGAGAAAACCACTAGAAAATTAGTCTTGTCTCTAAGGATCTCGTCCACACCTATCCTTGATGGAATCTAGTATAACTTTACACATATGACAGTATACTGGAACATATTACCTACTAATCTGTTGGATAGCTCATTATTCATATTTGAATATAATAAACTAGAGATACTCAAATTACCGAGTCTATATTTATTGATTAAACATTGCCTTAAAAAAGGCAACTTACTAAAATAAAAAGCACTGAAATTATTTAATTTAGCTTATTCAAATGATTTATTTAAAAAAGCAAAAGCTTCTAAATAATTAGCCTTTATATTTAGAAAATATTGCTTAAATATTACATTTTGAATAAAGATTAAGCTCATTATAAAACTTTATCTTATCTTAATAGATTTTCTTTTGCCTTTTTGAATAAGCCATGATCCTTCATTTTATGGATAGTGATAATTATTCTTTTAGATATTTATTTTTTATTTTTATTAGGTAAATTGAAATAAACTCTTGATACTTACATAAGTTTCTGCATTTTATGACGATAAAAAGAATATAAATCTCAATGAAGCTATGTATTATCAAATTAATTAGTAGGCAAAAGTTCAAAAAAGGAAAGAACCACTAGATTAGCTAAACTTATTTAATTTTACTTAGCTTTAATGCATGGTTAACTTCAAACAAGTACAATATCTAAAGAATTATAATGAATAGAACCAACTAAGTCATCATTAAACTTTTCTCTAAATATTCGAAAGATTAATAAGAATCATTATTAATAAGAGGAAATTGCAACTTAAAGACTGCATTAAAAAGAAGCAGCTCCAAATGCAAACATCTAATCTTTAAGAGCTTTAAACTTTTTCCAATAATTTGTTTTGCTTAATAAATAGTAGTTAACTATTGTTTGCACTTATCAGCTTCGAAATTTAACTTTTTTATGAAATAAGAAATTAAAATACTAAGAAGCTTCTAATTAAGATGCTAAACCTAATAGATATAAAATATGATAGAGTTTTATTTGTTATAATTTTATACAATAATACGAGTTTATCTTAGATAATTATTATCCATCGATCGAGAAAAAACTTCTAACTTTCTAACTAAATATTTTCTATTTTTTCATTTCATATTAACCTGAATTAATATCTTATTTTGAGTCTAATCTTTTATCTGTAACTTTAACCTTTCAAAATTATTATTTTCGCAATTATTTCTAAAACTTAAATCAAATGCTTATCTTAAAATTTTATTTTTAACAAAAACTATTTGACCATTTAATTCCATAGAGATTTTCTACTGCCTAGTCAACAAAGTAACTTAAATCAACAAAAATAATAAAAATTTTAATTAGATTAAGCTTATCAAATGTTTGACCATAAGCTTACAATCACATCATCTTTACCACCAATCTTTTTTAGTGATTTTTTAAATAAAGGAATAATCTTAGCTTTGCTAGAGTAAATAGTTTTTCCTATTATTTAAATTTGATATAAATAATTAAAGACAAAGATCTTAATTTCTATTAAATCCTAACTAAAATCTATTAAGAGATGATAAGTTTATGATATATTTTCATTTTTCGGATAATTATAAAATAAATGAAGCATTATTCAAATTAGTTATTCAGTAAGGAATTTAATTAAGAACTTACAGTAAAAATAGAAGAATAAGGTGAAACCCAATAAAAATAAGATAATGAGAATTGCTCTATCTAAAAGATTTCTATTCAGAAAGAAAATGATTCTGAGATTTAAAATAAAGATTATCAAATTTAAAGCTAATATGAAGACTATTTTACCAATAGAAAGGTACTTTTAGCTATCTTAACTTTGGCAATTACAATTTTTTTTGTAATAGTGGCTTGGAGTTAGTTCTTTCATAAAGAAAGTAATAAAAAATATCCAGATAAATATTAAATTAATGATAACCGAAAGCCTTAAAATTACTAAAATAGCAATGAACTAGCAGATGATATTTAGGATTACGATGAGGAAGAGAAAAAGCAAACTTGGTATAACCTTAAATAAATGAACGAAAATCAAAACTCAATTAATAAACAAGAAGATATTTAAATAGATAAATAGGATAAATAGAACTAAGATGAGTTCTAATATGCTAAAAAAGGTTGCTTTTAATATAAAACATGTGATACATTTTGTAATTATACAAAATCCATCTTATTTTCATATTAAACTCTTTCTGAAGATGCTAAATTCAATACCATTCATACTAAATATTTTAATTCTTCTAAATGGAACGGAAAAAAACCAGTTGATTATATTCCAGAAAAGATAAAACATTCTGATGAATGTATTTTTCATTGAACTTGCTATGAAAAATATGAGGTTCAAGAAATATTGTGTATGCCTATATACATATGGAAATATATGACTGAAAGAGGTCCTTTTCATAAATGGAGAAATATTGAGGCTTATAGTCCAAGTGGAGCATTTATAACTTATAATAGAGATAAGCAAGATTATTCAGTCGCCATAAGAAAATCGAAAGAAAAAATCGAAGAATGGATTAAACAAAATGAGAAGAGCATAATAAATTATCTCTACAACTGAAACTTTATTAAATTAGTCATTTAATTATTTTAGGTCCTTTTGTTTGATTATTTTTAGTCTTTTATATTTCTAAGTCTTTCTACTTATCTTCTATAGTAAGATCTTTCAATCTATATTTAAAAGTCTAAAGAAAATATCCTTAATAGAAACTATCTAGTACATTAAATTTGATTATTATAGAAAGATCCATTAATAGAATTCATCTAAGCCTGCAAATAGGATTTAAAGCATATGAAAGAAGATTACAGTAATCAAGTGAATCTCAATTGAAGTTATTAAAACTACAGTCACTTCAGGTTTTACTCTATAGTTTCTAAGTTTTGAGATATAAATTCAATTAATAGTTAAGCTTTGAAGATAAATTTATATTCTGCACTAATTGAACTTGATACTAAAGCTAAAATGAATACTTAATCTATAAATCTATTTTAGCATCTAAAATCAAATAAATACCTTAATTATGAAAGCCTTAATATTAATAAATCATATTAAGAATAATTAATCATTTTTACTCTTTCTTCTAAACTTAATTTTAGTTCCGGAGCTAATAGATAAAATAATATGATTGCTATAATAGCAGAACTGATTTCTTCTACTACCATTGATCTATAATGAAAGAAACTCTTAATTATCTGAATGAAGTTAATTAATTCAAAGATATAATTATAAGCTCACTCTTTCAGAAGATTTTAAGTATAAATAAAGTTTATAAATAGAATGGACTAATATCAGATAATAAGCACTTTAAATTTATCCTAGTTTTATAATAAAGCTTTATCTAATAAATAATAATCAATTGGAGTTTAAAATTAATAAACTAAAGAATTTAGAAGTTGCTATTCAGGATAAATAGAGTAATTATAAAATCCATGTATCAAGCTTTTAAATTAGTTAAATTTAGAAGTATTATCTTAGAAATATTTAGTGCAGCTGATTTACTTCGGAAGGAAATTATAATTAAGATCAATAAAGTTTAGAAGGCTAATTCTTTCTTTAAATCTGGAGATTTAATCCTTTTATTGTTTAGATAAAGTTTTTAAATTATAAATGTAAATAAGAGTAGCTTTTAAACTATAAAGCTATGATTTATCAATAATTTACAATTATAAAACTCCTGTTTAACATTAAAATAATAAATAGCAATCTAAAAGGAGTATCTTAATAATTTAATTTACTAAGAAGAAATAATTAATTGTCTAATAAAGCATTTAATTATATAGTTAACTTTGAGAAGAATAAATCGAAGGTAAAAACTAATAAATTTTATACATTTTATAGAAAGAGTCTACCCACCATGAACTTGAATTTTATAAATACTAATAAAAAATTGATTGAATAGTTTGGATCTTTGAAAGAATAATGTTGGTAATATATCTTTCAATTATGAAATTTCTTAATAATATTTATTTAGCAATTCTTCATTAAGTTAGATTAAAAAATTATCTCTTTATTTTAATTGTTTCGTTCATCTAAATTTTAAAGCAATAAAAGCTTACCAGAAAAATAGCTTTAAAGTTAAAACTTTTAAAAATATAACCAATAGACTAGATATTTTAAAAGCCAGCTTATTGGTAATTAATTATAATTATTCATATCATAAGATTCTAAAATTGAATCTATTTTTAGATTATATATAGTTGTAAAGTTAAAAGAGATAGCAAAATTATCTAAACAAATAAACATTCTAAGATTTTAATTTTTAATATCAATCATTTGTTTTAACTACTTTTTCATAAAAGAACATAGGCTTTAGTGAATAAATTAGATAACCAAAAAAATTTTATCTTATTAAAGCATCGACTTTATGAAATAATGTTTATCTAGTTAATTTAGCATGCATACGATAATTTATTTTATAGTTAATAATAAATAGAGAAAGAGAAATATTCTAACTACTATTTTATAGTTAATAAGAAATTGATTCAGAGTTTAAAACTTTTCATTTGCTGGAGTTATTAGTTATAATATAAAGTTTAGATAATTTGAGCAGTTATTGCTGTATGTACACAAAGCTGAGAGATATAATGTAGATTGATATTAAGGAAGATCCATGGAATATGAAAAAGATCGTTTAAGAAAATTAATTAGCATATTAGGGTCACTCGCTTTCTTTTTGATTTTTCTTTTCGCATTTCTTACATTTCCAGTCCTTGCCACATTCTTCCTTCGTAAGTTAGACGCATTCTAGATGAAATCATTTCTCGCATTAATCACATTATACATAAGCCTTATCAGGATTGCTTGGCTTTTTGCAGTAACAGTTTTTAGGCCACTAGCTAATTGGTGGGTTAAATTTCTATTTTTAAATATCCCAGCTAGCTCTAGCATAGAAAACAGGGTCTTCTCCTTCCTTTTCTTCACTTTTTTCATATTCTTCAAGAGTCAAGATTTAACAGTGGCCATCTAAGGAAGTTGCTTCCACTTACTCTTAAGCATTACTTAAGAAAAGTTCAGAGTCGCCGAAAAAGTCATATTCTTTATTTATTTCTTTAGCATTCATATACCATGTCACTTTAACATAAGGTTTTGTTTTGTTATCATTCAGAATAAAGATCTACTCAATTTTCCCTACAGAAAAGGGCTTATTACCATCTTCATCTAGTTCTCCCTCTACCAAAACTATAACGTTATCGCCAACTCTATACTCTTCATCTGATAGTTTTACTTTTTTGTAAGATTTCTTTTTTGCATTTGCGTCAGACAATTCAGAGTCCTATTTTAACTAATTTTACTTAGCTTATAACTCATTTTATCTCTAACCTGGTTATTTGGCATTTTCCTTTTAAGGTAATTTCTATTTATTGTTATTAGATTACTATGATAATATCTTTCTTTCGTTTTATTTAGGCTAGGACTAAGTTTGACTTTAGCTTTTATTGTTCTCATTATTCTCTTATTTAGGGTTTGCTTTTTATCTCTTATTTGCCTTCGAGTTCTCTTATGTAACTTTATCCTAAACTTCCTTTTACCTTGATCTCTTTTTATCGTTAGTTTACGAAGACATATTAATTCGATGTCAATTATAACAATTTAACTTTCAGTTAAACTTTATTTTTAAATTACTTGGAAACTAATTAAAATTATTTCAAAACCGAATAAAGAAAATTCCGTTAGACCCTTTTTCTAATTTTTTGAATATCTTTCAAATTTCTATAAATGATTTATTTAAGCTATTTTACCAGCTTGCTTTTAAATAAATTATTGATGGAATTATTTAAGATATTTTTCTTCTATCTATTTTAAAATTATTATTAAATATCATGCTTATAGGTGAGAGGTATGTCAGCTTTCAATTTTTTTCTAAGAGAAACTTAATTATTTTATATTTTAAGGATCTAATTTTGTTTATTTCCAGTTGAATATTAACTTTTATGTTTGAATAAAATGGGCCAATTTTTTAAAATTCATAAATGATTTTATTTTTAGGTAGAAGCTAGCTAATTCTCTAAGTAATTGTTCTTTTATGATAAATTCTTAAAAATTTCAGAAATATAAATTGATAATTTTCACTGCTTTAAGATATTCTTTCATGGATTGATATCAATTTCGATGTTTAGTAAATACAATTATCTTTTAAAATATTCATATGCAAAAAGGATTTTGATAGTAGGATAATTGATTAACTATTAAAATACCTTTGCTATATTTGTTAAATAAGTACAATTCTTATATATAAGGCTAAAACTTTTGTTTATACTTAATTAAAAGGCTTTTTCTCTTCCCTATATTACTATAGTTTCTTAAAGGTGGCATAAGGGATTTAGTTAAAGTTATAAATTAATTTTAAACTAAATTTAGATATAGAAGAGAGAATAAATTATTAGACTATTATCTTATCAATAATTAATTAGATAGCTATATTTCATAGCTTAAACTTATTTAATCTTAATCTCTTTATTCTCTTTACTTAATCATTATCCCATTTACTTATCAATCATTTTTATATTCTCGATGTCTTAAATATATTTATATACTTGCTTATCAATTTAAAGAGAGATAAGTGCTTTAGACTTTTAGTTTAATTTAAATATAAGTAAATTTAAATTCATTCTAGCTTTGTTCTTAAGGATTCTAGAAATCACTTAAACAAAAGCTAAAAAATGCTTATAATTATAAATAAAAATAGCTCAAAGAGAGAGGTAGAAAAATATTAAGCTTGCTATTAATTACTATTAGCCTTATAGGAGGAACTGTTGAATGATTTAACCTAAGTAATTAGAAATAATAGATGTAATAATTCATAAGGAATCTATATATTCAATTATCTTCTATTCACTATGTATATTATATTTAGTCCTTTACTACTTTAAATCATTTATACACTGTTTTAATCCCAGTTTTTAAGATATGACCACTCAAATAAAAAAATAATTGGAAGATTTAAGAAAAAGTAATAGTACTTGTTATCCTTTTTAAAGTATCAGAATTGATAAATTAGATCTATAATTAAGCAAAGCACTTAGTTTTATACATATAGCAGTTGAGGAAAGAAATTAAGAATATAAAGAGTAGTTTAAAATAGACAAATCAAAATAGCTGGGTAGGGTTTAACATTATTAGTATTAAAAGAGTGATATAGTATGTAGTAGCTTAGTTAGATAATAAGTATTAATGTATTTAAGCTCCAGTTTTTTAAATTAAAGGTCCATAAATTAAATAAGTAAAAGGTTTTTTATAGATTATGAAATATGCTCTTTATGAATATAAAGCTATATTAAATATATAAAATGTCTGGACCAAATATTCGACTTGACTTGACTAATATTAAAAGAAAGAAATCTTCATTAATTGAAAGTCCTTAAGGAGCACTTAATAAATAGGTTAGAAAACCATTCACTGCTAAAATAAAGCCGAAAAAAGAAGAGGCACTGATCAATTACCAGATTAATGACTCTTATATTAGATATATTAAATAAGCTGTTTCTAGCAGGTAGAAACTAAGAGTTAATAACTATTTTGAAGGCAATGAAGAAGTTATAGAAAGCCCAATTCCTTATATTAAAGCTTCTGTTTCTACAATCTTACAAAAAAAGTGACAAAGCTACATGAGTAATAAAATCAAAATTTTAAGAAGAGCTAGCATCTAACAAAAGAGTAATTTTGGAGTTCTTGGTTCTGGTGTTGCTTAGTAGAAAAATAGCTAGCAACAAGATTGCTTTCTGACATCTGACTAAATAGTTGGGAAGATAAGATTCAAGTAGTTCAAAAAAGTGATAATAAATTAAGAAAGTTTAGGATATTTGAAAGGATTTGAAACTATACAAGATCTCAATGAAATTCAATTTAAGGACTTCGCATAAGAGTTTAGACAGTCGTTAATGGTAAAATAGAAGTATCCGAAAAGAATACAGCACAAAGTCTTTAAAGTTAAAATTTCTTAATTTAATTTTTTTGTTATTTATCTAAGACAGATTATATTATTCGTCAACAACCCATTAAGAGCTTAAAATATTTTTTCATCAAATGAAGTTATTAAATTTAAAGAATCACACTAGAAGATTTTTATTATTTTTAATACCTAATTTAATAACCTATTTTCAATAGGCTTTTGCTATTACTTATATAGCAAGCTTACAAGAACTAATATAGAGTAATAACTTTATTTAAGATTTAAGAATTTTTTTACTAATAAAGGCTAAAAATGAGTTACAATACAATAATAAGCAAGATTAACTCTAACTTCAAAGAGGCTATATAGGTTATATATAAACAATATCTTTAGAAAACATAATTAGTCATTTTAATGTTCTTAAATTTAAGAATTAATAGTTCCATTTCATATGCTTGCTCATTTGTTCGATATAACTAAGAAATCTCTAATAAACCATTTACTTATTATTTAAAAGTGTCTTGCAACTTCCCATTTGCAAGGCTTACCTATCTTTAGTTAATAAAGTTAGAAGCAAAATTATAAAAACCAATTATTTAATGCTTTTAAGCACAATAAAAATCCTTAATTAAACAATTAATAAATAGAACTATTCCTTCTATTATTAAGCATATAATGGTTTTATTCTAAGTAAGTATTGCTTTTAATTAATGTCTCTTATATATAAGATAAAACAAATATATCATTTTAGTATTTAAATATGCTTAATCCTTTTAATTATAAGCTAACTACAAATTAAAATAACTATAATCAGAATATACCTTTAATCTCTTTTATTTAAAAGGAAAGCAATTTTCATAAAAATTGTAGTTCAAACTTGAGTATAAATTATGTTTATAGAGTAATTGAAAAAAACTTATTCTTTAGCTATTTTAATGCTTTCATTGAAACAACTGCATAGGGCTTAATAGGAAAATTAATAAAGGCTAATAAAAAGCTAATAGCATTGTAATTTATCTAGCATAATAATTTTGGTATACTAAATGAATGTAAGTAAATTAACTCCTAGCTTTCTTTCCTTTTAAGTATCATTATACTGCTATAAAAGAGGAACCAGATTACTAAGAAATAAATTGAAGAATTATTAAATTAGAAAGTAATATTTTGGTAAAAGAGGTAAATAGAAGAATTCTAGTCTAGTAAATTGAAAATAATAAATAAAAAAGCTTATATAAAACACTTATTAGATAATGAAACAATATTCAGAATTAACTTCAATTCTATATAAATAAAGAGCTCCATTTGATATTTTCAAAGCAATTTACTTTTGAATAAATTTAATTTAACTAACAACTTAAAGTTAAGAATAATAAGATACATATCAATGGAAGAATTAACAGAGATAGTTTAATTATAATAGAGTTGAGTTTATTAATGCTGCTATTAGCTTAAATTAATATTTCTTCATTATTTTTTAATTTAAAATATAACCCAAAAATACATAAATTTTGATTATAATAGCATTGTATATGATTAATATAAGCTATTAAAGAAATAAAAAGGTATTCTATTCTAAGTATTTAGTGCTACCCATTATATAAGTAGATATAAGAGAGGTAAAACAGAGATAGTTAATCTTTTTTCTACTCTTGATATTGATAATAAATTCATATCTGATATTTGATAGAGCATTTTTTTCAGAGCTTGAGATTATCTTTTGAAAAACAGTGGAAAAGTATTTTAATACGGATATAAATAAATAAACCGATTAAATTTAGCTTTAGTCTGCCTAACAGATTATCAAACTAACTAAAATTAAGTGATACTTGTGTCTCAAATTAATAATTTAAATTCTTATTGTTTAGTTAAAGCTATAACGCACTAGGATAAATATCAAAAGTAGATTTAAATATAATTGATACAGCTTTATAATAAAATAGATATAATTAGGGATTTATCTTCAGAAAAATGATTCTATGCCAATCTTTATAAATAGTAAATTTCTAGTCTAAAAGCTAAAACTCATAAATAATAAATGAATTATAAGTCAAAAGTTTAAGATTGATAATATATAAATAAGGATAAAAAGTAATAATTTACAATCAATGGACTAATAATACTTCTCCAGTCAATTTATCTTAGTAATTCCGTTTTATTGAATCAAGAGTAGAAATATTAATATAATAAAAAAAATTTCGTATCTATAAATGAGTAATAAAGGTATTATAAAAACTAGTGCTTACTATTAAGAAATCTATGTTTAATTTACTTTAACTAAATTTGACTAAGCAGGTTTATTTTACTTTTTAATCATAATTAAGTTTTATCAAAATGGTATATTAAAGAAAACAAAATATTTAACTTTAAAATCAAAATTTCTTTTCTAAATAATCAATTATTATCATAATAACTATTATTTCTCTTAAATGAAGTAACGAAACGTCTCATTTTATTTTTCTAAAATCAATGAAGGATTCTAACGATTAAGATTTTTATTTAACGATTAAGATTTTTATTGCTTAAATTAAGAAATTGAATAATACTAAAGTTTTAATAAGCATCAAATTGTTGCCTCTCCTTTTTCCTATAATTTTCGATTCTTCTAGTTACTGTTTTCAAACTCACTTTGCTTGTAACCATTCTAATCGCATTCTTGTCTAACTCTTTTAGTTTTTAGCGCAAGTTCTTTCAAAAATAGAGATTCATTTTCAAAATCACTGAAATTTTTTACATGTCTCATCTAAAAAGCGATCTTTTGTACTTTTTTATTTCAATCTATAGAGCCATTTTAGTCCTATTTGAAATCTCCTTTCTCTTCCTTTTTATAATTAACATTTTCAGATTTATAATTTTGTTAGTCTTTCATAATATTTTGGATTTAAGAACGATAAAAAGATTCTTTCTCGATTGAAACCTAAGGAACAGTCAATTTTACCTCTTTCTACTATTTAAAGAAACTAATTTGCTCATTTATAAGCTTTAATTTTATTTGTTACTGCATCATCAGCTTCTACAATTTCATTTTTTCTTACTCCTTTTTCTTTAGCTTATTGTCATAATTTTCAGTAAATTCATATTATTATTTTTCTAATTAGGAGTTGCAAAGTTCGCTTTCTAAATCTATATTTAGGCATTCTTCTATGCTTTCATCATTAGAAAACTTATAACGCTATTCCAGGTCTTCTTAAGTCTCTTTTTTACAGTTTTTCTGGATTTTCTTCTATTGAAGTTCTTATGTTTGCTGGTTTACTATGAAAACATTCAACTCTTGGAGATAATCATCAACGTTTATATCGGAATCGTAAAAAAAATTATTTTTCTCTACCTCTGATTGCTTCTCCTACTGAAAATTAGATGCAATTTTGTTTCAATTGATTTAACGGCTTTGAATGGTTATATGTAGGTAGTGTACTACTTCATTTTGTATTTCATTTAATTTCTTGACTACATCCTCGTAAAATTTTTAAGTCTATTAATTGAAAATATACGGAATGCTCTAATCGTAAGTTCATCATTTTCTTATTATTTAGATAATTTATTTGATTCTTTGTTAGGAGAATATTTGATCACTGTTTTACTTTTTATCTTAAGAGAAACTATCCAGTAACTTGAACAAAGTTAGCTCTTCCTCAAAACTCATATTCAAGGACTTTAAAAATCCCATAAAACTTATAGGCTTTTTATCACTACACGTTTCGTCTTGATTCTCGGGCAAAATTTACAAGCTCTATGAGAATTTCTGTTAGGGCTATTTTAAATCTAACAAATTCTACGAAAAATCTCCGACACTGTTAATTTTAACTGATTCCATTTTGCTTACTATGACTTTAGAGGTTATAGATTCATCTTCTTTCTTACTTTCTTATGAAGGCGAAAACCCATTCAAGCTGCTTAAAATAAATTCAATTTATTTTATTTTTTCTTGCATTAAATTAGCTTTATCAGATTATTCTAATAGTCTAAATTTTATTTAAATTGAAATTATAAAGTAACTATTTAATTTGCTACTGTAATTTATCCTTACTCTAAACTATCTTCCTCACTCTATTTATTCTCTCTTATATATTATTAATACTTATAATTTAGAATCATTACTAGCTTATCATCCTGAAAATTAATTAGATACTTATAAATATCATGTAAAAGGAAAAATCTTAAGGAGTTTAAATTATTTAGAGCAAGTATATCTTGATGCAAAGTGACTCTGAGAACGGATTAATTTTCTAAGGTGGAAATTAAACTACTCTAATGAATTTATTTATTAAATTTTAAAATAAATTATATAAACTTCCCTTTTATAGCTTTAAACCTTTAAGTTTCTTTTATTAGACTTTTATCATTTGTTTGTATGTTAGGTACTAATTACAATAAAGACTAAGATTTAATTAATATTGCTTTATTTTATTTAATTAAAGCTGCATTTTAATTATCATTAGATTAAGGTGAATTCAGTTCGATGAACATTAATGTGACTTTCTTTTAGAAACTTTAGAACTTAAATATTTGCTACTTTTCCTGGGAAATTAACTATATGAAGTTTATCCGAAAAATCTAAGTTGACCATTAACTTCTTGTACTCCTCTTAAAACTTAAAAAGATAAAGATTTAATAAAAGGTAAGAAATGATTATAGTTGAAATGTTTCTAATTAATTGTACAAAATAAAAAAAATTATGATATAAGGGAAATTTACCAAATAAATGATTTAAAACAGGGATAAATAATTATACTCACTAGATCTTTATTTTCTTTTTACTTTCTATTTGACCCATAAATCTGTTTTTGTCTATGTTTATTCTGAAAAATTAATAACTTACTTGTTTATTTTATTTTGGAACTCTCTAAGCTATTAACATTAGTTTAGAGCTTGCTTTTCGAGTTTTAGTTTTTAAACGATGGAGAAACATTTTTAAATTTGCTTTTAGGATTTCTGAATTTTCTTTATTTCATCCATTATATACATAGAGCAGTTTACAATTTAAAGCTGAATAATTAAACCTTACATAGACTAGCTCTCTATTTTAATCGCATCCACATTATCTTGCCATTGTATCTATCCATTCGGTTATATCATATCCATAATGCAAAAAAGCACATTTAAGACTTGAAACAGCAGTTACTAGATCTCCTTTTAAAATCCAATTGCCTAAATGTTAAAAGCTTACTATTATAGCAGATATCTCCATAAATAAGACTCAAGATGTATACCTTATTAATTACCCAATCTGATAATTTATAGTTATTAGATAGTCAGTTTAGAACTATGCCAATACTCTCTGTAGCTGTTTGCTATACAATAGGCAACCTATTTTTAATTAGGGTTTGAATGATAAGAGTTTCCTTTTAAAGAGCATCTCCATCCCAAAGCCCATTTATCTAATTAAGAACTCCCCTCGACATATTTCTCATTAAGGCATCTCGTTTGCCTTCATATTTCAAAACGATAGCTAGACACTAAACACCGAGGATTCACTTTTAGTCTTCCCAATCCTGTCTAAAAGTGGTTGTATTGTAAAGAGAGTCCATAATGTGAATGGCTTTCTAAACAAAAATCTAAATTTCCCTAATCCCGAAGAATTTGGAGATTTCTTCAAAGCAAGCTTTCTTAGTTTCAAGATCTTCTTCCTTAAACTCATACATGAGTTTTTCCTTAAAAGGGAATATTTATTACATGACTTCCATCTACTAATTCTACTACTACAAGTAGAATTCATAAGCCTTGTCTCTCAAAGAGCTAAGAAGAGAGTAAAGATAATTTTTAATTGCAATTCGTGAGTCTTTATCCATAATATGGATATTAGCTTCCCTTTACTAGTTGAAAAGGTTTCTAACCATTTCATCTGCGCTTGAATAGTTTTTCATTTATGTATGTCATACGCAACGCTATTTAAACTAAATGTTTAGGTGAAGAATTAAAAGTTTGCTTCATCTCAACCTTTTTCATTTTTAAACTAGAAATTAATCCTTCTTTAAAATTTTAAATCTCAACGCTATTTACTCTAATTTATCTAATTTTAAATCCCCTTTTTTCTAGTTTAAATTAACTTACTATTATAGCACTGTTTCTAAGAAATTACTAATGAAGTTTTATTTTATTCAAATTTGCTATGTAAAGGTTATACAGTTTTGATTTTATTGCTTTAGTTTATAATGTAAGCTTTTGAAATCAGGATGAATACCAGATTTATTTCTTTTGAGATCTATTAAATTAGTAAGCATTGGAAGGTATATTAAATTAAGATATAGTGATGAGATCTAAGTCTAGATAGCTAAAAACATATAATTAACTAATAAATAAAATAATAGTAATTAATACTTGCATAGCTAGCTCTAATTAGATACAATTTTAATATACTATTATTGCAAGCTCTATTAAATTGGCAAAGTCATTCAAACTAAATTCCTAAGATTTATTAATAAATGATCTAGAGTGATCATAAAACATTGATAATATGGATTGTCTCCATTTTATTTGCTAGCTAAATTAAATAAATAAAGATTAGACATTAATAGTTATAAAATTAGTTTATTATCTAATTTTCTTTAAATCTAAAATGAAACCATATAGTCATTTAGTTATTATTAAGTCAGTGTCAGAAATATTTAGAAAGACACTCTAATAAAAGAAATATTAAAACAGCTACAGGTAAAGCATGTCTATTAATATGATACTTTAGCCTAACATTTAGTAGCTTTTCTATCTTAATTAGTTATTAAATAAATAATATTTCTATAATAAATTCATATTAAGTTAAGATAGTTTCAATGAAAGCTCTTATAATTTAGTTTAGTCAACTTCTCTAGATAAAATAAGTTAACTAGAAATAAATTAATTTATCAAAAGAACAAAATGTAAGCATAATTTAATAGGGATGGACATTATCAAATCAATAATAAAGAACTTTTAGTAGAAATAACTTGAGATAATAAAAAAGAGGAATCATTTATAGATTAAATAAGCCATATAAAAATTATTGTTTTCATTTCTTACAAAAGTTAAAGAATTTTTTCTAAATAAATACAAAAGGTAGACTTTAAATCGTAAAAAATATATAAGCAACGAAAATTATACATAAGAAGAAATAAAATATATTAGTGTATAAAAATAAAAAAAGAGTTTTATAGAATATGCTTAACACTTACAAGCTCTATAGTGCCTAGCAGCAAAAATAAGAATGAATTATGATAAATAATCTAGTTTAATACATTTTTATAAGTAGGAAATTATATAAAAAGTTAAGTATAATCATCATTTAAAAATGTAATTGACAGTAGTGAAAAGTAAGCTTCCAATCATTGCGACTATCTTAGTCAAAAATTAATTATTTATTACAGCTCCCATTATTCTAATGGGCTAAGTTTTCTCATCGTTTTATATTTTTTGGATAATAAGAGTGAGAGATTATTAAACCTGCTTAAGTTTATGTACTACTTCTCTACAGCTTTCTATTTCCTAGATTTCTATTATTTAGTTTCTCATATCTATCTAAATTTTGTATAGCAAATGCTAATGAATAGAGAACATATCATTAAGATAGGCAGAGATGAAGACCAATCGTAGGAGAATCAGCATGACAATAATGACTATAAAACTAAATTTCATTATTGACTATGTTCACATTCCTGTTATCATTCCGTATACTACCAAGAAAAATATCACAATTGCTACAGCTGATATTGATAAAACTATCGTTGCGTAAACGAAAACTCGCTTCGTTAGCCTTCTACCAAAGTCAAGGAAAATAATTCTAAGTCAGTATCAAGATAAAATGGTCTATTAATCAAACATATTTACTTTAGGCAATTTTTATTCTAATAGCTTATTAGATTTATCAGATAAGAAAGCTGAAAGAATGTTAAGTAGGTACTTTTTTCTTAAAAAATCATATACTCCAATTTCTATTAGAGAGACTAAATGCTAAGTAATAAATAAGATGGTAAAAATTCCTATAAAATAGTAAACCCATTCGAATGGATTAAGGTTCTTAATATTCCCAGTTACAACTTATTACAACAGAGGTCAAAAAGCGTAAAATAGAGATAAGATAAATATTAGATATTTCTTAATCTTTGAGCGATTAATTTTTGTGAATACAAGCTACAATAATTCATTTGCAAGTAGCTCGCCTGAAATTCTGTGAAATTCTTAATCAACCTCTAAAATATCCATTTCTCCTTTGCTCTTTTAAAAGATAGAAAGCCATGGTTCTTGAATTTGCCCAAGAAATTTAATTGAGAAGTGATTTTTATATACCTAGTTTCTTAGCATAGTGTTTTATAGTTCTTTTTAGCAATAATCCTTATCGTATTTTAGTCACAAGCTTATTAATCTTTCATCCTTAAAACTAATTTTCTACTTTTGAATCATTTTGAATCTTTCAGGAGTTAGCATTCCATATTTAGCTGAGAGATAAATCTATCTTAACATCATTATTCCAAAGTACAAAACTATAATATCTCAATGCTTTTCAAAGTCTTTATTTAAAACTATAAAGACTATTGATAGCATGTTATAAGTTCAATAGAATGATTCAATATAGAAACCAAACCAATTTCCTATAAATCCCATGTTTCATACTAAGCTGTAACTATATAAGTAAATGAAAAACATAGAAGCAAAAGGACCAAATAAGGAGAAGGAAAAGTGTACTAATAGGCTAATAAGGTATTAATTTCACTTAAATTAAATTTCATTATCATCGTAATCTTTAAAATTATCTTAATTCTTTGTCTCTATTTTAATCATAGTTTATCCAAAGAAATTAGCAAATCATTCTGGCTACTTCTATTTTATTTGCTTCATAATTTGCTTTTCTAAATGCTTTAGAAAATTTTTCTTCCCTTAACATTCTTCCACATCAGCGCATCGGACCTTCTCGCAATCAATGCTTTATTTAGTCTAACTTAAATCTTCTAAGCTTTGAATAATTTATTCGTCTTAAGTTTTATTATAAATAGAGTGCTAGTCATTTTACATACTCAGTCTTGAACTATCATCTTCATAGTTTTGGACTAGCTATTTAAACTTGTAGTTAGCATGTTAGTTTTTTTTAATTGTTTAGATTTCATTTTTCTAAATAGAAGCTACCTTTATCAACTTTTAAACTCCTGAAGATAAGTCTGTTTCAAGGACCTCTACTTTAGTACTCATTTTTAAACAAATTATTTGAAAATCATTCTATAAGTACAAAAGCTAATCTTTAACTACTTTCCCTTAATATAACAGACTAAAGAGATGATACATGCCAAATAATTTGGCACTATTAAGAAAGGAAATAAAGATATAGCAGATTGTAATGTGTAGCAATAGCCTCTTTAGTACTAAGCTAAATGATTTAGAAGTAATTAACATAATGTAAAATTTAATTAAACTTAGTACTTATTTTGAAAGGTTAAGGCTAGATGTAGATAAGTTAGAAAATATGGATATGATTTTTTAGCAAATTTACGATTTTTAATGCTATAATTTGCTTTTTAGAGATTTTCTTTCTTTAAAGTGTCATTTGATTACTAATTTGCCAACTTGGAGAGATTTGTAGTATGGACTAATTTATAAGCTAAATCACTGTAACTTATCTAAACCAATTTATTTCAAATTTTAGCTTAGTTCAATTAAGGAAATTTTGGTTGTAGACTTATATAAGGAAACAATAAAAGTTATTAAATAAATTAGATGATAGCATTATTACAAAATCTACTAAAAGCAAATTTTCGAGCAGCTAGATGATATTCTAAATAATATTTAGAATTAATAGCCAGAAAGGAAGTTGATGGAAGGTATATCAATTAATTTAGTAAGAGATCCCAGCTTTACATATTATTCAAAAGTGTAATTACTTACTCTACCTAATGTTAAAATCACTTCATAACTAAATTCTTAATACTAAGTTCAACTTTCTTTATATAAATTTATGTAAATATTTAATTATAAAAGCTAATAGAAGATGGTTGTATTTATTTAATTAGAAATAAAAGTTTAGCAAGAATAAGTTTCTTTATATTTCTTTTTTCTTTATTTATAATACCATTATGAGGCTTTAAAGAGTGATTTAATAAAAAATAGCACAGATAGCAATTCTTTCAGAAAGGGCAGCATTCTTCAACCTGATATTAGATAATTTATCAAAATTTATTTTTCATATATTTGATTCGCTTATCGCTGTTATAAAATCCACATGATGCTCAATAAATAAAGCATAAACTCATATAAAAACGAAAGCACTTAGAAATAGAAGATAAATATTAATGAAAAAAGTCTACATTGATTTGATAGCGGCAATTATAAATTAAAATGAAATAGTCTTAAAGATAATTAAGAATAACAAACCTAAAATAGCTTTTATTTATTTTGGAATATATAAAGCAAAATTTTCTGTCATTTAATTCTGTTATCTCTTCGATAAAACCTGTAAAATACTGAGAAAGTAAAATATCTTAAAGCAAATATGGTATATTTACATTATAAATTCTAAAGATAATATCTATTAACTAAGCAAATATAGAAATTTTATTAAGAAAATAAATTAAAATACATATAAATGCTTATATGAGAGCTAGAAACTACAAAAAATTAACGTTGTTATTTCTCAGCAAAAGGTTTAAAATTTCTTACAGTAATTTTAAAAAATCACTCCAACTTTTATTTGACAATTTCTTTAGCTTTAGATATGAAAAATCTGCTAAATAAGTTTCTATACTTAGATATTTTAACTTTAATGCCCATCTTGATCTTATATTCTTCTTGAATTCGCAAATATATATAGTATATTTAAACTCTATATCTAAGTTAAATGAATTTTGGAGCTAAGTTAATACTGAAATGGCAAAGAATACCATTATATATGCTTTAAACTACTAAAAGTCTCATATAATTTGAATGAAGATATAAAAAAGGGTTATTAGATATTAGATGTAATAAGCTTTCAACTAAGTATCCTATCCTTACCTTAGTAATGTCTTAATAGAATTATTAATCCATTTAAAAGACACTTATTTAGTAATAAATTATATGAAATTTCTTAAATTAGATTAAAGGAAACATTCATTAAAACACTTAGAAGTATAATAAGCTTTGTAAGATGTATAAGTCTTAATTACTTTACCTTATATACCTATTAATCAAACATTCTCTTTACTAGCTAAGTTAATATTCATTTGTAAAAAACTATTCTTATTTAGCTAGAGTTACATTGAAAAATCTAAGCTTTCTATTTAATTGAAGTACAGTCATTTATATAAACTGCTTTATTTGGCATATTATTCCTAACTTACTATTCCCTAAGTTATCTTTATAAATTTAAAAACCTTGAAAATTATTTAATTGATCTATTTTAATGTGATAGGAAGATTATTCAATCATGTATAAATGAATGTAAAGGTAATTAAAAGATAAGCTTAAATAAAAGGATTAAACAAACATGAAATTTAGATATCTGAAGAACAATAAAAATGAATAGATTCTTAGTTTTTATATAAATGTAACTAACTCTACACTTATTTATTATTATTTCAAAAGGTTTTACTTAATTAAAGCATTAGAATAATATAAATATTATCAAACTAAGAGCAAGTTAGATATAAAGAGTAAAGACTTTTAGCAATGCTTTATTTATATAAATAATTTTTAATTTTAAAAGTATATTGTCACTTTCAGCCCTGCTATGCTTTCTAAGAAGCCTAGAAAGCAGCAACCGCTTCTTTTAATCTCTCTAGTCCTTTTGCTGGTCCTTTGCAAACTGCTACTCGTTCATACCAGGCCTTTAATTTTGGGAAAGGTGCTAAATCTAAAGAAATAAGTAATACAGGCTGAGACAAAACAGCGAATAAGTACATATCAGCAATAGTAAGTTCTTCACCAGCTATAAAAGAACTTGTTAGTAAAGTTTCGAACTTTTAGATATTAGAAGTTCCTTCTTACATTAACTTCTAGATCTCTTCTTCATTTATTGTTATTCCTCTTAATGGTGCGAAAAGTCTTAGATAAACTGCTTTTCCAATAGTTTATTCGAAACTTGATGGTGAAAGTCCGAACAACCTATCTACGGCAGCTGCTTTAGCGATATCATTTTCAGGATAGTATTTGGTTAGTCCTCTGCTTCTACAAATATAACGTAGAATGGCAGTACTTTCAGCTAGTGCAAAGTTTCCGTCCTTGATAGCAGGAACTTTACAGAAAGGATTGATAGCTTTATACTCCTCAGTATTCTACTCACCTTTCATGAGATCTACAAATTATTCAGTGAATTGAATATCAGCATCATAGAGCAGCGAGAGAATAGCTCTTACATAAGGTGAAAATGGATGAGAATAGAGAGTAAGTTGATTTGACTGTGCCATTTATAAAAAATGGAATGAAATTGGTTTATAAACTAATTAATTATTCTAGAATAAAATGGATAAACTTTTAAACACCTAAAGCTTCTACTTGGTAAAATCTTTATGTAAACAATTCCAAAACGTACTTTAGTAAGTAGCAAAATAATAATGCAACTTTAATAATAATAATAATATATAAATTTAAGTTTTCCATTTTGAGATATTTCAACCCCGTCCGGAAGACAGCAGTTCATGCTCCCTGCTTTTAAATAAAAACGTTTGGTCTCGCCAATTTTAGCGAGATTGGGAACTCGGGATTTTCCAGGTTTATCTTCCTCTCCTTTCCTGTTCTTGTCTTGTCTTATCGCATCTTTCTTGATTTTATAAATTTCTCCGTTTGGACTGCAGTACATTCGGTTTAATCTTGCTTCTTCTTGATTCTTTCTTGTTTTTTCTTGAATCAAATAGTTCATTTTTTTCTGCTAGAATTTCTTACATTTCATATATAAATATCTTAAGCTTCCACAACAAAAGCATTTTTTTCTAATCTTTATTTACCTTTATTTTCTTTAAGTTTTTCTGATAATTTCTTCTTCAATCAACATTGGGTCACTTTTATGCTCTCTTATCTCCATTTGAAGTTTTAATTTTTGCTAACTTTCTTCTATTTTCTTTATTCTATTTCCAATTTCTGTCTGCTTCTATTGCTAGCTTTAAGATTGGTTGTTTTGATCTTATGAAATGCTTCAGAAAGCATTTAAATCTCTTTCCTGGGACATGAATCTTGATTAGATTTCCTCCTGCTTTTCCAGATTCTCCATTAGCTTGTCATTGTCCTTTTCCAGCTTCCTGACCTCTTCCTGGAGGTCCAATACCACTTTGATGAGCTATTCCATACTCATCTGGCTAGAAAGATTGAACTCCGAGACCTCCTAGTGAAGAGCAGTCTTCGTCTGCTTCCTTGGTTTTATGAGATTGGAGTTGCTGCATGTGCTTCCTTCTGAGCTTGCTTCTGTTCCTCTCCAGGTTATTAGGATTAAGAAAAAGGTTAAGGGAAAGAAGAACATCCAAGATTGGATTCAGGTTTCCTCTCCAATTTTTGGAGGTGATGTAGAAGCCTCTATTGAATCCTTGCATTTTTTAATTGACTAATGCAACTTTAATTAAAACATCTTATATAACTTAATAAATTCCAAAACTTTAAGTAATTTGAAAATACATAGGCTTAAATAATATCTATAATACAACTTTTTAAGCATTGTCATTTCTATATTTGAAGTTTCATATTCAAGTATATAGCCCATATTTAATATTTTTCTCATATATGTGATAAATATGGAATATATAATTCCTTTAAAGTTAATATAAATCAAATAATATCATGATATTAAATGAAAGGTAATTTCATAAAGTATATACTTAATATAGTATTTGAGATAAATAAAATAAATATTTAATGTAGAAAAGACTATTTCATTCCTTTGATAATTAAGGTGATAAAATAAATATTTTTTTAAGAAATAAATAAAAAGAAAGAAGAGCTCGTAGCTCCTTAATGGCGCTCAGCTCTTTAATCAAAATTTTTAAAGTTAAAAAAAATTATTTTCTGAATTCTTCTATAGTGCTAGCATTCCTTTGTGAGTCCTGTCTTCTATAGGCCGTTATCGCAATGCTTCCTAAGAGACTTTAGTATCTGGCATCTTTCATTATTAATGTTATTTGATATCTCTTCAGTCTTTTCTTCTCTTGGCTCCTACCAAGATTCTTGTTCGGTTCTTCGCCTATGGATACTTCCTGGTAACTGATCTTAAGTCAATCTCAGTTGGAGGATTGGTCCTCCCTATTTATCTATATAAATAATAAAATATTTTATTAAGTCATTGCAAGTAATTTAAATAGTTATAATAAATTCAAAAATGAAAAGTCTTACAAAATAAGATTTTAGTGTATTTAGTCGAAAGAATAGCGGAAGAATATTGTCTGATTATGCCTCTTAACCTTCAGAGAGACTCCTGGTTTGATTCAAGATCTTGAAGAAATTTTTTTTTTATAATTGATCCACCTTTCATAGTGGATTATAGTCTATGATGATGATTATACATTCATTAATCATGTTTATAAAGTCTGATCACCAAATTTCTCCTGTTATATTGTTAAGAAGTTGTTCATAGCAATCACCGTATGCGAACTAAGTAACCCTCAGACATTCAAAGTTATCGATCTTAAAGATTTGTAGTGAATCTAAAAAGAATAATTGAAAATTCTAAAAAGAATTAGCATAAAAATATTTTGCTTCAATGCAAAATATAAAAAAATTACATAAAATAACCATATAAGCATCTAATTAGCGAAGAAGCTTAAATTCAATTTTCAACATTCTTATAACTAATTTTTAAGAAATATGAAAAGTTAATTATACTTAATACTCATCTTCTGATATTTAAATAAAAGATCTTATAAAGTAATAATACTTAAATATTGATCAAATTTAGTTATTTTTTAGGAAAAATAGAACAAAAAATTTGAAAAATATATATGAAACATTTTATACTAAAATAATTCCAAATAGCTTAACTTTGAAAACTTAGCTTAAAATTAAATTTCCTTGCTAGACTAACTCATAAAACTATATAAATTAATATAATTTTTAATATAATTTAAAAAATTCCATCAAAAGTTTCCTACGAATGTATTTTTACTACATATAATGAGTTAATAGATTAAAAATCTTTAAGGTAATAAATTTTAAAATGCAGGAGTATTTATCTATTCCTTTATCGTTGTTTCCTTGTAAATAATTTTTATGATTCTCTTTATTAGAACCTACAAAATTCTAGCTATTTTTATATTTATTGAAGTAATTCACCCCTTTATAAACTTAATAACCATTAGTTAAAAAAATGATTAAGAGAAATATAAAGAAATTCATAATGTAATAAGTATTGTTTTAAGTTATTTGCATTAGTTAGACTATTAAGATATATGAATCTAGCTTAATTCAAGTCTATTTTTCTAATTCTTTTAAGAGAAATATAACAATGGTATAAAAAGGAAAAAATCTGATATAATTAATTTCGACTTCATTGTAATTTATGATTTCTAAAATTATTTTTGCTTAGATAGTAATTTTAAATAACTTAGATTTGTTTTTAAAGTTAGCTTTAAAACTAAAAAGATAGATAATAAAAAACTAGCTTTATAAGCTTCCTGTTTGATATATAAAGATGATGTAAGAAACTGCGAGATAAGTAAAAGAAATATAAAGAATTAGTATGATTAAACTTAAAGAGATATCACCTAATGTAGATCATAGTCTCTATTAAAGAATATTATTAAAAGAAATTTAAATATTCTTTAAGCAATTAGTAAAATATTTATTAATCTATCTTGATCTGCTGAAGAGCTTAATAATTTTTCTTATAAGCTTAGATATTAATCTCTTATGTTTAAAAGTATGAAGCTAGGAGTTACCATGAATCAAATTTATGAGCTATTCATATAGAAAATTTAACTTATTTATCTTCATATAAAGATGATTTATATATAAATAAGTTATTAGAAGTATATAGTTCTTATTAAATTGAATTTTCATTTATATGATGCTATCAATATTAGGTATACTAAGAAAGATTGAAAGTGTAATATATTATATTACATCTATGATGCTTTATAGATTAATTTTTTGATTTAGTTTATTATGGAAGCTTTTTAATAAAGTTAAGTCTTCATTAAGCTTACTATGAAGCCTATTTTGATTCCTAAGCAGCCTATATAGCAGCAATCGCTTCTTTGAATCTCTAAATAGTTCTAGTAGGTCCTTTACAAGCAGCTACACGCTCATACCAGACATTAAATTTTTGAAAAGGTGTTAGATCAAAAGAAATAAAAAAAACAGCGTGAGAAATTATAGAAAATAGGTACATATCAGCAATAGTTATTTCTTCTCCAGCAATGAAAGAATTAGTTAGCAGAGTTTCAAACTTTTTTATATTGGAAGTACCTTCTTAAAGAAGCTTCTAGAATTCTTCCTCATTTAAAGCTTTTCCATATCTTGCTACAGAAAGTTTTAAAGAAACTGCCTTTCCTATTGTTTATTCAAAGAATGAAGGACAGAGACCAAATAATCTATCTATCGAAGCTACTTTAATGAAATCATTTTCAGGATAGTATTTAGTTAGTCCTCTACTTCTGCAAATATAACGCAGAATAGCAGTACTTTCAGACAGTACAAAATCACCATCCTTTATACAAGGAACTGTACCTAAAGGATTGATAGCTTTATATTATTCCGAACTTTACTCTCCTTTCATTAAATCTACAAATTGATCAATAAATGGAACATCTGCTTCGTAAAGCAACGAGAGAATAGGACGTACATAAGGCGAACCTGGATGGCAATAAAGAATAAGCTAAGAAGTTTAGTTAGACTATGCCATTTATAAAAATAGAATATTTTACATAAAATAAATAAATTTGATTATAGAGCACATAGCACTCTCGTTGGCGCGCAGCTCTTTAAAAAAAAATGTTTCATACTGATAAAAATGTTTCTTACTGATAAAATTATCAGATATTGATAGACCTTGTTCAATACTGGTATAATTATTCAGTACTGATAAAAATGTTCAATACTGATATAATTTAAGAATACTCGCAATCTTTTCTACTTGTTTGAGGTCCAAGGACATGGCAGGATTGTGTCTCATTGCATCACCAAAACAGAGGACGACATGTGTCAATTATGGATACTTAAATTCTCCGCCTCTGATGAAGCTCGCAATATTATTTCTTTTTCGTTCCAGAATTAAATCTAAACTAAGCCAGTGCCAAAGGTCTAAGAATCTTATGTCTCGAGACCAAACCAAAGCAGAGGAAGACATAAAGTCGATTATGGGTACTTAACTTCCCCAACCTCTGATGAAGATGACCTTGTTGTTCACCTTCGAACAACTATATATCATAACCTAAAAACTAAAACCTACACTAAAGGTACTTATAATGCTTAAATGTAAAATCGAATATACTATTTGTTAACTATATAAATCACATATTAATTTCCCTAATCTTATCTCTTTTAAAAATACTTTTCACTTAAATCAATAGGCATTTTTTATAATAATAATCTTAGGGAAATTTGTTTCATAGGATTAGATCTCTTATACTTTTTAGCAACTGAGTAGTATGTGGTAGTATGAAAGATATTAAATGCTAAATATTGTAAATAAAAGGAAATTTCTAGCAAGATTTATATATATTACTAAATTAAAAAGTTTAAATTGGAGTTTAGTGAACTTGGAGGACTTTTAACCTCGTGTTCACAGGACCAGTTTGATAACCTGGCTGGAACCAACTCCCTTCAGAACTCTTTCTTCAGTCGCCTTGGATTGTGTACCACTTCGGTTTGTAGATTTGACCTCCTGACGGATAAAATTAATTACAGAATTCTCGTCTAATCTTATTCTAATATTAGTACTATTATTTTCCTTATTATTTTCTATTCCAGTACTATTATTTAATTAATTTCAATTTCTAACATTGTCTATATTTATGTCCAGTTTGTTTGCATACAAAACATCTTGGTTTATTCCTAATTCATTTCTTGTCTGGACTCCTCGGTAAATTAGTAGCTCCTTCTATGTCCATTGTATCTTGAATTGTCCTAACTTTGAATTCCTACTACTGTTGCTACTTGCTGTTCTCTTCAAGCACAGTTGTTCTCTACTGCAGCAATCCCATTTTCCTGAAGAAAGTATTTTGCTCTCGATCATAGACTTCCCAGAAGCTTTCTTTCCATTCCTTGAGCTCAGTAACTTGATTTTTAAAGCTCTATTCTCTAATCGTAGCCTCTTTACTTCCTCCTTCAGGTCAGAGAATGCGACTAAAATTTATGCCTGTTCTTCCTGGAACTGTGGGATCGCAAACTCTCGTACGGCTGCTGCTTCTTGCGTCTCCAGCACCTTTCTAGGCCCTTCCTCTTTAGTTGATGTCATCGGGGTAGCCTTTTGGCGCTTTTGTCCGATCTTTTAGGTTGGTCTGGAAGTTCCTAGTTGAGTCTATTATTCTTGAAGGTTTTGAGAAGAAGATTATTTCTAGGAAGAAGATATGTGAGTTAAAGATGAGGATTCTTACTTTCTCTCCCCTTTTTAGGGGTGGTATAAAAGCCTTTCTTGAACCCCTCTACCATTTTTTATCTCTAGCAAGATTTAAAGAACTAAATTTAAATATACACCTAGATTACTTAAGTTCGCTAAGTGAAGTATCTATACTTAATATAATGATTACAAAGCATATTTAGAATTAAATCAATAAATTGAACTTAATAAACATCCCTGCTAGTTAAAATGGATTACTTTTCTTATATAAATTATGCAAATTTTATCATTTTCTTGTTGGAATTAATTATCGAAAGCTATAAGATCTTACAAAGAGTAAGGGTAGGAAACTATTATCTATTTAAGTAAGAGAGTTGCTTTCAAATATTTTTCATTATTGAAACCAGAAATAGTTATTTAGTAATTCCTTTTACTAGAAATTATGCTTATCATTAATTAAAGCAATACATAATAGGACAAAGCAAAGGATTATAATTAACAAAAAATAAGAGTAAAGTAATTATGGAGCTATAGAATAAAAATAACAAGGAAGTAAGAGATAAATAAGTAATTAGGACATTAATTCTAAAATTGTTATGTTCTTTCTTTGTTTTTAAATTCTTAAACTTGACTAAAATTATAATTATATTTTTATTTCCAATCTGATGAAATAAAAATACCGAAGTTGATGCTGATATTTGTTATCCACCAAGATCTCTTTGGTTTTCTTCTTTGATAATAGCATAAAATTATTCAAAAAGTTCATTAATTACTTTTCTACTTCTTTGGTAGTTTAAACTTCTGTAATTTTCAGTTCTGTCTTACTTTCTAATAAGCAAAAGCAAAGGAAAGTATAAGAAAGCTATATTAAACTACTAAATTAGAACTAAAAAGATGTTGTACTACAAAAAGTAAACTTAATACAATAAACTAAGAGAAAGGCATAATTTACATTTCAAATAGATATAAATTCGTACCATGATGCTTGAAAGAAGACGAAGATAAGAAACTAGCCAATTGTATAATACTTTAAAGACTAGAAATCTTTTAATTTGAATGAAGCTTTTTCCTTTCTCTTAATCTAAAAGCCTTTAAATTAATGAATCATATGAATTTTATCATGTTATGAAAGGAATATATTATATATTTCATAATTAGATCATAAAAAGCAAGATCCAAGAGTTTAATAAAGGGTATGTAGCTAAGTTAAGCGAAATAGTTATATACAAATATTATCCTCATTTATTATCTAAATTATTAAGTAGTATATAACACTTTGCACTAGTTTCAATTTTTCCGTATAAAAAGAAATTAATGCTAGTTAAGTATATGAAATTATTCTTTATTTAAATAGAATAAAATTCCATTTGAAATTTATAAACCTTGTTTTGCCATTTTAAAATGATAATTACTCAAAATATTTGAGAGCAAATTAAAAAGAATAAAATTTAAATTTATAAAGTATTTAAAGCAAATTTAAAAGAATATAATGCTATAAGCTTTATAAATATTTACCTTAATATCTTAATTTAAAATATAAATTTAATTAAAATAGTTTTAAATTTTAACATTTATCATTATTTTGAAGCCTGCTATGCCTACTAAGAAGCCTAGAAAGCAGCAATTGCTTCCTTGAATCTCTCTAGTCCTTTTGCTGGTCCTTTGCAAACTGCTACTCGTTCATACCAGGCCTTTAATTTTGGGAAAGGTGCTAAATCTAAAGAAATAAGCAATACAGGCTGAGACAAAACAGCGAATAAGTACATATCAGCAATAGTAAGTTCTTCACCAGCTATAAAAGAACTTGTTAGTAAAGTTTCGAACTTTTAGATATTAGAAGATCCTTCTTACATTAACTTCTAGACCTCTTCTTCATTTACTGTTATTCCTCTTAATGGTGCGAAAAGTCTTAGATAAACTACTTTTCCAACAGTTTATTCGAAACTTTATGGTGAAAGTCCGAACAACCTATCTACGGCAGCTGCTTTAGCGAAATCATTTTCAGGATAGTATTTGGTTAGTCCTCTGCTTCTACAAATATAACGTAGAATAGCAGTACTTTCATATAGTGCAAAGTTTCCATCCTTGATAGCAGGAACTTTACAGAAAGGATTGATAGCTTTATACTCCTCAGTATTCTACTCACCCTTCATGATGTCCACGAATTATTCAGTAAATTGAATATCAGCATCATAGAGCAGCGAGAGAATAGCTCTTACATAAGGAGACCCTGGATGAGAATAGAGAGTAAGTTGATTTGACTGTGCCATTTATATAAAAACGAATAAAAGAAGTTAATAAATTAGTTAACGAATTATAAATATAAATGGAGCTATATCAAGCAGATGAGAGTAACAAATAAACTTTTAATTTCTGGTATTTTACTTAATATTATTTAGAATATATACCCTTTTAATTTTATTCTAAGTATCTTGAACATGTCATGTAAATATTTGCTTATGCATTTAAAGAACATTAAAGTGTATATAATCTAATGATTTACATTCAATATTTCATAGTTTCTGAAAGTAGTAGCTTTGAAGGAATTTCAAGTTAGATTTAGCTTTTAAATATAGATCTATAAAATTATATAGGTACTAGATATAATTTCAATTGAAAGACTTAAAGATTTAATACGGATATATCTATAAAAAATGGCAGAAGATCTCAAGAAGGGTTTTTTCCAGCTCCAAAGAAAAAGGAAAGAAAACCAGAAACTTCTAATTCTTCTTCTACCACTTCTTCTTTAATAACATAATAATTTTCTTAGGCTCTTAAACCCCCAAATTTTGAAAAATAAAGTTAATCTTAAATTGAATAAGAAATTAAATCAACAGGAAATCGAAGTGAAACTTTTGGGAGAAAAATAATTTAACATTAAACCTTAGCTGAAAATAAAATGGAACTAGAATACATAAAACCAATAGAGATAACTCCTCCCAGAAGGATCGTCAAGCTGTGCTACCTGTGCAAATAAAGATTCCACACATACAAGAGATGCAAGATATATTTGGATAAACAGAGAAGAAACAGTGAAGAGATTTGGAGAGAACTGTCAAGAATTTATGTAGAAAAGGATGGAAGAGTATTTAGAAGGAGGCTCTTTTAAGGGAGTGCAAGAACTCCAAAAAAACTGGGAGTCCCGAACTTTTATTTTAAACCTCAAAGAACGATTCCTTGAGGTATGTATTGAAGGGGTTTAAAATCCCCGGAGATATGAACAGTTTTAGAAGAGAACCTTAATAATAGGTTTTTTAGAATAACTTGCAATAGAAAGTATATTATAAGGCTTTAATTTTGATAGCTAATATATCTAATATCAAAGGTAATCAAGGTATATTATACAAAATATATAACTAACATTATATATCCAGGGATAAATCCTTTAATAACATTTTTTAAGACGAGCTAACTATTTAGGAATTATATTAATTTGATTCTAATTCTTTTAATAGATATAAATACTTGATAGAAAGTTATAAATTATATATAAAGTAATTTTAAAAGCTTTATAAATAAATAAATTTGATTATAGAGCGCTTAGCACTCTCATTGGTGCGCAGCTCTTTAAAAAAAAATGTTTCATACTGACAAGAATGTTTCTTACTGATAAAATTATCAGATATTGATAGACCTTGTTCAATACTGGTATAATTATTCAGTACTGATAAAAATGTTCAATACTGATATAATTTAAGAATACTCGCAATCTTTTCTACTTGTTGGAGGTCCAAAGACATGGCAGGATTGTGTCTCATTGCATCACCAAAACAGAGGACGACATGTGTCAATTATGGATACTTAAATTCTCCGCCTCTGATGAAGCTCGCAATATTATTTCTTTTTCGTTCCAGAATTAAATCTAAACTAAGCCAGTGCCGAAGGTCTAAGAATCTTATGTCTCGAGACCAAACCAAAGCAGAGGAAGACATAAAGTTGATTATGGGTACTTAACTTCCCCAACCTCTGATGAAGATGACCTTGTTGTTCACCTTCGAACAACTATGGCGGTTTTAAAAAAATATATATAATAAAATTTAATTAAAGTTCATTCTATTAATAATGAAAATAAAATGTTTATATGATATAAATTAAAGAAATAATGACTAGAAATATTAGATATATATCTAATATTATACAATTATAGGATTAAATAACTCAAATAGCTACCATTATAAGAAGATTTTAGATTAATAATTAATTCTAAAGTATAAAGTTAGTATTTATCAAACGAGAGTCTTTATAGGTATAAGATTCTAAAAGAGATATTAAATAGAATGGTTCAAAGAATTCTATTTACTCTTGATTAAATATCATATTCTCTTAAATCTAATTAAATAATTTATTTAGAAACTCTCTAGAAAGCTAGCTTAATAATTAGATTATAAAAATATAATTAAGGAAATTAAAATTTAAAGCTAGCAATAAAAATAAAGAGATATGAATCAATTATTGAAATAGAATGGACCTTTCAAAGCGAGATAAAAGAAAATGTTTTTAATGTAACATTACCTTTAGCTATTAAATATAAAAGCTGTATATAATTATAATTATAATTAAAATTGCTTTAATAAAAGGTTTATTAAGTCATAAAGCTGCTTACTTTATTAATTAGGAATCACTAAAACTAGTTGGAATAAAGAGATTAGAAAATCCTATCTATTTGGTTAATAAGTCTAAAATATATTCAAATAAATGCATTCAAGTTAAATTAAATTTTTTATGGGTTAGACGTTTAAAATTTTATGAAATAAACTTTAATAGATACTTCAAATATTCTTTAAAGAAAAGGTATTTTCCTTATTTTTAAATTAAAGAAATTATACAAAATTAACTTAAAATTAAACATATTTATAGTAGTTATGAGATATATAGCAAAAAATTTATAATCACTTTATAAAACAAAAGAATGAAATCGCTAAATAGTTGATTTCTAATAATTTGCCCACAAAGCGTCAATGAAATAGATTATTTTTCATTTGATTTAAATAAGCACAGACAAAATTTATTGATTTATCTTCTTTTTGATATAGTAAACATATTATTAATACCTACTCATTTGAATTATTTAGCTAATCTCATTAATTAGACATAAAATAAAGATTGTAAAATAAAATATTCAGATATGTATCCATTAGATATTTAAAATGCTTCATCTCTTTTGCTTAGTTAAGTCAACTTTTTCTTTTTTTAATTTTTATCTTCTTCCCACTTAAAGATTTATAGCAATTCAAACGAAATTTTGACTTTAACTGGATTCTAGTAGAAAGTTCTATCATTTTTAATTTGCTTCCACTAAATAAATTTAAGAACAAATTTTATCTGTTTTTGCTTCAAATTGAAGATACAAGAAGAACAAAGATATGGAAATGAGAAAATTTGATATAATTTACTAAGCTAAATAAGTAGAAGACAAGTGAGTAGGAGTAACTCTTGACGCTATATGTTTGTTTTTTTCTAGAAAGTTCATAATAAAGAAGAATTATTTCTTAATAAATGCAGATGCTAGAATTAGGAATTTAGTTAAACGATGTAGTTTAAAACATAGGGTTTGAAATAATATTAGTAAGGAAGTGTTGAATTATTAGGTTTAAGAGAATAAAGAAAACGTTTTTGTTTTTTAAACTTTTGTTTAATATAATCCAAGGATGGCTGCTAGACAGTTGATGACTTTCACTGACAAAGCAATCAAGCGTCTTTAGACAATTAAGGGCACTCAGGAAAATGCCCTTGGTGTCAAAGTTCACTTATAAGAAATGGGATGCTCAGGACTTTCATACAAACTTGATATAGCTCTTGATAAGCCAAAAGGATTTGAACATATCAAATTGAAAGATTCCGAAGGAACTCCCTTGGATGTCTGAATTGATTCAAAAGCCTTGCTCTACGTAATTGGAACAGAAGTTGATTACGTGGAAGATGGACTAAACTCAGAATTCAAATTTCAAAATCCAAATGCAACCGGAACATGTGGATGTGGACATAGTTTTTCAGTCCCAGACAAATTGTGAGAAACTTACTTAATAAAATTTTATTTAGAATTAACTTCCAGAGTGAAGGTTTTCTTACTATTATATCAAACATTTCGTATATTTAAGCAATTTCTGTAATAGCTTAAAGTTCTTTTATATCTTATTGTTACTTAGAGAAAATATCCAAAACTTCTCTAAAGTAAAAGTAGCTCTCCTTTTATGCCTTTTATAAACTTAGAAAAGAAAGGCTAATGAAGTAATAAAATTAAATAGCTATCATTTAAGTTTAGCCTAATAACTATCTGCATATAAGAACTTGTATAGTGACTCCATTCTTTTTCTTGGCTTTTAACTGAGATATGATTTTCCTAATAAATCATGTTAGGAAAAGAAATAATTATTAGTAAATTCATAGCTAATTCTTTAAAGCCTTTTAACTTAGGAATTTAGATTTAGCACTTATTTATTATATATAAACAAATTATTTTTCAAAGTATCTATTAAAATTAAACAAGTTCTTTTAAAAGAAAAGGCTTCAGTTCTAAATTAAGACATGTAGACTTATTTGCAATTTTTAAGACTGATTTATCTGAATTATTAAATGGAAATCTTCTATTTTTTATTTTTAGGTGCCTTTATCTATTTCAGATCAATTTACACACTTCTTGGATTTAAAAATTCTACTTAATTAATTCTGGTATTAATGATTATATTATTAAAGGCTATTCTCATTTATAATTAAATGGTCTTAATCCTAAGAATAATTTAAGCTGACTTGTAGGGTTTTAATTTTATTTTTTATCCATTTAATTGGAAATTTATAATAAAGACTGGGCTAGCTTCAGTGTTGATTTCTCAAAGAAGCTTTTTTATATTTTAGTTTTTAATTTGTTCCACTTAATTAAAAAATAATTACAAGCAAACTTTACTATTTAACTCATATTATACAAAAAGAATACAGGGTAAACAGAGAATTCTTGCTTTTAATGTAATCTCATAAAGTATATGAAGTCTTCGACTATCAAATCTCTAAAATCTAAAGATTTATATTTAGGCAAAAATTAGTGCTTTGGCTTATATTGTTGTCCATTATTAAACTTGTGTTTAAGTTAATTCTTAAAGCAATAGTCATATTTATTTCAATGTATGATTAAGTTTATAAAGTTAGTTAATAATTAACTATATAGAAATACTTAGAGACAAGGCTTACAATCATCTTTATTTGATTTGATTTTTAGCTTAAATTTAATTTCTTAAACAGTGAAGTATTTCACATCTTATAAACTAATTATAGTCATTTACTCTCTCAATTATTACAATTAGTTAATGTATTTATCAGCTTATTTGTACTATTTTATAGTTATAAATCCTTTAAATTTTTAGCTTATTAATAACTTGGATGTCTTACTATTCTTTCAAAGATATCATCTCAAAACATTGCCTTATACATACTTATCAAATAGACTTTATTTTAGATTTTAGAATATAATTAGCATTAATTAAGAAAACACTAAATTCGAATATTTTGCTTAAATAATTTCATAGTTAAGACGATCAATCCAACTTAAAGTTTTGCTGTCTTAATATAATAAAACTAATAGTCATTATAGTTTCTTATGGTTTAGATATGCAAAATAAATTAAAATAGCCTTAGTTTATCTATTTATAAAATATGCTCTTCATTTAAAATCACTACAATTTTTCTTAATTAGCTTGCTTTATTTTGAATTTAGCGATAAATATTTTTAACTAAGATGACTGCTAAGATTGTTATATGTTTAGTGTCAGACTTTGATACCAAATTAAAGGAATAAAATAAGTATTAGATATCTTTTATCCACATCAAAATATTATACAAATTAGATTCTAAATCTAGAACTATATATAACTTCCTATTAATTAAGCCCTTTAAAGTATTTTTTAGCTAGTTTAAATTTATTTATATGGCTATTTTGAATTTTCTAGTGAATAATAGATTTTCTATTAGGATATGAATAAAGTTATTATAAATAAGCTACCATCTTTGTTTATATTTTTGTGCTATTTATTCTATTTAAGTTAAGAGATTATAAGTGGTAAGCTAAAAAGGATAGCAAGGTTTTATACATAAGATCTTTAAATGTTTCTTCATGGTTTTTATAGTTAGCTTTAAATCATAAAGGTAAAAATAACTTGTAAAGCCTGTACATTTTAAAAGATTCAAGTAATTGCATCTTCTTTTAAAAAATTAATTACTCTCTTTCTTTCTCACTTCTTTGAGTATTTTCTATTTCATAAGTTAATTATTAAAAAGTTAAAATGAACATAAGCTAAAGAAGTTATTATCTCTTATTTTTGCTATAGTTGAATATAATTTTAATTCAATTAAACCTTCAATTTCAGGATTTAAAGTTTAGATTTAAGAAGTAGCTTATATAAAAGAAATATATCCATTGCTTTCTTAAATTACCAAGTCTTTTTAAATTACAGCTTTATTGGTCTTAAATACCAAAATCAATAGTTCATATATAATTTTAAGATACTCGCTTAGAACTTTTTATCATATAATGAAGATAGGAAAATTTATTTAGATATGTATAATCCTTGAATAAATCCAAATTTTCATAGGAATATTCTAAATTTTTAAAAATTTAGCCTAGAGACTTAGAAGATAGTTAATTCTAGTGGTAAATATTTAAATACCATCACTTAATTTTTAACTTCAATTAAAAGATATAAAGTGATGGTTAATATAATCCTATTTTAAAAGCTTCTAAGCGTCATTTTTATTAATAAATTGAAAGCTTTAATCATGTTTTCGGCCCTTTAATACTTAGATTTTTGCATTAAAAAGTTGTTTTTATTTAGCAGAGTAAAATTAAAGCTTAAAGGATTATCCTAAGGCGCCTCATGAGAGTTGCTTAATTTTTGTAGTATAATAATAAAATAAATATGATTAAAGACTAGAAATTATAAGAACTGAGTCATACTTTCTTTAGAGAGCTAAAATAAGGAGAATATTATGATTTATCAAAACTGATAAAGCTTAATTATAGTTAAGTTGTTCAGTTGGTCTATAAATTAAGAATTAGATAAAGTTTATGGAGGTTTTTATGAATTTATATTATTTAATTTCTTATTTTTAGCTTAAGCAAAAAAAATGAATCTTCATAAAATTAAATTTAAGGAGTCTTAGAGTATCAATTGACTTTAAGTATGATAACACTTATAAAATAAGAGACTATTAACTCTAAACCAGAACAATTTGGCTTTTATTGATTTTTAAGGGAGAAACTAAGTAAAGCAATTTAAATCCGTTAGAAATAAACTAAAATGTTATATGCATTTCTCTCATTTTATTAACTCTTTCTTGGTTCGAGGTTTATTCTCTTTAACATAATCCAAAAGATTTTTTGGTTTTTTCTATCTACTTTTGTTGTTAGTACTTTATTAAGTTATTATTATTACTGGTGTATTACCTCCTACCCCGGTCATTGCTTCCTATATTGATGTATTTAAAGTTTCGTCTTTATTTTACCTTTCAGTAGTATTCGGTTCTGCGATTTTCAAGCACAAAGGAGTCTTCTACATTTTTATTTCCTTTTATTCTTTACCCTACTACTGGCCTTATTAATCTTTTCTCCTCTTCATCAGATTATTCTAAGAAATCCTTAACTCGGGATTCGTTTTCTTAATTGCGATTTGCTAGTTCATCTTCTTAATTATGAATTGCTCATCTTCGGTTAACTAGATCTTACGGTTCCCACAGCAGCTACCCATTAAAAATATATAAATTAAATGAAAGCTTTAAAATAAATAATTTACGGCTATATTAAACATTTAAATACCTTTATACTTTAATTCAATTATATCTAACTTAAGCACTTTCATCCTTCATATTTACCTATATCATATCTATTTGTTGGCTACTAGACCTTCAATTATTTTAATTAAGCTTCAAAGTATATAACTAGGCAGAAGTATTAAGATATTGATTTATCGTTAATAGATATTATAAAAACTAGTTTAAGTAACCCTTATATTTGTCCCATAACTTCTTCAATTAGCGCTTCTTTCAATTCTTAGGGGAATAAAGTGAAGGTTGAGTTTAGATAATGCATACAATATTTTAAGTAAAAATCATATTAAAAGGTAGAAAATTTGGTTAATAACCAAATATTAGGTATAATTCATAACTGTAGCAACTTTATAAAATAGCTTAAGATAATTGTAATAAGTTAAAGTTGTTAATTAAATGCAGCATTATCACTTGAAAGGTTAATTTAAGTCTATTAATTTTATAATTATGAATTAGAGGTTTAATTCATAAACACTTAGATAAGTTCTTAAGATGGAACAGCTATCATAAATGCTTAGTTCCCGCCAAAATGCAATCCATTTTATAACTTTAATCACGCATTTTAAGAATACTTGGCATTTTTTAATAAATCTCAATATAAGCAGTTTCGATAGAAGTATATAATCTAATTTAAAAAAGAATTGTACAGTTATAGAAGATCTATTTACCCATTTATTTTCTTAATTATTAACTTAAATTTAAGGAAACCGAATGTGCTATTTTAATAAAATTCACTATCCTCATTAAATTATTGCTAAAGAGTTTGAATTTAGGTATTCTTTTAATATCTGAGAGGAGTACAAAGCCTTCAATATTACTTTCATATTGTAGTTATATCATTGAAGTGTTTGTCTCTATGATATGCATAATAGTTGTAAAATTTAATTAATTATTATATTTAAAAACTTGAAAATTGAGCTAAATTAGAAATTTATTTCCAGAAATTTTAATGCGCTAAGGCCATGAAACCCTTGAGTTGATAAAAGTGAAAAATAAAGGCCAATTCAAAGATACTATAATACTAATCTTTGCTTTTACTTCTGAATCCTTCCATTTCTATTGATTTTAAAGAAGAAAACAACTGCTAGTAGTGATGAATAAAGCCTCTTATAAATCCTAATGAATAACTAAGCAAGATTTCTAAGTAAAGATACTTTTTCTTTTTCTTCAATTAGTATTGCTTAAATTATAACAAAACTGATTATCCTAAAATTCTTTAATTAAGATCGAAGTAATTTATGAATGGAGTTTTCTTAAGAGAGTTTAAATAAGTCCTGCAAAAAATCAGTATATTATAAATTTTCTAGCATATGAATAGACTTAAAAAAGAAAAATAACACATAAGATAGGAAAAGATACCTAGTTAGATAAATCATATGATTATAAGCATTTTAATTAATATTTAAGCTTATCACAAATATAAGAAAGTTATAATTATAGCCCCTAAGATTGATATGCTTTATTTTATGCTATTTTATTTTTTAGCTTCTATTCAAGAAGAAAAATATAGGGATTTCTCTATATTTCAAATTTATTTCTAATTAATTTCTTAACTAGAAATATAATCTTAATCAAGAATTAATAAGTAGATCCATCATAGATGAAATAAATTTTAAACTAAAAATAACACTATTTTGCTATATCTTAAAAGTAAATCTAAAAGTAAAGTTAAAAAATAAGTATAATAATATACAATCGAGATGTAAGATACCAAACTCTAATGCTTTTATTAGCGCTTCTTCTATTTTTTTAATTTGCAACATTTATCGCTGATTTAAAATATCTATAAGCTTTGATTCTTAATCTAATAATTACCTTTTAATCAACTATTTTCTTCATTAATTTGTAAAATATAGCCTGCTAATAGAGTTTATTAGGTAATAAAAAGTTATATTTAATCTAATACACATATTTGTATTTTCTTATATCTATGTATATAAAGACTGGTAAATTCAGGAAGGAAATATTGCATATTTAATATTTTATAAGCAACTTTATTAAAATTATTTCACGAAAAGATTTAAAATAGAGTAGCTACTATAAATACATACTTCTTTAGTCATTATTTTAAAATTCCCTAAATATCTATTTATCATCTGGTTTATAAGAGTACTATTAAAAGAGTATATTTTTTCTTTTGCATCCAAAATGATTATCCTGTATATTAAGCATTATATTTAATAAAACAACTTATAAAATATTATAAATGCAAATAGAAACAAGGTAATTGTATATATAGTCCAACACTTAAATATAACTGTATTATTTGTATCTAATCCATAAGGGTTATTTTAATTATAAATTTTTTAGCTATTTCTCTTAACTTCTATTCATTTTTTAAAGAAAATTATAATTATTTAAAATATTTCTTTTGATATGAAATTTATTAGAAGCTCTAGTTAAAATTAGATAATTAAACACTGATATTTAAATAGATGCTACAATCTTTTTCTTAATTTTATAATTTTAAATGAGATTATAAGAATTTAATAATTTTCATAATTTTAAAAATATAGATGACTGAAAAATTTATTAGGCGCTATTTAAGTTAGCTTTTAATTATCGCTTTGATTTTCAATTTATTTATTTGTTTTACTTTCTTTTAGTGATTTTTACTTGTAAACGATACTAATAAATTTATAGATAGTATCTGGAGAATCGCATTCTTAGGATATTAATAGGAATAGATATGATAAATTAAATTTAAGCTAGCTTTATTTAAATTAGCTACATCCTAATATTTATGTCTTAATCTCTCTATTTGGTAAATAGAATTATTCGCTATATCATTTTTGCTATATCTAGGTTAATTATAAATTAGTAGAATATCATAGATGCTTATTTCTAATTTAGTGACTTAATATCTGAGAATCTTGATTAAGATTGATTACTAAAGCACTTTCTTTATCTTCTAAGAAATTAAGATCCTTTTATATTTTCTAATGGTCTTATTTATATAATTTTTTATTATAAGTTTGAAGTTTAAAAAAACAAAGTGATTTCGATAATTATCTAATAGAGACTACAAGATATATCAAATTTACAATCACAAAAAAACTAATTTCCAAAAATTAGAGTGAAAAAGACTCTCTAAATAGCTTTTCAAAAGCTTCGGATTAATAAAAAAAATATGCTGAAAATAAAGAATGAAGTCATTGTTTTAGTTAAGGTATTTAAATTTATCTTCTGATAGTTTGCCAATTAGAACAAAGAAAATGATAATAGTGTAAATGTTTAAAACTAGTTTTTAGGTTTTAATTGAGTTAAAAACCTAAATATAAGTAGCTTTAAGAAAGTTGTAAAATACCTAGACATTTGAAAACTAGACTATTATTCTGTGTTTGAAGGAAATTGCATTTACTTGTTTAATCTCTAATTTTAATATTTATAAAGTAGCAAGATCGAGAGATATGGCTAAGAAAATGAAACAATGAATAAAGGTGATGAAACTGGAACTTTAAAAATTAATTTAGCAATTTATTGTAACAGAGCTTTAGAGAATGACTGCTTTTGATAAAAAGCCTTTCAAATCTCAAAAAGAAAAAATATTAGTATAATGCTTGTAGATTTATAAAGAGCTGCCAAAAAGATGCTCGTTGTAATTGGCATCATTAATATAATTAAAAAAAATTGAATAAACATTTGTTTGTGCTTATACAACAGAGTAGAAACTTTTGATTGATTGAAAAAGTAGTTACAAGGGTTAGAAGTCTGATTATGTAAGCTATAAAAAAATGCATCCTTTTATTTTAGAGAAATAGGATATGCAAATTTTCGAGTATTATGATATGATTATTGCTGAAACTTCAAAAAGATATAAGCATGCATCATAATTATTTACCGAAATGCAATAATTCATTTAATCTATTTAATCTGTCAAGATTTTATTTACTGTTAATAGCTCAGATGCTTTAAAGTTCTTATGGCATGTAAAAAATTCTTTAATGTAGAAGTTGATTGTAACTAAATTAGATAGATGGTTATGCAAAAAGAGGAATTATTCTTAGGACAATTATAGCTGCTTAAAGTCCAATTATCCTTTTAGAAACTGGAAAATATTTAAAAGATCTTGAGTTATTTTAAGTTAAAAAATATCATAAGAAAACAACTAGGACTTGAAAATATTGAAAGTCTCAAAGGTATAATAGTTGAAATTAACTTGATAAGCAAACTTAATTAATATAAAGAATCATAAATGACCAATTCACTCCATGAGATATACAAATAGTTTTAATAATTATTTAATTTTGGACCCTTAAATTTGACGATTCAATACATTCCCAGTATTTAGAAGTGATTACTATAAAAAATAAAGAATTTGAAAATTTGGAATAAAAGATCCAAGCAGATGTTAAAAATTTGCTATAATAATTGAGTTAAAGAAGTTATATTGATTCTAAACTAATGCAAGCAACCAGCAAAATGGTTGAGAAATTTGGATAAATAAAGTTAGATTTTAAGAAGGTAAAATAAAAAATGATAAAATTTTTATAATTTTACACTATATAAAGCAATATATCTTTAGTTCTTATTAAACTAACTAATAAATCATTTCATTAAAAAGATTAAAAATTATGACCTAAAAAACTTTAATTTTTTAAAATTAGGTAATTCCAAATTTTAATGAGATTGTAAACTTCAATTTTATATTATTAGATTTATAAATCTTTTATCTTTAAACTTTAAAATATTCCTTAATTATTAAAACTTATTTTATCTTTTAAACGTACTTTATAAATTATTCTTCATTTTAAAATTTATTAGCTAAGCTTAAAATTTATTAACTAAGTTTAGCAAATAATTTTTTATAGAAAGCTCATAAATGACTTATACAAACTAATATTTCCTAGTTTACATTAAATTTTAATTAGAACTAAATATAATTAATAGTTATTTTTTAGTACCTTTATTATTTTATTTTAGAGAAAATCCTTTTAATAATTAATCTTCGTAAATTTATTATTTTGGATTGCCTAAATTTAAATATATTATTTTCTCTAGTTTAAATTCTTCTAAATTATAAGGATTTATATCTTAATATATTTTTACTTTTTAATAGATAAACTACCATATTCTTAACTAGCGACTCTATTTTCAATTTATTAGAACCTTTTCTTTTATTAATGATTCTCATTATTATCTATATTAGATGAAAGACACCTATCTTTTGCTAAATTTACAATTAGAAAATCTTCAAATATTTATTTAGATAAAGTTGTAATAATATGATGTTTATTTCCTAAAGCACTTTCAGCTTTGTAATTTTTAATATTCTTCACCTCTTTAAGTAATTTGAACTCAATGCTTAATAAATATTTGACATAGCGATTTATCAGTTAATAGGTATTTTTACTTTTAAATTAGACATTAAAGCTTTATCACGTTTATTAGCATTCTGCCAATTAAAGTATTTATAATTTAAAATATTTTAAAGGAATTTAAGTTTATTTATCTTAAATCTAAGAATTTAACTAGATAGATCAATGGAACTAACAATTTACTATTTTTAGAATTTATTTTAATTTCTTAGTTAATATTATGCATCTTCTTATGATTTAGAATATTAATAATATATCTTAAGCATTTAGTTTCCTCATTGCATTATCTAGAAATGTTTATTTCTTTCTAATTTAGTGAATCTCTTTTTACTAGTATTACTTTAATATTTAATTGATTGATTGCTGCTTTATTTGAAAGATTCTCATCTATATTCTTATTCAACTGAAATATATAAATTGAAAGTTGCTTTTAAGTGAAGTTAATACTCTCTCATCTACATTTATTAAATGGAATCAATCTTAATCATTAAGGATACTGTAGAAATAGTAATATAATGCTTCTTAACTTTTATTAAGATTTAATTATTAGCCTTTTATCTATCAGCAAAAAATTTATTAAATGTATTCTAAAATTTCAACAACTCTTCATGAAATTTTTACCTCTAATGATTAAAACTCTATAAATAGTAAATAAGACAAAGAGTTAAAGATATAACAGACTGAAGCCTTTTACACAACATGATTTAAAATAATTAAATAACTTTTATTTTTATTATTTTCACAGAATTAGTTTAGATCCTTCTGAGTTCTAGTAATATTTATCAAGCTCTTCTCTTGAAAGCTCGTCTATTGTTCTGGGCTTCCATTCAGTAAATGTCTGCTTTTTGTAAAGTTTGTATTCTACTCCTTTTAAAAAATTGTAATTTCTGTACTAAGTTAGTTGAACGCAAAGATTGAAATCTCGCTTCAACGCTTATTCTAAAGTAAGATAATCTTATTAAAGACACTCAAAAGTTAGTTGCATTGAAATAGGACAAAAAGAGTTGAACTACTATAATCAACTTATAGCGTTTTAATTCTAAATATTTGCATAATTTTAAAGATTCTTTCTTATTTATATAAGCGAGCTCGCTTAGAAGCAAGCCTTTATGAGTTCATAATCTAAAGTTCCCTTCATTTTAGGTTTAGAACAAAATTATTAAAGGATTTCGTTAAAACTAATATTCTTTTATTCAATTGCCTGTATGAAAGATTGCCAATTTTCTTAAGATACGTAATGAGTGGCAATTCCTAACTGAACTAGATCTTATGCATTTATTCTATGTCCCAATAAAGCTAAGTAATTAGCTATACATCTACTTTCTCCTCTCAACATTTTTCCAAGATGTAGAGTTACTGCAACATCACAAAATAAACCGATCTAACTTTCAGGCATTGCTCAAGAAGTATCATCAGTACAGATTCTTTATTTGGATACTATACTAAGACCAACTCCAGCTCCCATAACTAATCCAGTTCAAAGAGCAGCACTTTTTTTATTTCCCTTTATTTAATCTATTTTATTTACAAGCTAAAATTATGTTTAGAAGTGTTCTTAGATAGCTGACGGTTATTAAGAACAAAGCTTTATATCTCCTCCACAGCAAAAAATGTTTAAAGTTGATCCTAATATAAAAGTTTCTAGTTCTGAATTTTATAAAAATGTATCTAATTTTCCTTCAAGGCAAATGCACAGTTATGATGTTAAAGCGTTCAGAGAATTTGGAAGGTTTAATTTATTGAACTGAACTTTATTGAAGATAGTAGTTTAAATAGGAAGAAGATGAGATTCAATATTTTATAATCTCTTCATTTATCTTAAAATTATTCCTATTTCTCCTTTCTTTTAAAGTCAAAATTATTAATTTAATACTCTTTAGAAAGATTCTCTACACTTATGAATTAAAGAAAATTTGCTTTTGATTAAGCTTTATAAAATATCGTGATTTTAGATAAATCTTTGAAAATAATTTTTTACGTAGTTTTGTTTTTAAAATCTGTCTGTTAATTACTAAGACATAAATATAAAAATTAAATTTAGTAACTAGAATAAAGTCTTAAAAAGGGAAACTAATTATGAGTCCATTAAAAGAAATAATTTCCTTTATAAGCAGAAAATAGGAATATATTAGTTTTAAGATATAATAGAAGCTTTTCCTTAATACTAGCACTCATATATTTTTAATTAAAAAATTTAAATATAGATCTTATACGACAGGTTTAAAGTATTATGATTTTCCAATTTTTATAATTTTATACAATTCAATTTTTTGCTTTGTTTCTCACTAAATCATCTACTTAGCATTTATAAAATGATTTTAAATTTAAAAAGCAACTAATTATATATTTTCTACATGCAAAATTAACTAGATTATTTTTAAACTTTTTGCCTTTAAACTTTTAGTTTTTTACATAAAATAAAAAAATTTAATTAATTTTAATTTCATACAATAGATCAAATTTTAATTTTCCTCTATATTTTTTATATTTTATTATATTTATAAAAATGTTCTTTGTTTTTTATAATTTACTAATTATATGATTTTAGATTTATAAATTATAAAGTAAATATAAAAATTGGCTATAATTAACTATAAATAATCTTATCCTCATTTTTATTCGTTCTTTCTAGAATCGATGAAAATTCTTATAAATAAATTAAAAAAAATGTTATAATTATTTAATTTTTTAGATTTTAATACTTTTATTAGATAATTTCAAACTTCGGGTTTTTTGGATATAATAAATTAAATATATTCCTCAGCCGAATATTCAATTCTTTCTCATTTACTATTTATCTTTTTTTAAATATCTATTTATCAATAAAATCTTAAATCCATGAAAACCATATCAACTTAAAATTTTTATTAGTTGAGCTACGAAATAATAATTTCATTTTCAGCTTATCTTTACAATTATTTTATATGAGTGATAATTGATAAAATTAAGCAAATATCTAAATTAAATAAATAAGATAATTTAAAACTATTTATTTTCAATTTTCATCTTAAATAATAGCTTTCTTCGTTAAATTTGGCTTGATAGCATTTTTAGCTTCTTTTTCAATTAATAATAAAGTTATCTTCAATTTGAAAATGTTTACTTATTAACTTGTAAATTAAATCATTTTTTTAATTTAAATCTATATAATTTATTCTTATTTATATAGTTAAAAAAATACAAATTTATTGGTATGTGAAAAAGGTACCTCATCCTCTAGGTTTCTCGCCTTTGTTTTTACTTTTTATAATGTCAAAATTAATTTAATTTAATTTAATTTAATTTAATTATGTAAATAGCTTTGTAAGATCTAAAGTTGCAAAATTAATTAAACAAATATTTTTCAAACTTTAAATTTATTAAAAAGTACCGTGAAAGAGGATTTTATCACTAAAAGCTTTTCTAAAGTTTACTTTTCAAAATTTATTTTGATGTTATGCTAAAGATATAACTTTAAAGAAATTATTAATTTATTTTTTAGAACATGAACAAAACATAAATATCTCATGATAACTACAAGCTAGAAGAATTTATAATATGTTGTGAGAAATATGAATTATATCTAAAATATAATATTTATAGAAAATGCTTTAAGTCTTATTAAACTTTATAAATAATCGAAACGGAGAACATATATTAATCTAGAAAATAGTTAAGGCTGGCAAAAATAAGATTTTAGCCAGGACAAAATTAAAAGTTATTATCTAAAAAGAATAAAAAAATTGTAAATAAAAAATAAAAAAAATAATAAAAATAGTAAATTATTAATTAAAAATATGAAATTATAAATTATTCTAAAAAAAAATAAAAAGATACTCAGTTTAAAATAGAATTTATAAACAAAAGAAAATATTAAATAAATAAAAACTTAAATCTAAAACCTATTTTAAAACTCAAATGAATAGATTATTTTATTTAAAAATGCTCAATCTAAAATTATAAAAATATAAAAGCTTAAAGATTTAAAATGAATAATTGAGATTTTTGAAATTTTCAAATAAATTAAAATTTATATCTTAGAGATATAAATTTATATTAATAATCTTTAATTTATGATAAATCTTTATTTAAATTTCCTATTTAAATAGCTTCATGATATGTATTATCAAAAGAATTTATTATCAAATTATAAGAGTTATAGGGGCTTGAAAATTTATTTAGATACAAGTTTTGGATTATTAATATAATTAAAAGAAATGTATTCAAAATCTTCAAGGTAGATAGTTGAAATAATCTAAAGTTTTAAACTTTTTTAATTTAAAATATTTTTTAAAAGCAAGGCTAAATAAAATAAATTTAATACATTTAAATTTTTAAAAATTTGAGCCAAGATAAAGTATAATAGAAAGAAAAATTTCAAGACTAAGTCTAGAAGGTTTTGAATTTTGAATTATGCAAATATAAAGTTATTCTAGTTAACATTTTTTCGAGCTTTTAATCTTCTTTCTTTAACTTATCTTATAAAGCAACGTCAATTTACAATAAGATTTTTTCATTTTAAATTCCTTCTTAAATTATACAATTTTACAGTACTAGCAGATCTACATTCTTCTACTCGAGTTTAAAGGCAGAAAAACTTAATAAATTTATTATTAATGAATTTAAATTATAAAGTTTGATAAAAGAAGTGACTAATTCAATTCATAAGAATTAAAAATATCTAATTAATTTAAACTTTAAGAAGTATTATAAACCATAAATAAAATAATATTTTAGAATAAATAAAATAAGCAAATAAAAGCAGTTATTATCATTCAAATCCAAAGGATAAATCTATTTTAATTTCTTAGTTTAATAATTAGATTTAATGTTTGATTCTAGCATAGAATGCTTTTTGGAATATTTATTAAAAATAAGTTGAATTAAAATAGAATCATAATATAAAGAAACTATTAAAATGATAAAAATGAGATATAAATTAAGAAAAATAAAAAAGATAAATTAAATTTTATTATGAATATTAAATAATAATTAGATTTAATTTAAAAATTATCTCAAAAATAGATTTTATAAATTAAGAATCTTATTTAAAACAATTATTATTTTAATCCTAAATTAAAAGCTAGAAAATTAAATCATAAAAAATTAATTAAGAATATGAATTTAAATTTAATTGGTTTAGTTTAATATTTTTATTTATTTTACAAGCTGTGGAATAATTTTTAAGTAGGGGGAACATTCGTTTTTAGAAAAGTTTTAAAAATATACTAAGATATAAATAATATTCTAAATTTTAAATGAGAACATTTTTAATCAGATATCTCAATTTCATTTTTTTTAATTACGATATAATAAAAAGTCTTTAATTTTTAATCAATTCTTTATATGCTAAAAATAAATTTACTCGTGTTTTATTCTGTTGTAGAGTTTATTTAACGGAATCAATTCTTTAAAGGGATGAAAGCTCATTGTTACAAATGGTAATAATTAAATTTTTTAAAATCTTTATTTTTCCTTGAATACAAAAGCTATTATTTAATTTTAAATACTCTTGTAAGTTGAAAATTATTGAAAAGAGAAAAAAAGTCAAATTTATTTTTTTTAAGTAGAGTAGATTTAAAAATTTAAAAAGACATAAATTTAAAACTTGATATTTTGATAAAAATACTTGCATGAAAAAATCTAAAAAATAATATTATAATTTATAGATGTTAAATATTTTTTTGTTTTTTTCTATATATAAAATTAAAATAAATTAGAACATTGATTCCTAAAAAGCTTAATCAGAATTGAATCATTATGATTTATCAATCTTTAATTAAAATTTAAAATCAAAAATATAACTTGTAGGAGTAATTCTTTTTTTCTGATTTATCTTAGATTTTATTAAATAGTTTTTATCATTTATTAAATAAAAACTAAAATAATAATTGTTACTTTATTAAAGTTTAGATTAACAGGTAAAGCTTTCGTTGTTGTTTATAATAATTTCATATTTTTTATTTTATGGTTATGCTTTAAAATATTTTTTTAAGAGTTGATTAAAAATAAAGCTTTATAGCTTTTTTATTATTTAACAATTTATGTTAAAATTAAATTATTAATTTGTGAAGATTTCTTTTCTGGTATATATCAACTTTTAAATCTTTTTCTATCCACTGATTTTTTTGCTTATTCTTCTTCCTTTAGATTAACACTTTCACTAGAATTTTCTTAATCACATTTATATACTATTTAATTAATATTAGACTAGGGAATTTCATTTATTTGAGGAAAATAATGATCAAAAAGATGTTTTTTAAAGTCAATTTCAGCCGAGAATATTTTACTACAAAGATGACATATGCTCTATAAATTTTTCTATGTTTTTTATTTAGATTATTCTTTAGTTTCAACTTTATTTTATAAAATAAAATCTTGTACTTTTTTCTCTTTATTTTAATTTTATTCAACTGGTTATTTATTAATATTTTTTGGACTTAACAATTTCAATTTTTTAATAGGAGCATCATTTAACTCTAATTAACTTAAGTCTTTTTCACTTTCATTTTCATTTTCATTTTCACTTTTGTTTTCACTTCCATTTTCACTTTATTCTAAAGAAGAAGTTGTGCATTATCTTAAGATTTCTTCTAAGTTAACGCAAATTTCTTCTTCTTTAGTAATTTTTACTTGCTTTGTTTACTCTTTTTAAACTATTTATTAACCTTAATTCATTAAACTTGTTTCAATTCAGTCTTCTTCTTTTATTTTAATTTTTTATTTTTAATTAAAATCTTCTAAATAATCTATTTACTCCTGTATTTTGCTCAGCATCATTTATAAATTTTACTTTTCTTAATAAAGATGCTCTATATTTGTTAATTCTAACGAACATCTATAACATTTAAAATTTTGAAAATTATTTCATTAACTACTATTTTCTTTTTCTTTATTTTTGGTGAAATTTTCTTTTTAACTAAGTTTTTCTTATTTAAATTCATTAAAATCTTTTTAAATATCAACATATTCCTCACTTGTTTATTTTTACGATAGATTATTGCTACTGTCTGCTTGTTTTGACTTTTCTTTATCCAAAGAATCGGCAAAATATTCATTGATATAACTTTCTCAAAACTTTTGATCTTAAGAAACTTTCTTTTCCTTTAAAACTTTTTTTCCACGATTTGAAGTTCTATTTTTCTTAATTCTTTTTTCAGAATTTTTAGGCTTTTCCTGTTTAAGTAGATTCTAAAATTATTATTAACATTTTTTGTTCTTAGTGGTTTTTTCTAATTACGTTATTTTACTTTTTTTCCTCTTTCTTAAATTATAAGGTTTTTTATTTTATATTTCTTTACTTGAGTTACTCAACAAACTCTTTTCTTTTTTTTAATATTTATTTTAAGGTTGTTCTTAATCACTACTCTAATTATTAGTTGTCTAATTCTCTTACGAACATAATTCATTTGAACTGGATTTCTTAGAATCAGTAGTTAAAAATTTCAAAGATTCACTCTCCTCTTAATATTATTCTTGTTCTATTTTCTCAGATGAAACTATAATTTTCTTCTCATTTTAATCCTAATTAGCCTATTCATCCTGATTATCCTACATTTCTAAATTTATTTAACTATTAAAAACTATCCTTCTCATAGTAAAATTTTATTTCATTATAATTTTATTTTAAAAAGTTACTACATAATTTAAGCATTTTATTTTAACTCAATTAACCTTCTTAATAGTAATTTACCAGATTTTTAATTTAATTTAATTTAATTTTAATTAAAGCTATATCTAATGATCCTTTTATTTTACTTATAAATTTTTATTAATATTTATTCTAGCTGCTTAGTTAGCAAGAAATTAGTTCTCTAATTTAGTATTTCCTAGTAATTAAAAAAGTATTAAAATATTTTACAGTAAGGATTTCTAATAATTTTTCTTTTATTCTTATAAAAACTATTAAAACTTGGCTTTTTTTATTCATTTTTAAATTAAGGTCTGGAATTGCTTTGTATTTTTTAATGATTTGCTCATTTTTTGTGTTTAACTAAATTTTTAGATCTTTATTTTTTATTTCAATTCTAACTGATTTTTTTCCTCTATATATAATAAAATATAATTGGCTTATATTTTTTCTAGGTCAAACCTCTTATGTTAAATTTATTTTATTTGCATGCTTTTCGAATTTATATAATTTAGTTATTTAGAATATCTAACTTTTAAAGGAAAAAATGCAAAAAGATTGTAACTTAATTTTAAGAAATTTTTACCTTAAAAAATTAAATAAATTAAGGCTTTTGCTTGCTTCATAGCAATGCTTAGACATTATTTTAGTTAGATAATATAATTCACTAAGCTTAAAAAATGATAGCAAATATAATTAGAATTTTTATTAGCCTAATAAGATAACTTTAAATATGCTTTTATTATATCTCTAATGTATATACTTTTTATTTATTATCTAGATGTGATCAATACTAAAAAATAAGTCGAATCATAGAAAGAAATTCTTTTCTGCTTCAGGGAATTAGAAGTCTAGTACACAACTGCATAATCAGAAAACAAGTAGATTTCTGGAGGCCACGTGCAATACATTAACTCCAGCCTCGGAAGAGAAATCGAGGAACTAGGCTAAGTCTGCCCTACATCAGGAAGTTCGGAGTTTAATCACTCTGGTCAGGTGAGCATGGAGATGCTCATCAAGTTGATGCTAAACCTCCAGGAAGAGGCTAAGAAGCTTCGGAAAGGAAACGAGAAACTTACGAAACTAGTAACCATTAGACTTGAAGACTAAACGAAATTAAGAATGGCTAACTCATAAAAAAAATTGATACACTTTGGAACTGTTAGCGAGACCAATTCAGTTAAGCAAATTCCTAGATATAAAAGATTTAAGAATAAATTCAACAGATTGAAAATGACATAAAGAATTAGAAGAAGTTAATTAAAAAATGGAAGGCTTAAAGAAAGGTTTCTACACCACCTCCAGGAAATAGGAGAAGAAACCAGAAGCTACTCATAATCAGTCGTCTTACACTTAACCCTAATCTTTTTCTTAATAAGACTAAACTCCGGTGAAGTAATTTTAATCTTCCTTACCCAGGGAAGAATACCCAATTGCTAGGACAAGCCATGAACTCACTCCGTCAACGTAGGAAAAGCCAAGGAAGCAACCTAAGTCGGCTCTACATTAGGAGATGTCGGAAGTCTATCCATCCGGGTAGTTGAGCATAGAACAACTAATCAAGGTAGTCATAAATCTATAGGAAGAGGTTAAGAAGCTCAAGAGGGAAAATACGAAGCTAATGGATTTAATTGAGCAACAGGACTCAAGAGAGCTTCTAATGGCAAATTGGGAAAGGGAGCTTGGAACTCTCTGGAAGTATCAGTAGGAAGAGTTGAAACAGATGAGCGCCTCAATAAAGACGATACAAGATTAGAATAAGGAAATAATATTAAGTTAGAGACAAGAAATTCCTAAGATCGACAAAATGGAAATAGAAGAAGAGCAGGTAATCAAGATGGAGCCGGCTAGAAAGATAAAGAAGAAATGTTACTTTTGTAAAAGCCAGAATCATCTGTACAGAAAATGTAAGAAATTCTAGAAATTCAAGAAAGAATACTGAATTAAAGAAGAAAAGGAAAGGAAAGGAAGAAATTGTATTGCAATAAAGACGGACAAATATACAAGAAAAAATAAAAACAATCAAGAACTTCAAGAATAGAGAAGATGAGAGCTATGACAATAGAGAATCAAGAAGAAAAACCACCAAGATTAAAAAACTTTTATTTTATGCGGCGGCTTGAAGCTACTGCAGAACATTTAAATTGAATTGAATTGAAAAAAGAATTAGAAGAAGTTCAAAATTCAACAGAATCTACTAAAGCATAATATGGATATAGAAATACAAAAAATGTAGGAAACTAAACAGCGTGAAAAAAGATTCAGAAAACAATGCTATTTTTGTAATAGCTCATGGTATCTATATAAGAAATGTCAGAAATTTTAGAATAAAAAAAAACGATATGAATCCAATAGAGGAAGAAGAAATAATAGCTTTATTGCATCAGAAATGGAAAAATCTATTGAAGGAAAGAAAACTAAGTAGGCATGAAAACAATTAGACCAGGAAGAAGAGAATACTAAGATTTTAATGATCAAAAAATTTCAGACTATAAAAATAATTTTAAATGAAAGTGATACAACTGTTATTAAACATCTTAAATTTATAGAGTATTTTAATCTAAACAGTGCTAAAAGATAAATCTATGCTTAAAAGATTTAATCTTTTTTCTTTATTTGATTTCGAAAATTTCACCAAAAGTAGCAGTTAAAATTTAAGCATTTGCTTGTCTAAAATTTTAAAACTTAAAACATCATATTTTTGTTATAAGATTCTGATTTAGTTTAGAACATACTTCGATTGAAGTTCATTTAATTAATAAATCTACATATTTGATTTCATTTTTGATTATTTAAAAAATTTAATTGATGAACCTATTTCTTTCTAATTCTTAAAATATTTGGTTAAAGGAATATCACTTGAAATTATTTTAGATCTTCTAAATTTTTATAACGTTTAATTTCTATATAAAAGTCTATTTTCTTCTTACTAATTAAATTTTATCTTAATTAACATACTTAAAATTAACTCTGAAGAAAAAGTATTTAAACTATGAACTAAACTAAATTAAATTAAGTTTGAATGAAGTGCTAATTCTAGCAATATAATTTTCTACTAATTAAAGACTAACAGTGTGCAATCTCTATTATTTGCTTTTTTCAAATATTTGATTCTAAAGGTTAAGCAAACTAGAAGATTTTAACTATTTTTTATAAATTTTATTATTTTATTATTTCATAATCTTTTAATTAAACTTGTTATAAATTTATTATTTATTCATTTTTAAAATGGATTCTGGTTTCTAGTTGACTGAGTAAGTAATCCGGTGTAGTCATGTCTGCATTGCAATTACTCTTGCAATAGATGACACCACAAAAAAGTAAGGATTGGCCCATTGTATGATAAGCCTTATTTGTTTGAGGGTTCTCTCTATCGGTAAGAGAGGTAGACTAGAGGGAACCGAAATCCAGATTTCAGAGTTATCCTGATTTTACATGTCGCTATTCTAATTAGGAAGTTAGAAAACAACAAAGACATGACTGATCATAATTAACTATTATTTAGAAGAATTTAACCTAATTGAGTCATTTGACACAAATAGTGGAATGTTCTCTAACTCCAGCCTTAGGAAGAATTACAAGAATTTAAAGAATGAAGGCAATCAATATTGATTATTAAAACGGAGAAAAGAAGAAAAGAATCAAAGAGACCAGATGAAGCTAGAAACATTTCTAGCCTATTATTAATAATTAAATTTGATTTCTTTATTTTTTCGTGGTGAAACAAGCAATGATGGCACCATGCTAATTTAACTAATTAATTAATTAATTTATACATTTTTTATTTATTCTTGATATAATGATTTTAAATTTTGTTATTAATAATCTTATTAAATATAGTTAAAATAATTTATTATGCATATATTTTATCAAATTTTAAATTTAATAATTATTATTCTAACTCTTAACTCTAAAATGAAATCACTTATCTATATGATTAATTTCAAAGTTTTATAAATAGAAGTATTATTTGATCTAATATAAATATTTTATAAGTATAATAATAGCAATCTTCTTTATATCTATTATATCTTTAAGATTTTATAAATACCCATTGATTTATTAATACTTAAACTATATTTGCTTCTATTATTTGAGTTAACTACTGTTATTGTTATATTTTCAAATAGTTAAAGCAGAGATTTGTATTAAATTTGATTTTTCTTAGACTGGTTTATGATATAAAATAGAATAATGATAAAATTAAGTATTAGCATCTTTCTAAATATTTTATTTTAAAGTTATAAATTTTAGATGCTTACTTATATTTATAAATAATTGAAAAGATGGTGGGAGCTGAGAATGACCTTCGTGACAACACTTTCTGGTTTTATGGCTAGGAACAAGTTCCTTTCCTGTCGCTGAGAAAGTCCCTTGTCAGAGTTATTTTCTGAAGGGAACACTGTTTTTGAGATTATCCGCTCTTGGTAGGGTCTTGAAGCCTGGCTGCTCATAGCGATGGAGCTCCCTAGCAGCTGTGCCTGGAGCACAACAGGATATCCCCGTTATTCCATAAAAAGAGAGCGTCGGGTCGTGCAATCGGAAAGGAGTTTCCGGTCCAAAAACTTTTTTAGTTGAAATTAATTAATTTATTTTATTTTATTTTAAACTTAAAGAGTTTTGGACTGCAACTTCTTGCAGTTTAACTTCTCCAACACTCCCTTCATGGGATAACGGGGATATCCTGTTGCTTTCGAAAAGCAGCTGCCAGGGAGCTCCATCGCTATGGGCAACCAGGCTTCAAGCCCCTACCAGGAGTGGATAACCAAAAGGAAGGCGTTCCCTTGCAAAGTTTGACTTTGGCCAGGGACTTTCTCAGCGACAGGAAAGGAACTTGTTCCTAGCCATAAAACTAGAAAGTATGATTCAGAAGGTCAATCTCAGCTCCCACCATCTTTTTAATTATTTAAATTAATTAATTAATACTTATATTTATATTCTTGTTATTTATTTTATTAATTTCAATCTTTTTTACCATATCTCAAAGCTTTGAAAAAAGCTATGAAAAAAACAATATTTATTTATCGAAATATAAGAGAAAATAATACTTGCTAAGCTAGCTGATTTATTCTCATATTAAAGCAAAAACTTATTGATTTAGCATAAAATTACATTTTTTTAATTTTATTCAAAATTTTATTTAATTCTCTATAATTTACACATATTTTAATTATTCATACATTTTTCAAAATAATATAATAAAGTTCTTTTAGCACTAAAGACATAGTTAATCTTCAATTAGAATCAAGCAAAATATATTTAACAAAATAATAAAATAGAATAAAACTATTTATACTGAACATTTTGTTTTAGTTTAATACCCCAAAATTATTGTCATTTTTATTGAGAAAATCATATGGACTATTATTTTTTATTTTCGTTTATAAAATTAAAATTTTCGCTTATATAAATGGGATTCTATTTTTAAATATGCTTGATTTGCAGCTGATCTATATAAAAACTTTATAATAATCCTTTAAATTTTAATCCCTTATATTTCTAAAGTTCTTAAAGGAGTAATTATATTTTTATTTCGAGTCTTTACAGTTAAGTTAATTTCTTATTTTAACTATAAATTTAAATTATTATAACTAACTTGTTTTTATTCTTCTTCCATCAAATGAAATCCAAATATTTGAATACTTCCAAATTTTTAAATTTAAATATCTTTATTTAGACTATATCTAACCCTCTATTTTTCCCTTATTTTTCTTTTATAGAAGAATTAAAAAAAATGAAACTAAAGCAAAAATTCAAACATTCACATGCATAAATAGTATATTAATCATAATTAAATATGTCTTAAGTATCTAAAACTTAATTCTTGATTTTAAGTATCTAAAATTAAATTCCTTTATTTTCTTAAAGGTATAAAAGTTTAAATTTTAATTTTAATTATTTTTCATTCTCTTATAAATATTAGCTTTAGACAGGTGCTTTATAGTAGCTTTATGTAAATTTTTAAATATATATTTATCTAATTTTTAACAAAATTTAAAATTATTTGCTTTATAATCCTTTATAGTTTAAGCTAGGAACTAACTTCTAAACTTAGAAGAAAGTTTATTTTGAAAATAGATAATAGTTTTTGATCTATTCATTTAATACCAATTTTTTCTTCTATTATACGTATGTTAGTAAATAAATTAGATTAAGCTTAATATAATTTTATATTTTTTAACTATTTTCAATATGAATGATGTCGATGCTTCAAAGTAAAGATATTCAAAATGATTTAGCTATTTAATGCATATATTACAGTGATTTCAAAAATTAACTATACTTTCATAACACTGTACTTAAAGTATTATTTAAAAGGTTTACAATAAAAAAAATGCTTGATATATACAAATTGCTTCTATCATTATTTCTTTTTCTCTTAACTTTTTTTGATTAAACTTGATAAGACTCCTTTTTATCATGAACAATTTTTAATAATAAAACTACTTAAGAAAATCAAACCTTCACATTTGGAAAAAATAAGATGAAGACATTAATAAATCTTCCAGTTTTATATTCGAATCTCATATTGCTCAATTTCTAAGTAACTACAGATACAATAATAGCTTACTAAGCAGATGCTTATATCTCCTTAATATGTTTTTATAGCTTAAATCATTTCTATAATATATAATATTATCTACTCTTTATACCCCAATTATTAATATATAATTAACCTTTGACTATAGATTATTAACATACTAAAGTTTGATTATTCATAAAAATTTAAAAATTTAATTCTTTTTGCAAAAATATGGGTTTGGTTAATGTGCTTATTTAAAATTGGCATAGTATGAATGATTTTGCGGAATAAAATATAAATTTCTTATATAAAATAGATAAATAAAAGAAAGGAAAAAGTATTGGAACATGAATCTTTGTTGAAAACTCTTAATCTAAGTAACTTAATTTCAATATAACAAGACAAAAAGTTAGCTTAGAGAGAATTAATTTTTTAGCTATTATAAAAAGTGGAATTCTATCTATAATAATTAAGAGTTAAGTTGCTGACTAAATTAAAGTTTGATTCAAATTAAAATACTTTTAAGGACTATTCACAGCTCTTAATACAAAGAAATAAATTTTAATCAATTTCGTATAAATTTTACTTTGATCTTTCAATTTAATCTATCTGCAATATAAATAAAATTAAAGCATATATTATCACAGTGGAAGTAGAATTGTTCATATAACATATTTTATAAATGGAAATTATCTAGCTTCTACTTTTAAATATGTAAAATACATCATTATATCCTTTTTTTGCTTGAGCCTTTTTATTAATCTTGTAATATTGCTACTTAAATTAAAATTATTTGATATCAAGAAGGTATTCTGAAAAAGCCTCCTTATAAAATAAAAAATTTAATTTGCTGGTTGCTTTATTCTTTTAGCATTCTCTGATTTTTCGAATATTAAGGTTAGAATATCTAATCTAATAAAATAGAATCTTCTATAGAATACATTTATTAAAGCAGTCTTTTATAATTCACATACAAGTAAGAAAAATAATCATTTTGAAATTTTTGGATCCAAGACTGAAAATATCAATATTTTAGTTATTTTAGAATAATTAAAAAGTGTTAATTTTTGATAAAGGTATAGCATTCAATTTTAGCTCTTATTATTTGAAAAAAAATGAATTCTTCTTTCATCAAATAAAAGTTTTACTTAATTTTTATAATTTTCAAATATTTACTTAAGCGAAAACATTTAATTAATAAAATATTTCAAAAAATAAATAGACAATAATAAATTCTTTAAGAGGCTATCAATCATAAGCAGCATAGGCTATTTAAGTTTACTTCCTTATCATAGATTAAATTTTAATCCTATGCTCCAAAATCTCAGTATATTCCTTTCATAGCAGCCAAAATAAATTCTTCCTAGATCTTAACCCTTTATAATGTTAAATTAACTCGTATTTAAAACTTCCATTAAAACAGATAGGACACTTATGATAGTTAAACTTACAATAGCATTTCTTAATTAATATTTTTAGAATAGATTAAAATATATATCTAGATTCTTTGCATACAATTAAAAAAGATAAAATATTTAAAAAATTAAGATACTAGTAACTTCATTGTTAAGTTAGATTTGATCATATTAAGATAGGCATATTTTTAGAATTTGTTAATTATAAATAAAAAGGATATATAAATAAAGCCTTCCAAATTTGATTAGAATTAATTGTTTAGTTATATATTTTAATCTTCTTCTATTTTCTATTTCTTCAAGTTATTTGAATTTAGCATAAACTTGAATGAAGTCATTCAATTAGATTATTTTTTTTATTAAGAAAAATTCAGAAGAGACTAACATTATTAAATTATTCACTTAGTAGTTTATTTATTAGTAATTTAGGAGTCTTTTATCTCAATCATGATTTCAAGAAAGTTAAAGATAAGAGATAAAGAAATACTATCAGGATTTTTATGCTGAGAAAATAGATCAAGTGGAAAGCTTAGTTTTCATATAATTTTATTTTCTTCTCTTAAGTATAGGAATTTTTACTGCCTAAATATTCGATTCCACTTCCATGGGGTCGTTTGTTGATTTATTATTAAGAAATAAGTTTTCTTTTAACTCGGCCTATTGTAAATTAAAGTTTAATTAATTCTAAATTTTTTTGTTAGTGGATTTTCAATCTTTAGTTTTAAGACTTTTGAAATAATTTATTAGATCTTTTCTTCAAGCTCCTGGCCTTAAAGTTTTTATTCTCATTTTACATCCTTCGAAGTTCCTGAATGATAATTTGCTGATCGCTATTTAAGAAAGATTTATTATTTTTCTAAGAAATTTTTGCAAGAAGTTTTCCATTTTATTTTTATCATATTAATCATAAGTATAAATATTAAATAAAGTTTAGTTAAATCTCTTTTTTAAAGAATAAAGTTAATATTATTTTATATAATGTGAGTAATTTAATAATAGTTAATAGTAATAAAGTAAAATCAATATATTTATGCTTTCTCACTAAAGTTATTGTGAGCTTTCTTTGCAGACTAAGTAATTTTTTTATTTAAGATTTGAGTACTTTAATGAAGCTGGATTTTAGTTTTTTTCTTTTTTCCTTCGAAAAAAGTTAAAAAGCGTTCGTCCTGATAGATTTGAAACAATTTATTCTCCTAATCTAAGTGATTTATAAATATTTATTTGTAAGCCAAATCACAATTATTATCTAATTATTTATAGTTCGAAGTCTCATCTTTCTCTTTTTATTACTTTAAATTAATCTCTTCTTCATTCTAATTTAAGTGTGATTATCCACTGTCTTATTTATTTTGATTATTTTGGTTTAATTTGCAATAATCTCCGTTGACTAAATTTAAGTTATTATTTATAGGAACATTTTATTCTATAAAGGATTATTTTTGAATATTTCTCTTTTAGTAAATATCTTATTTTTCTTCATAACTATTGCTTGGTCTAAAATTAATATTTTTTATTTTTTCATTTACTTGAGTTATTTTGTATAAAGAAGGGACATTTTCAAAATTAATGCTCTCTTAATTTTGACTTTGATAACTATATTGTTTTTCAGCTTGATTTTAAATTTAAGAGCATATTATCTTCTTAGAACTTTTAATTTAGCCTAACTTAGTTTATATATTTATGTTTTTACCTGATTTTTTTGTTTATTCTAATTAATTCATCCTTTCAGACTATTATCCGGTTTTTTATTAGATGTTCTGATGATAGTTGTTTTTTTAACTGTAATTTTCACTTTATAATTATGCTGCTAAATCCATTTGACTTATGTCTATCCCATTAGCTTTGATTTAATTCAGTAAATTTCTTCCTCGATTTCTAGTTTTATGCTCAGTTCTTCCTTCTAGAAATTTAGATATATAAGTTCATTTTGGGCCTACACTTAGATACTTTTACATCAGAATTATGTCTTCTTCAAAGGTTCATGGACTTTTTTTGTTGTCAGGATTTAAATGATTGCTTCATCTTTCCTTTACTTATTTACTATTTCTAATTTTATTTTTATTTTTATTATGAAACATTTCATTAATCGAAAGACAAATTTCAAACCAGGGTAATTCCTTTTACTCTTGCTTTATCTTTATTAGAAAATCATCTTCTTCTTTCGACCATTTTGATTAGCAAATGAATCGATTTTCATTAGAGTAATTTATCTGATTCCTCGAAGCTTTGATTGAGATTTCTTACTCTTATTTTTACTCAGCTAAAAATAAGTTTTAGTTCTGATTTATGAACCTTTGCTGATTGCTTTAGTAAATTTGAGTTTGACACCAGAAATCTTTTTAGATAGCTTATTTTTATGCCTCGAAGCCATAATTATCATCAAAAGAGTCTAAATCAACTTTATAAGAAGCAAAGTCTTCTATTTCTTAATCTTAAAAGTCCCAAAAATTTAGAAATTACTATCTAACCTCTAAGTTTTAGAACCCTTACGTACTATGCTATCAAATATCCTCATGACAACTAAAATTTTTAGTGTCTATCTCCAAAGAGCATGGCTTATCTATCTTTCCTCATATACTATTTTTTGCTGTTTATTCCATTTATTATTTAGTTATTAGTTTTAGCATCCATTAAATAAACTTAAGTTGTAATTTAATTATTACCTTGTTCTTAATTTCAAATCCTTTAATTAGTAAGATAAATACATTTATCTTTTCATTCCTTTATACCTTATTATTAAGAGGTTGATATTTAGTTTAAAGGTTTGGATTTAGTGCTTAATCTTCTTTTTATATATTAATTTACCTTTTTATTTTCATTTTAAATAGCATAATTAAATTTGATTTAACTTTTAAAAACCTCTTATAAATACAGATCTATTTAAATTATTTCATATTATATCCAATTTAATCATTTACCTATTTTTTACTTTTTAGATTCACTCTCTATGCTTCTTTAACATATATATATATCATCCATGAGCTATTAAAGAAAAAATAGAAAAAGTTTCTCATTTACTCAAAATATAAGATTTATTAATTTTAGCTAATATAATTATTATAGAACTACATTGAATAAATCAGATAATTTATTTAGAGTATTATATATTAGACTCACTAAGCTGGTTATTTAGAACCATTTTATTTAAATTTCATCTTTTAGATTTATTTTGTAAACTTTCTGTTAGCCTTTACTACTAAAGCTTACAGTTTGATTCTATATGAATCCAGAATTTTAGATTTGAATTTAATTTAGTTTTTTATTTAAGCAAAGTAGTAATATAACTAACCCACAACACTCCGACATTTCTTCTCATTAAGTTTTCTTAGTTTTATTTAGTATAAAAATTCGATGCCAAGAAAAATTCTAATGGAATAGATAAAAAGTTGATAAGATAAAGGATTAAATAAAACAAAAAATAAAGGTTGTTTCATATATAATAGTTTCAGCTTATATTAGAAAGTTTTATGTACCTTAGAATTAAATAAGAGAATCATCTAAAAATCAGTATAGTAAGCTTTATTATATACCTTAAAGTAATTAGGAAGATAGAGGAAAATATTAATGTTTAGAAATTAAATTTAGATATATATGTTTAATTTTCTCCTTTAAATATAAATCAGTATAATGAGAGGAATCTTTAGAAGAAAAATGTTAAATTTATTTCAAATTAATTCTTTTTTCTGTTGATAAAGAAAATCTATTAGTTATAAATAACTTACATAAAGCCTACGTGATTGTAGATAAAATTATTTAAACTTGCTACTTGATAAAACTTGCATAATCTCTCACATTAATAGAGATATGTATTGGTACAACAAATATAATAAAAATGTCGTTTTGTTTTGATTATAACTACAACGAAGTTGCAGAACATAACTTAGAATAATAAGATATATGTATAAATATTATTAAATAATAGATCTCTTTCTGAACTAAAAATATTTTATTTCAACATTTAAATTATATAAATGAACAATTAGAAAGATTCTAATATAATTTAATAATCTTTAAAGATTGTTTAAGTTTGATTTAACATAAACTAAATAAATCAAATAGTAAATTGATGGAATCAAACTTTATGTACTATTGCTGTAGAGATTTAGAAGATTTAAGGAAAATTTATTTCTTAATTTCCTTAAAATTTGTAAAATATAAAGCTAGAAATAAAAACATGCTATAATATTTGTTCTAAAGGATAAAAAATTGTTGTATATAAGAACTTCAAGTAAACAAATGTCCTTGAGGAAGGAATTTAGATTAACTTAAAGCAAATCAGTTTTAGAAATAAAGGACCGTAAAAATACCTTTGATGCTTCTAAAAGCATAATTATTATCGATATAGAATATGGGAAATACATAATAAATCATGTTAATTGTTAATTAAATGTCTTTATCTTGAAAAATTTATTCTATAAATAAATAAAAAATAATAATAAAAGCAATAAGAGTTAAAATAAAATAAACTATCTGAAACACTCTATTGAGTAAGATTAAACTTACTTTAAACTGCATTATTCTAATTAAGTTAGCTTATCTTTACTCATACTTTGATTCTTCTATTTCAAGCTTGTGAAAGTGAATCAAATTTCTATAATTAAAAGAAAATATATAAATAATTATGATAATTTTTGATTTGAACTGTATCATGGCTAAGTAAGGATTTATCTGACTATATTTGAAATTAAATAAAGATTTGTTCTAATAATATTAAATATAATGAAAATAAGCTGATTTGAATAGAAGCATTTGGTAAATGATAAAGTTAATAAAATAGGTAAAGTTTGATAAACTATTATAATCAAAGTTAAAATAAAGAACCATAAATTTAGTAATTCTTTGTAATTCCATTATGCTTGGATATAGAATAATTCATGATGATAAATTGAGATCAAATATTCAAACTGATTATAGAACAAAAATATACCAGTTTGTATATAAATCAGCATTGGAAGCTGGATTTAGTATGTGAAATATAAAGTTAATACTTAAAAACTTATTATATTTTTAAGTTTATTTTTAAATTGCTTAGTAATAAGGAAAAAACTCAGAATTAATATACTATATGATGGTGCTATTGTAATAAATAATACTGATTAATAATACATTTAATTTAAGATGCTTTATATCTAAGAAATTAAACTTAGAAATAGTAATTTTATATGAGTTACACATGATAAGCAAATAAAACAATTTAAAATCCAAATTAGGAGATATATCCTTTTTAGCTCTAAAAATATATATTTAAAATAGGTATTAAAGTGAGATATGCATATAATATAACATTTCCATATGATAAATTAATTTATTTGGTAGTAATATGATAATTAAAAATTTAGATCACAAGATAAATTAAAAATTGGTAAAATGATATGTATAATCTTAACTAAAATAAATAATCAATATATGCAGATAATTAATCCAAGTAAACCTATCATTAAATTCTAAATTTTTTCATTTTTATAATTAAAAGATAGTTATAGAGTTATATTATAGTAAGCAAACTTCAAATCATTAAAGCAAATCTCCACATAAATATTTCCATATATGTATATTCTTTCAAACCTTTCATATAGTATATAATCAATTCTTCATTTAATACAAATTACTAAAAAATCTAAAAAACTTTAGCTAATTTAAAAAAGCAACAAAAATAGGATTTGAAGTTCAAATTTAATATTGATTTTTATATATAATATCTACTAATTTAGATAAAAATATTTTAAATTAGAAGGAAAATAATAATAAACTAATACTATAAAGAGATAAATACATGCATAGTTTATTTATTTTTAAAAGATGTTGTATGCAATTATTTTAATTTTTGATGTTATATCTTTGATTTTACGACTTCTTTTATACTGCAAACTAAAACATTTAGGAATTTATTTTTGTTCAAATTTAATATAATTTTAAAAACTTGATTTAAAGGTTTATTAATGAAATTATATATATTTAAAATCTTTATTAAAGCAAATATAAGACATTAAAAAATAGAATTTAAGCTTATATTATCAAAAACTTGAGTGAAGTAGTGACTAAGATTTGAGATGTTTATAGTTATTCTTAATTATAGAAGGGAGATAAATCAGCAATTTAATTGATATTCAAAGGCTTTTATTTGAAAATATCACTCTTCATATATTATAATGTTGCTCCTGAGAAATAAAGTATTAAGAAAAGAGATAATCTCATATAGTATTCTCTAGAAGATTTTAATTTACTTTATTTTACAATAAATTTCTAAATTGCTTTAATATAATTAATGTATTATAATAAGAAACTATCACTAGATTACTTTTATCAAATAAGGTGAAAATCTAAAAAATAAAGAAGAAAATAAATTATTTTAACTTTATAAGAATAATAAACAAAGGATTATATTCTAATTACACATCAAATATTAATGATGCTCATAAATCAATTAATAATATGTTAACTCAAATAGAAGAAGCATATTCGCCAAAAAATTAATAAAAGGGTTTATTATACCATTCATAAAAAAAGTAGGGATAATTAGTGAATTAATGATGATAACTTTAAACTGATTATAAAGATAAATTTATTCCTAAAATATGAAAAATAATAACTAAGAAATATTAAAAGAACATTTCTATTCTTAGCTGATAACTATTGCTTAAAAGATTATATCTATGATATTTCTATAAAATTGAAATATGAATAAAAATATAATCCTGCTTAATATCAGTTAAGTTAAATTTTATATTAGTCGAAGAAATGAATATCTATTGAAAGTGATTATTCCATTAACATATTTTCATGACATTCATGAAATTTGTTTTTTTACAAAATTATTCTCAAAAGGCAATTTGAGGCTTATTAAATATTCATAAACATATATGCAAATTTATTTTAAGTTTTTAATTTATTTAACAAACTCAAGATATAAAATTTTATGATAAAAGCACGAGTATATTACTAGAGCAAAAATTAATTTTAAGAAATAATTTTAAATCTAGAAAATTTAAGGTTTTTGCTATTTGAAAATGGTTATTATATTATATTTTTTAAAACCGCCATAGTTGTTCGAAGGTGAACAACAAGGTCATCTTTATCAGAGGTTGGGGAAGTTAAGTACCCATAATCGAATTTATGTCTTCCTCTGCTTTTGTTTGGCCTCAAGAAATAAGATTCTTAGACCTTCGGCACTGGCTTAGTTTAGATTTAATTCTGGAACGAAAAAGAAATAATATTGAGAGCTTCATCAGAAGTGAGGAATTTAAGTATCCATAATTGACACATGTCGTCCTCTGCTTTGGTGATGCAATGAGACACAATCCTGCCATGTCCTTGGACCTCCAACAAGTAGAAAAGATTACGAGTATTCTTAAATTATATCAGTATTGAACATTTTATGAGTACTGAATAATTATACCATTATTGAACAAGGTCTACCAGTATCTGATAATTTTATCAGTAAGAAACATTCTTGTCAGTACGAAACATTTTTTTTAAAGAGCTGCGCACCAATGAGAGTGCTACGCGCTCTATAATCAAATTTATTTATTTATAAACTTAAAATAAAAAGTTTTAGAATTATTATATTTCACATTTTTCGATATTTTTAAAAGAAGAAAATTTAGTTTTTGAATAAAATTTGACTTAATCTAATTTAAACTTTTGATTTTTAAATATTTATCTTATTTTAGATTCATCCTTAACAAAAATTAATAAAGATAATAAAATACTATATAAAGATCTATAAAAATCTTAATTTTTAAGACTTATTTTAACTATAGTTCTTTGTCTCAATTCCTATTTTGAAATTAAATCTAACGAATTTCATTATATGATCTTCATACCTTTTCTTTTTCACAGATTTATTTAATTATATCTTATTCTTTTTTTATTTTCCATGTATTTTTTAATTTTTTCTCTTATAGTTTAAATTTATATATGTTTCATCCTTTTTGAATATTATTTTTTAAATTATAAAAGTCTCGGGAAATAAATTGTATAGCTATACTTTTATTTTTATGGTTTTATTCAAGTAATTGGTTATTTTTTGCGATATAATAATTATATACTCTACATTTTGAAGGCTTTCTTATGTCCAAATAATAGATGAAAATTTTTTAGATTCTTAATTATACTTTTATTATCATTGAAAAATAACTAATTAGCTATATTCACTTTTCTACACTCCTTTATTTTTCAAATTAATATGTTTTATAAGAGTATAACACAAGAATAAATAAATGTTTAATAGTTAGAAATTATAATATTTAGTATCAGTTTCTAAAGATGGAAATAGGAAGCTTTTAAGTAGACGATCCTTCTTTAACACTTTAAATTTAATTTTAATTTAAATAGTTTCTAAAGATTTAACCTTTCTATTTGTTTCAAAATATTTTTTATTGTTTTTTTATTTTTTCTTAAAGTTAAATTAAACTTAAATTTGGTTTATGCTTTGAACTAAAATTTATTAAAGAGCCTTTTTTATTTTAATAGATACTCTAGATTACTAAACTATAAAAGAAAGATGAGAAGATAAATATTAAATATAAATATTTAGTAAATAAGACAGCTCTACTTTAAAATTATAATAATTTCAAAAATTCATCAATAGCATCTAAATTGGAATGCTATCTTTGAATTTTTATATTTTTTTAATGATTTTTTAAATTAGTTGCAAAAGAACTGCAATAGTTAAATGATTAAGACTACAAATCTAAAAATAAATTTTCTTGCTATTTATTCTACTAAATTTATAGAGCTTAGGGTATTAAAATAATTTATTGATCTAAATGTTTTATTTTATGACTAAAGTTATCGTATTTTCAGTCTTCGTAAATAATTACTATATAAAAAATAAAATGGATGTCGGCCGCGGTCAAGAGAATTAAAAGGTAGTCTGGTGCAGTGTATACTGCATTACATGCAATCTCGCACAAGGTGCTACCACGGGGGGACGGATGGACTCGGAAGAAGCAAATCTAACTTGACCGAGAGTTCTCTCAAGCAGTATGAAAGTTTGACTGACGGGCTGCTTATGACTTAACTACTAAATCTTATTTGGATCTTATTCCAGAAGTCTGTAGCATTTAGTTCAAGATTTTATAATAATCTTTAATAGAAAGATTTTTCATTTGAGAGGCTGACGTGACTCATTGGACGAATAGAATGACAACAAGAAGTATGAGAACACTTTTTTAATATTAAATATTAATATTAGAAGTGATGCGCACCAAAGAGGCGCTACACACTCTACAAACATATTTATTTATTAATTATAGAAAAAGTTTATGAATTTAATTATTTAGTTTAACTACTGATATTTTATTGTTTTGGAATTTTAAAATTCTATATTAAGATATTCGAAGTTGCTATCAGTCCTTTTACTCGTTTCTAAACTATTATCTGAAAAATGCTAAAAATAAATAGACTAAGAGAGGCATTTCAAGCAAAAATCAGTATAGAGAGGATTTTATTTCAGTATATTCAGCGCATTTAAAGATTAAGCATACATAATTTTCTAAAATTTTGGCTTATATAACTGGATAATTTAGCTTTACAAAACAATAAGGAATTATAAAAAGAGTTAAAGCTATGAAAGTTGAATAACTAAATAATTAGTGATTAAAGATATTAGTATAAATCTTAATACGGAATTATTTAAATTGCTATTCATTATTTTAAAAAGAAGGCCAATAATTTAAATAGGTATATGAAAGCTATTAATTAACTTAAGAGTACATTTTTATATTTTAATTTTAAACCTAAATGAAAGATCTTTCAGATTTAATTATAATAACTTTTGCTTTATCTAATTCTAAAATAGCTAAAGTTTTATCAATTTAATAAATTTGAAATGATATTGAAGTTATTAGCCTATTTAAATCTTTTTATTCTAATTAAGAGCAATAAATTTAGAATTCTTTTACTAGAGCAAAAGGCTCTTAAAAATAAGATAAATCTTCTTAAACTTAAAAACTTTCTAAAAAATAGCCTTTAATAGTTATATAAATGTAGACTCATCAATAGATGTTTATTAGCATTTTATCTAGAACAATTTATCAATTCAGCAAAAAAGCTAATAATTATTGCTATAACTAAGAAAGATATAAAATGACTCTTTGAGAAATAGGGTTTAATTAAATTAAAAGAATAGAAAACATTAAAGAATGATACTTTTATTAAATTCCTCATTTAAGACTCTTATAAATTGAAGGAAAATATACTTGGAAGCAACTTGAAATAAATTTATCTTGAAATCCTTTTAGATAATTTAAGTAGTTAATTAAAATTTAATATATAAATAAATAGTAAGCAAGAATGCTACTATATGGATAGATAAAGAAAAGATGAAATTATTTTTAGTTAATAGGATAGAAATAAAATTTAATTATTTAATGAGTATTATTTAGAAGATTATGATATTTTCCAAAGCTACAAATTCGTAAATATGAGTTTATATCAGTATAGATAAAGAGCTCCTCATTATATATTAAACTTATGATCGAAAAGATAAAATTCATATGTTTAATAATTTTTTCATTAATAATTAAGTGACATTTAGAAATAAAATATTTACAGGGTAAAGCACAACTAATAAAATATTAAATAAATGAAGCTTTATTTTTAATAATTTGCTTTAAAATAAAGAGAGGCGTTCATTACAAAATAAATTTAGCAAAATAATTTTAAATAACTCGAAAATTAAAAAAATTATAATTATTTGCTCATAAATCTAAAATAATTAAATATTCTTGCATTAGTTATAGGTACACTGGTAAAAAGCCAGCCTAGCTTTTTCAGAATTTTATTTTAAATAATAAATAAAATTATATAAATATATACCTGCTTTATCTATTTTATTAAGCCTTTAATAATATGATAAATGTTCAAAGTTATTAAAAAATAAAAATCTAATTATATATTTAGTACAAAATCATACCATTTGTTTCCAACAAGCAAATGTATTTTGCTTAAAACTAAGTTTAGAAGCCAGACAAATTGAGTAATATAACTTTAGATATTTTTTCACTGTTTGCAACTAAAGCAGTCTTAGATTGTTTCTTGCGTAGTAATTTATTAAATAACCAGAATTGAAAAAAAGCATAATTTAAATGAAATTTAAAACTTATTAATCTTATATCATTTTGGTGTATACTACATTTAAAAATAACAAAAAGAAAATCTTTTAAAATTTTATTTTGATGATTTATATAATTTTTTAAGATAAGTTTTTGCTTTGAATAACTATTTAGCATTATATCATGTTGCTATATCTTTCTAAAATTAAAAAAACACTGAAAGAAATAAAATTTAAGTAGAATCATAACTGAAATAACTCGAAAAAAATAAAAAAACAACTATCTTGCTAAATGTAAATCGTTGATCTATATTCTGAGCTTTAGATTTTATTTTTATAAATAATAAGAAATTTTTTAAACTTATTGCAAATTTTAACATTCCTCGAAATAAAAAAAAACAAAAACCTTCACATTAATAATCATATCTTTTAATAATTATCTTATAGTAAGTTCATATCTTTATATATTTTACATGCATTAATTTAAACAATTTCTCAACTTTTTTAATTATTTTCTATTAATAAGGCTAAAAGTTAGGAATTTTCTTCTATGATAATTAAATAAATTATAATGAATTTAAAATTGGAAGGTAATTATTTATCTTATATTAGAATTTTTTTTTCTTTCTTTCTTAGGACTATGCCAAAGCTCGGTTTTTCAATACAAATATTAAGATATTTAAACATAAATCTATTAATTTATTAGCTTATTAGTCAATCACTTTCTAAAACTACGAACAAATTGAATAATGCTAAATTCTGAATTGAACTTAATTATGAAAAAAAATAGATAGAATAAAAAATTTATTGTATTATCAAAGTAGCTAAGTATCTTATCGTGAGCTTATTGAAATTATTTTATAAATATCTACTAGACATCCAACAAACTTTAGCATCGCATTTTTTCGGTAAAATTTAAAATAATTTTTTTAATTATTTTCCTTTTGAATATAACTAAATTGAAATATATCATAATAAACTTATAAAGCAATAATTGTAAGTATTTTTATTCTGATCTTCTAAGATGTTGAATTGTTTAAAATTAAATCTTATTTTTTATCTCTTTATTTTTAAGCATCTATAATTACTAAGAAAAAATGAAAAATATATTTAATTTGATAGTTAAAAGTTTTTTTTATTTATATAAAGCATGCATATAAGTTAGATTTTAATTTTAAAGAAATTTAGATTTGAAAGTATTTTAGTTTAAATTATGCAAATAAATTATTTTATAAATTGTTTAATTAAGTTTATATTGTAATAATTTTATAATTTTTATAATTAAATCTACATCATGAGCAAACCTTCTATGATCAAAATCCTGCTTGAAGACTCCGGTATTTCCAAAACGTTATTTAAAATTCCTCAAAATTTTTAAGAACTGTATGCTTCTATTTTCTAAGAGTTCAATTTAGATAACAAAAATATTTTAATAAATTACTCTAAAGAAATTATGAATGAAAAGGAATTAAAACCAATTTTTAATGATTAGCAGCTCTCAGAAGCTATTCAATGATGTAATTAAAAAATTTTAGACACCTTAAACTTAAATGTAAAATCGATATCTGAGAATAAATTTTAGAACATGCAAGCCATGCAACAAAACTAGAACTAATAAGCTTTCGACATGCAGAAACAAAATTGGTAAAATTTATAGAATCAAAACATTCCTCAACAAATGACGCCTTAGTATTAAAATTCTTAAATAGGTTTTCAAAATTAAAATCCATATTAAAATATCCAAGCAAACTAGTGAAATAATTAACAAGGAAGTTACTTAAACTAAGCAGAATAAAACTAAATTTATAATTAAAAAAATCCTAATATAAATTTAAACTTCCCTTAATAAATGATTGAGCAACAAAATTTATAATTTTAGGCACATAATTTAAGAAATCCTTAAGAAGTTAATAATTAAGTTTCATAAAATCCAGGTTAAATCTGACCACTCTAAAATAATTAAAATGTAATAAATTAAAATTAACCTTATCCTTTATAAGAACAAAAGCCTGCTATTCCTATAAATAATGATTAAAGAAATTACTTATAATAGAATCAAAGTAATTAACAGTTTTAAAATTACCATGAGAAATAAGTTTAAGAAAATAAAGCAATTACATCAAATTAAAACTAAAATTAAAGTAGTTAACTAAATCAATCTATCTAGGCATAGAACACAACAGAAACAGAATAAAATTCAAATTAGAGAAATTGTAGTTCAATTGGTTAATAGAACAAAGTCTTAAATGAGACTGATTGTTAATAATTACTGAATCATTTTAACAATTATATTTAGATCAGCTGATAGGATTTATCTAAAAAAATTAAAAATTAAGATATAAAACAAGTATAAGGGAATTAGAATTGATCACTTGAAGAATTTTAAAATATTTTAAAGTCTCAAATAGAGTAAAAAATATAGTCTAATCTTATATATGAAGAATTATAAAAAATATTAAAAAAAGAAGATTTAACATCTTAGAAACAAAATAATATAATTTAATAGTAATAACATTCATAAAAAACTTTAATAGATGGTTCTTTGCACATTGAAAAGTCTACTGTATAAATAGATAAAGGAAAATAACTGATTTTAGAGTTGTAAGTTTTTATTTTTAGTGTAGTAAGGAATACAGGAAATGTTCAATGAAATTAAAATTAAATTTCTATAAAATCAAAAGAGATTGAACTATTTGATTACAAAATAGTTTAAATTTTTCCTCCTGGCCAATAGTTTACTATTAAAATTAATAAATTAAAAGCGATTAAAGAAATGTAAGGATTGTATACCTTTTTTTTATTCGATAACTAAAGAGAACAAAGAATAAATTCTCAAGATTCGTAAGTAAAAATAGAAATAATTGATTAAAAACCCTTAGTAAACCTATATTCAAATCCTTAAAACTTAAACGTGTAAAAAGGAGATTAAGCTATTATAAATTTATTCTTATAAAATATAGGAAAAACAAATCTTGAAAACTTATCATTAGGAGAACCAATCTTTTTTAAAAAATATTAAGAGATTACATGTTTAGAAATATCTTAAGAAAAGCATCTATAATTTATTTTACAAACAAGTAATATAAATTCAGGATAAATTCAACTAAACTTCAAGTGCATCTTAAATTAATAACCTATTGCTACTCTTAAAGTAAACATATAAATTTCACCAAAGCCTTTATCAACGATAGACTAAAGCTAATTGGTTGATTTATATGCACAAAAGAATTAACTTAACTATTAACAAAGATAAAATGTTCTTTCTATCTTATCTACGGGATACAATATAGACATTGACAAGTTATGTATGAAAGCTAAGCTTTATAATGAAATTGGAGCTTTAAATGATTATATTCAAGAAGAACTTAAAAAGAAGAATTGAAAAATTTTGTTAAACTCTTTTAAAATTTATTATAAATTATATGAATTTTAAATAAACATTAAAATCTTATACCCTAAATGAATAAGATTAAATCTTTATTTTGTAAATAATTATAAAATTAAGATGAGAATCTATTGAAGAGTAAACTGAAGTTAGTTGTTTTTCAATTACAAAAAATATATTAACAGATATAAATTTGAGAAGCAGGATAGAAAAATTTCGAATTTCTTTAAATTTTAGTTTAAATATTTACTTTAATTTATATTAATTTTGACTATTAATATTTTATCTATAATAAATATTTAAATCTTTCACTCAAACAATCAAGTTTCAAATAGGAAAGCCATAAATAATTAGATTAGAGAAAAATACCTTTTAATTATCTTTAATCTTTTATTTTCAAGTTTAATAATTATTAAGTTGATAAAGTCTGGAAAATAATAGATAAACAAAAAATGATAGAAAAATACATTGAAGCATCTTAGATTTGAATCTTAATAATTTCTAAACTTGTAAGAAACCTTAAATATAAAAGCATAGATTTATATCATAAATAAAAAATAAACTTTTTATTTTATTTGATTGATTTCTAGAGAGTTATTTCTTTGTTCTTAAGCAGTTTGCCTAAATTATAAGAATATACAATCTTTTCATTAACAAATAATGAATTCCTTTAAACTAAAGAATATAAAATTTGGAAATTGGATGAGATAATGATAAAACTTTTTAACTAGAGATGTTTTAATTAAAAAATGTAAATATAATTGAAAGTTAATAATAAAAGATAAAATTTTAAAGGTAATAGCCTTACTTAAATGAGGAATAATAGCTTCTACATAATTAAAATACTAAGAAGATACATAAATTTGTATTTAAATAGTTTAATTATAACTATTTCCAGAACTTAATTCTTAAAGCTACCTATTAATTCATTTAAATTAATTTTAGTTCTGCTTTCTTTAATTATTACATTACTAACTTTCTTTGTTACTCTTTAACTAGAATAGTTAATTAAATTAAAAGCATAGCGATGATTTAAGATATAATCAAAATCTACTCAGATTTACTTAGAAGAAATAGATTGGAATAATAACTACTTGATAGATATATTTATTATGAGTTAGATCTATTAAAATAGATGTGAAATAATTAATTAATTAAGCATTTTAAAATTTAATAAAAGTTAAGTAGCTTTAGTACCCAAAAAGGATTTTATAAGTCAAGCTAATTATGTTCTATCTCTTCTTATATTAATGCTGATTACTATTTCAGGCTATAATAGCTAAATTTAATATTTCTTATAGAATAAATAACTTAATTTCTAGTAGTTTCTTTAAATTATTGATAAGTAGAGCTATATCTTATGGTTCTAATCAAATCTACATTAAAGATAGAAAAAAGAAAGACTTAAGATAGAAAAATAGTTATTTTATGCTTTTTTATAAGTGAATTAATGAAAGTGTTCATATAATAAATTTAATTCTATTACTTATTTCGTTCATTAACTACATTGGGTAATAGGTTATGCTATATAAGTAACCTTTGCTATTAACAATTTAAGAATTAGCAAATATATAATCAAATAAGCTTAAAATATCATGATTCTTTTAGTAATTTTAAAAACTAAACAAATTCTAAGCTCAATGCCTTTTTATTTTTTAGAATGGAAAAGGATTTTTGTGCTTCGAAGATGAGAATAAGTAACTTGAAAAGATAAGGAAATGAAAAGATATAGAAACTTAATTTAAAACTAGGTAATTATTTTAAAACTGAAATAAACTTCATTATTTAAGGTTGTTTACTTAAAATTATCGATAATTATATATCATTATAATTTCATAAATTAAGATGAAAAATCCTAAAAAAGATATCTATTAAAGAATTTAATTATAATGGATTTTGCTAAAAATACTTTCAATCATTATTAAGTTTCGAATATTTTATGAAGAATACTAATTATTATATTGTTTTTTCAAAATAAAGTTATGTGGATTCACATATATTCCTGTTAAATAAAAGCTTTAAATTTAGTATTATTCTTATTTGATATTAAATTGCAAAGAGTTCGAAAATCTAAATTTTAATAATTTTTAATAATTTAGTTATTTATTATATTATATTCTTTAAGCAAAATATCTAAATGCTTATTTTAGGTCTTATTAATTCCTATTTTAGAAGTATCTTTATTGATAATTTTAGAATAGCTTAGCCCTTCGCAATCATTTCCTATTTAATAAAAATTCAAGTATTTTAGTCTTTTATTAATTTTACAAGTTCATTATATTTATTAATTATAAATATTTTATTTCACTATAATAGCAAATTATGATAAATCTAAATTTTAAATTTTGAGGATATTCTAGAGGATTTATTGTATTTTAAATAATATCTCCTTCCTTTTTATAAAGTTGAATAGAGTTAAATTAATTATAAAGTTTTTCTTTTTTCTTAAGCAATTTAATATATATTTATAAAATTGCTTCTTTCCTTTTTAAACTTATTTAACTAATTTAAAAAGATACAATAAATTAAAATAAAAGACAATATTTATTATATTTTTTATATTTAAACCCTTCTAGCAATTTAACTCTAAGTATATTTTCATTTAATATCTTTCTAGTATAAAATAAATTTCAAGTTTATTATAAATTCTTTGCTAGCAAGATATTCTTGATAAAATAGTTAATTGTTTTTGAAAATTTTAATAGATTATGAAAGTTTTTCTTTTTATTTAACTTTTAATTTATAAAATTTAAATAAAAAATATATCAAAACTTATTGTAAAAACTTTACAAGTTCAAAATCCACTTTTAAAGCTTTTTTTCATTTTTTCTTCAAATTTTTTATTTGTTGAATATCTGAAAGGAATATTTATTATCTTATTTAGTTTATAAATTCACGTTTTTAATTAAAAAGTTAAAATCTATTATGCTTATATTTTTCTTATTTAAATTCACTTGTATTATTTTTTCTAAAATTTTCAAATTTGTACTGAGTATTATAGTTAGAACTAAAGGATTTCATTTGGTTTAAAAGTAGATAAATTAAAAAGCCGTGATTTGATAGACCATTTGTATTTATCTAATTAAAGCAAACTAATTGATGCTTTTATCTTAATTTATTTTATTATGGTCAAGAATCAGAATTTCATATATTTGCCTCAAAAACTTCCATTCAATCCTCTGAGCCTTCTTATTATTTAAGCAATTCTATAAAATAACCTAATACATAATTAAAAATAACTATCTATCTCAAACTAAAACATCTGATTAAAACAATAAATTAGTGAAAATAGGTTCAAAGCTTTGGCTTCTTCTCTTTTTCATTGTCTATTTAACAAAAAAATATAAATGCAATTAAGCAATAAAATTAAAGGCTTTATTTATCGTCCTTCTAATTCCTGTCTTTCATATTTTTAATTTAGCTGTTCTTATTTTATTCCGATATATATAATTTTAATTTCTATCATGCTTATTTTCTATTTATTTTATTTCTTTTAGTCTTAAATATTTGAAAATCCGCATAAAGAGATTAAATTTTTAAAGAATTTTATCTAAAAAATAAAAACTTAACTAGAAGCAAAAAGATAATAAAAACTAAGCCTAGAAAAGGTTTTAAAAGTAAAGTTAACTTCAAAAGAATAAATATATCTAATTAGATTATTTTATTTATAACTTTATTAATATTGGTTTAATAATATCAAAGTATATCTGAAAGATAAATTTTAAGATATAAATTTAGTTCTAATAGACACTTATTTACACTTATTTACACTTATTTACACTTATTTACACTTCACTCTCAAGGAAATATTCCATCATATTAAGATTTTCAAATTATTTTAATTGAAAGACTCTCAGAATAATTATTTAAACACTCAGTTTTTAAATAAGTTTATAAAATAATATATTTTTAAATGTTTAATAGAAAAGACTGATAGATTGATAATCAAAATTAAATAAATGTAATAAATTATTTAATAAAATAAAAAATTTAACTCTTTAAGACTTAATTACTTTGTTTAAATTATTGTTAATTATAATTTTTTTTAATAATTAATTTAATAAAAATTAATTAATTTTTATTCTACGTTCATTTCCTTTAAATAAGTTCAAATTTAAAGTTGATTAAAAAAAATTAATTAAGAAGATTAGGATTTGAAAGTTAAATAATTATGCAAATTTGAAATATTTAGATTGCAAAACAAAAATAAAAGAAACGAATAAATAAATTTTTTGCCAAACCTTCAAACATCAAAGTTTATTATGATTTATATTTATTAAGCTTAAAAAAGAAAAATAGTCAAAAATTCTTTTACCGCAGAAATATTTATTAAAATATATAAAAATATTTGATTTGAATATAAAATAATTGCTAAGTTTTTTATCATATAATTATATTTAAAAATATCATTCAATTTCCAAGATATTAATTATATAAATTTATATTAAGCAAACTTTAACTTTTAATTCAAGCATTTGATTATTGTTAGCTAGCTTTAAATATATTAAAAGTTTTAATTTAGTTTTTTTTTTAGTAATTTAATACTTAATAATAATAATTTACTTTTTAATTAATTTAAATCACAACTTAAAGATTTTTTCTTATATAACATTAATTTAAGATTCTTGCTTAGCTTTAATAATATAAATAAATTGCTTTTAAGATTTAAATAGAAATTTTATTATTTTTTCTGTATTTTTCACAATTTATAGTGATTTAGCAATAAGACAGTGATAATAGGAATTAAAAATTAAATGTAGATTGAAAGATTAAGGAGAATGATAGTTAAGAAATGCTAATAATTTTTTCTTTTTATAGGAATTAAGATTATCTATATTATCTAACCTTATTTGAACCAGGATGTTTTGAAAATAAATAAATTTTGTTTCTGCTTTAAAATTTAAAATAAAGTTATAGATATTAAAAATTTAGTTTAGTATCTGTATAAAGCTATATTAAATCTCTAAATATTGTTTTACTTAAAGGACTTAATTTTTATTCTTAAATTAAATTAAATTAATATAAATATGTAAAATCTTATTTGAATTATTAATATAAATATAAAAATTTAAAAAATACAAGTAATTTATATTTAATAAAAATGACTAATTAGAGTGACTTCATTTAAAAAATTTTCTTAAATATCTTGATATCTACATCAAGAAATAAATTTATAGGAAGGATATATAAAATAAAATTAATAACTTTTTAGAATTTTTGTTAATTTAAGAATTTATATACCTTTTATTTAAATTAATTAAGTTTATATTGTAATAATTTTATAATAATTATAATTAAATCTACATCATGAGCAAACCTTCTATAATCAAAATCCTGCTTGAAGACTCAGGTATTTCCAGAACGTTATATAAAATTCCTCAAAATTTTTAAGAACTGTATGCTTCTATTTTCTAAGAGTTCAATTTAGATAACAAAAATATTTTAATAATTTACTCTAAAGAAATTATGAATGAAAAGGAATTAAAACCAATTTCTAATGATTAGCAGCTCTCAGAAGCTATTCAATGATGTAATTAAAAAATTTTAGACACCTTAAACTTAAATGTAAAATCGATATCTGAGAATAAATTTTAGAACATATAAACCATGCAACAAAACTAGAACTAATAAGCTTTCGACATGCAGAAACAAAATTGGTAAAATTTATAGAATCAAAACATTCCTCAACAAATGACGCCTTAGTATTAAAATTCTTAAATAGGTTTTCAAAATTAAAATCCATATTAAAATATCCAAGCAAACTAGAGAAGTGATTAGCAAGGAAGTTACTTAAACTAAGCAGAATAAAACTAAAATTAGAATTAAAAAAATCCTAATATAAATTTAAACTTCCCTTAATAAATGATTGAGCAACAAAATTTATAATTTTAGGTACATAATTTAAGAAATCCTTAAGAAGTTAATAATTAAGTTTCATAAAATCCAGGTTAAATCTGACCACTCTAAAATAATTAAAATGTAATAAATTAAAATTAACCTTATCCTTTATAAGAACAAAAGCCTGCTATTCCTATAAATAATGATTAAAGAAATTACTTATAATAGAATCAAAGTAATTAACAGTTTTAAAATTACCATGAGAAATAAGTTTAAGAAAATAAAGCAATTACATCAAATTAAAACTAAAATTAAAGTAGTTAACTAAATCAATCTATCTAGGCATAGAACACAACAGAAACAGAATAAAATTCAAATTAGAGAAATTGTAGTTCAATTGGTTAATAGAACAAAGTCTTAAATGAGACTGATTGTTAATAATTACTGAATCATTTTAACAATTATATTTAGATCAGCTGATAGGATTTATCTAAAAAAATTAAAAATTAAGATATAAAACAAGTATAAGGGAATTAGAATTGATCACTTGAAGAATTTTAAAATATTTTAAAGTCTCAAATAGAGTAAAAAATATAGTCTAATCTTATATATGAAGAATTATAAAAAATATTAAAAAAAGAAGATTTAACATCTTAGAAACAAAATAATATAATTTAATAGTAATAACATTCATAAAAAACTTTAATAGATGGTTCTTTGCACATTGAAAAGTCTACTGTATAAATAGATAAAGGAAAATAACTAATTTTAGACACCTTAAACTTAAATGTAAAATCGATATCTGAGAATAAATTTTAGAACATATAAACCATGCAACAAAACTAGAACTAATAAGCTTTCGACATGCAGAAACAAAATTGGTAAAATTTATAGAATCAAAACATTCCTCAACAAATGACGCCTTAGTATTAAAATTCTTAAATAGGTTTTCAAAATTAAAATCCATATTAAAATATCCAAGCAAACTAGAGAAGTGATTAGCAAGGAAGTTACTTAAACTAAGCAGAATAAAACTAAAATTAGAATTAAAAAAATCCTAATATAAATTTAAACTTCCCTTAATAAATGATTGAGCAACAAAATTTATAATTTTAGGTACATAATTTAAGAAATCCTTAAGAAGTTAATAATTAAGTTTCATAAAATCTAGGTTAAATCTGACCACTCTAAAATAATTAAAATGTAATAAATTAAAATTAACCTTATCCTTTATAAGAACAAAAGCCTGCTATTCCTATAAATAATGATTAAAGAAATAACTTATAATAGAATCAAAGTAATTAACAGTTTTAAAATTACCATGAGAAATAAGTTTAAGAAAATAAAGCAATTACATCAAATTAAAGCTTAAATAAAGGCAGTTAACTAAAATAACCTATCTAGATATAGAACATAGCAAAATTTGAAGTAATATCAAACTAGAATATCAGAAGTTCAATTGATTAGAAAAAAACTCCATTAAGCAGCAATGATTTATAATAAATACTTAGTAAATTTAACAATTATCTTAAGATAAAATTAAATGATTTAACATAAATAGAAAAATAATAAAAGTTATAAAGCTATGAAAATTAGTTTTAGCAAGATAAATAACTTGAGCTAAATAAAAGTTAATTTTTACTTAATAAAAGAGAGAATATATTTAACTCATTTCAAGCTGAAATCGAAGTGAATGAATAAAGAATAATTGAGAAAGAATAAAATTTTAAAGTATAAAGCTTTTTAAAATAAATCTAAAGCTAAAAATAAGAAAATCTTAATTCAAAAAAAATAGAAATGAGATGCTCAAAATGCGAAAAGTTATTTGGTCTTTAGTAAAATATTCCAATTTATTTGGATTGTGGGCATTAGATATGTGTTGAATGCTGCGAATTTTAAATTTAGAAAAGCAGCAAAATATAATGTCCAGTTGATAATTAATAATTTATTTATAATAATGTTTAGATGTTTTAGAGAATCGATCGTAAACTAATGAATGAAATCGAATAAAATAACTTACTAGAAAAGAAAGAAAAGGAAATATTTATGTCTTAGTATCTGAAAAGTTAGTAGCTCTATTAATAAAATAAAGTTAAATTACTCTAATAACTTAATCAATGAAAAAATTTAAAAAACTAAATAAGCACTTCAGTTCAACAATTCTAATAAAATCTTAGCATCACTATAAACTAAATTATATAATAGCTAATTTTATTTTAAAAGCAGTTTTATTAGACCTAATTATAAAATATATTACCTTTATAGAAAGCTCTGACTATTTTGATAGAAGAAGTTAATGAAGTTTAATATTTAGAGTAGAGTTACCAAAATTTATCGTAAAAAAATGAAAATGCAAAAATAAAAAAAGCTTGCTAATCCCTAAATAATGTTCTTAGCTTCATTGAAATAAATATATATAGTAAACTAAAAGTAATTAAAGTTTAGCATTCCCTGGATTTTCAACCAGGTTTTTGCTACCATTTTTTTAGCGTGGATGGATACCACGCCATTTTTTTTTGTGGATGGAACCACTGAGAATCTTCTGTCTTTTATAAGAATATCTTCTTCTTGTAAATTCCCGTTTCGGTGATTCAGAGTCTGCTAAGCATTCTTAACGTTCTTTGTTGTTCTTTCATCTAAATTTATCTCCACTGATCGCAATTTTGTAATAGGTGTCACTTTGATTTGCAATAATAGCAATTTTTGATTGGTCTTTTCTTGAATCTCTTCAGAAATACTTTTTTTTCAAGTTAATCGATTCTTTGGAGTAATTCTATATTAATCTTTTCGTCATTCTATTTTTCTTGGATGTTTGTTTATGTAGAAACTTTTTCAATAATCATATTTTGTTCTTGCTTAAAATTCGATTGAGATTATTCATATAGTTACTATTCCGTGACTAAATTATTTTAAATCAATTGTCGTCTTATTATTAGTAGCTCGTTGTTTTAATCTTCGATAGTATTCATTAGTTCTCTTATTTTTTCCCCTTGATTGTAAATTGTTTCCTAATAATTTTGTATTATTGTTTTCATTTAGTCAATTTATATTTAGATTTCTGATTATTTTTGTACTTTTACTGGATTCGTCTCTATTGTTCCAATTATAACTTTTCCTTCAGATGAGGAACTTGATTTATCTTCTTCTTGTTATTGTTTCTGCATTAGTTTCGCAGCTTTCCTTTTTGCGTTCTTAATTTGGTTTTTTGAAAGGCGAATAGATTATTCCATTTTTTTTTTATCACTCTATATTTTTATCTGAAATAAATATTTAAGAAGAAAAACTTTAAAATATAAATGAAAGTGAAATTATCTTAAAATCTGTTTAAAAATGTCTAGATTAACACTTTAAAGATTAAGAAATACAATTTTTAAATAAAAAAATTGATTAATAAATATAATAATTTGCCTAATTTTTATCTATCGAAGAAGTTCATGAAATACTAGATAGAAAGATACAAGAAAAGATGAAAATGATTTCTTAGTTTGAAGAATTTAAATAAATAATATAATACGAAAATTTAATAACCGATAATAAAAAAAGAATTTCCTAATAAAATATCTCATAAGACATAAAAGAAAAAAAACCCTTAGTAAACCTATATTCAAATCCTTAAAACTTAAACGTGTAAAAAGGAGATTAAGCTATTATAAATTTATTCTTATAAAATATAGGAAAAACAAATCTTGAAAACTTATCATTAGGAGAACCAATCTTTTTTAAAAAATATTAAGAGATTACATGTTTAGAAATATCTTAAGAAAAGCATCTATAATTTATTTTACAAACAAGTAATATAAATTCAGGATAAATTCAACTAAACTTCAAGTGCATCTTAAATTAATAACCTATTGCTACTCTTAAAGTAAACATATAAATTTCACCAAAGCCTTTATCAACGATAGACTAAAGCTAATTGGTTGATTTATATGCACAAAAGAATTAACTTAACTATTAACAAAGATAAAATGTTCTTTCTATCTTATCTACGGGATACAATATAGACATTGACAAGTTATGTATGAAAGCTAAGCTTTATAATGAAATTGGAGCTTTAAATGATTATATTCAAGAAGAACTTAAAAAGAAGAATTGAAAAATTTTGTTAAACTCTTTTAAAATTTATTATAAATTATATGAATTTTAAATAAACATTAAAATCTTATACCCTAAATGAATAAGATTAAATCTTTATTTTGTAAATAATTATAAAATTAAGATGAGAATCTATTGAAGAGTAAACTGAAGTTAGTTGTTTTTCAATTACAAAAAATATATTAACAGATATAAATTTGAGAAGCAGGATAGAAAAATTTCGAATTTCTTTAAATTTTAGTTTAAATATTTACTTTAATTTATATTAATTTTGACTATTAATATTTTATCTATAATAAATATTTAAATCTTTCACTCAAACAATCAAGTTTCAAATAGGAAAGCCATAAATAATTAGATTAGAGAAAAATACCTTTTAATTATCTTTAATCTTTTATTTTCAAGTTTAATAATTATTAAGTTGATAAAGTCTGGAAAATAATAGATAAACAAAAAATGATAGAAAAATACATTGAAGCATCTTAGATTTGAATCTTAATAATTTCTAAACTTGTAAGAAACCTTAAATATAAAAGCATAGATTTATATCATAAATAAAAAATAAACTTTTTATTTTATTTGATTGATTTCTAGAGAGTTATTTCTTTGTTCTTAAGCAGTTTGCCTAAATTATAAGAATATACAATCTTTTCATTAACAAATAATGAATTCCTTTAAACTAAAGAATATAAAATTTGGAAATTGGATGAGATAATGATAAAACTTTTTAACTAGAGATGTTTTAATTAAAAAATGTAAATATAATTGAAAGTTAATAATAAAAGATAAAATTTTAAAGGTAATAGCCTTACTTAAATGAGGAATAATAGCTTCTACATAATTAAAATACTAAGAAGATACATAAATTTGTATTTAAATAGTTTAATTATAACTATTTCCAGAACTTAATTCTTAAAGCTACCTATTAATTCATTTAAATTAATTTTAGTTCTGCTTTCTTTAATTATTACATTACTAACTTTCTTTGTTACTCTTTAACTAGAATAGTTAATTAAATTAAAAGCATAGCGATGATTTAAGATATAATCAAAATCTACTCAGATTTACTTAGAAGAAATAGATTGGAATAATAACTACTTGATAGATATATTTATTATGAGTTAGATCTATTAAAATAGATGTGAAATAATTAATTAATTAAGCATTTTAAAATTTAATAAAAGTTAAGTAGCTTTAGTACCCAAAAAGGATTTTATAAGTCAAGCTAATTATGTTCTATCTCTTCTTATATTAATGCTGATTACTATTTCAGGCTATAATAGCTAAATTTAATATTTCTTATAGAATAAATAACTTAATTTCTAGTAGTTTCTTTAAATTATTGATAAGTAGAGCTATATCTTATGGTTCTAATCAAATCTACATTAAAGATAGAAAAAAGAAAGACTTAAGATAGAAAAATAGTTATTTTATGCTTTTTTATAAGTGAATTAATGAAAGTGTTCATATAATAAATTTAATTCTATTACTTATTTCGTTCATTAACTACATTGGGTAATAGGTTATGCTATATAAGTAACCTTTGCTATTAACAATTTAAGAATTAGCAAATATATAATCAAATAAGCTTAAAATATCATGATTCTTTTAGTAATTTTAAAAACTAAACAAATTCTAAGCTCAATGCCTTTTTATTTTTTAGAATGGAAAAGGATTTTTGTGCTTCGAAGATGAGAATAAGTAACTTGAAAAGATAAGGAAATGAAAAGATATAGAAACTTAATTTAAAACTAGGTAATTATTTTAAAACTGAAATAAACTTCATTATTTAAGGTTGTTTACTTAAAATTATCGATAATTATATATCATTATAATTTCATAAATTAAGATGAAAAATCCTAAAAAAGATATCTATTAAAGAATTTAATTATAATGGATTTTGCTAAAAATACTTTCAATCATTATTAAGTTTCGAATATTTTATGAAGAATACTAATTATTATATTGTTTTTTTCAAAATAAAGTTATGTGGATTCACATATATTCCTGTTAAATAAAAGCTTTAAATTTAGAATTATTCTTATTTGATATTAAATTGCAAAGAGTTCGAAAATCTAAATTTTAATAATTTTTAATAATTTAGTTATTTATTATATTATATTCTTTAAGCAAAATATCTAAATGCTTATTTTAGGTCTTATTAATTCCTATTTTAGAAGTATCTTTATTGATAATTTTAGAATAGCTTAGCCCTTCGCAATCATTTCCTATTTAATAAAAATTCAAGTATTTTAGTCTTTTATTAATTTTACAAGTTCATTATATTTATTAATTATAAATATTTTATTTCACTATAATAGCAAATTATGATAAATCTAAATTTTAAATTTTGAGGATATTCTAGAGGATTTATTGTATTTTAAATAATATCTCCTTCCTTTTTATAAAGTTGAATAGAGTTAAATTAATTATAAAGTTTTTCTTTTTTCTAAAGCAATTTAATATATATTTATAAAATTGCTTCTTTCCTTTTTAAACTTATTGAGATAATTAGATATATAATACAAATAATATTCTTTATTCTTTTTAGTTTATTTTTAAAGCACTACTAGCAATTCAAATATAAATATATTATAAATTTAATATCCTTCTATAAAAAATTAATTTCACTTACTTTTTCTTTTTCATTCATTTTCTAGAGAATTATTTTATGATTTAAAATTTGTACTAAATTATCCAATTTTTTAAGTATTTTTATTTTTTATTTTTATCAACCTTTATTTCAAAATACATCTGAATATTTTATTTTTGTTTTTGTAAATTTGAAATTATCTTTTAATCATTTTTTGTTTTTATCATATTTATTTATTCATTATCTTAAAGAGTTATAGCTTTAGTATTTTTCAAATTAATATTTTAAATTATAATTATTTTTTTAAGTTAGTTACATTTTACCAAAAAATTAATTTTTAAACTAATTTTTCTCAATTTTTTCTTTAATTTTTTATCTTTCTTATCGAAGAGCTTGGTTAGATTTCAATTATTATAACTTAATAAGTTGAAAGCTTAAATCAAGCATAATTGAATTGAATAACTTCATATATTTAATAAAAATAAACATGTTAGTAAGATCTTAATTTATTTTATTAGATCAAGAAACTAAATTAAATAAAAGTTGTTATTAAGTCTTCTAAGCCTATAATTTCATCATTTAATTAACTCTAAAAATATTAATTTTAATTAAAATTAATTAATTACTTTTTAAAATAACTTTTATTTAGAGAAATTTACTTAAAAACTTTTATTTCTTCACTTTTTCATATATCTATTTGATATAAGTATAAGCTTTGCTAACTAAAAACATTTTTAAATTATTCCTTTTTAATTTTTCCTATCTTATTCGTCTTTTTCCTATCTATTGTATTTTTTAATTTATCTAATCTTAATCTAAGTCAATTTATTTATTGATTGATTTATTAATTTATATTAGTTTTAACTTAATTTCATAAAAATCCACATAAATTGATAAAATCTTTAACAAGGTTATTTAAAAGCTATAATGATCAAACTTAAAGATTTAGAAAAAGGAAATAAATTTAGTATAAATAAATTTAATTAACTATTTTATATAAGTTATAATAATTAGAAAAATAGTAATATCTTAATATACCTTATAGATTTAATTTAAATTATAAATCAAACTTTAGTATAAGCTTTAGAATAAATTTATGATAGAGAAATTTTAATAAAGCTAAGATAGGTTATTTTTAATTTATAGAAGTCTCAAAATATTTATTGAAGAATCAGTATTAAATGAGATTAAAAGTTCTATATTTTTAAATGTAGTCTAATAGAAAAATTAGAATATATATATTAATTATATTAAATAAATGAGTAATTTACATAAGTAAGCAAAATAATTTAAATATTAAAGATTAAAAGCTTTTGTTTAAATTATTAATACTTGCTAATAGTTTAAATAATTAAATTTAATAAAAATAGTTAATTTTAAAATATTAATTTATTCTAAAACTATTTTAATATAAATTAAATTAATAAAGAAAAAAAGGAATTTAAAAGTTATAGAATTTATACAAATTGCTTAAATTTTCAGAGTTAAATAATATAAAAATAAGAGAAAATAGCTAATTATTAAGTTAGATTTTATTAATCTAAATTATTTTAATTTAGTAAACTAATAAATTTTTATTTTATACATAATTATATTTTTATATATTTATATGTTTTTCCTTTCATTATTTATCTTTTAAATATTCATTTAGCCTAAAAATTAAAATAGTTAGAAGAACTTTTTTGCAAGCAAATTTAATTAAAGTATGTTAATTTTTTTTTAAACGTATAAATAGAGTTGTCAAATTATTAAATATATATTTATTTTTTATTGTCTATTTATATATAAAATAAAGTTAGATTTTTGATGTTTTATTAAATAAATTCATACATGGATAAACTTGTACTATTGATTCAAATAATTATATTATAATTTCAATTTAAAAATAATTATAATTTGTAATTTTTAGTATTTATAATTTTCCTAGTTTTATATTAATTAATTTAATAGTTCAATTTAATATTTAGATATTATAAATGATAAATAATATTTTAAATAATATTTTAAAGATTTTTTCTGATATGACTAATAATCTTATATTCTTACTAAATTTAATTTATTTTATAAAAATTAAAGAGACAGAAAGATTATTATTTTGCTGTGCTTTTCAAAATTAAAATTATTTTCATTAAGTTAGTGCTATATTAAATTAATAATACTTTAAATTTAATTAATAGAGAATATAGTAATTAAAGAAATTTGATAAATTATATTGTCTTCATTTCTTATATTTAATAAATTTATTTATTTTAATACAACTTGTTTCAAACTATGATCCTTTTTTATTAAATGAAGCATTTTATCTTCTCCAATTTTTGCTTTAGTTTTAACTCAAGTTAAATTAGCACTTAACTAATTAAATTCTTATAGTTCATTTTTATATCTTATTTTATTTTTTAAACTCTGTGATTTTATTTTTAACAAAAATATGAAAATTAGTTCATAATAGATCTTTTTTACTTTTAAAGCATATTATATCACTATTAAAATAAATAAATTTAAGCTTAAATATTTTTAATTAAAAGCTAATTATTATAATATTATTTTAAAACTTCTATTAAAAATGCTCTGCTTCTATATAAGCAAATTAACTTTTAAATAAATACATATAAAATTAATAACTTTTTAGAATTTTTGTTAATTTAAGAATTTATATACATTTTATTTAAATTAATTAAGTTTATATTGTAATAATTTTATAATAATTATAATTAAATCTACATCATGAACAAACCTTCTATGATCAAAATCCTGTTTGAAGACTCCGGTATTTCCAAAACGTTATTTAAAATTCCTCAAAATTTTTAAGAACTGTACACCTCTATTTTCTAAGAGTTCAATTTAGATAACTAAAATATTTTAATAAATTACTCTAAAGAAAGTATGATTGAAAAGGAATTAAAACCAATTTCTAATGATTAGCAGCTCTCAGAAGCTATTCAATGATGTAATTAAAAAATTATAGACACCTTAAACTTAAATGTAAAATCGATATCTGAGAATAAATTTTAGAACATATAAGCCATGTAACAAAACTAGAACTAATAAGCTTTCGACATGCAGAAACAAAATTGGTAAAATTTATAGAATCAAAACATTCCTCGACAAATGACGCCTTAGTATTAAAATTCTTAAATAGGTTTTCAAAATTAAAATCCATATTAAAATATCCAAGCAAACTAGAGAAGTGATTAACAAATAAGTTACTTTAAATAAGCAGAATAAAACTAAATTTAGAATTAATAAAATCCTAATATAAACCTCAACTAATCTTAATAAGCGAATTGGCAATAATATCTTTTATAAAATGCAAAGAACATTAGAAATTCTCAAGAAAATCAAATTTTAATTCCTTAAAATCAAAAATAAACGTTTCAATTCTAATAAAGTCAAAGTATATCAAAATAAAATTAATTTTATCCTTTATAAGAACAAAAGCCTTTTCCTTTAAATGACTACTAAGATAGTAGATTATAATAGAATCTATCTAATTAGCAAGTTTAAAATTAACCAATAAATTAAATTTAGGAAGATTAAAGAATTACATCGAATTAAAGCTTAAATAAAGGCAGTTAACTAAAATAGCCTATCTAGGTATAGAACATAGCAAAATTTGAAGAAATATCAAACTAGAATATCAGAAGTTCAATTGAATAGAAGAAATTTTCTTTAAGCAGCAATGATTTATAATCAATACAAAGCAAATTTAACAAATATCTTATGATAAAAGGAAATGATTTTATATAGCTAGAAAAATAATAAAAGTTATAAAGTTAAGAAAAGTAATTTAAATAAGTTAAATAACTTGAGCTAAATAAAAGTTAATCTTTACTTTAAAAAAGAGAGAATACATTTAATTCATTTCAAGCTGAAATACAAGAGGATGAATAGAAAATAATAGGATAAGAATGAATTTATTAAGTATAAAAATTTCTTAGCTAATACAATTAATCAAAATAAGAGTACGTTAAAAATAAATCTTAAGAGGCGAGATGCATATAATGTTAAGAACTTTTTGGTATTTAGAAAAATATTCCCATACGATTAGATTGCAGTCATTAAATATGCGCTGAATGCTGTCAATAATAACTATAGAAAAATAGCAAAATAAAATGCCCAGCTGATAATTAATCTTTTTTTATAATAATATTTAGACGCTTTAAAAGATTGATCGTTAACTAATGAATGAAATAGAAAAAAGAAATTTGCAAGAAAAGGAATAGAATGAAACAATTTATTCTTAGTTTCTTATAAGTTAGTAACTTTTTTATCAAAATAAAGAAAAAATACTACGAAAATTAAATCAATGGAAAACTTTAAAAAACTAGATAAACGCTTCGGTTTAACAGTTCTAATAAAATCTTAAAATCACTATCAGCTAGATAATTAAGTAACTAATTTAATTTTAAAATCAGTTTTATTAGGCCTAGATATAAAATATATTACCTTTATAGAAAGCTCTTACTTTTTTGATTGAAGAAGTTGAGGAAGTATAAGATTTAAGCAATAATTTTTATGACTTAATTAAAAAAAATGAAAATGTTAAGATAAAATAAATTTGCTAATCTCTAAGTTAAGTTCTTAGTTTCACCGAAATCAATATTTATGAAGAAGAATTTCAAACTATAAAAGAAAAAGAAATTTGCTTAAAGTCTGTTCAAAAATGTTTAGATTAGCAATTTAAAAACTATAAAATAAGATCATTAAGTGAGGAAAAAAGTTAATAAAATTAATAACTAGGTTAATTTTTATCCCTTGAAGAGGTTCATTAGACACTAGTATAAAATCTACAAGAAAAACTAAAAATTGTTTCTTAATTTGAAGACTTTAAGTAAATAGTAGAATATGAAAATTTAATAATGAGTGGCAAAAAAGATATTTCTTAATAATAGATCTAGTAAAAATGAGGAGAAAGAAAAGAAAAGGCTGAAACAATGCCATTAGTGAATATCTGTTCAAATTCTCAAAACTTAACTGTCCAAAAAGGAGATTAGGCTATTATAAACTTATTTGCATCAAATAAGGGAGAAGAAAATCTTGACAACTTAATTTTAAGAGAATCAAATTTTATTAAGTGTTAGACAGAAATTTTAAGTTTAGAAAGGTCTTAAGAAAAGTAACTATAATTTATTTTAATTACAAGTAATATACCTACAGGATAAATTTAACTTAATTTCGAGTGCGTCTAAAATGGAAGAATTATTACTACCTTTAACTTAAGCGTATTAATTCAGCCAAAGTAATTACCAGAGATAGATATTACTGCTTAAATCGATTTTTATGCCCAAAAGAATTAGCTTAACTATTCGCAAAAGCAGAATGTAGTTTCTCTTTTATCCATGGGATATTAAATTGATGTTGAAAAGTTATGCATAAAAGCTAAGCTAATTAATGACATCGGAGATTTAATTGATTTCATTCAAGAAGAATCATAAAGGATCTGTTGAAAGCCTCAATTAACATTTTTAGAATCTATTTACTTAAAAATCTTAGAGAAATATATATCAAAGTGTTAAATTTATCCAAGTTTTGCTTATTATATTTTAAATTAAAAAGTTGTAGCTTTTAGTTAATAATTTCTTATGAAAGTATAATATATTCCATTCTATTGTGCGATTTTATTCAGAATATGGTCATTTAAATTTCTAGCTTCACTCTAAAAATTTCCCATATAACTTACTCCTTTTTTAAGTTGTATGTTTGAAAGAATTTGCTCTTCGCTTACTTTTCTGGAAATTTTTCTATAGAGATTCAAACAAAATTCTGTATAAAATGAGATGAATTGGTGATTTTAACTTAAGCTATAGAAATCATTATAGTTGATTTAGAATGCTATTTAAAAAATAAGCATAAACCACATCTTAAGTTATTTATTTTTAATTATTACACTTAATGAAAACTATAAGCATAAAGCATCATAAAATGCTACTATCATTTCCTTATTTTCCCAAAGTTCAAAATAATTACTTTATATCCCTCTTTTAACGAAGCGAAGTGTAAAAATGTAAAAAGTATAAATTCTCATTAACTAAATTTCAGATTCTAATAATTATTAATAATACATCTTCTACTAGAGCTTATTAATCCAATAATTTAAAGAAGCAAGAAACTAAATAATTATATCTAGATATAAAAAAGTATTTTAGCACATCAAGCAAAATAGAGTAAACCAATCTGAAAGTTTATTTTATAAGCCACTAAACTTTCTGGTATTTCAATCTAATAAAATGGCTACAAAATTATGTTGTAACTTATAAATGAAAGAAGCTGAAGTTGATAGCAATCTAACTTTAAAGAAAATAAATTATTTCATAAAGAAACTAGTGCTAATGAAATAATTAGCTATGCTTAAAGAATTAATTATCAATTCTTAATTAAATTAATAGAAGATTATGTTGAAATTTTCTCAGAAGGAGGGATTTATTCATTCATATTAGAACTTAGATTTTATTACCTCTTTAAAATGATTTAAGCTAGTTTTATAAATAAAATTTCACCTTAAAGTCATACAAAATATAGAAATATGCCTAAGTTAATAGTGAAGCTAATTTTCAAAACTTAAATCTTCATAATTAAATAGGATCTACTAAAGCCTTGAAGCTTTATCTCCAAAATTATTAGCAAACTTGAATTATATAAAGAAGCCAAAAAAGAAAAGATAAATATAATAGCTATATGAAAATAAAAGACTCGATAAGTTAAAAAATTATCTTGTAATTTATTCTGCTTTAAGTTTAATTTAAACGATTTATTAATAAAATAATTTACTATAAAATGAGTAAGCCCTCTATGATTAAGATCCTTTTAGAGGAAACTGCCACTTAAAAATTATTGTATTAGATTCCTCCAACTTTTAGCAAACTACAGGAAGAAATCGCAAAAGAGCTTAACTTCATGAATCAAAGGTTTCAAATTTTCTATAATAAGGAAATACATGAAAGTAAGGATAGAATTTGTATTTTAAGTGATTAGCAATATTAGGATGCGATTTAGTTCTGCAACTAAAAAATAATTGATACCTTGAATTTGTTAGTTAATAAGATTAGCGAACAGGAATTTCAGAACTTATAAGCAAAACAGCAAATGCCTTTCTAATAATAATAAGGAATGCCAAAGGGATAATTTTAATAACCAGTTCCTTAATAGTAAAATTAAAACTTTTAGAACTCTAATTTTCCTTAGTAGCAATTTGGTCCGGGTTAGCAAGTTTAGCCAGGAAATTTAATTCCAAACTAATCTCAATCGATATAAGGATTAAATCAATTTTAGCAAAGTTAGAGATTTTAAGCGGATAAAGTATAGAATTAGAACTTATAAGGATTAGGTTAAATTTAGAATTTACCAGGTAACATGATGTAATATCAAAATACTTAGCAAATATAAAATTAAGCGAATATGGGTTAAGGTTATTAAGCATAACTTTAAATGAATAATTCAAGGCAAATAAATTAATAGAATCCTACGGGATTTATATAAAATTAATAATCTCCTTAATTTCCTATTAATCCTGCTTAGACTCCTCAAAACTTATATAATTAAAACATTTAAAATGTTCAACCAAATAACTTAGGATAACTTTATTAAGCATAAGGTTAATTAATACAAAAAAAAAGTTTAGAGTAATAGTTTTAATAGGATATGAACCAACAGAATGTAAACTTGTACTAAAATTTAGGATTAAATAATCCAATTGCATAATAAAAAAAACCAATTCCATAAGAGGAAATTAAAGAAATAATAAAAGAGATTAATCTTTATATGAAGCTTTAAAACTAAGATATTTTGAATTTAGCATAGAATCCTGGAAATAATCCTCAAGATATTCAAGTTGCGAAGTAACTAATGTATAGTCTAATAGAATAAAAAATAAAAAAAATAGAAAGCACTTAAGAATTTTTAAAAATAGTAAAAAGATAATAAAAAATGGCAACTAACGAAGCATAAGCATAGTTTCAATAAAATAGCGCTTAACCTTAAATTACGTAAAATATATTAGGAGAATTAAAAACAATTACTCCAAAAATTTCCATTGAAAAAGGAAATGATTTTCCTATTAGTTTGTAAGTTTTTATTTTAGCTAAATAAAAAATACTGGAAATATTTAATGAAGCTAAAATCAAGTTTCAATTAAGTGCTAATAAATCTAGAGCTTTGAAATTCCATTGAAAGAAAGCATATTACCTAATCAATAAGTCTCTATTCAAATTCCAATAGGAAAACAATCTCCATTCAGCTCGGGGGCTTATACTTTTATTTTAATTGATAAACATAGCTAAAAAACTATAACCTAATAAAGTATCTAAATCATCATAACTATTACTGAGCCTAAGCCTAAAATAAAAGTTTATTCAAAATAACAGAATGCTAAGTTTGACTAGGGTGATAATGCAGTTTTGGATTTATATATACAAAATATAGGAGAATTTGAATTAGGTAGTCTCGTAGTAAGAGAAAATCAATACATCAATACTTCGAAAATAATATAAAGTTTGAGTAAATTTTAAGAAATAAAAATGCCATTTAATATAAATACAAATAATTTACCCCCTGGATAAGTTATAATTAACTTTGAAATAGCTTAGGAAAGTAGAGTTTTAGAAAAATTTTAGTAGGTCATTTTTATAGAATAAAAGTAAATTGCAAAGCAAAATAGTTATAGAGATTAATTTAACTAAAATTAAAATCAATACTAATAAAATTAGCCTTATAAACCTCAGTAAGATTAAAGAAATTAGCAAGAACAAAATCGAAATTATGGTGGAAATCAAAGTTACTAAAATCTTAATTAAAATTAGTATTAAGATTAAAAAAATTATAACGATTAAAATAGTTTCTAACAAGTTTAAAAGTAAGTTCCTTAGTAGCAAGTTAATAATTTAAAATAGGAATAAATCTTAAATCCTCAATAAATATAAGATGAGTAATAAAATAAAAAACAAGAGCCCGTTTTTTAAAACGATGAATAAAAAATTGAATTCTACTCTTAAAAACATTAACTTAACTAATAAGAAAAGGATAATACTATATAATTGTATTAACTAGGTGTTTGTGCTGATATTGAGAAGTTATGCCGAAAAGTAAAGCTTTATCAAGATATGGGAACTATAATAGATGATCTGACAAGAGAAGAAAAGGAGAATAAATGATAAAAAAATTATTTTTCACTTTTATATTAAAGAATATTAAAAAAACCTTAGTTTTAGATAAAATAAAATTATAATTATAATAATTATGCATAATTGCAAATTTAAATTGAATTAATTTTAAATTATCTTTATTTAAGGTTATTTATTATATAAACTTAAAATATTACAAGCTTATTTAGTTTTATTAAGCATTAAAATAGATTATTAATTAATAAATATCCGAAGCTTAAAATTAAAGAAAAGCCAACATCCTTTAACATTTTTGAAAGATAAAATTATATTTGTAAATCTTTTATTTCTTAAATAAATTATTTTATATATCTAAGTAAATTTAATAAGCAACCATATTGTAACTATTTTTTCTACAAATAACTTAAATTTTTATTTATGAGCTCTTTTAATTTTATCATATTAAAATTTAAATTATTTATTTAAATGGTATTATATAGATCTTAATTTAATAAATTGCTTAAAACTTAAAAGGTATCAATTATTTTTTATTTTATAAATTCTTTTGATTTACTTTTTTTTGTAATTTTTGAATATAATTAATTTATAAAGCTCATAAGTTTTATTTATAAATTTAACCTTTATAAAAATATCAGATTATAAAATCTAATTTAAAGAATTTCGAGATTAAAAATATAAAGTCTTTAATTTTTCTTACTATTACCCATATTTAGTTTTTGATATAAAGTATTTAATAATTTTTTTTCTTAATAAATTCAGATAAATAGGCTTTTATTATGAAATAAAATTATAATATATTTAATTAAAACTTTTAGATAAATTTAATCTTTTATTGCTAATTTAATTTCTTTTATGTATAATTTCAGGAAATAAATTTTTTGGAACATTAGATAAAATAATTTATTCTTTAAATTTTAAATTAAATTATTAAAATTCATTAATCTAAAGCTTTCACACATATATTCTTATGTATTTATCATTAATCAATTTATTTTCTATATTTTATTTGATTTTTAACTAATATTAATTTTTTAATTTAATTATGTCCTTTCTGTATGCTTGTTTAAAATGTTTCCTTAAATAACTAAATAATTTATTTTTACTAATAAAGACTTTTCAGATCTTAATTATAATAATTTAATCTATAGAGTGAATATATTTTAAAGGCTAAAAATTAATTTATTAATGTATTTTCAAATCTTTTTAGTTTTATATAAGTAAATTTTTATAAAATTTTGTCTAAAATGTTAATTATTTAATAATTGTTTTTACAAAATTTAAATTTCTCTTATTTTTTTATTATAAAACATCTAAAGATTAATGAAATTTACCTCAGTTTTCATTGTTCCTTTTATGCTGCATACGATTCTGGAATTAAATTAATGTATTTTTGCTATTAAATTTTTAAATAACATTATAAGTTTTAGGATTTTTAAAAATGTTTATTTCACTTCTCTTACTTTTTAAAATATTAGATATTTTGCTAGAGACACTAATAAATATTTTATTCTTAAAGTCTAGAATCTAAATTTTATATCTTAAGCAAATTAGTTATTTGAAAGTCTTATGTTCTAATTATATTCATAAATGCAGCTTATCATCCCTAACAGCAAGTTTATTATTTCAAATAGTTATCTTTCTTCATAAAACTGATATAGCTATTTTGAGATTATTAATACATTTTCTACTATATATCATCTTAAATCATCAATTAAACTTTTTTATTAGCATGCTTTAATACATTAATCTTAGCTTTAAATCTTTGTTATATTTACATTTCTAACTAAATTTTAAATAATAGAAATAATAAATGTGTGCATTCAAACAGTATCAGTCCACATATTTTTAATTTAAATAATAAGATAAATATAATTGTTCAATAACAATATTCCTTCTATTTTATTTTAACTTCATAATCTTAAAGAAGTTATTTTACATTTTAATTCATAATCTTAAGCTAAATTTTAATTTATTTAACTAAGCATAGATGGACTTTTCTTTATTTATTTAATCTTATTTAATAGTAGAATAGCTATAAGATATTAATATTTTATATATTTTAAAATAATTTAAATCTACATTGCAATTAAATGTAGGAGTAACACTCTAAAGATTTTAGATACTGATATACATGAAAGCGTTGTCAAGTTATTATAATCGTTAAATTATTTGTATTTTGGGATTTTTTATAGTTATCTCTTTTTCTTTTTAATAAATTAATATACCACTAAGAATATATATCTATATCATTTATTAAAGAAATAGTTATATTCTAGTTAATAGCTACTTTTATAAGTAAATTTAGATAATTTTATTTATTATAAAGAAAAATATTCAAAATATACTTAAAATCAGATTATCACTTAGAGGCTTTAAATTAATTAGACATATAGAAAACTTATCTGTCACAAGTGAGTTTGATTTTAAAGAAAGGAAATCAATTTAATTATAGTAAGTCTTTCCAATCTTTATTTTTAGATTATTGTAATTGGAAAATATTGTCAGCTTAATCTATACAAAAGAGAGAAATGCGAATGCAAAATTAGATTCATATAGTGAAAGATATTTAATCTTAAGTTTGATTTTTAGAATTTTTACTTAAATCAAAGCATTATGATTTTAAATAAAGCAAAAATTTGAGATGAAATTTAAATTAGTAAATTATAAAAACATTTTAATAAATCTTTATTTAAAATTTTCATTTTAGCTATAAATAATAACACAATTTTAAAAGCATATATAAACAAATAATCTCTAAAATAAGCTTTGAATCATTATTTTAGTTTTTAGTTAATAAAGACTTTATAATAGTTTAAATGAAGAAGAGAAAAAATTAAATTGCTGAATAAATTATAATAATAATGCAACAATTTTTTAATTTTATTTATAATTTTGAAAAATTATCCTAGATAAACTATTTTAAAGACAAAAGCTTTTCGAAAAAAATAAACCTTGGCTTGAATAAACTTTATTTAAGTTCATAAAATCTTAATTAAATATATCTTACATGCTTTTGCATCTAAATCTTCATTTTTTTAATTTTATTTTTAAATTAAATTTTTTTGCTGAGAGAAAAGGGTAGAGATAATTATATTTGATATGAAATTATTTTAAATATCTATTAATAATATAAAAAATAAATAAAAATCCAGCCTTTTTTAAAAATGTACTGAATTGAGAAAAATTAGAAGATTTTAGTTTTTAAATAGTGAAGAACTTTCTTTGAAATTTATAAAGCATTAAAATAAACTTAAAATAGAAATTTTATGAGATATAATTTTTATTTCAGATAAAATTATTACATCTAAAGATATTCTTACAGGAATTAATTATAATTTGTATGAAAAGATATACAAAGAATATATATCAATAATAGATTCCTTTTATAATTTTAAAACTTTTTTAAATTTATTAAGAAGATAAAATAATATTTAATATAATCTTAAATTTTGATTATTTTTTCTTAAATTAAATCAAATATATCATTTTTTTAATTTAAAATAAATTTGATTCACAGATTTTGATTTAAAAATGAATAAATTTCATTTTTGTCATGCATTTAATTTAAATTTTTTTATCTATTTGCACAAAAATCCAAGCTTTATGCATTTTACTAATAAATTTTATTCATAATTTTAATTATTTTTGCAATATTATATTTTTTAAAACAATAAAATAAATTTAATTTTTTTAAATAAAAGAAAAATTCTAAGAATCAAATTAATAAAGAATAAAAGTCGGAAAACACTCTTTAACAATTAAAAAATAATTTGCGAAGATATAAAATAAATCAAATTTATGTTTGCTCAAATAGATCTTTAATGAACAATTGAAAAATGTTAAATAGTCATAAAAAGGCTATAAATAAAATATTTCGTTTACTTTATAGAAAAATGAGATTGTAGCGATTCATAAAAATAAAAACAATAAATATAAAAAAATAAAATTTTAAATAATATTTATATATTTAATCTTTTTAAAACTGTTGTTGTAATAGCTTTTTAGATAAAAATAAATAAAAAATTATTTTAAATTTTCTCTTCTTTTAAAAATTAAAAGCTTATACTTTTTTCTGATTCTTGAATGAATAAAATAATAATTTCACTAAAAGCTAAATATTTTATGTTTAATTTCTAATTTTTAAATATGAAAATTTAAAAATTGAATAATATTTATAAAATTAGACTTATATCTAAATAGATAAAATTTACATTCACAAAATTTATAAAAAAAATTATTTCATAATATCGAAATAGAAGCCTAAAGATTAAAAAATTCCAATAATTATTAATAAAAGAATGAAAGAATGAAAGAGGTGATAATAATTAAACTCAGGCAAATATTTTAAAAAATTGTGAATTACAGTAGTAATGAGCCAAAGAGAAATTTTAATTTATAATATTAAAAAAAAAATTTAGATAAAATAAATGTTATAAGTAAGTGAAAAATGATGAAACATAAGAAAAAAGTGAAAAATGATAAAACTAGAAATTAAATATTACTTAAAAAAACTTGCGACCAAATTATAAATCTATAAAATATAAAAAATTAACTAAAAGATTTGTTTTGTCAATATTCGAGAAAAAAAGTTTTTAGAAAAATTAATTTAAACTTATTTTCTTGAATATAATAAAAAAATTCAAAGATGATCTACTTTATGAATGAATTTTCTAATTGATCTCTTCCAAAGTAGTTAAAGTTTCTTTTAATTTTAGTCCTAGATTGAGAAGGATTATTTTTTTATTTATAAATGTTTTAATTATTTATTATTATAATCTAATTTTATTTATTTATTGAGAACTTTTTAATTAAAGTTAAACTCAATAATTCTTTAAATTTTTTTCTTTTATTTAAATTTTTGTACATAAAATCAATGTAAGTTTCTATCTTTTGTTTTAGTAGAACCACAATTCTTTAATTTTTTTAAAAGAATTTAAGAAAAAAGTTTTAGAAACTCTTATCTTATTTTTGAATTTTTTAACTTAAATTTTTATTTTTTTAAACTTATTTTTAAACTTTCTTAAAGTAATCTCTAAATTATTTTATCTTAATTTTTCACAAAATACTTATAAACAATTCTCACTCAATTTTTTATTTCGAACTACTAATTTCAAGTTTTTCCAAGTTTTTTTATCGATTTCTTTAAATTAGATTTGATGTTTTGTATTTAAAAATTTGTTTTTCTTTTTTCTTTCTTCATAATATTAAAATTTATAAATATCAGTATCAATATTTTAAATTTTAGATATTCTTATTAAAATACTCAAAATAGAAGCAAATTATTAAAACTTCTTTTTTCTTCTAAGTCTAAAATAGCTATAAAGGTATAATATAAAAGTTCTTGTAATCATTTATTAGATAAAATAGATAAATGTTTAGAATTTTTAATTAAATATACAAAAAGGCAATAGGAGTTCCTTTTACTTTCAAGTTTACGATTTCGCTAAACTGGCTTGTATAAGTAGGATATTACATAAGATAGATTTTTATAAATAGAATTTACTAAATTTTAGAATAAGAATGATTTATTTTTATGATGTTTAAATAATAAGCTTTATTCTTAAAGTAAATCAAGACATTTTACTAGGTTATTTATAAAAATACTAAGAAACTAACTTTAAGGAAAACATTTTAAATTTAATGGATCTAGATATATAGTTATTATAAATTCAATTTAGATAGATAATTATATATCAATTACTTCATAAAAATAGCTAGACAATAAATTTAAACAAGTTCTCATTCTAAACTAGTTTTAATGATTATAATCTTTATTTTTCTTAATTATATGATTTTTAATGCTAAAATCTTATTTTTTATTAATTAATAACTTCTAAATTAGAGAAAATGATTTTAATTAAATAATCTAGACTTTTAGTACCAGGACTATATTAAATTATTTAAGTTCTAAATTTCTTATTAATTAAATAAATTATAAAATTATACGATTGAAGATACTGAATTGTTTAGAAAGTTCATATATAAAGGTAATATCAATCAAAGTTAGAATTATTTCAAATTTACATTTAAGAAAATTAATAATATCCTTAAATAATAAAGATAAGCTTATAAATCTACAATGTTTAGAAAAACATCAACAAAAAGGATTTAATAGAGAAATACAGCAATAGAAAAATAAAAAATAAATACATATTTTAACAGTAAATTAGATTTTAACTATGGACTTGCTTTTCTTCTTTATTTCTTTTTATAAATATCTATAAAATAAATTTCAAAGGTTTAGATCCAAAGGTCTTTTTTTTATTTTTAATTTAAAAATGATTTTAATGCATGAATTATTTCTAAGAATGATAGATGATGATATTTAATCCCTATCTAATTTTATAAATTAAATAAATATTATAAATTAAACACATTTTTTCATACTTAGATCAAAACTTAATAAAGCACATCATTTATATTTATTGACTTTATAATAATCCAAATTTAAATTAATTTTACAGTTTATTACAACAATGTTTCAATTCTCAGTTTATGAATAAACCACTTAAGATAAAAATATTTAGTTTACTATTTTTACTCTTAAGATACATAAAATTTATTAGGTCTTTATAATTTAAACATCGAAATATAGTAGATTATATACAAATGGCTTATATAGAATGATATCTAAAAGAACTAAGGCATAAAAAGATCAATAAATTATAAAATAATCAAATAATTGAAAATTAACTATACTAAATTTATCATCCTGCTATCAAACTTTTCCAGCTTATAATAAATAAATAAAAACAATAATTTCTACTATAACTATATAATGATATACCTATATTTATTTTTAATTTGCTTAAACTAAAATATATTAAATTAAATAGATTGAGTTCTAGAGGAAAGTTATTATGCCTGCTTAATTAATTTTTAATCTCATATTATCTTCTCTTTAATTTAAAAATTATACTATAAAATAATTATTTTTTGTTTAAATAGAAATCTTTTCTTAATTATTATAAAATGTAAATGAGTAAGCCTTCTAAGATTTAGATCATTCTAGAAGAAAATAACACTTGCTGGTAAATACTTTAGATTCCTCAAAATTTTACCAATTTATAGGAAGAAATCTCGAAAATGTTGAATTTTATGAATCAAAGCTTTGGAATTTATTATATTAAGGAAGAATTAGGAAATAAATAATAAATTTGGATTTAAAATGATTAGCAATATTATGATGCAATTTAATTCTGCAAATTAAGATTAATTGATACCTTTAATTTGCAAGTTAAAAGGATTATTAAACAGGAGCTTGAAAACTTCTAAGTTTAAAATCAATAAACTAATGTATTCTAAAATAGAATGTCGATTGGATAATTTTAACAGCCAATTCCTTAATAAAATTACAACTTTTAGAACTCTATTTTTCCTTAATAATAATTTGGTCCAGGCTAGTAAATTTAGCCAGGAAATTATAATCCATAACAAGTGCAGGCGTTATAAGATCCATATCAGCCTTAATAAAGTTAGAGATTTTTAGCAGAGTAAATATAAAATTAGATTTTATAAGGATAGGATTAAATTTAGAATTAAGCTGGTAACATGATGTAATAATAAAATGTTTAGCAAATACAAAATTTAGCAAATATGGGCTAAGGTTATTAAGCATAGCCTTAAATAAATTATTAAATGCAAACAAATTAGCAGAAAACTCTAAACTTGTAATAAAATTATCGAACTGAAATTCCTTTGATTAACAAACCTAATAATCTTACTCCTGTAAACTAACTTAACTAGACTTACTATAATAAACCTAATAACTTAGGATAACCTTATTAAGCATAAGGCTAAATAATTCAAAGCAAAAATTTCGAACAACTGCCTCAATAGAGTATAAGCTAGCCGAAAGTAAGCATTTAATAAAATTAAGTTCTTAATAGTTTTAATTCATAATTAAGTAAGCCAATCCCATAGGAAGAAATCAGAGGTATTATTTAACAGATTAATACCTTTACAAAAATAAATTTCGATGAAATAAAGCTAAAATCCCTTGAGGAAATTATAAATAAAAAGAATAAGGAATATTATAAAGAAAATAAGTAATTTAAAGTAGCAGAACTAGATTAATAATTTAATAGTCAAATCTAAAACTTACTTTAGCAACATTAAATAGAATAAAAGCTTCATATCTAAGGGAGCAAAAATTTAAAATGCTTCTATTGTAAAAAGAAGTTTAATTCGGTTAGTAATTAACCTATTCGATTGGATTGTGGTCATATAATATGTGGAAATTGCTGCTAGAACTAGATGAAGCAGAAAAACTCAATATAATGTTCAATTGATTAAAAGATTTTTTAAATGGAGATTTCTTAAATTTTGAATAAACATGATTGGAATCTTATGAATTAAATAGATTCTATCAATAAAAGGAAAGAATAAGAATTATAAGAATTTTTTGAATAATTTTAAATAAACGCAAAACTTTACCATGGAATTAAAAATGAAATATAGCAGAAAGTAAGTTAGTGAACTAAAGCAAGAGATTAATTAAAATAAAATCTACAATAATTTAAATAATAAATGAAGAAAACTCTCAATTAGCTAATTAAATCTTTATTGCAATTCAGAAAATAGTATTACAAGAGCATAGGAAAAGATTCACTATTATTGCTAGAAGTTCTTAATATTCTGATAGAAAATTCTTAAAGTGCTTAACTATTCGATTATAACGAGGAAAAACTTAAGAAAAATATGAAACCAGCATAATTAAATTAAGCTAATAAATCTCTCTAAAATTTATAGGATTTTTTACAAGCAAAGTTTGAATTGGAAAAGATATAACCTATTTGAGAAAAAAGTAGCATTGAAAATGCTTTATAGGACTTCTTAACGAAATATCTAAGTGAAGGAGAAGAAATGTTATAAAAAGAAAAAAATAATCAATTAATTGAAGAAGCTAAAGAGCAATCTTAGACATATTTAGATATTCATTATAGTATTTCTTAGCAACTAAAGATTAAAGCTGAATATTTGCTAAATTGTGATAAATTTATGAATTTAGCTTAGAAAAAAGATAATGAAAATGTCAATCAAATAAACTAACTTTAATTTCCTTAAACTATATAAGGAGAATTAAAAGCACATACCGCCAAAATTTCCATCGAAAGAGGAAATGATTTCCCCATTATACTGTAAGTTTTAATTTTAGCTAAGTAAAAAATACAGGAAATACATAGTGAAGCGAAAAATAAATTTCTATCAAGTGCCTATAAATTCATAGATTTGAATATTAATTGAAAGAAAGCTTATCACCTAATAAGTAAAAAGATATTCAATATCCAATGAGTGAATATTTGCCAATCCCCTCGGGTGCTTATGATTTCATCTTATTTGACAATCTAAACTAAAAAATAATTACCTAATAAAGTGCTTAAATTATCATAAATATTAATGAACCTAAAGTGAAAGTCTATTCAAAATAATAAAACGCTAAGTTCGAAAAAGGTGATTTTGCAGCTTTTGATTTATATATACAGAATATAGGAGAAGTAGAAATAAGCAATCTGGAAGTAATAGAAAATCAATACTTAAACACTTTAGGAAAAATATAAAGTTTAAGTAAACTTTAAGAGATAAAAATGCCATTTAATATAAATACTAGTAACTTACCTCTTGGATAAGTTACATTTAATTTTGAAATAATTCATGAAGGAAGAATTTTAGAATAATTTTAGTATTCTGCTTCTATAGAATAAAAGAAAATTGAATAATAAAATAATTTATGGGGATAATAAAACAAATAAAGTGGGTAAGAACCCATTTTTCAAAATGATGAACAAAAGATTGAATTCTACTGTTAAAAGCTTTAACTTAACTAATAAGAAAAAGAAAATACTATATAATTGTATTAACTAGGTATGTGTGCGGATATTGAGAAATTATGCAGAAAAGCTAAGCTTTATCGAGATATAGGTACTATAATGGATAATTTGGAAAGAGAAGAAAATGAGAAGAAATGATTAATAAAATTCTATTTTTACTTTTATATTAAAGAATATGAATTAAATTTTATTTTTAGAAAATAAAAAGTATATAATTTAAATAATTACATTCTCCTTATGTAATTATAATCAATTGAGTTCATCTAGCATGCAATCTTCAAGTTTTTCTTTTCAGATTTGTTGCTTATAGCAAAAATATATAATTAAATTAATATTTTATTTAATGTAAGGAAACTCTCTCAATGCCTCAATCTTTCTACTCAATTACCTAATATTATACTTTATAGAAGTTTTTAAATAAAAAATCTATTATTTTTTATAATTTTTTAGAATTAAAACTTTAATTGATAGTTATTGAAGTGTATTGCAATCTGAAATAATTAGTTAAATTTAATTTTTAAATAAATTTATCTATAATCAATACTTTAGCTAGAATGCTTTTTTAATTTAAAATATAGCAAAATTATTGGACTTGCTATTTATTTTTATGATAAAAGCATTATTTTCAAATTAATTTTATTTTTATTAGATATAAAATAAGCATTTGATACACTTTATTATAGTTTTTGACTTGTGATACCTTTACTTTTATACTAAATAAAAATAAAGCTCAGAAAATTTTTAGATGCAGTTGTTTTTAAAAAAAATAAGCTTTCATCAAATTAATTTAAGGATATTTATTAGGGTAAAATGATTTAAATTATTAAGCTTAATTATATTTAGTCTGACTAGGATTATTTTAAATTTTTTTTTTAATAATTATTATTTCTCTTTCTGTTAAAATTTATATAAATAAGCTAAACTTTTTATTTATAAAGGTCTAATTGAAATAACTCTAATCTAAACACATTAAATCTAATTTTTTTAATTATATATCCCTTTCATTTTTACATATATGTAGAAATTAAGCAATTTTCTTTATTAAATACTATATTCATTATGTAAATTATTAATTTAGTTATTAATAAATCCTTTTATTATATTTTATAATCTAAAGTCATTTATACATTTTATTAATAGAAATCCAGTTTTCCCTTCTTTTATTTAGCTTTAATTTTCTTGCAAATCTAATTAAAATATGCTCTTCCTTATTAGCTGCTTAATTTTATTTATCTCACTAATATAACTAAATCAAGCAACTTATTTTGCTTCTGTTTTAAATAAAGATTTTTACTATTCTTATTATAAAGTATATATAGATTTATTAGCACCATAGCTTTGCTTATCATTGTATCATCTCTCTATTTGTCGCTTATTTATTTTACAACTATTAGCAAAATGTTTATCATACATTTAATTTAAATCTATTATATTTTAGCAATATGATCCTTACCTTATATATTTAATTAAGTTACTAAGCATAATTGTTTAAAGTATTTAAAGGGAAGTTAGTATTAATTAGGGATAACTTTAATAAATAAGAAACAAATGCTTTACATCATATCTATCAAGTATCTTTATCATCATAAGTATATACTCTGGCTTTTTAACTTATATAGTTGAAAATTATTTCACTTCTAAAAACTCTGCTTAAGTTTAAGTTGCTAGGCTTTGCATAAGACTTTGAATAAAGATCAAAAGCCTGAGTATCAGAGGAATGAGACAATATCCTATATATGCTGCTAAATATTCTATTAAGATGGTAATTTATTTTAAATAAGTTGAAATTTAACTTGCTCAGTTATTTTATTATTACTATTTCTAGCTATCTCTAAATTTTATCTATTTGTTTAAAGTATTCTAACTAATGTAAATATAAAGTCAATTAAACTATAAAGATAAATATCAAATGACTGAAGATAAAAGACTAAAGTAGTTTAAATTAATTAATAAAATAAAGGGCATTTAGATATAAGGATATAGCTTATATGAATTAACACAAATCAGTAATAGTTGCGTTACTTATTAAACCTAAATAGCTATCTATTTTTAGCGATGAAATCATTATTTTTAAATAAGAGTTAAAGATCTGTTACTAGAATGCTTTAGTAACAGAGTACTTTTTCTAAGTTTAACTATCATAATGAAATTAATAATGCGAAAATAATTATTTTAAGGTTTCTCATTATTGATAAATACAGAGATATATGTATTTTCATCCCTAGTTTCTAAAATTAAGGATTCATGCTTAATTTAGAGTTTATGGATTTTAATAGCTTTTAATTCAAAACCTTAATTAATTGTATTCTTGTTAGCTAGCTTACTTAAATCCCTTTAAGATGAGTATCTTAATTAAGAAGTTATTGTAAGTTAACTGAATAAGAATAAAGATTGTATCTCCAATTTTATGATGAGAAAGTTACTTTCTGTAATTATCATAATGAGATGATATTCATATATGAGAAAGCTATTTTCCTTATATGAAATTATATAAGCAAAGAAATTATCTATCTAGTATATTAATCTCTACTTAGCAGAATTATATTCAACTATAACAATATACTTTAAATTCAAATTCGCAGGTACTAATATAAAATTTCTTATCTAAGCTTAAATTAACAAAATTATAAACTCTTGAGACTAGAGCATGTATTTCTATTAAATTAAAGGAAAAATAAAGACTTTAGGTAGCTAAATATAAGAAATCTAATTAAAAAAGATAAGAATAAGCAAAGAAGCTAATCTCTATTAAAGCTAATTTAATTATTTTACTCTAAGAAAAAGACTGCTAACTATAAGTAATATAATTATATTAATAATTTAGATACTCAAATTAAGTTCTTTCTACTTAAAAGCATTTCACATCAAATCAGAAAGCTCCAAGATAAAATTTATAATTTCAGTTATCTGAAAGATTTTGCTCAAATCATTTTAGATGCTTTTGCTTTATATCAATCAAATTTTATCTAATTGAAGCAACTTTAATTAATCTAATGCATTGAAGGCAAATTCATAAATTTAGAGAATAAATAAAAAGGTAAATTATAAATAAAATGTAAGAATGTATTAAATAGTAGAAAAAAGACTAAATATCAACTATTAGCAATAAATTAAAATAACTCTTAACTATTAATTTATTTGCAAGCTACTCTTTACTTTAAGATATATTCCTTCATTTATTTTTCAATTTAACGAGAAGAAATTAAATTTATAACTAAACTAAAATAGCAAGTGAAGCTAGGTTATTTTTATTATAATTTTAGAGTTATTAATCAATTCAATGAGCTTTTCTTTAAATGCATTGCTGGTGAAATAAAATGATATGACTAAAATTATTTAATGTAATGAGAATGAAGAATATTTTAGATTATCTGATTAACTTTAATTATGAGAGTTAAGATTTGAGATGCTGATATCCACTATTAACTATAATTAATAATAGCATTTATTAAGGAGCTAGTGGTCCTTCATTTTCTATTTACGATTCTATATAAACTTTCCCAGGTCTATTTTAAGTTGTTTCGATTTCATTGTGTCTCTATAGCTTTTTTCAATCTCCAAGATATTTAGTTCAATACATAGATATATAAAGCCTATTGAAAAATAACTTTATTATCTTTAATTAAAGATAACTAACAAAAGTAAAGGAATCATTAGTCTTAATTTGCTAATTAAAACTTGCACTAATGTAATCTTAGTTTATTCTCATTATATTTCTCTAGTTCTTAAATAATCATTTCTAGTAATTAAATAAATCTTTCAAACCTTAAAATTTACAATCTTTATTAACTACCTTTAATATAAATCAAATATAGTAAGTTAAAAGCTAAATGAACTACCGGAAACATTAATTGATCAACTAATGCATAAACTTAAAGGTGACTAATTTTTAGCATATTATATAATAAGAAAATTTAGTTAAAGGTATCAAACTAAAATTAGGATAACTTGATTAAAAGCAACTAACTATATAATTATTTTCACAGAGTTGTTTTTATAAATATTTGATTATCTCCATTTCGTTATTAAGATTAAATCCTTTTAAATGTGAATAACAAGGAAGCAAATGCTTAATTTTAAAAGGTATTAAGTTTATCATTATAACTATTATTCTTTATTAATTTAAGAGATCTTCTCTATTCTTATCTTTAACGCTTTTCAAAAGAAAATCCGAACTTTAACTATTAGCAAAGAGTGATGGATTAGATTGAGAGGTTAGGGAGTCTTAATAATTAAAGGCAGATGTAATAGTATAAATTGAATAGCTTTATTAAATGATAACTGGCTAGTAATAATAATCTAATCCATTATCATATAAGATTCTAGCTTTCTTTTATATCTTAGAATTAAGAAAATTTTATTATATGCTTCTAATTGTTTTAATACCCTGGATAGATAAATCAAATCAAAATCCAGAATTTAATGCGCTTTAAATTTAGTTAAATAAATAAGGTAAATTTAAGAAAAAGAAAGATAGAAATTGAGTATGTTGTAAGAGCTTAAGATAAGTTATTTACACTTGCTTAATAAAATAAGCTAGAAAAGATGATGAGGGAGAATCATGAGATAAAGAGTGATTTTATATTTAAAAGTCGGTAATTATTAATTATTTTTTAATTACATTTATAAAATGAAAACAATTCTCTTACTAACGATAACTCTGCTTAAAACTTATATTTAGCTTGATTGGGTGGGATTAACTACCTCCGATAATGCTAAATAAACTGTCACAGGAACTATTGCGTCTAGAACTTTTTCAACTATAGGTTATGATCCATCAGCTAATACACAAGCATTTACGGTTACTATGTGAGTAAAACCTAATGATTGCGCATATGTTAGAAGCGAACTTTTTAGTATAGTTAAATCTGATAATTCAAACTACTTTTATACAACTATTGATTGAAGCAGTCATACAAATATTGATATAAAATCTTGATGGCCTGTAGCAAATTAACCTTTTTTAACAAGTGATTTTATTAATTGTGGAAATTGAATATTTGTTTCATTAACAGCAACTGTTGATAATGGACTTCCAGGAAATAAAAATACTAGATGCTGTTATTCTGCTTTTTCTCTTACAAGTCCTAATGTACTATGTAATGATGCAAGCCACAATGGAATTTGGTGAACAATGGATACTGCAAGTTAAGTAGCACTAGGGGGAATCTCTTCTGGGTCTAGCCCTTATAGCACTGAAAATACTGAATTTGTTGGAAGTTTTTTATAAGCTCGTTACTGAGTAGGAGACAAAGTATTAACTTCAACAGATGTTGAAAATTTAATAATAAACGATAATCCTTGTACTCCTTATTGTATTGGATACTGTGTTGGGCCAGATAAAGATGCAGATTGCAAAAAATGTCATGATAAATGCTATAGTTGTACAGGACCTGCAAGTAATTAATGTAGTTAATGTAGAACAAATTAATATTTATCTTCAGGTTCTTGCTTTTGTAACTTGAATTCGTATAGCATTAGTTCAAGTCCCTTTTAATGCTAGCTTTGTACAGCTATACATTCAAATTGTGCAACTTGCTCTAATGACCCTGGTTCTGCTTGTACTTCTTGTGCAGTTGGTTATTATCCATAACCAACTGCTGGAACAGCTTGTTTTGCATAGTGTAGTTCTGGATATTATTGTAGTAGTAATAGTTGCTAAACATGCTCTTCCGGAATTTCTAATTGTGCTACCTGCTCACCAGATGGAAGCGCTAGTTAGTCATGTGAAAGTCCTATTACTTGCACAAGTTGTAAAGACGGATATTATTTATTTGGGAATGTTTGTGTTAATTCCTGTCCTTCTGGAACTTATGTATTTGGATTTGCATGTGTTAGTTGTTCTGTTATGACTAACTGCTAAATATGTACGAGCGCAACTGTATGTACTTCTTGTAGTGGAGGTTGAAGACTTTAAGATACTACCTGCTAGGCTACTTGTAACTCAGGCTATTATAAAGATGCTTCAAATAAATGCAGATTATGTAATTAAGCAATTTCTGATTGCTCAATTTGTACAGAGTCTACAGGAGAAACTTGCACAAGCTGCAATAGTCCATATAAATTAAGATTAGATTAAACATGCGATATTACTTGTGCATCAAATGAGTACGATCCTGGATCAAGAATATGCTAGGATTGTAGTATGGCATTTTCAAACTGTAACTTATGTAATGAATAAGGAACAATTTGTAAATAATGCGATTCATCTTATGTACTTTAAGGGAATAATTGCTAATTGTCGTGTTCTTCAGGATTTTATAATAATGGACTTGGGTTATGTTAGACTTGCTCATTGGCTTAAACTTAATGCAGCACTTGTGATGTGTCAGATGGAAGTCCTTGTAATGCGTGCAATTACCCTTTTGTTATTGGTTAAAATGGAAATTGCTATGATTCTTGTCCTATCGGCTAATATAATCCAGGAACAAGAATATGCTAGTTCTGCAATTCAGCAATTTCTAATTGTTTAGCTTGCAATCAAGCAGGTGCAATTTGTTATAGTTGCATATATCCTTACAAACTATAAGGAAGTTAATGCCAAAGTTCCTGTTCTTCAGGTTGATATGATGATGGAACTAGAGTTTGCAAATAATGCGATTTATTATAAAAAAACTGTGCAGTATGTAATTAATTAACTTTGACATGTTAGTCGTGCATATTTCCTTGAGTTTTGTAAAATGGTATATGTTAGTGATCGTGTGATTATGGCTATTATGAGGATTAATAGAGAGTTTGTTAATTATGTTCTTTAGTACTCTAAGGATGTTCTGAATGCGAACAAGACACAATTTGCTTATGATGCCTTTCTGGTTATTATTTAGGAATTGAAAATTAGTGTCACAGTTGCTATTCTATAGGCTGCAATACATGTTAAACTTAAAATTTCTGCACTTCATGTTAGAGTGGATACTATATGTGACAAAATGCCTGTTACCAAGATAGCTGTCCATTTAATGGTCTTCACAAAAATTAATAAACAGGACAATGTGATTGTATTACTGGTTATATACAACCTAATGATATCTTAGATTCTTATTTCGAGAGTAACTTCATGCAACTCAGAATCAATTTCAGATAAGTAGTAAAGTCTGCAAATTGCTCTATAATTTTCAATGCCAAAATGTAGTCATTATTTGGAGACTCTTTTACTTGTGACTGGGAATCAACTTCACTTCTAGTTAACTTGGGCCATAACTATAAAGTTTAATTTGGCAATACGCTAGTTATTAACTCTCACACTATTCCAATTCAAACTGCTGTATGCTAAAAGACTTCTCAACTAATTACAACCGTAGTCCAAAATTATGGATTTCCACTTCCAGAGCCAGCACATAAAATTTTAATATAACCTGAAGTTGATTATATTACTAGATGTACTCCTCAAATATTTCTAGAGGCTTCAACTTCGTAGGATGGAGTAATAGTTTTTCATCCACTCTAATTTTTATGAGATATTTAAATAATACCTTTTGATGTAAAAACTAACTTAAAAGCAACTTTTTTGAAAAGTAATGCTAAGAACTTGCTTATCCCTAATGAGATTTTCTGATTTCTTGATGAGATTATTATTAGCTTAAAACTAATCAATTTCTTTGGTGAAACTAATACTTCAATAGTTGAAATCAACCTTAAAAAACCTTATTTTGAACTTCACTTCTCAGATTTTACTCCATAAATTACAAGAGGAGATTCGCATAAATTTTAACTCCAATATAAAAAAGAATGCGCATATTTGACTGAAGAGCCTTTAGTTAGCTGGACTTATAACTCAAATATTGAAGAAAAAGCTAAAGCTTTTGAGCAAATATTTTCAGAATAAAAGAATTAATGGGAATTAGAAATTCAACCTTTAAGTCTTCCTTACGGAACGTTTCCCATTAAAGTTGAACTGGATTTAAGAAATGGAATGAAAAACAGTACTTATCTTAATATAACGGTAATTAAAAAAGATCTAGTCATCAAAATTGACGCATAAATGAACTATTAGATTTCAAGCGAAATACGCATTAATGGAAGCTAATCATATGATCCAGATTAAGCATAAGGAGATATAAATTACTATTGAGAATGTGAAAACCTTAACGATTAATCTTAAGGTTGTAAAAACTCCTAGTAGTATTTATTAATCAATTTTGAAAACTAATATAATCCAGATCTCTGATGGAGTTCTAACTCTATAAATGCCTCTTAGTATTTTAATTTTACTTTAACCATTTCTAAAGATACCAGAATTGCTTCAGCATTTGTAGTAATAAAAACTACCAAATAGAAGACACTTAAAGTATAAGTTCCTTAAGCCTTCAAGCTAAATCCTTAGACAAAGACCGATTTATATATAAATGCTACGGACTAATAAAACTAGAATATTCAGTTTAATTTCTATTCAAATCCTGATTTATAATTAAATACGCCTGATAGCTAGCAGTTTATTTAAATAGACTAGAATACACTTACAGCAGGATAAACTTATACATTCTCATTCTCTGCTAAGTAGACTGATTATGAAACTTCATCATATATAATTTAATATACAGCAAATTCTCCTCCTTAATTAGGAACCTTCTAAGTTATTCCTGGATCAGGCCTCGAACTTTTGGAAGATTTCAATTTATTAATGATAGACTGGGTAGACGATGATTTACCTTTGAAATACTAATTCTTTTGTAATAATTTCCCTATAACTTTCATATCAGGGTCTGGCTCAATTTTTATAAAACTAGTGAAGTAATAAACTAGTCTGCTAAAAGCGCTTGTATATGACTCCTTAGGAATGTACTCTGAAAAGATCAATCAAGTATTGGTATCAGCACAAACAAGTACTTAAAGACTAGATAATTTTAACTAAGAATTGAGCAAACTATATAAGAACACATAAAAGCAAAGCAACATATAAGTTTTAGCTCTAACTCAGTAAATTGTACTAGCTATTTAAGAATCGAAAGAAGTGCTAATTTCCTCTTAAATTTAGTAAGCTTTCGGTACAGCAAATAATATTATGATTACTCAGTGGGATTATATAAAAGACAAAGCTACTCAAGAAGATGTAAAAGTATATTTAAGCATGCTATAATAAATGAGCTTGTGTTTAGGATATGTGAGCTCTCCAATTGGCTTAATCTAGAGCATACAAACATAAATAAAATCTCTTCTCGATTACATAGAAAGTGAATAAAACATCTAAATCATATTAAGTATAGCTAATAATTTCATAGAAAGCTGAAGGCAAGACTAAATCTAATTTAACTGGATTACATTAAGAGTTGGAAATCTGATATCTTATGCTTAAGATAAATATTTTAAATAATAATTGCCTAACTAACATGCTTTTGAAAGTGTCCAATAAAACTTTGCAATTAAAGGATAGAGAGTATGTAACTAAAAGTACTTAGAGGAATAATATGAAGTTAAATGTTCAACTTCAGCTGAGAAAAAAAATATAGTGAAACTATCAAAAACTGATATTCTAAAGAAAGTGAATTTAACTGGAGATAGATGTATTGATATTTAAATAGTCTGCACTGAATATGGATCTGATTATATAAATAGTATATATGATGATCAGCTTAAATATCCTATAGCACCTCAATTGAGCGTTAAAATATCCTCTAATATTAAAGTTTTAAATAATGGAACAATTGACGACAGCAAAAAGGAGATGCTGTAATTTAAGAATTCATCAGAAAATTTTACAATGTGCTTGCCATTTAAAGAAAATAAGTAGTTCAGCTAATTAATGAATGAAACTGACTAAACATATACATGCTTCGCTAGGACTGAATAAAATAACTCTTGGTATTCGGAAGGATGCGTATATGAGTACGATAGTGTAAATTAGCTAAGTTGCTGCTTTTGTAGTCATTTAAGTGGATTTACAATAGATTAAGATAAAAAAGCTTCAAACTTACCTCATTACACATTGCAAATACAAAATATAATATTTCCCTCAAATGAAGATACTGAATCTAATTATTTGGCTGCCATTACAATTAGCTCATTAACTGGTTTTTTTATTCTCTTGGTTTTAATATGAATCTTAATTTAAGAATTTCAGGCAAGAAAGGCCAATGTAAACAAACAGTAAACGGACACACTAGATCCAAATAAGCAACCAGAATAAGAGCAATAAAATATAACGGAGTAAAATTAAGAAACCAATAATTTAAACTAGCAAAACGGTCAGCAAAGAGTTTAGACTTTAAACTGGAAACAGAAATTTTAAAATGAAAACATAATAATCTCCTTATTCTGTAAAAACAATATACCCTTTGGGAAAAAGCTAAAATTTGCCTTTTTTATAAGTAGCTATTAGTTGATTTTCTTTTTTATAGGATTTTATAGCAGATATTATAAGACAAACATTTCAGATTCTTAAATAGATTTCGTTGATATGATTAAGTATTTTGATACAAATGGTAAGTTTTTCATATTTAGATGGAATTATATCCATTACTCTTTCTCTCTCTTATATTCCTTTCTTAACTATAACTAAATCTATTTTAAGGGATAATAACCCTAATATATCATTTAACGTATACAATTTATCAAAAGATCAATTACTTGGAGTTGCTTTAATTACTTTTAGTTTTGGATTTACGCTTGTATTCAGCATTTATATTTCAATCTTTGCTGACTCGAGTTAGAACAACTTTTGGGTGTTGGAGTTTATATTCTCTTTCTTAATAATGGTCACCACCGTTGAGACTTTAAGAACACTGATTTAGATCTTATTATTAAATCTTTGGGCTAAAAATAGGCAAAGGAGAAGATTGGAACAATAACTTTTTTAAATAAACTAAAGTTATGATGGATAAATAACTTTTATACCTTATGTCTATAAATTAAAAACCCTTTATAAGCTTAAAGCTTATGTAGCAGGGTATAACTCTAGCTTCTTTAATTTTTACATTTAGCTACTTCTAAATTATTAAAACTAATTAATAACTACTTTTTTCTCATCTACAGCTTCAGTTTTTCATAGAATAAGAGTCAAAAACTGCTTAGTTCTGAATAAAAAGTTAAGGTAACGTAAAGGTATATAATTATCATATTACTAAGATCTATCATCTATAAAGCCTAAGAATTTGATATTTAAAGTATATCAGTTAGAGATATCTATCCTAGTTATATTTGGTATAATTGGTTGTAGCTTCTCAATTTGAGCCAGAATATCATTATTAGTAGAAAAAACTTAATAGATATTAGAATAAGAATGATCCTTTAAGAGTAAGGAATTATTTATATATCATTCTAATTTAAAAGCTTGATCTAGATATATCAACTTTAAATACTCTAAATTCTATCTGAGGGTGAATTGGTATTTTATCTCAAAGTTATGCAAACAAAAGTTTTATTAATGAATAAAGCAGATTAGAAAATATACTTGGCTAGTAAGTTCATCAATACTTAAGACTATCCTACTTTTACCATTAGAGTATTATTTTTGTTAATCTCGAGATTATTAATTAAATAATAAAAATAGCAAAGCTTGTTGACTATGGTACTTATATAAGCTATTAATGCAATAAAATGAAATTATAAGGTTTTAGCAGCTTCATAGTTAATTTGATAGCCAAAACTTATTCTAAAGCATCTCGAAAAAGGGTATAATAATATAAGCTAGAAAGCTTAGAATGAAAGTACTAACTAATTTAATTTATCTCTAGAAAGGCTTTATAGTTAGCTATCATTATTAAGTGCTATATTTAACACTAATCTTGTCTCTATAAATCTATTATCTAATATACAAACTAAGCATAATTTTGAAATTTATAAATAAATCCCTCTATATTGGCCATAATGAAGTAGTGTGATAATAGAATATAATTAGGATACTTATTGTAGAGCTCATTTATTATGCTTATAGACTTTAAATTACTTATAGCCATGCATTAACTATTAGCATAATGCTTACTTCTTTATAATCCTTATCTACATCAATTAAAGCTAAACCCACTTTACTTTTCTTTATTAAAGTCTTGCTCTAGGGTATTTAAAAAAGCCCTGTTTTTTAGGTAGCTGTAAAGGTATCTGAGTAGACTATTTCTCATGAAATAGTATAAGAAAAACAAGAAACTAAGGTTAAAGAATAAATAGGTAGAGATATAATAAATAGAGCTCACTATTAGATAAGATGTAGAATGAATTGAATGTGCATGCAATTGGCTAATATAAGAGAAGAGGGAAATGATAGTTAAAGATTAAATCTTTATTTAAATTAGTTTCATAAACTTAATGTCTGGGGAAAGCTAAACTGCTATTAATGCTTAAACTCCTGAAAGCGCTAAGTAAGAATTTATTCAGACAGCTTAAAAAGCAAAGACAAGCTTCAAATATCCCTGACAAATAGAAGAAATTGATTTATCTATCTATGAAGGTGCTTGAAAAGTTAAAGGAAAGGAAAACTACATCTGGAAATAAAATAGCTAGAGAGATAATGAATGAATATGAAGAAAATAAATAAGTTGAGAGAATATTTGTAAGCTCTTATTCAGGAAATGGACTTTAAAAATATCCAAAGAAGAGTTTATGATGCATTAAACGTACTTGAGGCAATGAAAATTGTAGCAAAAAGCAGGCGTGAGATTCATTTCAAGGGACTACCTACAAGCAATTGTAGAAACGAAACGATTATGATTTAAGATATAATCAAAAAGAAGAAAAGCATAATAAAGAAAAAGAAGGAGTGACTAAGCTAATTAACAATGCAAATGTATAGTTATGTAAAATTGATTGAGAGAAACTAGTCTAAACTACCAATTTTAGAGGAACATATGATACGTTTACCTTTTTTGGTAGCAAGAACAGATAGTAGCAATACTTATATTGGTACCAGTTAAATAGGGTAATTTGAAGTTATTAGTTTTGATCATCAGATCGAGATTTGTAGTGACCTTCAGCTAATTTCTTAGATAAAGGATGGAAAAAATTTACATGATGAGTACTATAAAGTTTTTCCTAAGGATTTGGTTGACGCTATTACTAATAACTCAGATAAGAAAATTCAAAAGCAAGTTATCTATAATTCCATTCAACAGTCACCAGCATTCGTTCCAATTTAAGCAGCTACATAAAATATTTCTTGATAGATAATTCCCTAAAGCGATCAAATCAGTTCAAATTTAAATACACCAGAGTAAGCAAACGAATCTTAGGAGTAATAAAGTAACGAAAGATCAAACACTGATTAGCCAAACTTAGTTCAATAGAAACAGGAATAAAATGATGAAAATGCTTGTTATGACTAGTTTAGCTTTGATTAATAAAACTAATAAAACATTAAGAAGGTTTTATATAGAGAAAGATTTAATCCTTTTCTTGAATTTCGCTAGTATATTATGCCTGATTAGCCTAACCCTTTTGAAGACACATAATTAGTTATATGCAAATCAGAGGAAATCCAACAAAACTTAGTAGTAAAATAAGAATTTACAGAAGATTTAAATTAAAAGCTATAAAGTGAGAATGAAATGTGGCTAGAGAAGCTGCAATGAACTGATTCTAAACTTGAAATCTATAATAAATAATAAGAATTACATCTATAAATAGATTTTCGTTCTTTTCTTTGTATATTATTAATTTTCTAACTTTATATTCAATTCACTAAGCAGTGTTTATTACCTCATTCTTAAATTAATTATTGAAAAGGCTATTCTCTATTTCTAAGAAATTAATAAAGGAATCCTAATTTAATACTTAATTTATTAGTAGACTTGTATCTTTAATAATTTCACGAATCTTAAAATGAAATAAAAGGATTAGGTATAGTATAAAACCTACCATGATTCTCCAGATTTTTCCTTTTTCACCTTTTTTATTATCTTAAGATAACTATTTATTATCTTTCTCCTTAGAATAAACACAGGTAATCACTTTTACTTATATAAAGTTAAATAATACATAATTCTCAAATAGTTCTCCTTCTAGTCATTAATAATTTCGTTAAGGTTAGCTTTTAACTATTAAATTATGGCGTATCTTAAATCTTTTTAATTATATTATAAGTATTGTTTAATAAGCAACATATTTATAAGCTTACATTTTTATTTCCTTCTGCTCTAGATTTATTTAAATAATATTTTCCCTTAATAGAATAATCATTATATTAGTTAATAATTTAAATTTCTATTTGACTAATTAAAGATATTTTTAATCTTCACTATATGCTTTCTTCTATTTAAATTAAAGTAGACACTATTGTGTATGTGATAGATAATTAACTCTATTATTATTTATAAAAATAACTTAAAAAATAGCTTAAAATCAAAGTTATTTCTTTATAGATTTAGCTATTTTTATGATTTTATTAGTTTTAGCTACTTTAAATAATAATCAAGGGCTATTATATTTAATTTCCTGACTTAAAGCTAGATTTATTATAAAGTATAATAGATTTGAAGTTCTTGGCATGTGACTAATTTACTAATTATTAATTGCTTGCCTTGCTTTCTATACCTTATGATTAAGAAGCTAGATATTATTTCTTTTAAGAAGCTTATATTCTTTATATTTTGTCAAGTGTATGGAAAATAGAATTTTATAACCTATTTTACTTTAAATTAAAATAAAAAAAAATTAATTTTTACTTGTAAAAAAGAAGGAAAAAGCTAATAAGATTAGCTTTTATCCTATAAATAATCTAAATAAAAGCTACTCCTAATATAATTATAGAACCAAGAGGAAGAACCACATTCATCATTAAATAAGTAAGGCTAGTTATCTAAAAGCAAGTTTTTTACTAAGAAGTTAAACTATTAATTCAATAAACCTTTTTGTCATAATTAAATGTTTATAAAGCCTGCTAATTTAACACTTAGAAATATAGTTAAAAGTGTTACTAATTTAAAGTAATAAGGTATGAAATATAACTTTATTTATCTTTAGGAATTGCAACTCAAGAGCTATATGATCTTTATTAATGATTTTCTTTACTTATCTTTTTGAATATTTTCTTATTTAAATTAATAAAAAATTATTTTATTCCAAATTTTACCTTTTAAGTTTAAAAACAATTTAGAAGGTGGTTCATCTTTACTAACTCTCAGCTTTTTATTTATCTCAAATCATTTTTTAAAGATCTAGATGCCTAAAAAATTGAACTAAAATCAAAATATACCATTCTATTAACTGATAATAGTAATTTAATTTATTTTATTTCATATTTCATTTATTCAGCTTTTGATGAATATTCAAGTATCATAAATCTAATCTGATGTTCCTAATTTAAATTAATAACTATTATCATATAAGTACAATTAAAGCTCTAAAACTTGAAATAAGATCTACATTAATTTAATGCTATAAATTTTAATTGTTTTAGCACTCTTATCTATTAAATCTAAATATCCTTTTTTACTTTCAACACTGTTATTATCTAATTTTGAGATTTTTGCTTTTTAAATCTTTCTGTTGCTTTGTTAGCTTTTCATAGGTTTGAAAGTCCCAAAAATTGAAATATTTAGCTAATTTTTTATTTCGTCTGGCAAATATCGAAATAATAGATGGACTTAAATACACTGTCAATTAGTATTCAATAATTTATATATAATTATTCGACTACTACTCTTATATTTTAAAGAAATTCAATAAAAGAGCCCTAGTGTAAAAAATAGTGATTGAGATTATAAAAACTTATTAACTTGTGTAATCAATCAATGATATATAAGATTAAAAATTAATAAAATTTATGGATTTAATGCTAATTTAAATCTTTTGGAGTATGCAATATAATTAGATATACATAATTAAATTCTAAATTAAGATATTTTTATAATATATTTGTAGTTATAAATTTTTAAAGTGCTTAACCACTCGCTCATAATTAGCTCGTCAATAACTTCTTTTCTGATATATTTGTCTTTATATTTTTACTCTCAATCTTATTCTTTATAAGGATATTTTTGCTTTCATTGCTTAATTCTCTTTTTACTTCTCAAAGATTTTAATTTTTACAATAGAAAAAAATTTATTTTCACAAGAATTTTTATATTATAACACACTTAGCAATATAAATTTATCTTTGCTTGCTTTATTTATAATTTCTTCGATTATCTATATAATTTATTATTGCTTAACACACTTTTAAAAGTAAATTAATTCTCTAGTTTTAAAAGTTAAAATATTGCACACCAACTACTCTTAGATTTTAATTTCTACTTGATAGCTTTATCTGCTTTTACATTTTGGACACTACAATTTTTAAACTGCAACCCATAATCTTCAAAAAGTGGATTCCAATAGCTCTATATATTATTTATCAGTATACTTACCTACTCTAATATTCTATCTTCTTAGATGTTTAATAGTCTTTATATGTTCCACCTTCTCATTATAAACTCTTTTTTTTCTTTTTCATATGTATATAATCCTCTTCCTGAAACCAATCATTTATCATCATTTGAAATTGATATTGTTCCCACCAAAAATGAATGTCCATTTATTGTGCATACACATTAGCCAGTCTTAATTTCCCACACTTTAATGGTTTTATCATTACTTCCTGAAATAATAAACCTATTATTTGAACTTAACTTCACGCTTAATACATCTTCTAAATGTCCACTAAGAGTTTTAATACATTGAGTAGTTTAAATATCTCAAATTTTTATCATTTTATCCGAACTACCTGATATAATTTGATTCATATCATTTAATATTGCTAATGACAATACTCGATCTCTGTGATCTTTCAAAGTATTCTATAATTATCCTGTCTTCAAATCTCATATCTTGATCGTGTTATCTTTACTTCCTGATACTATTCATTTATTGTCACTTGATGTAACTACTGATAATACTTGATCTTTGTGATCTTTCAAAGTATTCTATAATTATCCTGTCTTCAAATCTCATATATTGATCGTGTTATCTTTGCTTCCTGATATTATTAATTTATTATCACTTGATATAGCTACAGATAATATATAGCTCGTATGTCCTGTCAAAGTCTTTTATAACTCTCCTTTCTCTAAATTCCATATCTTGACCGTGCTATCTTTGCTTCCTGATACTATTCATTTATTATCACTTGATGCAGCTACAGTATAGACAAAATTTGTATGTCCTTTCAAAGTCTTCAATAATTTTCCTTTCTCCAAGTCCCATATCTTTATTGTTTTATCAATGCTTCCTGATACTACTTAATTATTATTCAAAATAGATAAAGATGTGACATAATGGGAGTGACCTTATAAGATAGGGGGTTCTTCTGTAGTGATATTCTCTAAATTTGAGTTATCTAAATTACAATTAATAAACTTTGCGTTAGTAAGATTGCAGTTTTAGAACGATGAGTTTGATAAATTACAGCTATTAAACGTAAAATCTGACAAATCCGCATTCGCAATACTTGTCCCTTAAAGGTTTTAATCTTAGAAGTAAAAACCAACATAATTCATTAATGTCATCACATTTCCCAACGTATTTTACATTTCTTTCTTATCCTTTATTAGATCAAACATCTCTTACAATTTTTACTTTAGAATCTTGTCTCTATTTGCACTTATTTCATACAAAACTTCCATATGCTCTGTTAAGACCAACTTATTCAACGGACTTTCTTATATTAATTTAACACTAAGCTGCCCATCTTTTAACTAACTTAAAAAATTCTAAATTTAGAAAATATTTTAATCCAAATTATTGCAAATTTGTCGGGTCATTTATTTATTCTCCTCATTTATCAAATTTTACTCTTTATTGAAATTATTTTATTTAGCATCTTCTTAATCTTCAATCATAAATACCCCCGACTTTGTTGCCTAATTTAAGCATTTTGTCAGCTACTATATTATCGTCTCCAAATTCACACGCTTCTAGAAATCTTATTCCCAACAGCCTTTTATTATATCAGCATATATTGACGGACAATTCTAAGGTATCACTTCCCTCGTACCATCTTTCACATTTTTAATTATGCGATCATCCTACTCATCCTTAAAGGGAATTTTTTATGTAACTATCTCCCAATAAATCGTCCCCAAAGCGAATATATCCGAAGATTTATATCAGATCGGTTTAATATTTAATACTTCAGGAGCCATCCAACGTATAGTTCCTACGCAAATATTAGTATTTAAATACTATGATTCTGTTTTAATCCTGGCTAATCCCAAATCTGCAATTTTAGCATTTAAATTTTGATCCAATAAAATATTTTAGCTTTTCAAATCTCTATGAATTATATCCTACTTGTGAATATACTATAAACCCCTAGCTATATCCATACTTATTTTATATCTTACTTACCATTCTATTTTCTCATTTCTGCACAAGTAATCATATAATGATTATTATAGCAACTCCATCACCAAACTTGGAGGATTAAGACAATATCCATATAAAAGGACAACATTTGGATGTCTCAACTTCTTTTATATAGATAACTCTTATTCAAATTCTTTTTACACGTTATTTTTTTAAAAATCCTATTATACTTATTTTATAGCTACAGCAGTGCTTCCTAACCACTTTCCTCTATATATGGTGCCAAAGGTCCCTTCATTTATTTATTCCTCAAATTCTAACTACGAATTTTATATTTCTAAATTTTAATCGAAACTCTATTCCATTTATAAACTTTAAAAATCCCTCTTTAAATACCTTTAAAAAAGATAATTTCCTTTTAATAATCGAAAAACAATTTCTAGAGTAAAAGTAGCATGAAACAATAAATTAAATAAAGTACTCTAAACTTCCTTTAAAACCTTTAAATTTACAACCTAAGCTATCCATTAAACAAATATAAATTCATTAAAGCAGAATCTATTTACTTAACATTAATTTCAATTAAGTTATACTAGAAACTTAAACTGAAAAGATAAGCATTTTCATATTTTAAATCTCTAACATAAATCATTATACTAAAATACCCATAATTTTATGATATAATGTAATTATATAATAAATAACCTTAAGTAGAAGTATTAATAAGCAAAGCTATAATCTTATTTAATTCTTTAACTATATAATTACATTAATTAAAATAGCTCTTGCTATTATTCCTTTCTTGATAACTTTCATTAATTAATTTATAATAAGCTGTACTATCACTTTTTATTGACTTACTTTAAATATTAATAGTATATTTTCCTCTATAATATAACTATTTATGAAGCTGCCTTAGATATAATTAAACAACTTTTATTATATTAATTTTAAATATTATTTTATAATGTAAATTTTCAATAAATAGCAAGCTACTTTAACACTTTATACAGCATGCTTAACTAATAAACTAAACAATTTAAATTGTATAAGATATTTATAGAATAATCAAATGGATGCTCTTATTCAAATACTCTAATCTGATTATGGAAAGATATTAGTATATTTAAAAGTAGAGATGCTTATATTTTAAATGGTTCTATAATTAAATAAATTTTATTTTTCAATAGAAAATAAGCATTTGGTAATTAAGTTTTCCATGCTTTTCTTGCATTAATTAATAAATAAATGAAACTAAGTTTATTTAGATAATTTTGTTGTTTTTACTAAGTTTATTATAGAAACTAGATACTTAAATTACTATAACACTGCTTGCTAATTATTTATGTCTTTTGTTATAAAAGCGCGGACAAAAATTATTTAGTTAAGGATATTTAAATGAAACAGAGATAAACTTAAATTTTCCAATATATTAATTTATCTAACTGCTATTGTCTAATCTTGAATTATATAACTTTTTATTTATTTTTTTAAATATTGCTCTTTCTATTCTCTTTTTGCTTATTATATCTTAAATGCATAATATTTATATAAAAAACTTTATTATTTTTCTTTAATTACATTTCATGTTATAAAATGCTAATGATATCAATTAGAACAAATCAGTTTTAAGTTTAAATGAATGATATAAAGTTCATATCTTGATGGGATTGCTTATTTTCTATAAATTATTATAATTTGAATTGCTTCCTTTCCAGTTCTATTATATACTCTTTCATTACATAATTAAAATTGTTTATTCCTTTGGTTTTACAATAGTTTAAATTTATTTCACAGAAGTTAATTATTTATCTCCTTTTCACTCTACTTAGTCATTAATAAACCCATTTTAATATTCTTGCCTAGCTTTTCTGTATATTCTGATTGTTATTTTATTTATTAGATTTTAAAATAATTCCAATTATATTTAGCTGCTGATACTACTTTATTACCTTATAAATCAAGCTTTTTAATCTGCTTTTTATTATTTTTATTTACGAATCTCTGACTTTCAATCCTCACGAATAGTTTTAATAACAAACAGAATTAAATGATATATTAATAATAAAAGAAAAAGGAAGCATTCATCAGTAAAATCTCATACATAATTGCAAACTCCAACTTATAAAAAAGGATTATAAGAAGCAATAAAATATAGGAATATTACTGAAATAATATTAGAAACCAGCAAGAGGAATATACTTATTTCTTAGGAAAAGTTTATTAGATTAAGCATAAAATACTTAAAAATATATAAAGAAGGTCAAAAACAATAATGGAACCATTTATTAAAGAATTTACATTTTTCATATACTTACAAAAAATCGAGCAGAAACCACTAAGAGAACATAAAATACCTCCGAAAACACCAAACCTTATTTTATTTATATTCTTTACTATATTTTAAATATTTACTTACTTGCTATCCAAATCTACAAATAAAAGCAATCTTTCTACTTCTAAAGTCACTACATCATACTTTTAAGGCATTTTTTGCTTAATAAAACTAACCTAAATTCTTAAATTTTTGATAATTATCTATTAACAAGCAAATTTAGTAAAAATATTGATATTAGATATTCAATTAAACTTTAATCAAAATCTTTAATTTAAAATAATCTCCTTGGTTTATTTCATAGCAATAGCTAATAATTTCGATACAACTTTTATATAGTTACTATATTTAATCAATTTACCTTTTTATCTTCCCTTACTTTTATTAAATATTTAGTTTATTATCTTCTCTCTAAATTAATGAATAATTCTATTTAGATGCTAGAAAAGTTTAGTTGAATGTTTAAATAAGATATTCCTTATAAATAAGTTTGGATGATAATTTTTTTTATAAAGATTCAGTTTAAAATATTTGTCTAAGCCAGGCAATAAGGCTTATTAGCAATATTTGAATGGCTTGATAATCTTAAAATATCATAGTAAAGTTAATAATAGCTGCTATCTCAATATATAATGCTTTTAATAAATTTAAATTTAATTCACGTAGTTTGCTTTTATAAATTTCTAATATCAAGTATTAACTCGTTTAAGTAGAGGATTGACCTATTAAGAAGCTTAATATTTGATTTTTGTTTCTAATTATTTTTCTTGATTTTCTATTAAATATTTAGATTTTACCCAAATTTTTGTCCTTTATTTCATTTCTTCTCTTGCTTTGAGAAATTAATTTCTTGCTATTTTTTGAAGTCTATAATTCCACTAATTCTTCAATTGTAACCTTAAATTAACCCTTGACAATAAATCTTCGAAATAAGCATGAAAACTTTCAATTTTTAATGTAGATCTCTATATTTGAAACTATTAATTAACTTGATTTTATATTTCCTTATGCCAGCTAATCTAAAATGACCTTTATTAAGATTTTTAATTAATTTAAGTCAAAATAATAGTTAAAAAGAAGATTCTTTATTTATATAATTTTTATTGATGTTATCTATTAAATTTTCATATTTTCCTTTTTATACATACTTATTTCATTGGCTGATTTTTTTAATTAATTTCCCTTGAGAAGATCTATATTAAATACTATTACTAAAGCTTTTTTAAATTTTGTTCTATAATATTTATTAATAAAGCTTTCATTCATCATTCTAAAATTATTCAATAGATCCCTCTTATATAAGCTTTATCATAAAGAATATAATTTAAAAATAGTTCTACTAGTTAAAAATAAAAGCTATATCAATGCCGTTTTAGCTAATGGCTATTTTAACAAATTAAGTTAAGATAGCTTGCATATTTGCTTCCTTCTTGTTCTATCTAATTAAGAATTTCCTAAATCTGCTCTAAATAAAAGCTGATAAAGGATATTAAAAATCTAAGTACTGAAAAACAAATAAAAGGTTGATATTAAATTAAATAATGCTCCCCTTTCAGCTTAATAAAATAATTTTTATGATATCACTCTCATTCTGAAACTCTTAGGTCTTCATTATTGTTTTGATTTGATTTTTTTTAGTTTAGTTTCTCTTTTTCTTGTATCTTTGTTCATTCTAAAAATAATTATTTTAAGTCTTCTTTATTCAAATATTACTAAAGAAGGTTGATATAAATAAAGCTTTTAGATAATATTAGAACACATACCTTTTTAATTATTAAAATAGAACATTTATTTATACTCAAATCATACAGTTAAAGTGCAAATCTTTTGTGCAAGAGCAATATAAAAGTCATTTGAAGTAAGTTTCGTTATATGATTTGAATAAATCATCTTGGATATAAAATATATTCCTCTTAATAACTTAAATAACTTTTGTTTCTGTAGCAAAGTAAATATCATGAAAAATTAAGCTTTTGCTTCTTTTATTCCTTTTAAAGCAAACATATAGATAAATTATTTTTCATCCTAGCTTTATTTTTATATGCTTCATAAATAATCTTTAATTTTTCAGATTGAGTTCGTTACTTTTAAATCAAAAAAAAAAGATCATAATTCTAGAATCACTTAAAATTTGTTTTCTTTGAGTCTATTTTAGTTAATTTCCTTACTATTTTAGTATTTTTATAACCTAATTCTTACTTTATAGTTATATCTTTTTACATTTTACCTTTAAAATTTAAATTTTTTCTTTTATGACTATTATAATATTAGATAATCAATAGATAATTTATTTAAAATGTATTATAATTTTAATTTTTAATAAACCTTATTTATATCCTTTAAACTTTATTTTGCTTACTTTTTTATATATCTTTTTCGATTGAACTACTCTAAATCTCAAGTAATTTCTACGACAAAGATTCTAAAAATTAAAAAGCATGCTTTAAATATCTCTTTTCTCAAAAGCTTTATTTTTAATTATATTCATATCTTAAAATAACTTTATTATTTTATTGCTTTTTTCCATTTAATAAACATATTTAGTCATTACCTTAATTTTAGTAGACTTAGAGATATTAAAGTCTTTATTTTTTCATTTTCCTTTGAATTTTTATAGATCTACTAATTACTTGATGCATATCTATATTAATGTCCTATAAATTTTTCTTGCTTATATAAATCATTTAGGGTAGCATTTAACACTCTATTTTTAAGCTTACTGATTGAAAATTTTCTATTCAATTATTATTTTACGATTTTATTAAAATTCTATCTCTCCTTCTACATTCTTATCCTAGCTTTAGAGTATAATTTTTCCTTAGTCACAATATAAATTACAAATATTCTATTTTTACATTTATATATCCATTCTCGATATCTCAAAAACTACTAAGTTTAGAGTAATAAATACATCACATGCTTTTATCTTTGAAACTACGCCTAAAAGATTAAAAGGAAAAAGATTTCAATTATTAATTCTTCTTCCCTTGCTTGCTAAGTTCTTTATCTTAATTTAGCTGATTAGATCTACTAATTTACAAATAGGGATTCAAACTAATTCTCTAATGAAATGTGATGAGCTAATATAGCCAACTTGGTTAAGAGCTATATTTTCATAGATGTAATTTGTTATTAAATTAAAGTCTATTAACTTAATTGTTATATCACTTGCTCATTTTTTGCAAAATTCTATATATTTGAGAAACTTGGTTTAGTAAGTAGACCAAATGCTATTATAGAAGATATATCATAGTCAGAGAATTATCAATGACTCAATAATATCAAGCTTTAAATAGTAAACTTCATAATAGTTATTAGACTTTAAAGGTTTAACTATAACTATGGGTAAATAGGCTAAGTATTCTTAATTATATTAGAAATATAAGACTTTTAATTGCTAATATCTCTCATCAATTTCTCAGTTTTATTTATAGATTTAAGAATGAATGCTAAGATGAATATTTCTAGTAATCATCTTCACATAAATGGTATAATTAGAAAACCAGGATAATCCTTTCTTACTTAATATAATTACTTTTTCATTAGAGGACACACTTACATGATATGGTTATAAATTGATTCGAAGTTAAAAGTAATTTATTTCTCATATTAGATGATGCTAAATTGTCTAAGGATAATTTAAAGACTTATTAATCACTGAAATTTTTTAGTTATCTAGCCAGATACTCTTCGTATAGAAGTGCAAGTACTCTTTATTAAAATAAACCTTAAAATAATTAACTAAATAACTGAAAGGTATTTATATAACTCAGATTTTCCTAAATTAAACATCAATTGCTTCTCATTCCTTTATAATCCAAATTCTTTAGCTAGAATTAAGAACTAGTGATAGCTTAATGAACACATGATAGTTATTTTTACTCTTCTACAATTATTAAATCAAATATCCTTTATTACTTTAAATCCCTCTCTTATATAATAATCTGGCCTTTTATAAATTAGTGGCTTTCTAAATCTTTTTATATTAAGCTTAGCGTTTTAAAGAGCTAAGAAGCTTTTAAAATATAAACTTAATAATATGAGTGATACTAATGTATCTAATTAAAGCTAGTGATTGCTTTATCCTAAGCATATTTGTATAAATCTTGGATATTTTCTTAAATTAAGACAAAAGCAAAATTTTAGAACCAAGGAGATCAATCACTTTTATCCCCTTAAAGCTTCAGTTTTAGTTCATTATCTCTTTTGTTTGGAAGAGAAAGATAATAGAATTACTTATTTTCAAACATCTAGAAGCAATTAAAGTTGTTCTTCTAGCCTCATTAACTCCTCACTTAAAAAGTTGAAATTTAATAGATATATATGACTAAATTTGAGGTATTTTACTATTACCATTTTCACAATATAATAAGCCATTTTACGTATTCTAGGGAGATTTTTTTAATTAACCTATATAACTTCTAAGTATTTAATAGAAAACTTAGCTATTATAAACATTTACCTTGCTCTTTTAAAAGAAATTTAGTTTTCAGCTCTTAAAACAGAGAGTTGATAGCACTAACTTAATATCGATTAAGTTTGCAAATATAATCTAATGATAAGGCACTTACTATGTAGTTATAGAAGGATAGTAGTTTTAGAAAGAGAGTGTTTATGATAATTATAAAAAAGCTTAAGAGGTAAGAAAAACCTGAAATAAGAATCTAAGGCCATGGACTCTATTTAAAGTTGTTAAGTAATATTTAAACAGCGACTTTAACAATTAAAGTTATTCAGTGATATATTAAGAAATCCTTGAATCATTATATATAAAAATGGCTAAGATCAGACCAGCTGTCTCGTAAGAAAAATAAGATTAAAGAGAAATTTTAATTAATGGAGGCGAAGGGTTAGTCAATTTATATACCAATAACTATATTTCTACTGGTTAGTATACTATTCTAAGCCTCTTACCTAAAAACTTGTATTATCAATTCCATAGATCTGCAAACTGCTGGTTTCTTATTGTTTCGATTCTCCAGCTCCTTCCTTTGAATCTTTCTCCGACTAATCCTTGATCAACTGTTCTTCCTCTTTGTGTAGTTCTAACTGTGACTCTTATCAAAGATGCTTATGAAGATTGGAAGAGACATGTGCTGGATAGATAAATCAATAATAGGAATATTCTAGTCTATTAGCAAGGAAAAGGCTTTATGAACACCAGATGACGAGATATTCTAGTCTCTCAGTATATTTTGGTAGAAAATAACCAGCAAATTCCCTGCGACATGATTGTGTTTTGTACAAGTGAAGATGGAACGTGCTATATAGAAACAATAGAGCTAGATGGTGAAAATAACCTTAAGATAAAGAGTGCACTAAAAGAGACCTAAAACTTGTTTAGTGATAAAGATAATCATGCTAACTTGATTGAAGAGATCGTAGATGGCTTTCTTATAACTGAAATACCTAATAAAAAGCTATACACTTTTGAAGGATCACTTAGATTTAAAAACTGGCCAAGAGCTTTCACAATTGATAATAATAACGTTCTGCTTAGAGGCAGCACACTTAAAAATACTTAATGAGTCTTGGGACTATCAGTTTTTACGGGTCGCGATACTAAGTTAATGCAGAATTAGGAAAAGTCAAAAAAGAAGAAATCTAATATAGAAAATAAAGTAAATCGATTTATTATAGTCATATTCTTATTGCTAATCGCCCTGACCTTCTCTTCTACTATTCAATCCTTATTTTACAATGAGAAGTATGACTTAGAGATTTTTAGTGGAGATGACGATTGATCTTTCTCATAGTTTATAACTTTCTTGATTCTCTATAACAATTTAGTCCCTATCTCTCTTTATGTCACTATGGATATAGTAAGAGTTATTCAGACTAAATTCATTCAATGAGATATAAATATGTACGATAAAATTAGCGACACTCCTGCTTCAGCTAAGACAGGTGATTTAAACGATGACTTAGGATAGATAGAGTACATATTTAGTGATAAGACTGGAACTTTAACTGAAAATAAAATGGAGTTTAGAATGTGCTCCATCAAAAACTAAATCTATGGAAAAATGCCATCACCTAATACTCCTGAAGTAGTACTACAAGAAAACCATAACGGATTCAAGTTTTATGATCAAAGCTTAATTGATAACCTAAATAATTAAGATGTGCAAGATTTCTTAGAAGTAATCAGCTTATGTCATACTGTAATAGCTAAGTCAGATCAAGCCACTAATTAGATAGAATATGTTTCGTCCTCCCCAGATGAAGAAGCACTCGTTATAGCAGCTAGATGCTTTGGATATAAATTTATGAGATCGAAATTTGGAAAATACAGCTTATAAAAGTTTGGATAGATAAAGGAGTATTAAGTAGTAGGAATAAATGAGTTTAACGCACAAAGAAAGAGAATGTCCATAGTTTTAAGATGTGAAGGCGAAGCATGATTGTTTTGTAAAGGAGCTGATAATATAATGTTGTAACTTGCTGCTAAAGGTTAGCAATCGCATATTTTAAATAATCAACTAACTAATTTTTCAACAAAAGGACTGAGAACTCTGGTTATAGGAAGAAGAAAGTTAACAGAGGAAGAAGTTTAAAAATTTGAAAAGAACTATCACGATGCTAAAAATTCAATAGCTAATAGAGAAGCTTAATTAGCAGATATTGCCTAAGAAATAGAGCAAAATCTAGAAATACTGGGAGTTACTGCAATAGAAGATGAAATTTAAGAAGGAGTTTAAGACACAATTGCGACGCTGATAAAAAGTGGAATAAAGATTTGGGTAATTACAGGAGATAAGAGAGAAACTGCTGTAAATATAGGCTATTCATGTAATTTACTATCTCAAGATACGTTTTTAATACAAATACAAGGATAAGATAAAAACTAAATTAGAATTCAGCTATTCAATGCTCTTAATAAATATATTTACTAAGATTAAAATTAAATTGAGTCGCATGAAAGTGAAATCTCACCTCAATAAGAAAAAGTGTTGTAGTAGTCGAGTTATTAAATATGAAAGAAGTTAGGCTCAGATGAAAATGCTAAGTTTATAAGATACTAAACAGGAAAATTCAATTCTATTCTAGGAAAAGCGGATTACTTTGATAATAAAGAGATTAAAAAGGATTAATCATAATAGATTAGTTTAATAATCGATGGAGAAAGTATGATGCTTATTTGGGATGACAATAACTTAAAAAGATACTTTGCAATGTTGTCGAGTATGTGTAATTCTGTTATTGCATGCAGAGTAGCACCTAAACAAAAAGCAGATTTGGTTAAACTCGTAAAAGAAAATTTCGTTTTTAAGCCAATGACTCTTGCAATTGGTGATGGTGCTAATGATGTTTCTATGATTTAAGAAGCTCACGTAGGTATTGGAATATCTGGAAAAGAAGGCAGATAAGCAGTTAACTCAAGTGATTATGCTATTGCAAGGTTTAAATTTCTTAAGCCCTTGCTATTGATACATGGCCGTAGAAATTATAGAAGAAATTCTTATGTAATTCTCTACTCATTTTACAAGAATTTTAACTTAATATTCCCAATGTATTATTTTACTTACTGGTCTGCTTTCAGTGGTACAGCATTTTATGATTCATGGCTTATCACCAGTTATAATGTAATTTTTACAGCAGCTCCTATTATAGTTCTAGCAATTTTTGATTTCGATATTAGTGAAAAATTATCCTTAGATTATCCATAGCTCTACTGATAAGGCATCAATAAAATGCAATTCAATGGTTTAGTTTTCATATCTTGACTAGCAAGTGCAATAATTCATAGTGCAATAGTATACCTATTTCTAATTTTTAGTATTGAAAACTAAGCAGAAATAGATTTTTACCTACAAGGAACTACTGGTTTTCTAATGGTTTTTTTAAACGCTACTTACATAATTTGTGTGGAAAATAAAAACTGAATTCATTTATTTTGGATTTCAGTTGCTCTATCAATCATTTTATTCTTTTGCTATATCTTTTACTTTGCTCACGTTTCATTTCCATCTTATACGCTAATCGGTGTTTCTCGCCATTTATTTGACTTTCCGCGTGTTCTGCTAATCTGAATTTTGACACCTTTGATATCCTTTTTAATTTAGTTTGCAATCAAGTCATATGTGCAAATCTTCCATCCTAATTTTTACCTTATAATAAGAGAATTAGACAAAATTAACAAATATACGGAAAATGACCTTCCAGATATAATGCCATTTAGAGTAGCTAAATATAGAAATAAGTTAAGCTCTATTTACGTAGAATCAAAGAATCAATAGAACTTTATGGAAGAGGAAGACTAAATAAAATATTGGACTCTAGAATTTAAAAATAAAATAACTGAAATAATATATCAAATCAACTTTGCTCGAATCCATATAAGATACATGAGGTTCATACTAATAACGATAGTGCTTTCAATAGCACTATGGATTTTGCTTAAAGTTTTTATTGATGGATGAGCTTTTAAAATCATTTTGCTAAGCATAATCTCTCTAGGAGCTTTGCTCATTATTTTTATGATAAGCTTTCTCTAAAAGTTTATTAAGAAGTATTAATTATACATCTTGACCTTTATTGCAATTGGATTGGCTATTAAAATTGCTGCTTAGGTTTTATTAAAAACCGATGGCTCTTTGGCTTCTACTATTTCGCCTATTATAACATTTGTGATTTTCAACGTTAGCGCGTTTTATATATCTATACTAAACCTTATTCATATTATATGCTGGTTTGCTTGCTTCTACTATTATCATATTCATGAAGTATAACATTCAGTTTAGGAGTTATGCTTGATGCTAGCAGCTACTACTGTTCTTCATATAGGGCTAAATGTTCTATGTGCATATTTAGCTTTCAATGTAGAAAAAGCTGAAAGAAAGCAGTTTGTTCTAATAAAAAACTTAAAAAATAGAATAGTGAGAAATAACGAAATAATGAGTATTTTGCTACCTGAGTTCGTGAAGGAAAAGTTTTTAAAGGGAGAAAACTATTTCATAAAGTAAAAAGAGTAAGTGACTATCTTATTTTGCTACATCCTATAATTTGATGAAATATGTGATATATACTCTCCTCAAGAACTCATTTCACTGCTTGATAACATCTTTATCAAGTTTGACTAATGTTGTGACAAATATGGAGTTACTAAAATTGAAACTGTAGGAAACTGCTATATGGCATGCGCAGGTTTAAAAGATAGCGAGTCTAAATTACATTCAGATTTAACTTAAAAGCATCATGCAGAAAGATGTGTTGAAATGGCTTTTGGAATGATAAAAGAGATATAGAATTAGTAGCTAAAAAATGGAATAAACTTGTCTATAAAGATTGGTATAAATAGCGGAGAAGTAATAGCTGGTATTGTAGGTAATGAAAAACCTTAGTTTGCTCTGGTAGGAAATACTGTAAATACTTCAAGCAGAATGTGCAGCACAGTTAAATAACCTATGAAAATAAGAATTTCTGAATCAACTTATGAATATGTCTAAAATATGCCTGAAGTAGAATTTAAAGAAGAAACAGTATGGGCAAAGGGATTAGGAGATTAAGTCACTTATATAATATCAGAGAAGAAATTGGTACCAGTGCCATAATTACAATTAAATTGTAATGAAAAGACTTTAAATTTTAATACCTTATTAGACAACCATGAATATTCTACATTAGCAACTGAACCTTATAATTCTCCAAGATCGTACTTAGATATATCACCTACATTGAGAAGAAGTGCTTCACTAAAATTAATAAATTAAAAAAGGAAATCCATAAGCCATTTCCTTACTCATATAGAATTTAAAGCGAAAGACTCTAAGAATAACAAGCAAAATAACAGAATTTTATACGGATGCTAACTAACAGATAAAGAAAAAGTGAATTAATTCTTAGAGGAATCTTTTAACAAAAGAGAGTTTAGAATTCAAGTAATTAAGACAATCTTTTTTATAGTTTTCATTTTAATTGCTATCATTTATACTATACGAAAGGTTCTTTATAACTAGGTAAGTTTAATTTAGTATATAGGGCTCTTGAATTTTAATAAGTTTCAGATATTCTTTTTCTTTATTCTCTACCTTATTATATTTCAAATTCCCTAGAAAATTAATCCTTAAGATACCATTTTTTAAAACAACTCTTATATCTCTAATTCTGGCCCTAACATGTTTAGATGAAACTAGATTTAGTGAGAATAGCAATTTCATATACTTCGAAGTTTAAGAAGTGATGTTTATTATTCTAATTCTAAGCAACTCAAGTTCGCTCTTAAGCACTACCATTTTCCTTGTTGATGCATTAGCAATAATATTTTGACTTATACATGTCACTATAAAGTACAATTGGAATCATATAGGATTTGAAACTACGTTCTTCTTACTTACTTTTATTATAATAAGCACAATAAACTGTGTAGTAGTAGAAAGACATGAGTTCAAAGAATACAGTCTATAGAAAAAAGCTAATGAGGAAATTGAAAAGACTGAGAAGCTTTTAATGAAGCTGATGCCTTATACAGCGCTTAATAATTTGAAAGGAGGGATTTCAGCTTCTGACTATTTGGCAAATGTTCCTCTCCTTTATGCCGATATAGCAGGGTTTACAGATTTCAGTTCAAAAAGGTAGCCTGAAGAGGTTGTACATATGTTGTCAAGGTTTTTTAGTGACTTTGATTAATTATGTGAGCACCATAAAGTTTTCAAATTATATACTATAGGAGATTGCTATGTCGTTATGGGTTATAGAGATGATGGAAAAGTTTAGAGGAATACTATTCAAGAATTGTTGAATACAATCGAATTTAGTTTTTCAATGGTAAATACAATAAAAGCTCTTAATGCTAAAGAAGATATGGGAATTGGTATGAGATTAGGAATTCATGTAGGAGATATGATTACAGGAGTAACTGGCACTAATGTAGTAAGATATGATACTTATGGAACTGATGTACTTATCGCCAACAAAATGGAAAGCGAAGGAGTTAGAGATTATGTGAATGTATCTGAAAAAGTAAAAAACATTTTGGAGGAGCATTTAATAGAGGATTACATCTTTGAGTTTAATAAGCTTGTAGAAATAAAAAAGAAAACCAAAGATTTGTCAACTAAATGCTATTTAATACATCGGGCTAAGAAAGAAGTTTCATGAGAGATTTCAATTTTAAAATATTTTGATATATTTCTAAACTAAATTGCTTCAAATTACTAGTCTTTAAGTCATTTTACATTTAAATAATTTCCTTTATTTATCAAAATCCTTCTATATTAGATATGCAAAGTATCTTATTTTAGATTTTTTCATCCTTTCTTTAAATGCAGGGTTTCTATTAACTTTACAATTTTCTCAATTTTTAGGAAGGTAAAACTTCAAAATTCATTAAAGAAGAAAGCTGAGTTTATTTAAGTAAAGGTACTTTAAATCAAATTATTTTACTTAAATGCATTTCAAATAAATTGTTTTAAATCACTAGCTGCTCCTTATTAATCACTTCTAAAATACAAGAAATCACTAAGAAAGTTAAGAGTCAAAGATAAGTTCTTATGTAACTTAAAGCATGATAATACTCTTATATTACAACTTAGTAAGTTTTAAGAATATCATATATTTACCTTACAAAAAGCTAATATTAAGGATTACTTGACTATATTTCATATTAAGTAATTTTCATAAAAGAGTTTCTTTAAATTTTGAACTTCTTGTAAAATCCTGATGGACTTTTAAGGCTAAATCTAGAGAATATCAGATTTGAGTATTCTAATAGATTTGGAAACAATATTTCCCCTTTCAATTTTTAACTTTTCATTATACTGTAATCTTTTATCTGATTCAAATCGAGTAAAGATATTGCTTATTCTATTTTATCCTAAAAACTGTAGAAGCATTAATCTTCATAAACTTAAAGGAATAATAGTTTCATATATTTCTAGATAATTTTATCTAAATAATAATTGAGAGATATTATTATCTTACTATTTCATAAGAAACTAGCTTGTATAATTATTATTATTACTAAAGTTCTTAGTATTGAGATGCATTTCTCTTAATTAATAAGCATTTCTGTGCTTTTAATATAATATACTATTATTATAGAGGTATACTTATGATTGTTTACTTATGCTTATCTCATCTAAATGTAGACAGATAGTCATAACTTAGATTTTTAGTTATTAGTAAAGGAATATTTAGTATGTAGTGGATATATACAGCTGATGTAATTAAATATATAATAATATCTTTTTTATGAGATATAGAGAGAATGCTATAGTAGCTTGTAGAAACTACTAAAGAAATGATATAAGTAAAGATGGAAAATACCTGTTTCAATTTACGCTTATCTATAGCCAACTAAGTACTTAATCTAAAATTAGCTAGTTTCATAGCTATTTATGAAATTCTCTTTGATTATATATCTTAAGAATTAAAAATTAAAAAGATTAAATTTTAAAATACCTAAGCAAAGCAAGATTATAAAGAAAAAAGCTTTTATTAACTTTCTGATAAGATCAGTTAATAGAACACTAATACACTTGCAGCGCTTAAATATGTTTAAAAGCATACACTTACACATTTTAAATATATCCACTTAGATATAAATTATATATATCTAAATTTAAAATAAAATTAGATTGAAATCTAATTTAATATATTCATAACTAAATAGTTCATAATCGCTTATATATGCAATAGGTTTATTATACAAAGAGACCCAATTATATAAATAAAGACTAACTCATAAACTTAGCTAAGGATATAAATAATAAGGATATTAAATTAATAATTTTCATCCTAGGCTATTTTTTAACTATTGTGGAAAGAAAATGGAGGTATTTGAAAGAAATTTATATGATAGATTGTATATTGATGCTATAAGTAAATATAAATACTGAGCTAAATTCCCTTTTAAGCTAATTATATGTGCATTGCTTATTATATTTACTACTCTATAGGTCGTGATGATAGGACACTGGTATACTAATTATGCGAAAGACTAAATAAAAGCCTTTAATTGATTCTTCAAAGAACATGACTTGTATTTCAGTAAGAGGGCAATATGGCAGTATTTGGATGATACGATATGAGATTATTATAACATTTAGAATATCACAATTGAAAACTATAAATGCAAAACTGATGAAAATGGGACACCATTACCTATCATATTAACTACAATGCCTAGGAGCGAAGATTTAATTTTTAATTTTTAAAACATAACCTTAAAAAATAAAGGACCTCTTAATACAATAAACTCGCTTTATTATTACACGACCTAAACAAAATGATTCAGCCTATTTTTCACAATCAAGCACACTCTTTAAGACAATCTAAAAGGACCAGTAAACTGCTTTTATTGAGCTATTAAGATAAGGTTTAATATTAATAAATGAGGGATGATTTCCTAAGACAACGATTATTAACCTTCAGAATGTTCATCAGTATAATTATTCTAATGATCTCAAGATTGGATTCATTGGGTAGTTTTTGCCTTAGCTTTTTTAAGCTTTATTCTAACATTTAAAAATATTATTAAAAGCTATCTGATAATATCATCTGAGATTGACTGAGCTAATTTAAATTTCAGCTAAAAGCAAAGATTTTTTAATAAATGAGACTTTGTGGTTATAGCAGGAAATGTTTTTTAGTTAAGTGGAGTTGTTTATTCTATTTTCAACCCCCAAAAATATCGTGTTTTTAATGCAAAAGAAACTTCAGTAGGATTCGGATGCTTTTTTGCATGAATTTCTGTTTTAAGATTTCTTACTCATTTACCTGTCTACTATTAAATAGTAGGAACCCTGAATAAATCAATTTGGCAAATATCAAAGTTTATTGGAGGAAGTCTTCCTTTAGTAGGAGGATTTGGCTGTTTTGGTGCTTTGATGTTTTGAAGATCAGATTATTTTTAGGATATTAGTACAACTATTGATACACTATACTCCTTATGAGGAGGAGATATTCTATGGGATATAGGCCACAGCTTAACTAAAACTAACTACTTCTTTGGCCAAATTTTCTTTTATACCTACATGATTTGTTTCTACGTTATGTTCACTTTTATCATTCTGGCTATTTTAGAGTCTAACTATATTAATTTGATGGATTAGTATCAAGTGAAGAAAAAGTAAAACTTAGAGAGAGTTCCATCAATAATTTGATCTCCTGACTAAGAAATTTAAAACAGAGTTAGTATGAATAAGTTTGATGATCTAGCAAGAGTTTCAAGTGAAAACGAACTCACTCTTAATAAAAAGAAATCAATCAAAACCTTCAAATCTATTCTTTTCAAATCGCAGCTCAAAAGTTCTTTTGGAACTGTTTGCTCAGAAAAAAAGGGAATCCAGATACAAGACTACAAAAAGTGAAATAAATATTTCAGCTAGTTGAAGAATTAGATGAAGAAGTACAACGGAATGGCAAAAGAAGATTCTGATTTATATAACTATTGAGAATAATTTTTGATTGATCAATTGCAAGATCTTACAGTTCCCAAAGTTTAGAAAATTAACGAAAGTAGTTTTGTAAATTCAAGTAGTTCTGCATCTAAGTAATTTTTAATTATAGATTACACAAAATTTTTTTCGTGTGAATTTCCTCGTTTAGAAGACATTCATTACATTTAAATTATTTATTAATAACTTTTATTCATTATTCCCTTTATTTCTGCAATAAGCTAAATATACTTCTTCAATCTCTTTTTTATTCCTCTTCAGATTCTAATTTTTCAAATTATTAAAAACTCCATTTTATATGAGTCTTTTCTAAAGAGATTTCCGTTCTTTCCATTTAATTAAATTATCTACATTTAATAAGTATATCCTTTGACTAAATGTCTAGTTTACATCTTCTAAAAGAGGACAATATTTTTTGTTCTAGAACTATTGATACTTACATATTCAACATGAGCATTATCCTCTTTTGTTAGCTAAAAATGATAATTAATGCAGAAGGAAGGAAAATTATTAGAACTATCAAATCTAGAAAGGATTTGATTTAATCTGATATAGTTATTGATATTCTATTGATATAAAGTAGACTAGAAGCAAGGGTTCTTTTAATTTGCTTTGCTTGTTAGACTATCCAAATTATTAATAAAATTATTCGGAAATAGCATTCTAAATAGGAAGTTGCTAGAAATCATCTTTAGGATAAATATTGGTAACGAAATTGATTCTTACATAATAATATGATTTACCTGTATATAAAGCTATCCTAATTTATTTTCCTTCTTTAAAATCTTAATTTCTTAGAAATTTAAGAATGCGAAATACTTATCATTGATAGACTTTGAGCTGCTTTTGACTAGAAATTAATTTCATAAAATTACCAAAAAGCTATTTTTCTTCAGTCTAAGGTTAAGGTAAATATGTTTAGACTTATAGCATTTCTTAAAATAACGAAATTTTTGAATATAGACTTAATAGAAAAAAGCTTTAAAGTTAAATTAAGATTTAAATCTTTAAAACATTAATAGTAGATATAATCTAGTTTCCGTTAGTGCCAATTCTAAAGATATAGATAGAAAAATAAGCTGCCATATTGTATGCTATTATTATACCTCTATTTACCTTAAAAATTAGAATCTAAGCATTATCTAATAAGAACAAAAGATAAGAATATCAACTGTATAACACACAACTGTAGTATAATATTTATTGTCTGCTATTTATCATGCTAAGAGTTTACAATTATTATTGAAATTCATTTCCATATTTTAGATTCTCTATTGTATCTGAAATTTTTAATTTCTATGGAATATAAATATTCACTTTATCTATTATTAATAGCTAATAGCCATACTAAATAGAAAGTTAAAACTTAGAGTGCTTATAGCAGAAATAAAGAATAAGAATAGTTTCTTCTTTTAACTAAAATTTAATATTAGATATTTACATTTCTATTCCTCTTAAAATAAAAGTAATTAATATTTTCTTCTTAAACTATAATACCTTTAACTTTAGAACATTTCAGTTCTAAGAGTCTCTAGTTTATCTATTTTAGTTATATCCATAAATCATTAAATTACTTCTTGAATATCTTCCTATACTTATAAAAGATATCAGATATCTCAAAGATTAAGTTGGCAATTAAGTTTCAACTATACTAAGTTAAGCTATTCTGACTTAATTAGTCTTTAAGCTTTAAAAATTTTCTTAGTTTATAATAAAATATAATTAATATCATATGAAATGACTAAAGGCTACTTATAGCCATTTTTACAATATTCTTTTATCAGAATATATTAGAAAGCTTTAACAAATCACGAAGAGTTATAAACTCATTTATTACATGATTAAGCAGCAAAATAAGATATTAGAACATATAGAGCTCTAAGCATTTTAAAGTAAATATTATATTAAAATATCATAATTAAAGCTAAGTAACTCTAGAACTATGGTAATAATGCTAAGTTACTAAGTTATTAAGCTTTCTAGCATTTAATAAATTAATAGTAATTCATTTTAATAAAAGATTTAGTGTATGAAGCTTCTGGTTTAATTAAGAAACTTCATTTTATATTAGTTTAAGCTTATTAATATCAGACTTTCTTCTCATTTGGTTTCTTAGATCTCCTTTCTTTTCATAATAGTCTCTCATTTTATTAATTTAATCCTTGCAAGTAGAATTATATTTTACAATATATAGCCAATATGATTCTCGATGCCTTCTAAAATAAGCTGTAACTGACTAGTTTAAGATGTGATTTTATAGCGTTGAAGTTAAGGATTATTAAACCTTCAGCTAAATTAAACTTGATTTAAACTAAAGAGACATTAAACTTAAGAACGTTTAAAGTTTAAAAGTTAAACTAAAAAACATGCTTACTAAAAAACTAGGCTAACTCTACATCTCTAGAAGCTTCTCAAGCGATTTATAAGCACTTGAAGGAATCTCTGAGTTTAAGCAAGGAAACTAATATTTAAAAGAGAATAAACATAAGTAAGCAGAAGCTGAATTTTCAAGAGTGCTTGAAATTCTTGAATATGCTGGATAGAATAACGAGCCTATATATGCTCAAGTTTTGCTTAGGAAAGCAGCAGCAAAGAGAGGATAGAATAATAAGGTAGCTACTGAAAAGATCTTACAGGATATAGTGAATATCCAGAATCAAAGTGGAAACAAATAACAAGCATTTGAATCCTAGAAAACCCTATTTTTATAATATTTGAACTCTAACGTTGACAAAGCTGTGGATCTTGGTGAATAAGTTTTGGAAGGCCATGAATCAGGCTTGCTTACTCCTGAATTAAAACTTGACTTTAATTACCTCTTAGGAACTGCTTATTGTCTTTAGGGAGATCGTCTAGAGAGTGCTAAAAAGTTTTTAACTAAAGCATTAGACAATAAATAGTAAAAGAAATACGTTCTTAACAATTTAGCATGTGCTTAGTGGTGGCACGTCCAGTAATATCAAAATTAAGATTAAGTAAACAAAGGACGTGAGAACATTATGCCTTACGATTAAGCAATGAGTGAATATGCCAATGCTATTCCTAATTTCTTGCAAGCCATTTATCTATTCGAAGAAACTGAAAATGTTCAGATTGAGCAAGACTACCCATTTAAAAATAAAGAAACCGGACTTGTCATTAATAACATGGGAGAAGTTTATTTGCACAATTAGAAAGCGAAGGAAGGTGTGGATTGCTTCAAAGCAAGTATGAAACTCTATTAGAAATTAGATCCTGATAATGTTGGAAGAACTCTTGCTTTGTTTGGTGCCTTCTTAAAATCTTAAAAATCACTTATGCATGCGGAAGGACTCTTAAAATCAGCAGTCGAAAAGCTGAAACCTTAAAACGACTTCAACTACGTATTTGCTCTTGACAGTTTTGGAAAACTTTGCTAGATGGTGGCAGATAAGAGAAGAGCCTATGAAGGTGAGGAAAAAGTAAAGAAAGCCACAGAATTGTGTTTGGATTTGCCATATTGGGCTCCAAGAGCCGTACATATGCATCTTCCAAACTGGGAAGTATGATGAATTGACTAAAATTATATTAGATTTATTTAAGTTATAATAACCTTTAGTTATTAATATATTAAAATAAATCACCTCTTACTAAACCTTTCGTTTGTTGAGAGCCTTTAATTACTACTATTTTTAACTAAGATTCTTCATCATAATGAATCAGAAAGACTTATTCAATCAATTTGTTTCTTGATTTGAATCTTTATTTTCTAGCTAGTAAATGCATTTCATAACAGAATGAAATACATCTTTCCTTCTCCTTTCAGTTAATATAAAATTTTAGTATTAAGCTCAGAGTTTTGAAATTAAGACTTACTTTCATTGTAAAATTACATAAAATAAGAATAGCTAATCTTGTTACAATGAGGCTAATATAAAAATTGAATATGCATTTTATCTTAAATGTAGCTTAAGCTTGCTAAATCATTTCATTTATAACCTGTATTTAAATAAAAAGAAATCACTTAATTTAAAAATTAGGATTTGCTAATTTGAAGCAAATAAAATAAGTTGGAAGATAAGATGCTGTTGATTAAATAAAGCTAAACACTAATAATTCTCTTATATGGTAGAGAAATTATTAAAATTAACTTCCATTAAATTTTATTCAAATTAAGTCTAAAATTGCTAAGTGATTCTTTTGAACAATCTTAAATAGCATAAAGTCCTTTGATGTAAAAATAATTAAAATGCTTTAAAATTTAAAGGAATATATTCTTATAGCCATATAGCTTTAAGATTAGTAAATTTCCTTATATTGTTTGTCTTAGGTTGATTTAATTCAAATTAAATTCTTATGTAAAAGCTTATACTATTATAAATAGACAAGCACCTAATTATTAAAGAAATAAAATGGACAAAAGATAAATAATTTCATATTATCCACTAATTAAAATTAACATTACATAACCTATTTAATCCTGCTATTTTAAAATAGCACTAGTAAAAAAGTATCTGAAAGGCTAAGAAAGGTATAATAGTTGCTCTTTGTAGGCTTGTAGTATTAAATCTTTTATATTTATCTTAATTAATTCTAATTAAATGCTTAAAATTACTTTTATTTAAAAAATAATTAGAATTTTCGATAATTTTTTCTGAGTAGATCTAAATCCTTAATTATATATCTTTAGTAAGTTTCTTATTATTTCATGTTCTATGCATTACATTAAAAGCATCATAATTTATATCTAATATTAAAACATATAAGCTACTATTTATAGGAATGATGTTGAAGTTTTTAAATGTTAAATTTGTATATGATTTAATTTCTTTTTCACTCTTAAGAAAATTTGCTAAAATCATTGAAGTTTTTTTTATTGAAGTTACCAAGAAGGATGTTAGTAAATAACTGGAAACTTAATTTAAGGTCTGACTTTGTTTTGTATCATCTAACAATTTTATTCTTTTATTTGTTCCTATTTAAGCAAATATTGTTAGACTTATTATATCTTTAATATGCTTTTATAGTTATTTAATATTAAAATTAAATATCTAAGGAAATTAGAGTTTTATTAACTTTATTTAATTATAAGGTATTTTATTCAGAAAACAGAATCAAACTTATTTTAAAATTAAAGCCTCATTTTTATGGTTTCTCTAAGACATCGTTTATAAATTAGTGACTATCATGATTTTTTATTTACTATTTTCCAATTTAAGCTAATTATTTTTATTGGATTGTTTTAAATTTATCTGTTTTTAAAATTTAGCTAAAGTTCTTTAAAAATATTACTAATTATTTATAATATAAGAGACTGAAATTTTGTTTCATGAACTTTATTAATAATGATGATTGCTTATATAGTTATTATGCATTTACATGCAACATTATTTATAGCCTCTTAAACGATCCTAACTTTTATATCCATTCTTTATTACTTTGCTTCAATCTTCATTTCTTCTCAGTTGCTGAAGCTAGAAAATAACAATTAATAATTCTAGCTAAATATCTTTTAAAATTTAATATATTTGCTTATCTTATTATACCTATAAACTTAAATTTTTTTAAGCATTTCCTTGATACAAAACTTTGTTAAATTTTAATAGCTTTAATCATCTTCTTCCTTATATCATATACAACGTTTATTACAAATACAGTTATTATAGAGATCAACAAGCTATTTCCTAGTACTATATTCTAATTCTCTTTATTTGAGGTCCTTTTAGTAATTATTTTATTGGTATATTACTAGAAATCTGCCTCTACATTTTAACTCTTATTTTGCTTTGCTTTCTAGTAACCTAATTAAATACATTCTATAATTATTTTCTTTTTTAAATAGTTTCTTCTAGAAGCAAGGAACTTTGATTGAAATTATTTTAAAATAAGATAGATTATCTAAATTTTATGAAAGAGTAAGTGGTATAATTAAGCTGTAGCTATAATAATAAGCTTTAGAAAGTCTTAAGCTGAATACTGTATTCATTTATTCAAACTTTGAAGTTTCGCATTATTTAATACTAGTAAAATCTATACCTCTCTTAGCAACCCTAAGAATGCACTATTAAACTACAGAGGTAATTTAAGTATTTAATGGTAGTTAAGAATAAATTCTATTTTTCTCTAGTGAAAAAATAAAAGCTGTATTATAAACTTTCACCTAGATAGTAGGAAAAGCAACTAGTTTGATCTAGATAATAGTTATTGATAGAATTATCTCTTAAATATTTCTGCATCTTAATAGGCTATAACTATTTCATTAATAATTACCTAGCAAACATAAATTCTCGATAGAGTTTGCAAGTCTAATAGTTTAAATCATAACTTACTAAATAAATTTCATAAGAAAGACTAGAAAGTTTAAAAAGAAAGACTAGAGATAAGTAATAAAGAGATAATTAAGTGATATAAATGATGCTTATCTCAGTATGCTAAATTATTTCTTATCTGTCATAACTAAATAGTACTTACATTTTTTGAATACGAAGATTGAGACTTTTCTTAACTAGGATTAGGATGTTATGTCGGTAAATTCAATTTTAAGAGTTATTGAAAAATCTAGAATGAATTTTCTCAGATTCTGAAAAATTAGCTATTGATTCGTCTTAATCTGTTTTAATAATAATTTCAATCTATTTGTAATAAGCAAACTGAATTTACTCTATTAGATTATTAAGAAACATAGAAATAGCTAAATTTTCGTTTACATTCTACCAATGTATTATGTTCCCTAAGGAGAATAAATGATATAGTATATGACTTTCCCTTACTTCAAACTCTTAGGTTGGTAAACTTAATATCTTAGAGTGAAACAAATTAGTGATATATCTTTAACTTAAATACATTTATGATAGAATTAAAGGACCTATATAATAATTTACCTAAATATAGTGTCTTTTAGTATATTTTAAATAATTTCTAGATTAATAATTTTAATATTTGAGAGACTAGATGTATTATACACTGAATAACTATAAAAATCAGATTAATTAATATTAAATAAGTTGAGTTTATGGATATTATATTAATATCTATCTAATTAGATTTTGCTTTGCTTATGAAAGGTTATTAAGCGATAAATTTATATATTTGAATTCGAATATAATGATTGAGAATTTTAAACTTATAAAGAATTTGAAAGTGTTTATGGTACCTTTTTGCTTTGTCTTTAGATTTTAAAACTTAATAGTAAACTTTACTGCATAAGTTTGCTAATTTTTAGATAAAGGTAAAGATATTGGTAGGTTAGAATTAAGAATTAGCTAATTTAGTTATAAAGTTATCACAAAAATTTAAGAGTAAGCTCATATATATTTTCAAAGGTAGATGGCTTTGGAAGTACATCATCCATTCCAATTGCAAGGCATATTTCTTTGTCACTTTAGTGAGAGAACGCAGTATATCCTATAATTCCTCCTTTGTAATTAAATTTCCTTAAGGCTTTTGTAGCATCTCATCCATTCATAACAGGCATTTCACAATCCATTATGATAACTTTTATACCTTAACAGCATTTGCTTTTTACCCCGATTAAGTAAAAATCAATAGCTTGCTTTCCGTTAACTGCTTCAACTACTTTCTATCCTCGGTCTTTAAAATTATTGGCAAGAACCCATCTTATTAAATCAGTATCTTCTACAATCATTATTTAAGCACATTTGCACTTTGACATCCTTAATATCTATTGAAAATTGGGAATTTTAAGGTTTAAATCACTTGAGGAGCCGTTTCCAAACTCAGATTCCTCTTAAAATACTACATTGATAAGAAAGCTAATTTTTGTTTACTGTTCCTTAGTAGATTTTATTTTAAGTGCCTTCCCTCCGTTCATTTCTTTTATAATTTCGTTACAGATGGGAAGTCCAAAATTGGCTGATGTTAGTTATTTTATTTCTTTAACGGAATTAAAAAAATTGAAAACGCTGACTTAAGTTTTAGGACTCATTCCTTCTCCAGAATTGGTGACTTTTATTTTTAGAATAATTGGAGTTTAACTATCAATATTCTAGTCCTATTTTTAGCAAGTTAAAGTAATCTAGCTTTAATCATATGCGTGCTTTATAGCATTCTCGATAAGCTTGAAAATAACATTTCTCACCCTGTTAAAATCAGCTTATATTACTTGTTTCGAGTACATTCTTTTGAACACTTACTTAACTTCTAGTTTTCTGCTTTACAAAGCAAAACTGAAAAATTTCGTTGCTTCGTCAAAAATGCTCTAAACAGAGAAAAAGGAATTAATACTTTAAAATTTACCATTCTAGATATCCACAAAGTCTTAGAAGTTCTAGATAATGAATTCAATACTTTGCTTAGCATTCTAAATGTGCTGCAACTTTTCTAGTATAAATTCCTTTTCTTCAAAGTTTTATACCTTGCTTTAGATGATATTAACGAAGTCATTAATCTAGGTAATGGGAGTTCTGAGGTGATGACCTATTGATCTAATAATCATCATTTTGTATTTCTCCTCTAGTTGCAAGCGGATTTTGCTTTCTTAGTATTCATAAAACTGAGTAAAGTCCTAGAATGTTATAATGATAGTTTTTTATTAATTGAAAGGTAAGTTTTGAGCTATTACATTAAAGTACTTCTTCTCTTTCTATTTTTTGTTGTATACGTAACCAAAGTTGTGAGGATCTTGCGACTATAGTGAGCTGAAAAAAACTAAGTCTTCATAGAATGAAGTTTCTTTCTTTTAATCCATATAGTAAAAATAAGCAATCTCGCCAAAGAAGTTGTAATGAAATAGATTGAACGCTTTTTAGTTTTGAAATAGAACTTTAGAATTATCAAATATAACTATAGCATCTTGAGATTACTTTGCTATGAAAGAAAACTGCATAAACTATTCCTTTAGGTTTAAATCAAGTTTATGAAGCTTCCTTTAGCTTTTCTCATGGTTATAGTAGCAGAGTAACTCACATACTTGTATAATGCAAAAAACTGCAAGTTAGTATATACTGCATTCTCCCACTAAGCCTGTTTAGGTAAGTACATATCCATTTCCTACTACTTACAAGAAAGTCATATATCAGAATTCATTTATTACGTATATCCCAAAAATATTCTTTAGACTGAGGAAAATTCATACATTAGCAGCTTTGTCATTTGATTGTCATATTCTAGTTAAAAAAACTCCTATAATAAGTGTTCCCTAAGCTATAAGTCACGTGTAATGCTTAGTCTTAATCAATAATTTTAAAATCTACACAATTACGATACAACTGACAAACCAAATAATTTCTAGATTAATTGAGTTTATAAGTAATTAAACTAAGCCTCAGAAAGTAAATGATATGGTTATAGCTATGAAAAATTAGTTTAAAAGGGTGAAGCATCTTTACTCTCTTATCTTTATATACGTACCTTCTAGATTCCTGTCTTTGAAAGTTAATTCAAATATTTTTTTAATTTCGTTCCACAATGACATTTTTAAAAAATTTCAGATTTAAAATAATCCTTCTAATGTGGAGATATTTACTAAATGCTTCGAATATATTCAATAGCTTATTTCCTAATTTTACTTGTTTTCCTTATGTTTAAAATCAAGTCTTAAATCTTTCAATTTCCAGCTTTATTATTATTAAATAAGTGACCCAAGCTTATAGTTTTTATCATGTGAAGAATGTACAAGAGACATAAAATATTCTTAGTGATATATAATTTCAACTATTCTATCGAACACAATTTAGATTATAAGTACATTTATCACTGTTAATCAATATTAAGCTTCAATCAAATAAATACATAGAGAAACATCTAGGGTAATAGAATAAAATAAATCCAGGTTAGATTTGAATAGTATATTTCATCAATTATATTTTAAATATTAGCGCTTTTGTATTAAAGCGATACTACATTTCTTCCTTTCTTATAATTATTATCAACAAGCTTAGTATAAATAATGCTTCATTTAGTTATCATAACCTTATTTAAATGCTTAATTTAATCACTTTAATAAAAGAGCTATTAAATCAAGCTTCTGATTTAATTAAGACCTTCATTTTAAATAAGTTTAAGTGTATATTTAAATATTTAAATATACTAAATTGAAGAGATTAGGATAAAGATCTACAGTTTATTGCATGAGATTCATTTTAAAATTGGTTTATCTAAAAATAGTAAAGATAGATGATATAATCTCTATTATAGGGTATCTTAAACATAATAATAGACACTTAATTTAGCTTGTTTAATATTTATTTAGGCTTTCTTTAAGTATATTACTTCTACTTTTAGCTTTTAATTCAGTGTATTCAATTTGAGAATTCTTAGGTATCAAGCTAATTAAAAAAAAGGCAAAGCTTATTCATTTTATGAATAAAGGTGTTTTAATTATTCATTCGCTCTAAAACTAACAAACATCTAAAAATATAAGAAAGAATAAAATTAAAAATAAACTTAATCTTAATATGCTTCACTTATACGATATTAACAACTTAATTATCACTCATCTTAACTTAATTATAATGCTTATTATCCCTTTTAAGTAAGATAATTATCTATTTAAATAGAGAAATATAAAAAATATTCCTTTCTCTTTCAATCCAAAATATATTAGCTATTATTGCACCAATTTAGTCCTAATATATTTATTTAACTGGGAGTGAATAATATGCTTATAATGAAGTATGTCTATAACTATTTAGACATATCCTTTAAGATAGGAATCTTATTTATTTTATATTTCTTGTATAGAGTTAATAAATAGCTTTCTACAGCTTATCCTATCTCTAATTTACTCCTTTTCATTCTTACTTTCATTACTATTTATAATATCTTCACTGAAATTCCTTGTATTCACTAGAATATTGTCCATAGAATAGATAAATAAAGGGTATTAAATTAGAAAAATACGAAATAGAGATAATAAATATCTTAGTAAATAGAAGTAATATAAAAAATTATTAGATAGATGCAGAAGAGACTTATATTAGTATGAATAGCCTCATTAATATAGTTAACTAAGTTTATTCTTATTAATGCATTTATTCTAATTAGACCTTTTAAGGGTTTATAGTTAGATTGCTTTATTTAGATTATTTCAAATTTCTCTAGTTTGAACTCAGCTTTTAAAATATAGCTATAGATAATTCCTTTAATTTTTTTAATAAAACAGTCTAATTTTTAGGTTTAAATATCTAATCTTAACTAAATTTTAATCTTAAAGTTCAATCTTAAAGTTGCTAAATTTAAATAATGTAAAGCCCTAATTTAACAATATCAGTTGCTACTTGAATAGCAATTTAGATATAATCAAATTCATAAAGAAAACAATCAATATTCCACTTTTACTAGTATAATAGACTTTATAAAGCATTTCTAAAATTAACTTTTAAGTTTAAAATTACTATTAGCTTAATATCTAATATTACAAATCTTAATAAAAGCTAGTAGTAAGTGATTAAAAGGAAGTATTAGATTAACTTTAAGAATTATATAAAATGTAGGCTTTTCCTTTTAATTTCTTATTTCTGGCTATTACTAAAGTTTGAATCTCTTACCTTTATTAATTTTGAGGTATTTTGTTATCCTAATGATTTAAAATCTCTTTCATTTCCAAAAACTACCTGTCTTATCAATCCTTACAAAGTAAAAAAATCTGGAAGTTTCTAAATAAATAATCACGTTAGCCATTTCTATCTTTATTGACAGCTTCTAATTATTTTTCCAGCTTTGGTCTTAAACCTTAATCAAATAAAATTTTCAAATTTAAATAATATAAGTTTAATGCCAATAATTTATTACCATCATTCCATCTTAATTTGCTTCACTATTATATAAAAATCGTATTGATATCAATAGCTTTCCTGAAATCATTTCATTTCCATCACATCATAGTTTTCATATTTATTATTTAACCAAAAAGATTCTTATTGTCCTTTAATAAAACTTTACTAAAAATATCATAGATGATAATATGATGCTTTGGTGTATTTAGAACTAACTAGAAGTTAGAAAATTGATTATAATAATAAGCTCTTAGCTTATGATGGTTTATTTATGAATATTCTTTATTATAGTGAGCTAAGCTATTTAAGATTCTTATAAATAGAATTTAGAATCTAAAATATTTTGAAAGTTAATCTATGCTCTCAGTTAATACATCATTAGAAACTTAAATTATGGACCATAATAAAACCTTAAGAAGAACGGATAAAGCATAGCAAATTTTAACCATTTACTTTAGACCTTTACTACTATCGCTAAGATCCTAAAAGCAATTCATATCATAATTAGTATTAATTTCATTAATACTTCCTTTAAAATTTTAATTTCTCCCCTTTGCTTGAATAATTAAAAAACAACCTTAAGCAGATTTAAAGCTTGTTGAATATATGCCTAATAAGGATTTTAAGATAGAGAAATGCTTTTCTTATTAAATGAATAAAGCTTTCCATATTCAAGTAGAATATCTAAATATCTCTATGTAGATATTAGCTTGATGCATATCATTGCTCAAAGTTCTGCTTTTAACTAAATTCCTTTAGTTTTTTCTATCATATTTAGCTATATTCAAAAGTATAAAGATTTAGCAGATATAAAGTAGAATGAAGCTAAACCCTAAATTAATATAGATATTCTAAAAGACAAATTTATCTGTTTTAAAACTAGTCAACAGCTAGAAGCTACTAGTATATATTTGTAGTTCTAATAAATTATAAACTAAACCTATAAAGCTGCTATAATAAATAACTAGAGAGCACGATATTCGTAAAATAAAGGTTCATTAACCTTGATATAAATGGTTGGTTATAATCAATGGTATGATTATAAGATAATTAAAACTCACTTAGAAATAATAAATTGTATAATTATCACTTAATTGTAAATGCATAAACCAATCATTTCAAAATTATTAGAGCAGAACATTCATATAATAAATAAACTCTATAAAATTATTAATCTACAAGTTTGAAGCTTTTTATTAATACAAATAGCTTAAGCCTTTAGAAAAAGGGAAGATAAAATAGTTTTCTAAGAGTAGAGTTCTTTGATATCCTTTTAATTTAGATATAAATAATAGAACTACATTTGAAGCTTATTTAATGTAAATTTAGCATTAAATAAGCTATTAACTACGAAGATGTTACTACTATCAATAAATTTTAAAATCATAACTAAAATCAAAAGAATTTAATTTATATCATTATGTATTAACTAATAAATTATAAAGGGAGGAAGAAAGTTAAAAGTATAAATAAGAAATGAGTAAAGATTTGATGTAAACTATCTTAAGTTTATTTAAACAATTAGCATAACCTAAGAGAAAATTTTTATACTCTTAGTAAATAAAATAGCGAAAAGAAATGCATACAAAGCCTTTTACTTAGAAATATTTAGCTAAGTTTTAAATAATTTTTGTAAAGATCGCTTCTTTCTTTAAATTAGTAGCTTATTTCAGTTCTTTTTTATTTAAAAGAAAGATAAATAAAATAATAGCTTTTAGGAAGATTAAAGATGCTACATAGAGCTTTAAGTTGTTTTTTTCTGAAAATTATAATTTTCATAGCTTGCATCTAAAACTCTAATTCTTTTCTAATAGATATCTGAAAATTATTTATTAAATGATAAATAAAGAATAGTTAAAAGAATCCTATATTAAATAATTTAGTTTTCGGTAGAACTAAAATATAAAACTGAGCAAGAATAAAAATTAATTATATGATTAAATTTTCTTAGATCTTATTAAATTAAATTAGATAGAATATTTATCAACTTAGTTTAAAACTTCTTAATCTTATTATGTTAGATGTAATTATACCAATCCTTTATTTATTTTATTTCGATGACTCTTTTAATCTGAAAAATTCGTTCCTTTTTTATTATTTTTATAGAATTTGTTTGAGAAAGATTTACAGATTCCTTTCTGTTATTATTAACAAGAAAGGATATAAAAAGAAGGATATAAAATAATCTTTTGTGTTAAAAAGAGAAGCGAAAGGTTGAGAAGTGATAGTTTAAGAAAAAATGCTTTCTCTGTTTGGTGGAATTTAGATTATATATCTAAATTGCAAGGCAAGTCGTAGGATTAATTAAATTTAAATAAGCAAATTTAATCCATTTTTCACTTATCTATAATCTGAATATTTGCCTAAGAATGATAGAGAAAAGCTTCATAATTTCTAAAGCTCTTAAAGGCTAGAGATATTAGAGTGTGTATACTCATATATTTTTAAAGAAATTAATTAGATTTTTTTATTATAATTTAAAGTATTCCTTTGAAGGATTTAGATAGAAATAAATAACTTTAAAGCTTAGAATGAGATGTAATATAAATATTAGTTTTAATAAAAATCTTTCATTGATTTTTGATTCAATTGATGGACTAAGTAGCAATTCGTTGATAAATCCTTTGTTTTTTTCTTTATTTCTACTTTTTTATTAAACTCAAATGTGTAGTCCATTATTTCATTGTCCTCAAGTATGTTTTTTACTTTCTCCGAAACGTTTATATAGCCTTTTACTCCTTCACTTTCCATCTTATTTGCAATAAGGACATCAGCCCCGTAAGTATCATATCTCACAACATTTGTACCAGTAACTCCAGTTATCATATCCCCAACATGTATTCCTATTCTCATTCCTATTCCCATATCCTCTTAGGAGTTTAAAAAGTTTATTCGATTTGCCATTGAGAAGCCAAACTCTATAGTGTTTACCAATTCTTGCTTAGTGTCTCTCTCAACTTTCCCATCATCTCTATAACCCATAACTACATAGCAATCTCCTATTGTATATAGTTTAAATACTTTATGAAATTCACATAATTTATCGAAGTCACTAAAAAACCTAGATAACATACTTACTACCTCTTTAGGCTTCCTCTTCGAACTGAAATCCGTAAAGCCTACTATATCAGCGTACAAAAGTGGAACATTCGTTAGGTAATGAGAAGCTGAGATACCCTCTTTCAGATTTTTCAAGGCTGTAAAAGGCATCAATTTTTAAAGTAGTTTGTCAGTCTTTTCCACTTCCTAGTTGCCCTTTTTCTATAATCTAAATTCATTAAACTCATGCTTTTCCATAATCACAACACTCATAGTGCTTATTAGAATGAAAGCTACTAAGAAAAAGACGGTTTCTATTCCTATGGCACTCCATTTATACTCTATCGTTACATGTATTAGTCAAAATATTACTGCTAGAGAATTTATTACGAAAATTACAGGGCTTAGCACTGAACTCACGTTGTTTAAAATTAAAATGATGAACATCACTTCTTAGACTTCAAAATAAAGAAAGTTGCTATCTGAGTCAAATCTTGTATAATCTAGAGATACTAGAGTTAGAAGTAAGGTAAAGAATGTAGCTTTGAATAGGAAAATCTAGAAAATGTGTCTTTTTTTTAGTTTAAAGTAAGAAATCAAGGCAATTAAGCATAAGGCATATCTAAAAGATATAAAAATTCATGATCCCTATATATTAAAACTTACGTCGTCCTTCAAAGCTTTTCGCAGTGTGTAGATTGCTGTAATGATTAAAAAGATAAATAAGAACACTGCAATTCCAATCTTAGTTCTTAAAACTCTTTTTGGAGAAGTTTCTTTTAAGAACTCTTGAATCTTAAATTTTTGAATAAGCTTGCATCCGAATAAAATTTTGGTTTTTAATCCATAATTAGAAGAAATTTTCTTATCCATGAAATTTAATTGATTAAGAATTGATCTTTTTGATATGTTTTATGAATTGTATTGCTTTATTGAAACTCTTTATTTCAAATCAGTGTTAATGTCTGAATAACCTCTAGGAGTATTATTTACTTCGGTATTTAAAGTAGATATTTCTATGTTTGTTGAATAATAGTTTGTACCCAATGTTTTTTCAAGGCAAGGCAAATCTAACTATGGAACAGGTACTGTTTTCCTCTCTTCGATTATATAAGTTACGACATCACCTAATCCCTTTGCCCAAATTGTTTCTTCTTTGAAATTTATGCTATTCATATGCTTTACGTGTTCATAAGTTGATCCAGAAATTCTTATTTTCATAGGTTACTTAACCGTACTGCACATTCTGCTTGAAGTATTTACAGTATTTCCTACCAGAGCAAACTAAGGCTTTTCATTACCTACAACACCAGCTATTACTTCTCCACTATTTATACCAATCTTTATAGACAAGTTTATTCCATTTTTTAGCTACTAATTCTATATCTCTTTTATAATTCCAAAAGCCATTACAACACATCTTTCTGCATGATGCTTCTAAGCTAATTCAGGATGTATTTTCAATTCACTATCTTTTAAGCCTGCACATGCCATATAGCAATTTCCTACAGTTTCTATTTTAGTAACTCCATATTTGTCACAACATTAGTCAAACTTGATAAAGATATTATCAAGTAGTTAAATGAGTTCTTTTGGTGAGTACATATCACATATTTCATCGAACTGTAAGATGTAGCAAAACACGATAGTCACATACTCTTATTGCTTGAAATAGATTTCTCCCTTTAAAAACTTTTCCTTCACGAACTCTGGCAGCAAGATGCTCATTATCTCATTATTTCTAATGATTCTGTTATTTAAAGTCTTTATCATCACAAATTACTTTCTGTTCGCCTTTTCTATAGTGAAAGCTAAATATGCACAGAGGAAATTTAACCCGATGTGTAGTATGGTGGTAGCAGCAAGCATTATGTAGAGCTCAAATACTTTATTAGTTTCCTCAAATATATGATGATAGTAATTTTGGCCCAACCATAAAATAAAGTGAATAAAATTCAAAATGGTAACGTAAAACGAATTTACATTAAATAACACAAAGGTAATAAGAGGAGTTAAAGAAGAGGCCATTGCACCATCAGATTAAAATATAATCTGAGTAACTAATTTAATAGTAAATCCAACTACTATGAGTACTAAGATAATTAACTAATAGTTATCAACAAATTTTTTGAAAAAGCTAAGCAAGAATATTACTAGCAAAGCCCCCCAAGAAAATATACTAAAAACTATTATACTAAAAGCGTACTTATCGACAAATACTTTTAGCAATATTCATATAGTAATTAAGAATATGATAGTTAGTAATATGTATCTCATATACTTTATATGAACATAGGCAAAATTCATCTGGTATATAACCTCTGTTGTTTTGTTCTTAAAAGTAAGTGTGTAAGGCTTGATTTAATATTCGTTGATTTCTATTGCTTCTTGGTTTTTAGACTCTACATAAATAGAACTTAACTTGTATTTAAATTTATCTAGTCTAAAAGGAACTACTTCTTCTAAATTTATTTCTTAGTACTTATTAGTCTTGTCTATTTCCCTTACTATATGATAAAACTTAGGAAAAAATATCTATTAAAAGCTCTTTAGTGTGAATTACATTAGAAATGTAATTAAAGGTGTTAGTATCCAAATGACCAAAATAAGAGGATAGTCAAATAAGTGCTAAGCAACGCCAATAAGATTTCAACTTGGAAACTAGACTAAAGAAAAGTAGAAAACATAGCCAAAAAAGCAGATAACTGATAAACTCGTAGAGATCCAAAATAAGTGGATTCAGTTTTTGTTTTCCACGCAAATTATGTATGTCACGTTTAAAAATATCATTAAGAATGCAGTTGTGCCTTGTAAATAAAAATCTATTTCCGCTTGGTACTAAATTCCAAAAATCAGGAATCAGAATACTATCGCACTATGTATAATAGCGTTGGCTAGCCAAGCTATAAAAATTCAAGCACTAAATTGCATTTAATTGATTCCTTGCCAATAAAGTTCCGGATATTGCATTGTAACTCTTTCATTAATGTCGAAATCTAGAATAGCTAGAATTATAATAGGAACTGCTGTAAAAATAACATTATAACTCATGATTAGCCAGGAATCATAAAGAGCTGTTCCGCTTAAAGCAGAGTAAAAAGAAAAGAAATACATTGGAAATATCAGGTTAAAATTCTTGTAAAATGAGTAGAGAATTACATAGGAATTTCTTCTATAATTTCTCCTTCCATGCACAAAAAGCAAAGGCTTAAGAAATTTAAATCTTGCAATGGCATAATCACTTGAGTTAACTGCTTATCTGCCTTCTTTTCCAGATACTCCAATACCTACGTGAGCTTCTTAAATCATAGAAACATCGTTAGCACCATCTCCAATTGCAAGAGTCATTGGCTTAAAAACGAAATTTTCTTTTACGAGTTTAACCAAATCTGCTTTTTGTTTAGGTGCTACTCTGCATGCAATTACAGAATCACACATACTTGCCAGCATCGCTAAATATTTTTTTAAAATGGAATCTTTTCATATATATGTCATACTATCTCCATCTATTATTAAGCTTAGCTATAATGACTAGTCTTTTTTAACTTCCTTTTGTTCGAATCAATCTTATTTTCCATATTCTTAAATTAAACTCATAGAACTCTATTTTATAAATTGCATATTCTCATCTGAAGCGAGTCTTTACATTAATAAGTTACTATGTTATTAAATATTGTCTGATTATGATGGGCCTTCATCTTAATAGCTTGCAATTTTATCTTTATCTTAAAAAATATATTGATTTAGAGCCTTAATTAGCTGCATTCTAATTTCATTTTTGTCATTAGCCTAAATTTAAATGAGAACTGTGGATGGACTTAGTAATTTGCAAGCATATCCTATGTTTATAGCCGTTTCTCTTTTGTCGCCTGTAATTACCCACATTTTTATACCACTCTTCATTAAAGTAGCAATTGTATCCTACACTCCTTCCTAAAGTTCGTCTTCAATTGCAGTAGCTCCAAGAATTTCTAAATTTTGCTCAATTTCTTATGCAATCTCCGCTAACTAAGATTCTCTATTAGCAATTGAGTTTTTGGCGTCATTATATTTTTTTTCGAATTTTTATACTTCTTCATTAGATAATTTCCTTCTTGCTATAACAAGAGTTCTTAAACCTTTTGTTGAGAATTCTATTAAATGCTAATTTAACTTTTCGTATTTTTAGTTTTGAGATGCCAACTAAAGCATAATATTATCAGCTCCTTTACAGAACAATCATGCTTAATCTTCAATCTTTACTACTAAAGACATTCTTTTCCTATTAGCGTTAAACTCATTTATTCCTACTACTTAATACTCCTTTATCTATCCAAACTTTTATAAGCTGTATTTTCCAAATTTCGATCTCATAAATTTATATCCAAAGCATCTAGCTGCTATAACGAGTGCTTCTTCATCTGGGGAGGACGAAACATATTCTATCTAATTAGTGGCTTGATCTGACTTAGCTATTACAGTATGACATAAGCTGATTACTTCTAAGAAATCTTGCACATCTTAATTATTTAGGTTATCAATTAAGCTTTGGTCATAAAACTTGAATCCGTTATGGTTTTCTTGTAGTACTACTTCAGGAGTATTAGGTGATGGCATTTTTCCATAGATTTAGTTTTTGATGGAGCACATTCTAAACTCCATTTTATTTTCAGTTAAAGTTCCAGTCTTATCACTAAATATGTACTCTATCTATCCTAAGTCATCGTTTAAATCACCTGTCTTAGCTGAAGCAGGAGTGTCACTAATTTTATCGTACATATTTATATCTCATTGAATGAATTTAGTCTGAATAACTCTTACTATATCCATAGTGACAAACAACGAGATTGGTACTAAATTGTTATAGAGGATCAAGAAAGTTATAAACTGCAGAAAGGATCAATCGTCATCACCATTGAATGTTGTTAAATCGTATTTTAAGTTAAAAAAGTAAGAGTGAATAGTTGAAGAGAAAGTCATGGCTATTAGTAAAAGGAATATTAAAAATATATAGTAATTTACTTTCTTTTCTATATTAGATTTCTTCTTCTATATATTTTACGAGTTCTGCATTAATTTTGTATCGCGACCCGTAAAAACTGATAGTCCCAAGACTCATTAAGTATTTTTAAGTGTGCTGCCTCTAAGCAGAACGTTATTATTATCAATTGTGAAAGCTCTTGGCCAGTTTTTAAATCTAAGTGATCCTTCAAAAGTGTATAGCTTTTTATTAGGTACTTCAGTTATAAGAAAGCCATCTACGATCTCTTCAATCAAGTTAGCATGATTATCTTTATCGTTAAACAAGTTTTAGGTCTCTTTTAGTGCACTCTTTATCTTAAGGTTATTTTCACCATCTAGCTCTATTGTTTCGATATAGCACGTTCCATCTTCACTTGTACAAAACACAATCATGTCGCAAGGAATTTGCTGGTTATTTTCTACTAAAATATACTGAGAGACTAGAATATCTCGTCATTTGATGTTCATAAAGCCTTTTCCCTGCTAATAGACTAGAATATTCCTATTATTGATTTATCTATCCATCACGTGTCTCTTCCAGTCTTCATAAGCATCTTTGATAAGAGTCACAGTTAGAACTACACAAAGAGGAAGAACAGTTGATCAAGGATTAGTCGGAGAAAGATTCAAAGGAAGGAGCTAGAGAATTGAAACTGCTAAGAATCAGCAATTTGCAGATCTATGGAATTGATGAAGCAAGTTCTTAGGAAGGAGGCTTAGAATAGTGTATTATCCAGTGGAAATATAGTTATTAGTGTATAAGTTTGCTTAACCTTCACCTCCGTTTATGAAAATTTCTCGTTGCTCTTACTTCTCTTAATTTGAAGTTGGTTTTATTTTCGCCATTTATAAACAAAATTAAACCTAAAATTTATCTTCAAATTATGTGGAAATAAACTTTAAGAGTATAAACAAACTTACACCCATTTTCTTTTCAATTATTAGTTTATATACCTTCTTATTGACATTTATATAACGATAACCGAAAGAATTTCTTATGAACTATCTTAGAGTTTTAACATAGTTAAATAAATACTCACTTCACTCTGCTGCTTCATTAGATGCATTCTTAGCTACCGAGAAAATAAAATTTTCGTATAAGCTTAAAGTACTAAGAATTGACAAGTTTCCTAGAATATTTTTGAAACTGACAAGCAAATTAAATTAAAAGCTTATTTATATCTTTAATATATGTCTTAAGCTTCACTCCATATTCTAAAATTAAAATTAATAAAGCTTTTAGCTTATTAAACGGGTATTATAAAATAAGTTTTGAATAGATTTTTGCAATAAAACAGAATGATTTATAAATTATTTATCCTGTCATCTACTTTTAAACATTTTTATATATGCATTCGATATCTGTTTTACGCTACCTCGCTGGAAATATATTGAATATTTATGAATATCTCTATCAATTATATAAAAGAAGCTTCTTTTAATTATATTTGCATCTATCCCTTTACTTAACTTATAAAAGTTGAGATGTAAATATATTAGTTCATAGAGATAGTAGAATCTTTCAATCATCCAATTCAATTTTGTCAGCCAGCTTAAAGTTTAATATTTTATTGCTTTTAGTCCTCTCTCATAGACAAACATTCGCATAAATATTTAAATTGCGATTTGCTATATAAAAGCTAGGACTAATAAATTTGAACAGCAAGTTAGATTTCTCATTATTAATATTCACTAAAGTGAATAAAAGGTATAAAGGTTCCTCTAACGGTTGCTTGAACTAAATAAGTTTATAAGCAATGTATCCCTAGAATTAACTTCTGCAGTAATTTAATAATCATAGGATTCTTTTATTTAATCTCTTAAATTATTATTTCATTGCTAAGTGTAATTCTATCCTACCAGTTATTTTATGCTATAATAAGCAACAACCATTACCACTTTTCTATGGCTCAAATTTATTATTCCTAATTAATTTAATAGGTTTTGACTATTTCCTTTACTGGTTCTTATACTATCTACTTCCAAAACTGAGATATATTTCAGCATATTAGATATAATTAACTTGAGCAGGTTGTTAAAAGTAAAAAAATTCAACCAGGAATATAAAGTAGCAAAGAATGAGAGGATTAGTTTTGATTTAGAGTTAATAAATTTTAAATAAATACCTAATATAATCCTTTTATATTAAGCAGCTTCTGATTATGCATTTATGCAATAAAATAGAAATTTTTAAGTTTAGCTTTGATACTTTATAGCTAATACCTTCGATCCATTTATTAATTAACTAATTTAAAATTATCTAAGTATCCCTTATCTCCTTTATTCCCTCGCTTTTAATCAGGGATCTATTATAATCCGTTTAGTATATTTAATGAAATACATATACAGAACTAACAAAAGCTAAAATAATAACTTAGTTTAAAGCATATAATAATATCAAGTATATCTAAATAGAGAAAAAGGAGATATTAATACATCTTAATCAGTTTTAGTTACCAAGAATATTACTATTCAATTTCTTTTTTCTCTATTCTCCTTTTAAGTATCTCTAAGCCACTTTAATATAATGCTTATCTGTTTTCACAAAATTAATTAATTGGATCTGAGCAAATTATAATATACTTTTCTTATTTTATATCAATCTATTTATAACAGAATATAAAGTTGAAATATTTTAGTTTAAAGTAAGCTAATCCAGCCTTTTTATACAATTTTTTCTTAAAGAGAAACTAAATTTCTATATTATGATGTACTTGCTTAGTAGCTAATTTTATATCATTTTACAATAAATTAATGCTTTAAGTTTAATAAAAATTAGTTTCTTTATTTATAGTATTTATAGTAAGTCTGCTCTGCTTTAAAATACTTACAATAAATAATAATAAGGTTTAAACAAAGAGGATTTTGGATATATATTAGAAGTTATCCAAGTAAATGATTCTATAAGAAAGTTTATCTTTAATCTCAAACTAAGTATTTAAGAGAATTGTTAGATAAACAAGCTTAAACTTAGGATTTATTGAATAAATATGAGCCACCATTAATCTAAAGCTTATCCTTCTTATATACAAGTTAAAAGGGTTTTAAATGTAAATATAACAATAAAACTAAGAGATATAAGAAGATTTATTTGCATATCTTTAGTATTTTATATTAAATATGAAGGATATTTCTATTTTGTATATTTCTGGAGTATTCAATCATATATAGGAACTAGTATAAATTAAGTTGCTTAAGGTTATTACGTTTTTCGTTAGTAGTATATGAAGCAATAAATCTACTTTGTAGATTACTGACTTCTAGTTATTAGTAGCAGCAGGTTACTAATTAGATAAAAGGTAAATAAAAAGTTTATTTAGTAATAATTCGATTAAAAGCATATTTCTCTGGACTAAGCAAGGATTTATCAATATCTTTATTACAGCCCCATTTTAAAATATTTCTTAAGATTAATAATCTTTATTTAAAGTATCTCATCCATTTAAATACTTAACTATTTAGTTAAGTTATCTAACGATATTTTCAAATCGTTATTTTTATAAATTTTACATCATTCACATGGGTTATGCTATATACGAAAATAAAGATAAATAAATTATAAGAACTTTAAAGAAATAGGAAAAAGGAATTTAGCATAGTTTCTTTAATTCAATTGGATTTAAATTTACCATCTGGTTAGTTAACCAGTGGAAAAATATATTAGGCTCAATAGCTGTAGAGTTACTCTATTTGCCAGAGTAATTAAGTCACATATTCCAGAGTTTTCTATAAATTTGTTATTGAAACTATCAGATATAATCTTAAAAATTACCCATATAACTTAATAAGTTTAAATTTTAAAGATTGCTAGTCAAAAATTTGTTTGATATAAGAGTTATAATAACTCAGGTAAAATTTAAACTAAATATCAATTTATTAGGATCCAAGTTGTTTAAGTTTTTAGTTATAGAAACATTTATATAATTAGTTAAGGATTTAAGTAAATATATTTAGAGCAATAATTTTAATTTATTTTAGATTTCTAGATTCTAAATACTTCAAACTCTTATTTTTGCTACTAGTTTTTAGATTTTAACTAATAGAAAGTATTATAAGTTCTTATTAACGCAAAATATTTTATAACTTGTACTATTAATTAATGCATTTCTATATTAGTTTTAGTTATTGTAAATAACTAAAGTTAATACATTTATTTCATAACTCTTAATAAAATTAATTCCTTTTTCACTTAAATAGATTTACCTTTGATGCATGTTAATACAACTGACTTTAATTATTTACTTTATTGAAATCAGCATTTTTGCAGCCATCAAATAATTATTTAACTTTTCTCATAATAGCTAAGTAACTCAAGTCCCTTAATTTGGTCTAAATAAGATTACGATAGGAAGAAATAATCTTAATTATGCATTGCTTGCTTTATTTAAGCAACATTTTTGATAAAATGCATTGATAGAATATTCTCTTTTAAGTTAATTTCTAAACAATATCTCCAATTTATGATATATCTAGTGATAAATTATGAGAGGCCAGTTTTATTACTTTAATAAGCTTTGAGTAGATGTAAATAGCTTATAATTTCTAAAATTATAAAAGCTAAAAGCAAATTATTTATTATCTAGTTATAGTTATAAGTTATATGTCTTTAACTCCTGTATGCCTTTTGCTATCATTTATTTTCTTTGCTTTTCATTTTTAGTTTTATAAGTAGAATTATTTGCATTTTATTTCACCCAGATTGTATGTGAATTATAGGATAAAATAAAATTAGCTTTAACAACTAATAGAAATAGAGTTTCGATAGAGATTGTTATTCTAAGAAGTAATTATTATACTAATGAATCCTCCCTATTTCTATGACTCAAAGGTATGTTTTATTTATAGTGCCTCTCTCTTCAAATTCTTTAAGTTATTATTTAACTTTAGAATAGATCAATTCTGCTCATTTAGATTATGGAATTAAGTTTTTAATTTAACTAGTTGCTATGATTTAATGCTATCATTAGTTTAAAATATAGCAAGCCTAACTAAAGAGTTAAGTATAATTTAATTAATGAATTGCTATGTTTATTTATAGTTGAGATGCTTCTTTATTATTATTTTATTTTATAAACAAATGTTACATTCAAAATTTTGAGCATACTTCTATCGTTATTAGCATCACTAGCTTATATCTCTATGTTAAGAAAAAAGTTCTTAATTAATATTTCATTTTCCTTATAATATTAATTCACTAAAGTTAGTAGCCTATTTTGTTATATAGTATATAATATAGCATGTAAAACCTCACAGCTATCATTTATACCAGAGCTTTCTTTTTCTAAAATAAAAAATCACATATATATAAATAGTTTAAGCCACAGTTTATCTTTTGAAGCCTAGCTTTTTATATTCAACTAGTAAAGCAAATAATTAAAAAAGAAATATAGATCTAATTAATACCTCTTAGTGCTAGAAAATAAACTCATTAGAAAAATGAACCAAATAATAGAAATTAGATAAAAGGAATTTAGATATAAAAATCTAAATTTGATAGTTTAAAATATTTAATATGCATCATTTACATTTTCCATAGCTCTATGATTCATAACTTTAACTGACTTATCAAAATTCGCATAGATATTATTATCCTATTGTAAGCTAGTTCAACTTAGTTAAACTAATAGTTCTCTTTAATTTCCCCTTTCTTTAACTTCCAATCTAATAAAGCTTAATCTTAAAGCCTCTAAGTCTATTGAGCTTTCTCATCTCATTAGCCTAGCCTGTTCTAATAAAAGGAAGGGTGCTATTAAGAAAGCTTGGTATACATGGGTTGTAATTTATTTAATTGTTAAATTTAATTTAAATTCTTTAATTATCTAGCAAGATGGAAAATAAGCAACTACAAGAATTATAGAATCTTAGAAGTGACTACTTAAAGATGCAGCAAACAGTGAACTAGTTTAGGAAAAAGCTTCAATAAGTAGATAAATAGATAATAATGAAAATAAATGAAAAGTCTCATTTTAATTAAGTAATTCAGTTCTTTAATGTTAATGATGTTAATAAACTCCCTTATGACAAACTAATCTAGATAATCCCTAAGTTGTAGCAGTAAATTTAGATGGTTTATAGTATTTATTCGCAGCTATCTAAATAGACTCAAGAATCTGGCTTTAGAAAGTATTTTATGAATTAACTTATAAGTAACACACAGCAGAGCCCTAAGAATTTGATAACAACTGTTAAGAGTATTAATAATATATATACTAATTAGCTAGATATGACTAAGGAGCTTTAGAACGGTTAAGTAAATCACATTCCACAAGAGGTTAAAAAGGAAAATGTGGAGTAGAAAAATTTAGCAGTATAGGAGAGTTAAAAATAATAGATAATAAAGAATAAATAAGCGAACTAATAATTACTAAGTCCTTAATAAAAGGCTATCACTTAGAAAAATCAATAGAAGCCTTTATCTATAGACCAACACCATTTAAAGCAAAACTAAGCAATGCGCTTGGAAAAAGAACAAAGCACTACGCCTGTCCAAAATTTGGACAGCTAAAGTATATTTAAGAAGAGAAAAATTGAGGAAAATGAAGTTAAAATTCCTTAAGAATATCAGCAAGAAATATCTTTCTTGCAGAACTGTGGATATAATATAGTATTTTTTTCCTAAGATGAGTAAAAATTTATGAAAATAATTCATAATAAATTACAAAATTAAAAGCTTGTTATCAATTGCACTGACATGAATATTATGTTTGCAGGTAATTAATTATACAGTCTTGGCTAATAATCATTTAATTCCACCTAAAATGGGAGTTCTAAATAATATTATGGAAGTTGTGAAATAATGGAATAGACTAATTAAAATATAGCAAGAAGATATCACTCCAGATAAATCCTCAGAGTGAGAAAGCGAGCTTTCATTAGCTCTGACTTTTACGATATTTTTAATTAAATTTCTTGTAAATTTAGTATTTGGTAGTTTGAATACTTTCATGTTAGCAATATTTAATCACTGCTTCATCATCTAACTATATAATCCAGCTTAATGAATATTTTATTCATAGATGCCACTAAAAGTGTCAATAAATATTGATAATGAGTATGAAAATAGTCCTTAATCAAATAAATTTATTATGCATTTCTTTAAGAGATAAATTAGATTTACTTTAACCCTTAAATGCATAAATATCCATTTATCTTAGACTTTCACTAGCTAAGACTGCTTGTTCATTATAGCTTGCTAATAAATAAATGAGCTCTTCATTAATCTAACACCAATTAGGAGCAATAATTCCCTTTTATAATAATTGAACTAGTTATAATTTATGAAAGTATTAAAAATTTAGGAGCTTAAACTTAATTAAAGCACTAAGACTATAAGAGAAATAAGAATAGATATTAAGAAAATAAGTTTACTTTATACTTAATTCTGAGATAATTCACTGCAAACTGATTAAAATCTTTATTATATGTAAATGGATGAAGGTATAAAACAAAATACATCAATAGACAATATCTAGTTAACTACAAAATCAGCTCATCACTTGTATTAAGATACACCTTTACTTTTCTACCATTCTAGATTCTCTTTTATTTCTATTATATTCTTATTAATTGAAAAATACCTAAGATAACTAGTTTTAAATTATTATCTTAAAGGTATCAAATATTTTTTCTATTATGCTGTAAATAAAAACTGCATAAAAGATTTAAACAGGAAACTTATACCAGATAAAGTTGGTAATTTATAGTAATAAAACAATAGATAAATTATACCTCAATTTAATAGGGCAAAACCCTTTTGTATACTTTATCTTGACTTCTAAAGAATTTTTTATTTCCCTCTTAAGTAAAAATCTTAGTTAATATCAACCTTTTTAATTTCCAAGATAGACTATGGCTAGATAATTAACTAGCTAGATTATATAAACAGGTGTATAATTAAATCAAAGGAGATTGCATACTAAGAGTATAATTTGGTATGCTGTAGGATTAAGTTAGATAATAAAGTTGCACGTTATTTAGAAATAAAATTCGTTATTTTTACTCTTCATTTACAAAAAGAAAAATCATCAATAATGCAGAGCCTTGAAAATTTCCATGATTAGAATAAGGAAGAAAGCTGCAGATTAATGGATTTAAATAAGCGAGCAGAGGATTTAGTTAATATAAGTATTAGTTCTTTAAGAGAATCTAGCATACCATACGATTTTACTTAAGAAAAGAAATTGCCAAGACTCAAAACTATAAAGCAATTTGAGAATTTAGATGAAGAAAATGAAAATACAAATGAACATGAAAAAAGAATTAAAGAATGACTTGAAATCAGCTCTTTTGATGGAGACCTATAAAGTAACAACCAAGAACCGTCAGAAAATTTAAGCGTTGCACGTGTTAGAGCTGCTTCGACGACTCTTTGCGACTAGAAGCATCTAATATCCTACGATTATGCTTAAAAAAATAAATAAAATTTGAATAAATCTGAATGTAGCGATTGTAAGGTGTTTTTACAATCTGTCAAATTTTTACGTCAGAAAATTGCTGAAGTTGAAATAGAAGTATTTAGATCTGAGCAAGCGAGAATAGAGGCTTAGGTAATCAATCAACAGCTGTGCAATAAATTATAATAGATTAAGGAAATTTCTAACTAACAACAGAACGAATATTCTTCATGCACTTGCAGGATTATATGAATTTTAGTATTTATTTGCATATTTCAATAAAAACCTTCAGATTCACTAGCTATCTTACATCAAAATCCTTCTTCAATTTTATTCCTCTTAATTTTTTATTTTGTAACTCCTTTTTAATAAGAGTTTTATACGCTTTATTATATTAGCCAATTTAATAAGAAAGTATAATCATTGGTCTCAATATGATCATAATGCCCATGTATTACAGTTAGATAAAAAATTACATAATCAAGCTAATTTAGCTTTACTTTTGACTTTAGATAGATATATAAAGCAGGAATGTCATAAGCCTAAATCACTATAAACTGAAAGATGAATAAGAGACTTTAATATCTTTCTAGATAGTTTAAGTATGGAAATAAATTTTAATTATATAAAGGTTTATTTAATTCTTAATCAATAAATGTTTTATAATCTCTACAACTGACTCTTTATATTTATACTCTGAAACTAGTTTTAATTCCCTCAATGATAATTAATATTTAATTAGTTAAATTTCTTCTATAACAATAACTAGAAATAAACCTTAACTCTACATCTTTTAATTTAAATCTACTAAATAATAAAAATTTAACTTTTTAATTCTTTTATTCCTTTACCAACTTAGTTAAATTATCCTTCTTTAGTAACTCATAGCCTCGAGAATAGCTTACAATTATCTTTTCTCTTATTGCTAGCTTCTAGTATCCTGTTGCTAATGCTGTACAATGAATAGCTTTGACTAATCTGAAAGATATTAGTTTAATAGTATTATAAGACTAGAAGCTCTTTACCTTTTGAATTAAATCTCTTAGTATTATAACCTTACATCTATTTAAACTCTTTGCTATGCAACTGAATATTAGTAGAGTTTAAATTAACTTCCATAACTAACATCTTAAGTCTATTTAATCAATCTATTTTTCTAAGTTTTAATCTAAGAAAGTAATTTAAAAATAGATCCAGATACTAAAAAGGCTATGCAATAAATAGATTTATAAAAAGGATACAAATAGAGATGAATAGAATGTAAGGGATAAGGAGTGTGAACAGAGATAAAGCAGAAGATTTATTTTATAAACTAAACAATAAAAACAATAAGCTTTAGAGCTATCAGAATAAAGATAAATATTACATTATGAAATTAAATAAGGTTAATTAAATAAGACCAATCCATTCTTTTAATTTAATTAAAAATGAAGATTAAGGATGAAAGCTTCAAGCAATACGATAAAAACAGTTAAGTTCACTGCTTCATTTTAAATTTAAATGAAAAATAAGATTAAAACTTGTTCTTAGGTGAGCTAGATTAAGTTCATAATCTTTGCTGAGAGAAGCAGGAAGATTTGCATTTGTGAGTAAGTGTTTTAGATAAGATGGATGAAATTTTAGAAACGAAGCCTAATGAATAAATAACGCTATAGATACTCAAAGCAACTGTAGCGATTCTCAAACATTCAGTCCATAGGTTTATTTATAACTCTATTGACTTCCTTGTTTCATTCCTATCAAGTTAAAACTGGGAAATCGTTTACACTGTTCTCGAAATTTTATTCTGCCTTGTCAATCGAATAACTCCTAATATGAGAAGCACAAAAGCTCACAAGCATAATGCTCTTAGTGAAAAACTTCTAGTGATGAGTTAAGGATTCTCCATCAATTGCGTTACTAATGTTTCACTAACTAAACTTGCTTCACTTAAAAATGTAGAGATAGAATCTCAGTAGCATTTCCGTTATTCTAAAGATTAGAATATTTTCACAGTCGAAATTGACATTAACGATTAAACATGTCTTAATGAACTTGTGCAAAAAGTCCCTGAAGAGTACTAATTTTCTTTCCTTAATCGATTGAGAATTTCAAGGGAATTAAAATCAGACTAATAACGACTAAAAATGGTAGAAATATAATTATTTTCATTAGGCATTTTTGCACAGCAATAAGCTGAAAGTAGCTACCTTAAAAAATTTGCAAGATGTCAGCCAAATGATTTGCTACTCCCAGAAATTATAAAGTTATTGCAAATGGAAACTACTCCTTAAATACACTTATAAGCTATTAACTGCTTAAGTGCTTTTTTAGTAATAACGGAAGGATAAATCTAAACGATTAATGAACAAAGATTATTATTAAACAATACGATAGCAGCTCTTGAGTGCTAGTTATAGCATGGACTAATATAAACCTTATTGAGAGATGCTACAAAGCTAAATCAACCTCCTTGCTTGCTCCCTTTAAGTACAGTCCAATATACTCCATTTTTATCTTCATTGCTTCATCTAACATCAATAATAATTGATTATTAATTTAGGTAATCATCAGGCCATGTTTCAGGAATGACTGCAAGTTTACTCAATTTGATATAAATTCCAGATCAGTCTTACATATTTTCCTTGACGGACAGTCAGTTGGGACTTAAACTCCTTCAAAATCTAATATAGCATAATATTGAAGTATTCAAGGATTTAGGAGGTATGGATAAATTGATTACTGTTATAATAAAAGAAATATAAATAGCTTGTGGGTAACTCAAATGTCCTGCCTATCTTTAGGGGGAAGAAGTTAATCAGAAAGATAGATTCAATTTAATTAGAGCTTTGCTAAGGACACTCAAAATTGCTGTTACTAGATGAAATGGTTAAGTAGGATAGCATACAATGTCTACGGGAGCTGTTCGTAAAATCTTAGAATATCAACTTCCTTAGACTTTTTCTATCGTTTTAGAAAATTAGATAGAAGATTTATTCGAAGCAATCTTTTAATTCTTCACTTAGATAATGAACGATCAACCAAATTTAATTCCTGAGTTCATATCAAATGGTCTAATTCCATCAGCTCTATAAAACTTTAGTCAAAGAGAATTGCCTACAAACATTAAGATCGTATAATGCATACCTCGCTTCTTATCAGCACTATAACTGCACAATGATGGTCTACCTTTAATTGAAGCGAACAAAGAGATAATTAAAAAGGTTATATGAATATTGATAGACGAGAAGCACAATCTTACAGAGAATACAGCTAGCGAAATCGGAGAACTACTTAACAATGTAATCTAAAGAATTCCAAACATAATGGAATCAATTTTATAGCATATTAATGACATACTTATCGAATTTAATAATTTTAGTAAATAGTTCTACACCCAACTACATGAATTAGAGTCAAACGTTGATGAGAATCTTGATAAAGCAAAGTAACAAAAAAAGTAAAAGTGGTTTGATTTGTTTGGTCATCTTACTAAGTTTATAACTAGTTTATTTTAGACTAATGTATTACTTTCTAGGTAGTATATTGAGAAATTTGGACTCTAGTCTATAATGAATCTATTTAAAGCTCCAATTACTTCTAACAGCCATGGTAATGACTATCACAATGGCTGATGCATTTTCAAGCATTTAAGCTAGAATGTTTAAGAAATAAACGAATAGGTAACTTAATGCTTGCTAGAAGGTCTTGAAAACTTCCAGAAGTTTCTGGGAATTCCTCTCAACGAGTGTAAGGATTTAAGTGATATTTATAATAAGCAGGACTTTTACGAATCCTGGGGTTTGCATACTGCTTAAGACGTAATAATCTGCTTGCTTAACTATATAGAAAGCTGCACTGAACTTAGCAAGATTATTAATAGCCAACAAGTGAAAATTCCTAATTAATCTCTGAACTTTATCCTATCCCAATTAGGATAAATCTTAAGAATCCTCATAAAAGAGCAAGCTCGTCTTGCTACTAGTCATTAAAAAGAACCAGTCATGATAAAAGACATTAATGTGGCTATTGATACAACAGAAATAGAAGATCATTCCAATAAAAACTGATTAGAAAATTACTTCTTCACTATCTAACTTACTATTCGTAAATTTTTCAGACAAATGGCAAAACTTTAGACTTCAGGTAGAAATTTAGATGAAGCAGCTGTTTTAACTAAGCAAAGTTTGGGAACAGTTATTAAAAACCTAACTGACGAAATAATAATTCCAATAGAGCGTAGCGAGCTGCTATATATGTTTACTCTTATCCTATCAGACTGTTACAAGATCTTACTATGCGAAAACACTTCAGGAATATGTATTATATCCTTTATTTCATTAGGAGGTCTAGATAACTTACTGAAGTTTTTGAACAACTTAATAAACTATGCCATTTAAATAGACCAATAAGAGCTTAAACCTAAGGAGTGCTGCAACTTGATTCAAATTTTATTCAATTTGTTAGGTAAATTTTTAGATACTTTTGTAACATCTAAATATACTTAAGTCATGCAAATAGCTCCATAGTACTAGAATTCTAACAAATTTATTTGAACCATTTTTAAGTAGATTATACAAGAAATCTTATTATCCAATCCAGTACCTCATGAAACTATTTATACGACTATATTTAGACTTTCATCATAGTTCTATCAAAGTTAAGTAGAAATGACCAAAAGATTTTTAGATGGAAGAGGAATTTTTCATTCTGGTACTTTTATAGGAAGTAGAAATCGATGGAGTACTTCTGATTAAGAACCTTTAAGACAACTTATCGATATGGGGTATTAATAAGCTCACGCTGAATAAGCTTTATTATCTATAGGATCTAGCTCAGTTGAATAGGCACTTGAATGGCTTTTGAATCATCCTCAAGAAGAATCGATGTCATCTTATGATTTAGTCAGTGAAGAATAGTGAAAACAGTTCGTAGACTAGTGCAATAACTATATTCCACACTGTCTTATTATCTCCTTAAGTACATGTTCTAAAGATTTAAATGAACCTCTTGTTAAGTTCTTGCAAAGATCCGAACTTCAGCCCTAAGTAAAAGAAATAGCCTACATGCTAAGCGATGAAATCTACTTCTATGCAAATTTAATAGATCCTTAGATCAACAAAAACAAATTTGAAATAAAAGTTCCCTTCTAAATATAGCAAATATTAGAAGCTAGATAAGCTTAAGAAATTTCTAGTGAAGAGATTAGCAAAAGGTTCTTAAACCTGTTAAATGCAACAGCCATTCTCGTGTACAAAAACAAAAAGATAAAGAAGTATCTAATGAACTAGAACACCATTAAAGTATTAGTTTCCTTCTTAAAAATCAAAAATGAATTGCTAGGACCAATTTGTCTCATTCTAGATTCTTTTATCCATTATCATATCTCCCATGACTATGATTTTATGAATTAGTTCTTAAAAAAGAATAGCAAGAAGCATTCTATCTTTACTATCAGCCAGTAGATGGAAATCATTAATATATTAGCAGAAAAAATAGATACAATGTCAGCATAAAATTTGCAAGCTTATTTATAGTTAGTAACCACATTAACACAACAGTACGAAATAGCAAACTAGTTTTTATAGCTGAACGGGTTGTAGTAGTTACTTCAACTTAAAGGAGAAAAATCAAGATTCAAAGGAATAGTAATTTCAACTTATAATATAATAAAAAACTTGACTGAAGATCAAAATTTAGTAAGATTAATGTTTGAAATCAATATCAAAAATCTCACATTGGAAAAATCAAGCATCAACCATTTTCTAAAGTAAAACCTAAGCTTAATAAACAGAGACAAAAAACTATTTGTAATCCTTACCCAGGGACTTTGCAATATTAATTAAGAATTTATATAGTTGAAGCCTGAGTTTAAATCAGACTTAAAGTAAGATAAAAAAATTGAAGAGTAGAAAAAGAAGACTGAGGAACTTAAAAAGAAAAATGAAGAATCTAAGAAGAAAATAGAGGAGAAGAGACTTAAAAAGGAAGAGTAAAAGAAGAAAAACGAAGAAATTAAAAAGAAAATAAAAGAAATATCTTCTTAATAAGGAACTCAAGTAGTTGAAATCTTATGAAGCCAAATAAGTCAGATTGTAAATGAACAATCTGAAGATAGAATTTATGATCTAGATCATTTAACTTCAATGCTAGCTGACATCCTATAAACATATCCCTTTTTCATTAAATGTTTGAAAGGTAAGGAAAAAATAAGCTTTATAGTATAAAAATTAATTCCCTTTAAGTAGAAAGATGAAAATAAGACAGTTACCTATATAGTAAAGCTAATAAAAGCTATGATTTTCAAATAAGTGAGTAGCAAATTCAACCAGATAGCCGCACAATAACATTTACAAATGCTGTTACATAATAACTATCCAATGCAAATTGCAAAGAAGAAGTTTTTATCTGAAGTAGTTAAACTTTTGATGACTTGCAATAGTACAAAAGAAAATTAAAATCTGATCTGCAGATAATCCTAAGTACTTCTATAGCTTCTTTCCAATCCCGTAAAGCATCCATTCGCCACTAATAACTCACTTGAAATAGCGAAATTTCTAATTAAGTAGAATATAATGCAAACACTTAGCAGGATAATTAACTAAATTGAAATTGAGAAAATGCTTGAGATGTAAGATGTTTTAAGCTTACTTAATGTTCTATATACTTGCAGCTTTTAACTAGTAGCACATTAATAAAAAAGCGACGAAGCTTTTAAAGGATAATAATAAGAAGATGAAATGGATTTAGAAAATGGATAATAAGAAGATTATGATGAAGATGAACAAGATGATATTACTGAAGATGAAGAGGATGAAGATGAAGAACTATTATAAGAGGATGAAGAACATGAATAAGAGGAAGAAGAATAAGACTAAGAGGATGAGGAATAAGAATAAGATCATCATTTCCAATAGCATTTAATGGAAGAAGATGAAGATGAAGTTGAAGAAGAGGAAGAAGATGCAAATAATGAATTTGATTCGCTAGATATTGAAGTAATAAATGCAAGTCGTGCAACTAATTAGAACGAGTTCTGGGAGTTAGAGTAAAGAAGCTAAACTCACCATGCAGCATTCTAAATGCATTATTTACATGATTTAAATTAGAGACGAAATCCAGCAGCTTAATTAAGATAGATGATTCGTAGATCTGAAGAAAGAAATAACTTAAACCCTCAAAACAGAAACTAACAGCAATATAATCAAATCCAAGATTTCGAAAGTTTGTAAATTCATCCTTTATTCTCATAATAAAGGAGATCTCCTTTTGATTCATATAGAGGATTGTATAGATATCGAGAAGAAGACCTAGAGTTTTCTTTCACTAGAAGTTTTAGATATCAATTCTTAGATGATGAACTTTCATAAAAAAACAACGATAGACTTTTACGTTAAATTCAATAAATATTTCAGCCAACAAGTGCAAACAATATTTAGCAGCCTAGATCTTTCTTCTCTTTATTTCAAAAGAAATAGGAACAAAAATCATCTTATGATGATCAAATGCTAAGAAATATAGGAATTGATCCTTCAGTTTTATCAGCTTTACCTGCAGAACTTAAGGCAGAGGCGATTGCTTTGCATATATAGCAGCATGGTTCGTAGTAATAGTAAAACTAGTAGTAGTAAAATCCAAATATTGCATCTTAACTATATCAATAGGACTAACCTTAAGAAGGAATTTAGTTACCAGAAATTTAGTTACCTGATGTTGATTTATCTGTTATACAATAACCCTAATAAGCAGAGATACTCCAAGTTTAGGATAATATTTAGGATTTAAGCTAAGGCAACTGATAAACAGTTAATATCTAGTAGAATTAGTAAATCTAAATACAGCCTCAAGAATAGATTATTGATCTTTAGCAATAAGTTGGGCTATAAAATTAGTAGCAATTATGATAGCAATCCTTTTAACAAGATTAAATCCCATCTTTTGCTTCTTTAGAAGTATAATTATAAGAGAGTGAACAAGCTAAGTAAAACTTATAGCAAAATTAGAACTTGGAGTAAATAGAAAATCAGAATAAAGAATAAGTTTAAGCAGAAGCCTCTTAACAAAGCGAAAATTAGAGTTAATAATAGTCCTAGTAGTCTCAGTAATAGATCTAAGGCTAATAGTCTAATAGTTAATAGCAAAACAATGCTTAATCTGAATAGAATTAAAATAAAATAAGTGAAGAAATATTAGCAGAGCTTCCTGAAGATATTCGCTAAGAAGTTCTTGAAAATCAAAGTTTGTACTTAAGTGAATATAATAATGCTACTTTTGTGGAATCTTTGTCGCCTGAGTTAAGAAGAGAAACACTAATGACTTGTAATGAATCTTTCATAAGAACTTTACCATAACAATACTAGCAAGAAGCTAGAAATTTACAAGAAATATATAGATAATAAAGAGAAGTTAGACCTCTTTTTGGTAACAATCGTAGATATAAGCATTTTGATTTGTAGAAAATAATAACCTAGTCAAAACTCTATGATCTATGGGAAATAGAAGCTAAAACGGTTATTCAAATCATCAAAGCTTTATTTTTAGCAATTCCTATATCCAAGGAAAAATACCATAAGTTAATCCTGCATATGACTGTTAATCCAGTAAATAGATCTTAGATTCTAGATTGCCTTATGAGAATACTAGTCAACGATTGAGTATCAGGATTTCCTCCTAAACAGTTTTATGGTGAAATAGATCCTCAAAATACAGTCTAACATATTATACTAAATAGAGTCTTGGATATCTTAAAAATGCTATCAATTAAGAACCCAGCAATACATTTAGAGATAGATAGTTGCCATGAATAATCAATCATCAGCAAAGAGTTACCAAAATAAGCAAGTTTAATCGATCTTTTAAAGATGCTAAAATACAATCAGCACATTTTGCCGCTTTCTGATTTCCTATAAAACATACTCAATAAAATGGAGTAATTTCCACAGTTAGATGAGCTATAAATAAAAGAAATATGCTAGATCTTGAACTGTAACACTAACAATGAAATACATAAAAACATTTCCTAGATAGTTAAAAGCATCGCTAAGCAAGAGTCAAACAAAACTATTTTAAGTGGCACTCTTCTGCAGATAGTTTAGGAACTAAGTAGTTAAGTTGCTTTATCGTTTAACTCTCTTAGTGTAAAAAATGAAACAGAACAAAAAATATACAAAGTGTGTCTTTTACTTAAAAGCATTGATAGCTAAATTTAGATCAATTTAAATGATCTCTGGGAGAAACTGTCTAGTACCTTAGATGAAATTACTGAAAACTCATCTGAAATTTCTATAGCTGCCAATCCTAAAATATCTCGATTATTACCAGTAATCGAAGCGTTCTTTTTAACACAATAAGATGCCTTCTAAATAAAGAATGTCGAAAACTTACTTTCTACACCCTAAAGAGTGGACGAAGAGATTAAAGAAGAACCTTAAACTTTTGTTTACAAATTTTGTGAGAAGAATAAAAAAGTCATTAACATGCTTATTAAGCAAAACCCTTCATCCCTTAATGACTCTTTCCGTTAAATAATGTTGGCAATGCCTTCTTTAATTGATTTTGATAATAAGAGATAATATTTCAAAAGTGAGCTTAAAAAGTTATAGTAATAGAAGTACCATTCAACCATTTAGCTTACTGTGAGCAGAAATAAAATATTTTTTGACTCTTATAAGGAGCTCAAGTAAAAAAATCCTGAAGCAATGTATGGCAAGATATAAATTACCTTTAGAGGAGAAGAAGGAATAGATGCTGGTGGCTTGCTAAGAGAATGGTATTTGAACCTTTCCAAAGAAATATTTAACCCTAATTATGCTCTTTTTATGAAATCAGCTGGTGGAGTAACTTTCCAACCAAATCCCAACTCTGGAATAAACTAAGATCATTTATTATATTTCAAGTTTGTAGGAAGATTCATAGCAAAAGCACTAATTGATGGGTAGTTACTGGATGCATTTTTCACTCATAGCTTTTATAAACATATTTTAAGTCAGCAAGTAAGCTATACCGATATGGAAGATCTTGATCCTGAATTTTTCAAAAATTTGAAGTGGCTTTTGGAATAAAACCTGGATGACAAAGCCTTGCAAGGACAATATTATTTCTGTACAGAACTTGACGAATTTGGAAAAATCACTATAATAGATTTAATTCCAGATGGAAGAAACGTAGCAGTAACAGAGGCAAATAAAACACAATATGTGAAACTACTTTGTCATCATTAAATGACCAAGAATATCAAATAGTAATTGCAAGCTTTTCTAGAAGGCTTCTATGAATTAATTCCTAAATAAATAATTTCTATATTCGACCCCAGAGAACTTGAGCTAATAATATCAGGAATGCCAGATATTGATAGTAAGTATTTTAATTTTAGTTGAGGATTTAAAGGCAAATACGGAATATTATAACTATTCTCCTACTAGTCCCATTATTAAATGGCTATGGGAGATTCTAGAATAATTTGATGAAAGCTAGAAAGCAGCTTTTATTCAGTTTGTTACAGGTAATTTTAATAAACTTAGGAACATCAAAAGTGCCCTTAGAAGGATTTAAGTCTTTGCAAGGAATAGGAGGCATCTAGAAATTTAACATCCACAAGTCATTTGAACCTCCTGATCACTTACCAACTGCACATACTTGGTATTTTTTAATATTTAGTGTTAATCAGCTTGATCTTCCTGAATATACAAGCAAATAAATGTTAGCAGAAAGACTTACAGTGGCTATTCTTGAAGGAAAAGATGGATTTGGATTTATTTGATCTGAAATATGTATCTTACTACTAAAAATTCTTTATTAAATAAATAAAAATTAACTTCTATTAAGTTTCTTAGTTCTCTTCTTATCCATTATTTATACCTCTATATACTTTTAACTTAGAAGATTTCACTCTATGAGATATTTGGATTAAAGGATTTTATAAGTATATAGTATTGATTGTGTGAAAGATGTAGTTATTGCTAGGAAATTATCTTAACTTTGCTTTGCTAACTAAAATGTAAAAGTAGATTATTAGAAGTTTTTTAAGCATTAATATACTAGTAGAATAAGCATAAGCACATTATTTTACAATCCATTTATGCTAATAAGCTTTAACTTTAAATTTTATATCTAAGCACTAAATTTATCTGATATTTAAGAATGTTTACTTTAATAAGCTAATAAGCTAATAAGCTATACTTTAAAATAAATTTAATAAAGCATAGCAATAGAAAGTAATTAAATCAAGAAAATTATCTAAGATATGAAGATTAAAGGTATATTTGTAGTCTATTATTTCTCAAGAGAAGATATAATAAGCTTAGCTATTTACTTAGTGATTGCTAGCTTTTATTAACTATTTTTGGTATTTTTATTAGTTATTTAATCTATATGAGCTTCTATATACAAAGCTGCTGCAAAACCTAGAACATAACTAGAAAAAAACTTTGAGAGTTTTTAGCTAAAAGAATATTAAAATTTTTGGTAAAATTAATCTAATAAATATTAGGATAATAACTAAATTAAAATAGAGGATACTATAGAGGAATAACCTAAGTGACTTTAGATTTAAAATATAAAATTTAAAATTAAATTACTTTTGTCGCTTTCCTTTATCTACTTTGAATCTATTTAGTTAAAATTAAAAATATCGCATAGCTTTAACTGAATGAATTTGATAGTTTATTTTTAGTTTAATGCTATCATTTTAGTAAATTTTAGCATGAACATGTATAATAAGCTTTAGCTTATTAGTTAAATTATCTTACAATATATTATTAAGCTTTGCTATTTGAAGCTGTATCTGATGTTATGTAGCATATCATAGTGCAAATGTTTTGAAGGAATAATTAGCAAATATCTCAGTTTGATTTGCATTTGTCTCTCTATTTTTAGTAAAGCTGTAAAAATCTTAGAATTAAATAAATAGATAATACTTAATTCTATAATAAATACAGTTACTATTTAAGCTTAAATAACTAAATATCAACTCTATTTCCCTAAGTAGAACAATTTAAAACTAGGCTTAGTTTAATCCAGAGATAGCTTAGAGAATATCAAACATCACATTAAGTATAATTAGCTAACGTATGTAGAGTATGGATGGCTGAGTGTTTCTTAAGTCTGTTTAAATAATTTAAATATAAATTTAGTAGATTAAAGAAAGTCTCTTATATAGTTATTTAGTTTAATTAGATAAGTGGTTAATTCTTAGTATAGTAAATATTTAAAAGATAATTGTTTCAAGGTTCCATTGCTGCTAGCTAAGCTTATTAATTTCACAAGCTTAGAAACCTAAATAGAACTTAACTTATGTTCTAAGTTAAGAATGCTATGCAAGCTTCACTCAAATATAATGGTGAATAACGAAATTTAATTTAGTTATGGAATACTTTTAGGAGTAAGTGTAAAGAAGTATAAATAAAAAGTCTGATAAATAATTATTTTATATACCATGCATAGATTAAAATCTAAAGCTAAACTAAAGAAACTTCTAGTAAGTTAGCCATCATTTAAATATCACCAAAAGAAGATATAATTTTATAAATTTAAGCCTTAATATATTCAAAGCTATATAGAGTTTATTTAAATTAGATAGAAAAACCCTTATAATATACCCTTTATATTAATAGATAAAAATGATAATTAGCATAGCTATATTTCAATAATTAAGCTTAGATATAATAAAGAAGTTAAATTAACTACATTTAATTTAATATAAGCCTAAGTAGAAAAATCAGCAGTTTAGGTTATTTAATTAGAGTATTTAACTAATTATTTAGATATTAGTTGAAAGCTTTAGTCTCAATTATATAGTTCACACTTATATATTAAATAATGCTAAAGAAACTTTCATGATAGTCCTATTCTATTGCTTATTATGTTCTAACTGAATATAAAGCAGAAGCAAATAATATCAAAAGAACGTAGATTTTAGCAATAATCACTATTATAATGGTTTTATAATTTAGATTAAAATAATTAAATTTCAAGGAGTGGATAAGAAAGAATAATAGCAATAGATATAACTAAGTTTAGATAAAGCTAATAAATATTTAAAAATTAATATCAGATGCTTAGTTTTTTATTAGTGATATTAAATATTAGCATTTTAAGTATTATCAATCCTTTATTATTCTTGCTTATATCCGTGTAAAAAGCTAGCTTGTATAATGGTCTGTGCATATTAATAGATAAAATTTCCCAGGAATTTTTTTGGTTTTATTTGAATAAATATTAAAATGATAATGACTAAAGGAAATTTTATTAGATCTTAATCTTTGCTTTATTCTTATTTGCAATGCAATTTCTAACCAACGTAAACTAACTTTATCTTAGATAATTGAAGCAATTGCTTTTTCTCATTCAAAGGATACTAAAATTATTGTACAAAGAAGCATATTTGAAAAAAAGTGCTTAGTGATTTCTTAGCAAGCCTAATAATCTTGAATAGAGTTAATATATAGCAAAATATTTATCATCAGTAGTAATATTATATTAACTATATAGCTTAATAAGATAAGAATGAATCGCTATAGAGATTATTACAAGCTTCTTTCTTATGTAACTATATTAAGTATGCTCTATCCTTTTATCTATAACTACTAGTTATATTATCTTCATCCCTAATTTTGCTATTATTTAATTAGATTTATCTTATAGCTTAAAGAAATGTTTTAAGTGAGTATTGGCTTTTATTTTAATTAATTGGGATATTTAAAGATATATAAGATAGATATCTATTATGAAATTTAGTAAAGCAAAGGGGAAAATTAGAACAGAGCCAAGCTTAATAGACAAATCATATAAATCTTAAAATAGTTTTTATCCTCTCAAGACTAAGCTTCAACAACTTTGTCTTTTCTTCTGAAAGAACAGCCAATTGTTAGTTTACACTTACCGCCTTGAGGTTGGCACAGAATAGTATTGCAGCCTTCACACTGAATTACCGTCTGTGAATGGCTAAAAGCCGTAGTGAGATTATAACAACCTGGGCATTTCACATCCATAAAGAAAGAGTCTGGAGACTGAACTAAGCGTTTTAGCTTGTAAGTTTTTTGCTCATCTTCTGGAGTTGGATGCAACAAATCGATTTCCATTTATTAGTAGAGATATTTGAGGTATGAAGTTATAAAGCATGATATATCTGATACTGGTATATTTTGAATGTTGTTTTTTGATTTATTAGTTTTATCAAATTAAAATAATCTATTTTTAAACTTTCACATTAACTCCCATAAGATAGGTAATTAATTATAAGTATGAGATTCTTAATTTAAATGGAGTAAGCTAATAAATAAAAGGAAAGCTAAAGTTATTAATATTATTTATTCGATTTAATAAAATGTTAATTATTTTCCTCAGTTCTCTTCGGCTTCTAAACCAAACATGTCTCCGAAAGGTAATTGTAGGCTTTTTGCCTTTGGAGCTGTTACATTGTGTGTTGATTTGGTTTGTCCTGTCTCAATATTAAAACTTATTCTAGTTTCGTGTACTTAATAAGTTTGAGGGACTAGCTTTATTATAGTATGCAAAGGCATATCGAGATGTGGAATGTTTGGAATTTCTTCTGCAACAAAATAGGAATAAACAACTCTCAGAACAGCTTGATGGGCTATAACAATTACAGGTCTCTTCTATCTTTCAATTTGCATAATAACGGGTTCGATTCTTTCAATTAGATCAAGATATGATTCACCTCTAGGATATCTATATCTCAACTTATCTGTCTTTCTATAATCGTAGTCTAATTTTTCGGCAGTTTTTTCCATTTCTTCGTAAGTCATTCCATCACAAATTCCAACGTTAATTTCATCAAGGTTCTTTATTTTTTCTGGAACTAATGGCAATGACATCAATTAGCATGTTTAGTGAGTTCTAACCATTGTGCTAGTGTAAAGCACTGCGTTGTAAATAACATCTGGTTGGTTTCTGAACCAAGCTCCTAGTGTTTATCCATATTTTCTTCCTTCTTCATGAAGTTCACTATCACCTCCTATTTTACCCTAAGAGTTATAAATAGACTAACCATGTCGACTCATATATATAGGTCTAGGAACGGTATGCAAATTGATAAGGAGCATCAAGATTTTTCCTGGGATATATCCTTCTATATTATGAAGTTTAATTTTCTAATCTTATCCTATTTAAATTTTTATAAAGGATATATTTTCGGTTGAGTTTTTTGCTGAGAGGGTTTAATAATCTTTTTCATATAATTCGCATTACTTCATTATTTGCTCATATACTGTTATCAAATCCAAGTTTACATAATCTGGACTAGTCAATTTCATTTGCTTAATATTATTTTTAACAGTTTCCTTGTCTCTCGTGTAAATTTCTACCCATAGAATTCTTATTCCTCCTCCATGTTTCCTTAGATGGGAAACTACAAACTCTCTTTACTGAAGTGTATAATTGGCAGCATCAAATATAGCAACATCTCCTTTATCATTATGCAGGAAGTTTAGAACTTAATTTAAAGCTTTTTCTCTGCAATAATGAACTGCTTCGCTTTCTTGTTCTGAAAAGGCTGCTGCCTACTAGCTTCTCTTCAATTTTATTGGAGTGCTTACTTTTTCTTCTTATTACGCCGATTCTGGAATCATAACTGGACTAGATGCTTCACTACATATAGCACGCTAATAATCCGATAAAGTAAAGACCTTTGCCTTCTGGCCGATTCAGTTAATATAATTAGCAATTTTCCTAGCATAATGGGTCTTTCCTCTTGCAGGAAGACCAACCATAGCTACAATCAACTTTTTACGAGAAACCAAGGAGGATTACTCCATTTTATTGATAATTAGATAATTAATTTAAACTAATAACTAAATTTAAATTTAGTATGGCTTATTCAATATTCGCTCTCGTTTACCTTATTATCTCCCTTTATCAATCACATCCTTTAAGCTAGTGCTTATGCAACGTATACTAAATAGATAACTGCTGTCTACTATTTGCATTATTCCTTTAAATATTTATTGTTTAGCTCTAAACTCCTTATCTTTTATACAAATCTAATTTTTATTAATCTTTACCTCTTTAATTAGATTGTCAGAAGCCAAAATTAAGGGATGTATAATTATAATGTCAAACAGAGTTTAATAAAGCTAATAAAACGCAAAAAGAAGCTAAATCTTGATAGGTTTAAAATAGTGAATACAAGTTACTTAGGTAGCATAATAAATAGCATTAGGCATTAAAGCTATATAAAGGCTTTATCTTAAGCTTGCTTAAAGCTAATACTATGCTCTCCTCAGAATCATTGTATAGAATACTTTGAGCCTTTTTATTTAATTTAACAGAATAAAAAAGATATCCAGAAGTTTAAATAGATCTATCAAATCAATAAAGTAGTATGACTTTGATATCACGATTCAGTTATTTATAACTTTTTATCTAAGGCTAATTAGGAAAGTAAACTAATGTAAAATGCTATTAAATGAAAAGGTAGCTAACATGATTGAGGTTCTTACCCAGTAATCATAGATAGAAGCTTTATTCCTAAGATAATACACTAAACTTTAGATATATGAATAGACTTGTGAAGTTATGATTTAAAATTAATAAGAAATTCTATTTTATGTCTTATTATATCTTCATACTTATAAACTTATTTTCTTCCAATTATTAATAATTGCTCTGCCCTTGGATTAATTTAAGGCTCTTTATTGCTAGAGATAAAAGCAAAGCTATAAGCCTAAAAATTATCCTATCATTTTTTATTAACTTCATCTATTTATCTAAAACCAAAGCTTTAATAAATAACAACTCTTTCAAGATTTGAAAGTAGTCAGAGTTTTAAGCTTTAGAGTCAGCTATAAAAGCAAGTATAATTGGGGGATATAAGAATATGCAATAAGAAGCTATTAAATTAATAAGATTAGAGAAGCTTAAATTAAACTAATTATTTAAAAAATGATAGAACATTTAAACTTTATATATCATAAGTCTCATTATCATATATTTCATTGTAATCGCTATTCTTTATTTTTTAAAGATGTCCTAGGAAATAAATAATGGTAGATATATGAGATTATGCTTAAGGAATATAATTAATAATTTGTTGCTATTCTTTAAATAGCGGTAAGATATATAAGTATAAATGGCATGCCTATTTTCTAATTTATACAGTTATTAAAGATATAATAATTGTATCTTTATTAGCTAGTAAGATCTTTCCCATCTTAATATAAAATTGATGGTTCTTTTTTCGAGAAAATCATTTTAGTGTTTCTTTCAAATAGTATTGTAGCTAATTTAGCATATCTTATCAACTCCTTTAAAACTAAATTGACTTATATAATTAATTAAGCTTTTGCAATAAAGAATGCATTTTACTAAGTATATTTATCTAAGGAGGGATAGTCTCTTAGAATTAAAAGATACAATGTCTAAAATAAGCATAATATATTAAACTTGAAGGATGCTATTAATGCTAGTTATATCAAATTTTAGTTATTATAGTTGCTTAAGTTGATCATAATAAAGTTATTTCCTTTAAATTTAGATGACAATATTATAGCTAAGTTAATAGAGAATTTTAATTAGAGTAATTGCACAAGACTCTTTAAAAATATTCTAGTTTTTCCACTAAAAATAATGCATAAATTATTAATCCAATGTTTAACTATATCACTGCAAGTCATTTAGAAAATATAAAGCATAGAGTATTATTACTAAGTTCTGGCTTTAACACTCTAAATTGTAACCAAATAAATTAATACGAAAGAAATAACCAAAAAATATAATAAAATGTACTAAATTTTGTAAAAATTTGATTAAACACTAAAGAGCAGAGATACTTCAAGTAATACCAGGAATAAAGACTAAATTTATTAAACAAACATTATAGAACTTGAGATGAATAGATATAACTAATAAATAATAAATGAGATTTAATAATTTATATAAAACTAAGGAAATATAAAGAGAAATAAGTTATAAAGTACTTATTTTATTTAGTTATGCTTATTATTCAAAGGACATTATGCTTTTAGTAAATCTCATCTTTTATACTTATTTTATCTTTTATTTGAATATAGTTTAATAACCTAAAAGTAGAGTTCAATGATATTTAGATAATAAAAGCTAAATCTTCTTAATAATAAATAATCTAATATTAACTAATTATAATACAAAGATATATAGAGTCAAAGATAATAAATTGGATAATAATATAAGAGCACTATATAAAGTATTTTAAAGATATAAATGCTTAATAATAAATATCTTAATCCTTATTAAACGAATAGAGAATCTTGCTAATTGAAGATTCAAGAAATTAATAAGAATAGATGCTTTAAAATGCCGCTATTATATAAGATTTATGCTTATTAATGATAGTTTAAAGAAGTTTTTTCAGCTAAGCTTTGCTTTTTCCTTCAATTCAACTTGCAAACTCCTTCCAATTGGCAAGCACTGATCAAACTGCTACTTCTCTATTAAATCCTTAATATAGTCTTCAACTCCATTTAAATCCTCTTTCTTTTTCCAGTACAGATACATCATTAGCCAGCAATATCTATCTATATCATGATTTTCTTATCTGTGACTATCGAAGTTTATGGATTTGCGTTCAAAGTAATCTCTACTGAGAGAGCAAATAAAGCATTTATTGTTGTTATCATCTTGAATATTTTATTATATTTACCTAATTTCTCCAAATGTATCTATAATCAAACCAGATACAATTGCTGTTGTTAGCATGTTTATAAAGAAAAAATACGCAAAAGAGAAGAAAACTAAGTTGATGTTATCTGCAATCTCTTAGTTATATACTTTAAATTCTGGAGAGTTATTCCAACCCATACTAGCATGAGTTTTAAAGCAGTTTCATAATGAATCGCATAAGTTATCTACATCTCCAAAGCCATAATCTTGAAAAATATTAGTAAAATACGCCCAATTTGCAAACCAATAAATCAAGATAAAAGTAATTAAGATTGTCATTATGAGCTTAGTCATTGGTAGCACTACGCTCATAATTAAGGCTTGCATTTGAGGAATTTCTACCATTATGACTATAAGAGTAAGAGTATTTATTTCTTGATAAGCCATGCTTAGAGTTACTATAATCATATAAATGAGCTTGTACATAAAGTTAAACTACCAAATTACTTTATTTATGAACTTCATTAACTTTTACCAAAAACTTTACTTTTCTTTGCTGTTTTCAATGTATCATTTTACTATTTAATACTCTACTTATCCCTCTAATAGTATGTGGTTTAGGAAATAAGCGCTGGTAAAAATAAGTTAGATTGTATTAAGCCACCTTTATAAGATTTGGATGAATGATAAATCATTATTAACATCTTAAGAATATTATAAGATTAGAAGTATATTCAAAGAGATTGCTAACAGATGCAGAACCACTATCTGCATGTGTTATCCAAATACTACAAATTTAATCAATAATTTCAAAAGAAAATTATCATTGCAATAAGATTTCATTTGCACCAAAATTTACTATATAAGTGCTAATCTTACTGCCATCATAAAAAACTCATTGTATTTTTATTCGCTATTATCTCTAGAAATGCTATTTAATTGCTCTATCTTATAATGCTTTACAAAAGTTAAATTCCAAAACTAAAGATCTTTTGGTTTAGGGAAGTAAATAATTCTTAGCTAATCAGTTTAATCTACTATCTCAACATTGCAGATATAGTTTTCCTCTTTGATTTAATGTTAAGCTAGGCAAGTTTCGAACTTATTTTACGATTTAGGAGATAGAAATTGTATAACAGGGTAAAATTTATATAGTAACTACTTATGGTTTTCCATTACTTAAATTTAGTCCTCTCCATATTACTAAGTTCATAATTATAAAAAGTTGCAAATCAGTTAATCTTAATCGATAACTTTACTCAAATATTAGAACATCTTGTCATTTTAATCACTTTATCTATTTTCAATCATTCCATTCAGAAAATTCAAAATTTGATTTTCAAGCTCGTTAAAAATAGGGACTAAATTAATTTTCTGTATGATATTAAAAACGTCTAATTTTGCCTGCCATGTTCTAGATGTACATAAATTACCTTTTATTTTGTCTTTGCTACTTGATTATACTTAAGTTTTAATTTTTACCTACTCAAGGATTTAAATTAAGTTTTGAATACTTTCTTTATCGCTGCCATGCACTTTTAAGTTTTCAAAGCAGAAATTTTTTAATTCAATTTCTTGATTAAAATTATAGCTTTAAATAAATTCTAATAGCTCATTTAAGAAAACGCAAGAATCACTTTCTATTAATTGATCCTAGTTTTCAGTACAAGGTCCTACTACAAACTCACTTAAGGAAGTAAAGCACTATATAAGAAGTTGAAATTCGGTGTGACTAATCATGCTATTTCCTTGCTTCCAGTTAATAAACTTTTTCATTCTGCTTGAATTAGGAAATTTTAATTACGGAATCTTTTATATCATTTGACTATCTTCTAAGGTAATATACTAATAGTATTTCTTAAATAGAATATTCAAGGTCTTGGAAACTGCACATATATCACTTACAACATTGATGCTGATAGAAAGTTTTTAGTCTCTCAAAAATTGTTTAGCTTCCATATTCTAACCTTCGCACAGATTTTTGAAGAACTTGAGTGTGACATCAATAAGTTATGCAGCTTCCTAGAAATTACTTTTTCTTTTCTGATTTTCTAGTATCTATTCAAGAGAGAAAGTACAAATTTTCTTTATATTGTTTAGGAAATTTCTGCCAACTTACTAAGTTTGGAAAGAATTAACATACTCGTCTATAAATCTCTACTATATTTCCCTTATTGGTGTATATGTAATCCCTACTGCTAAAGCCATAATTTGATTTAGCATTAAGATGTCTCTAGGAATAAAGTCATTCCATTTCTTCTTTTCTAAATTTAAACTTGAAACGTAATTTATTATAAATGGTACGCAAGGCTCAACTAGGAGATTTTGCAAATAAGTTAGGTTTAGGTGCTGACTTATAGTTTTAGATTCAAACCTTGAATTAAAAACTACCCCTCTCAATATAAAGCAAGCATTTATTGAAGTTATTAGAAAGACACTACTTCAGCATCTATTATTCCTTTCATTTTTTAGCTATGTAATACCATCCAAAATTCGGTAAATGAGTTGTTAACCATCTTTTATATATTCTTCAAATAACTTACTTTGTTCTAAACCATTAGATTTCAAAAAACTTTTAACTTCTTTTTTCAATCCAATTAAGCTCTAAATTTCATTATCATTATAAGACGGAGAAGAATCAAGGGAGGAATAAGTTTTCAAATAGATTTCATCGAGTAAATTTGAAAATAGCTAGACTATAAAAACGCTATCTTTAACTTGCTTAGTGAACTAAAAATGCTCACTAATTATATCAAATATTTTCTGCTTGATATGGTATATTTAACTGTTCACTTGAGTTTTTTCCTACATATGTGTAAAGACATCGACTAAGTTAGGAATAAACTCTACTTATATGAACTTTTTAAAGTTTATTCTGTTAATATCAATAAAGCATAGACTTTCATACTTCTAGGCCGCATGTAGATCATTAATTCTCGTTTTAATATCTTGGAAGTTTTGATCATAAATTAGCTTCTGGTTAAACAACTCGTTTCTTTGTTAAATATCACAAAGAAACTCTTGAATTAGTTTGCTAAATTCTTCATTAATCTCTATTTGAGGAAACATACTCAATGTAAGTATTTTTTCGATTATTTGGTTGAAGCTTTGAATTATGAATTTCTGATTTTCTTCCTGAGTGATAAATTCCTCATTTCAGTTCTAAGATTCAAAGTACTTTTATTTCTATAATCTGCTTACAAAAGGTAAGATATATTTAAATAATAGCTAGCATCTTTATAAGGTAATATTGATAAAGCTGGCTTCTTGCTACGTCCATTCCTTCTTAAGTTCTACTAGATTGAATTTCTTAATTTCTTCTATAATTTAACTTAAGAAATTAATCAAGTCTTGAATCAAATGAATTGCTTGTTTGCCTCTCTCACTCAAAATTTAATTAATAGCCTTTCTCAAATTATTCAAATTTTCTAGGTCTATTTCATACTCGTTGAAATATAAATTTTAGATATAAGCAATGTAGTATCTCCTAATGTATATAGAATAGCTTTCGTTAAAGATTATCTAAATAGCATCTAAGCTTTAGATATTTCAGTTAACATCTCTCTAGTTTTTTTTTATATAATCTAATGAGTTTTCATTAAGTAAGCTAAAAACCATAATCATTTCCAAATGAAAGTCTAGTAAAGAGCTTTCTTGCACATTACCTCCACACTGATCTATTAAGCCGTCTAATATTTCAAGCTTGTATCTATAGCTATCAGCTTCTTCAGTTTCTTTTACTTTTTCTACAAGCAGAATTTCTGCTAAGTTATTGTTCTTCTTCAAAAAGCCTACTAAAATATCGTAAATAATCAAGGTATTTTCAAAGTTACTTGTTTTGCTGATCAAAGCTTCTAGAAACTTAAGCATATAAGTAGGATAAATGGTCTAGGTTTCTTTTTAAGCAGGCCATAAAAACTACTCTAGTGCTTATAAGTCTTTCTCAAGTAAATAGTTTTTAGCTTCTTAGTTGCCTGTAATGAAGCTAGTAAAAAATATACAGGCTTTATAATGAATCTAAGGAATAAATAAATGACTTCAGAACAGTTTAATATTAGTTTTATTTAGAATAGAAGGCTTATTTTCTGAGCTACTGGTTAAATATACCAGCAAGAAGTCATAGCAAAGATTTAAAAAGTCAATTGCTTTCTAGTTTTGAAGTCATTATTCTTTAAATTATTCTTCAAAGGAATTTAAAGCGAAAATAATAATTTCGTAAGTTTTTTACTCCTTCAATAGTTAGCTGTTTTCAGGTATTATCTTCATTTGAGTCTAATTTTAAAAACTCTCGTCGTGAGTTTCATTTACATCTGGCAATCATTTCTAGCATTTTGGACATTTTTAGAAGGTAGAGTCAGCATAAAAATAATCAATTAGCCCTAACTCTTTATTTTCTTGTTCTTTGGCTTTTATTAAATCTTTCATCTAATCAAAATCTTAATTTTAAATATCTTTCTACTGAAGCTGATATAGTAGAATATCTTATATACGATTCACATTTTTAAGATTAGTAATCTTAGAAAAATCCACTAGAATTCTAGCCTATTAAAGCTAGAATGTTATTTAGTAATTTTATGATAAGTGATTAACTAAATTTCTCAAAACTAGAGCGTTCAAGTTCTAATCTTTGAAAACTAGCAGGTCAAGCATTGCTTATATCACCAAATCACTTTACAAATCCTACTAATTCCCGAATAAATACTTAGGAGTATTTACTAATTCATTAACAAGATTGTTTTCAAGCTACTTTGCTTGCTATATTTAGAAGATTTCTAAGTTTTTAAACTCAATAAGTTTTGCTGCTTGTAGCTTATTATCGCGGTCTAGTTACTCTGCTAAGTTAATTTGCTCATTTTTACTAGTAAATTTGTAGTGGCCATTCTACTAAATTCACTAATTTACTGTAGGCTTCATAAAATTCCAGTACTTAAAAGCTTTGAATTACGAATGCATTATATAAATAGTATCAATTAGACTGGTAATTTATTTGGTGCACTCTATGAATATCTAGGACTAATAGCTTAAACCTTCGTAAACTGTTGACATATTTGTTAAGTCTTCTTAAGCATCATTTTAAATATACCTTGGGTTACAAACTAAAAGCTTTTAAACGAGAACATTTCTAAGCTACATTTCAAAAAATTCGCTTTCAGGACAATAATTTTTTGAAAACTTAACCGAGTTTTCTATTTTTTATTTCCATAAGTTTTCTCCATCAAACTTAGAATAAACTTCGTCAATCAAAAAATTGTTATAACTCTTAGTGAAAAAAAGCTTCCTAACTAAACTATGAGCTGCCTGAATAACTTCTTTATAAAACTCTATCTAAGTTTCAGATTATTTAAGTGAGAACTATTCCACTTCAATAGTTTAAAGAATTCACTAGTAGAGTTATTATCTATAAGTAAGAATCTTTTCAGTAATCTACTTCACTTTCTAAATGCTCTGCTAATCAGGCTTTTATTAATCAAAGCTTTCAAGGAACTTTTCAATGACTTCAATCTTATCTTCGTAAAAGATTTTTTCCTTCTCTTCAAACCAATAAATGTTATCTTCTTGTGAGTTTTTATGACACCATACTATTATTATTGTATTTAATTCCTCTTATAGTTTTTAAGGAAACTCTTTAATGTAGAAAGTTTTGAGAATCTTGACTCAAAGAATTTTGTCTTTTAAAGGTATTGAGTTCGAGGCATCAAGACAATAAAAAATGAGATCAGGTGGAAGTAGTTCTGATAGAAACTATTGTGAGATGGCACATCCTTAAATATTAAGTTATAGGTAAAGCTTAATTAAAGCTCTATGATATTTTTAGGCATCTTAGTACTGATCATCTCTATAAAACTCTTCCAAATTTACTAATTTATTAAAGACTCTTATTTGATAGCCATCAGATTAGTTTTTTTCATACCCAAAGATAAGATTCTAGATGCTGCTGTAGTTATTGATAATGATTTACTAAATCATTGTCTATTTTTTATTTCCTGCATTACATAGCTGAGTAAAGATCTTTATCCATTTTAAGGGAAACGTTATTTTTATCACAGGTTTAGAGATAATCTTATTTAAGGATTTTAATGCTTCTTCTAAAATATCTGTGAACCCCTTGTAGCTTAAATCACATTAGGAAAATCTGGATTGCAAAAATTCTTCCAAGCAAATAATTTCCCAATCCTAGAAATACATTTTAAGAAGTTCGCTTTATGTTTGCTGATCAATGTAGAACTGATAATTATTTCCTCTAAAGTAGAGCCCTAAGAGTATATTAGAAAACTTGCATAATTCTTCTACTTGGTTGCGCTTATCTTTTTGAACTTCTACAAACTGTGCATATAAATGCTTCGTTATATATAATATTAGCTAAATCAAATTCCATTAGCTTAGTTATTTTTGGACTTCAATGCTTGGAGTCAAGTTGTAGACCTCTCTTGCATTCCCATGATTTAAATCTTCAATTTAAACAACTCCAAGTTGGTTAGTAATTTTTAGGATCAAGAATTTTAAGACATTGATACATTGAGTTATATATAGCCCACAAGTAACGTTAGTAATATCCAATTACTAAGTTTCTTTTACAGAAATTAACTTCTTAGCATAGTGCTCTAGTATATTTCTTTCATAGGCATAAGTTCAGTATTAAATGGTCTAAGTATTAGAGAGTTTAGATATTCTAAAATAGTTCTTGTCTTCTATTTTAGAAGAAAGGTAAAATTAGTAAAACTCTTCATGAGTGCTTCGATTGTTAATACCTACATATTGTTAGCTTTATATATGATATAAGTGTATGAAAGAATTATCTTCTAAGTTATCTTAGCCTTACGATTGCTTTTGTATCTTCTCAGATGGAATCTTAATATATTGGAATAAGTTATAATCGCTCTTTTAGTTGCTCAAGGAAACTTCACATTTACTTTCTAACATTTAGCATGTTACATAGAATCCACTTTCTAAGTGCACTATTCTGAATTTTGTTTGTTCAGTCAAAAGAGAAAAATCATTCTATTGCTCAAGCTCTAATCTAAAGAAAGTTTTAAAGATATCAGTACTAAAGTCTTATTACTATTTTCCAATGCAAGGAATTCACTTAGAGTTTTCATTAGCCTGAATGATACTTTCTACAGTTTCATCTATCTTTTGATTACGCTAATTGTTATTAAGTTAATAATCATTAGCACAAGTTAAATAGGAATTAGTGTCGATATTATAAAAAAGCACTAAGTCTTAAGCACTAATTACTTAATTTGACTCATCTTCATATTTCTTGAAAATAGTTATTTTTAAGGATTGCTATTCGTTATAAGAAGCTCCTATTTGCTTATCATTAATAATTAAGCTTCTTTAATCTTAGCTTCTAATTATGATTGAGTCTTGCTCATACACTTGCTCACCATCATTTCGGAATTAATATAAAGGACATATGCTCCAGACTTATGCGTAATTATATTGCTAAGCATCTATAAATTCTGCTTTTTTAAAGCTTTTGTCACGATATAGAATATCTCCCACTGCCAAAGCTTATTGAGAATCTGCTTATATAATTCTAATGCTTTATCCATATCTTATTGGACTTCTTTTTGCCTCTGGATTGTCCAGAATAAACAGAGAAGATAAGGCAATATTACAGTTATTTTGGGAGCTTTAGTAAAACTTAGGGAGGAATTTAGATTTTAAATAGGATTCTTAACTTTGTTAATATTCCGTGTTATTGGCTAGAAGCTTTATGCCTAAGAAGCCTTCATCATCCATTGTATGAATTCAAACTAAATCTCCTTCACATATAGGACGACGAAACATTTTAAATATTAATAAACTGACTTTATTTAAACTCCTTGCCTTTAATTAATTTCTCATCCATTATTACTAAATCATCTCTACTCCCGCTTTTATCTTCTTTACTAGCTTTAAATTTTACTATATTTATTAACACTATAACATACTAGAAATATGATGCTAAGCTTAGAAATGAATTATATATAAGATAAAATTAATTTAATAAGGTAAGGCTTATTTTATAGATAATTATAATTAATCTTACAATTTTCTAGTAAATTCCTCAGTTTAAATCATCTATAAGCTATACTATTTTCTAAGAAGGTAAAATAGCCATATGGTTCAATTAGCATTTACTTATATAAAATCTAACTTAAGGAAATAAGTTCTATTTGATGCATATCATAAGCATAATGTATACTAAATTAGCTATTATTGCTTTTAACGTTTGATTTATTATTTCTCACCAATAAAATAAATAGATGCAAGCCTTTTGCTAGATAAGTGATAAGAAAGTATCAATTTATATTAATTTTAATGTAATTGACTTGCTTTCTTCCAGTTTTTAGATTAAAGTTAAGTTTAATCAAATGCTAGGCTTTTAATTTTAGTTCTCTTATCTAAATCTCATTAGATATTTTGATCAAAATAAACAATTATTTTAACCTAAAAAGTACAAACCAAATGTTTGATGCTCATTGTCTATAAAAGAATGATATTATAAAAAATTAAAATAGGTTAGTAGTATATTATAGTTACTCTACTTTTAAAATAAAATTAGTAAATACATTTTTAAGTTAAAAACAGGCTAATTAGAACTATAAAGTATCATTATAACTATTAAACATCATACTTAAAGTTACTATTAATTGAATATTAACCATACCTTTAAATTTTAAACTTATTAAATAATTAAATGTTAGCATCCTGCTTTAGTAATTAAATTAAATATCCTTCATCTATTAAAAGCTTATTCATTAGAATAATAAGCTAGTTACTTTTTAGACTAATATAGCTTTCTATAAACATAAAAGAATTCTAGCTGCTATAAAATAAGTTGATTATTAATAGATAATAGTTGGTTATTAAAGCTTAGTGATATAGATAATTAAATAAAACCTAAATATTTTTAATTTTTATTATTTTAGTAAAAGAGCAATAGAAGATTAGAGTTTATAGCTATTTTAATTAAGAATTTAGTTCTATTATAAGTATTAAGCTATTAATTAAGCTTTTAAGTAATATAGCAGATAATTGTAGCTTATTATTATATTGCATTGCTTATATTCTATCTATATATGTTTAGTCAATAACTTAGCTTTAGAAGTTTATAATAAACCTTTTTTAATTAAATTTATTGCAAAATATGAATATATAGGAATTTAGTTTAACAGAATAAGGGTGAATTACACTTTGAAACTAATTAGTAGTTATAATTAGTACATTTAATAAATTATTAGGCTATAGCACTTGATACTTAATAAGTTAATTTAAAGCAGAGAGATAGCTATTGAAAACTATCAATACATCTAATTTCTAAACCCTATTTAGTTATATGCATTACTATTTATAAGCTTAATTAAAGACTAAATTTTATTAAAATATAGATCTTTGCTAGTTAGCTATGCTTTAAACTATATTAGATTCATTTTCTCTTATTATTTATTAGGATAGGCTATCAATTAATATCTATGAGAAGAGTTAGATATTAAACAAATATCTTAAGCTTATTAAGCTTTACAAACAATATCTATTTTACTTATAATTTAAAGCTTAAGCATCTAATATAATATAATTAAAATAATTTAATCTAAAACTTTCTACTCTAGCAAATGCTATAATGCTCAGTAAATTTTAAAGTTTAATCTAGTACTTCTATAATCATTAATAGTAGCTAATAAAGATTAAGCAATAGAATATAATTCTAAAATAACTTAAGCAATCATCTTTTAGACTTCTAGCTTATTTATTTATTGATTATTATTTTAAGTTACTAACCTTTTATTAATAGCCCTATTAATAATTGCAATATAGTTATTAAAAGACTTAAATCCTTTTAATTATCAGCAGTATATTTATGTATAATTATAGTAATGCTATCCTTTAGATAAGAGATTTATTGTAATTAGCTTCTTTTAATACTGCTAACTTTTAGAAATGATAGAATCTTTTAAATTATTTAAATATAATGCCTAGTTTATCTAATAAACAACTATACCAATTAATTCTTATTGAGAATGCTTTAAACAGATTTAATTATGTTATTCATTCTTTACTAAAATCACTTATTGTCCTATTTAAAATAATTAAATAAGATACTTTCCTTTAAGCATACTAGCTTTATATTAATAATTAAATTATAGTAGCTATCTAAATAGATTCTAGAAATTATCTATTTATATAGCTACATGTTAAATGCCTTTAATTATACCCAATTATTATTTTCTAATTTGGTGTTTAATTATAAAGCTAATGATAACTATTTCTTGATTTAAATAGCTGTAATAGAGATAATTAAGTAGAATTTATTAAGTTAGGAAATATCCATAATTTCTCACTATCACTCAAAAATAGAATTAACACTAACTTTGTTGAAGCCTGTGATATTTCTTAAATCAGAAATAGATTAAAACTTCTACTTGTAGTTTTAAATTCATTCACTTGATTTTATAACATTTAATTTGGTCTAACTGATTTGGATTAAAAGCTTCTTAAAGTTGTCTTTTGCTTTCATATGTCTAATTAGTTTAAGCAAGGTAGGACTATTAACATCTCTTCATTTTTTCTTTATTTAAAGACTTACTTGAACGAAGCTTGACAATATTTATAACTTCTTTGAAATTAGTTTATTAGTGGCACACTCTAATAGCAATTTGCTCTCTTTCAAATTACTAGCTTTCTTTATTTCTTCTAGCTATTATTTTACTTACTCTACTAAAAACCCTTCAAAATCTCTCATTATCTACTATCTTTAAATCTTCAATTTAGCATTCATTTTAGAAAGCTGAGGTTTTAGCTCTTAAGCAAAGTTTGAACTTTAGTTTTAAAATTAGTCCTTTAAGAGTAGAAAAAGCTTTTGCTTTTAGGAAAAGTCAAATTTACTTTTATTATTACTGCTTATATCTAAAAATTCATTTGAGTGATAAGATTTCTATTAGATGGTAAAGTCTATACTTTGGTTTCCACCACTGTAAATAGAACTGTGATCTGTTATTTTTTAGCTTGTAAATGGAGAGTTAAATAGCATTTAATCACAAGGAGAAAAGCAGGGAGAAAGGCATGGAGATGTTATCATAGGAGACTATAGACCAGAAGTAAATTATGGTGACACTTAACCGGATAAAAATCCTGAAGTTAGACATTGACCTCTTGGACTTACTAAAATTGAAACAGTTCTGTTGCTTTTGATCTGATAATCTTCGAACTGTATTAGGAATTCGAAATATTGCTTAACACTTTGCATAAAATCAAAAAATAAATCGCATATTTAGCTTCCCCCTTGATATAAAAGCTGGAATTTGGATAAGAAATAGGCCATTTGGTTAAGACACTTGTAATTAAATTTTTTTTACTTAATAGCATTTATTATGTTTCTGATAGTATGCTAAACTTCTTATCATTGATGTAACGCAAATGTTAGTTGTTCAGAATTTTGTGAAAACTAATTGAAAACAAAATAAGAACCTGAGACTTACACTTAAGAAAGCATGACAACTAGAGCTGAAGCCAAATTTTTTATTGCTTAAGCTTGTTTTCCAACTATTTATCTACTTTCTATTTATTAAAAAAGATTAGTTAATCTTTCAATCTAAGTTTACTTTATTTTGCTGGCATTTCTATTAATTCTTTTTTGAAAATTTTAGCTAAGCTCTTAGTAGAACTTACCATTTATTCTTAAATTTTGATCAGATGAGAAGCTTTAGTTATTTGGAGTCTATATTTCGCTTTTTCTAATGTTTTAGACTTTGGCATTCGATTATAAAATATCCATAAACTCAAACTTTATTTTTTATCTTTAAGTAAGTGAATATTAAATGTAATCTACTATCAATTTGTTTTCAGGCTGATTTAAAAATTAATTGTTTACATTTTAACTACTAAATGGTTCTTTTTTTTCAGGGGTATTATAAAAAGAATTAAATTTTTCAGGTTGATTTTATACGTTGCCTTATTCTTCGTTTTTTTTAATTATTTCCGTTTCATTGCTTGTTTTGATGGTTTAGTCAAAATTTTGTAAACTCTTGTTATCATTGGTATTATTTCCATTTAATTCAAAGTTATTTTTATTATCAGTCGAATTTTTATTTTAGTGCATTGATTAATAAACTTTCTAGAAATTTTCTGAAAAATTATTAAGTAAAGCTTCTATGTGAAGTGATACATTTTTCTTATGCATTTTCTTTTAGATTTTAGAATGCTTTTTAACACTTTCTTAAGTATTTGCCTGTGTACTCTCTGATTTCTATCTATTGTTAATTGTCAACGACTTCAAAGATTATTATATTATATTTTTTTGATTATTTTTGGGATTTTAAGATAACTATGACTTTTATCTAAATTAATTCTGCCTCTTTTGATCGTTTGATGCACTTATTTTTCGCTTTTGTATTTACTGATGACTATTTTATTTAGCTTTTTCTCCCTAAATTTTAGGTGATAAAGATTTCTTTATACTGATTTTGGTATTTTCCTTTTTTTCTTTGCTTTAATGCTTAAATAAATTTATTTTTTGCTATATATTTTAGTAGTTAGTTTTTTATTTTTAGTTTTATTTTTAAATGGTTAATACATTTGGATTAGGGATTCCACTCACTTTATTTTCTTTTTCTTCTTTTAAATTTGTCTATTCAATGTTCAAATCAAGCTTTTAATGGTGAGGTGAAGTAAAATTTAATTTTTAATTATTATTTTATAATTTTTTTTAAACTCCTTCAATTTTAAAATTTTCTATAACTATCAGTTCAGAGGAAGAATTTTCAGCAGCTAGATTTAATAATAATTAATTGTTGGCACTACTTATATCAAATTATTCCTAGTCAGAATTTTAGTGAAATTAAATTTTTATACTATACTAATCTTTACCAATTTCATTACTGTCTTATTGGACATTTTAAGCAATCAACTCATTCTTTACCTCTATTTATTCTTATTAATTTGTCTCTTTTTGCTACTTGTCTAGCTCTCCTTCATTTTAACTTTCCTGTTCTGCTTAGCAAATATTCTAAGTTATTGTTTTTTCCTCTATCATTAAAATAATATGTACTAAGATAATCTTAAATATAGGTATTTCGTTAATAAATTAAAATTATCCGTTATTTAAATATAAGAGTGATTAAAAGGCTACCTAATTAGTAGTTGATAGCTACTATTATATCCCCATATCTCTCTATAGTAGAATTATATTATTAAATTATTTAATTTAGCTTTTCTTTTATAAGTAGACACCTGTATCGTTACTTATTGCTCTGTTTACTGTTATCAGTATATTAATTGGTATTTAGCGTATATACAGAAAATGACTTTAGTATTTAAAATATCTCAAGCTTAATTTAGATGCGAACCTAATTTCATAGTTTAAATTATCTGCTTATAATCTTTTTCAAGTGCTTATGTCTCATTTCTTCGATCTTAAAAGTATTAATTAGCTAAAGATGAAGTTTGAAATAGTAGTGGTTGAGTATGTAATAGTTTAGTAAAGACTTTTAAAAGATATCATATGTATTTGTGATAATTTTATTAAATATAAAGTAACACAATTGCTAGGAGCTGATGTATGCTACATAATCAACTTTATCATAGTTGTGCTCTATTTAATAGAATCATGCAGTGTTTAGTTCAAAGTACACATATAAATGAAAAATTAGCTCAATTGCAAAGGTCAGTATTTATTTCTAGGGGATCTGCTTCTTCTTTTATAGCTTCTTCCTGGAGGGCTTCTATTTTTGTATGACGAACTATTGTTTCGGTATCTTCCGGGGCTGCTTCTTCTTGGTGAATATCTTGATGGTCTCCGTGTTCTTTCTCTTGAATTGCTTCTTCTTGGTCTTCGGTCTTCTTTGTAGTAACGATCATAACTTTTTTTGCTTTTTCCTAAATACTTACCAGGAGTTGGCTCGTAAGGATGGGCTCTTTTAGCTTTTTAAATGATAATCTTGCGTCCAAATATCTCTTGATTGTGAAGTTCATTAAGAGCTTAATCTGCTTCTTCATTTTTTTCAAAAGTGGCAAATCCGAATCCTCTACTTAAATTACTTTTTGGATCCTTAATCACCTTGCAATAAGTTAGATTTCCAAACTTTCTAAATATGTCCTGTAAATCTTCATCCTTTACTCGGTAAGATAGGTTGCTCAAGTAAAGATTATTTCCTTCATTCAATTTAACTTGAGGAGAGGGTTCATTTAAACTCGTTTTCTTTGTTGGGGTCTTATTTTCAGTTTCCTATTCATTTTACTTAGGGGGTGATTACGATCTTGAATTTGACTTTGATTTCATTTTATTTAACAATTATTTTGAATTTAATTTATTAAGTTAAACTATTTTAAAGCTTTAATTTCAATTCTTTCATTTTCCTTTCTACCTTTTACTCTAATATACCAAATTCACTTGGCATATTAATTAAAACCTTTATTAATTAAATTATGTCTATAGTTGATTATATAATTATGCTTACTGCAGTTAAAGGTCACACTACCATTTATTTGCCATTCGAGTTTATCTTTATATAAATAAAGGAACTACTAAAGTAAATGTCTTACTTCTTCAACTTATGAATTCTTTTTTATAGCATTCCTTTTTTAGTAGGCTTAATGCTGAAAATTTTATTAATATGGCTCATTTTAATTTAATTGATTTAAATAATAAAAGAACTAGTTAAAGATTTATTAACTTAGAAAAAGAAAAGATATTTAAATAAGGAAATTTACGAAATCTTTTATAATCATACTTTAATACTCCTCCTATAAAAATATGCTTCTAAACTAAGTTAAAATTGGTAGTTATAAGACCAATTTAACAACTTATTTATTAACTTTTTACTTTGGAATGAGTCCTTATTATTAAATTTTCCTTCTTTACGTTTTCCCTGTCTTAAGTCTTTTTACTTTATTCTTAATTATGTAGACCCTTATATTAAAAAACAAATAATATCTCAAAAGTTAGAGATAAAGCTATAGAGTAATAATAATAGTAAAAAGCTTAAGACATTAAATCCCTCTTTACTTGAATCAATAAAAGCATACACTCTACATTATATAATAGCTAGTAATAAATAAAATTAAAGTATGCTTCTTAATGGCTAGAATATAACAAAAAATAACTTTAAGATATTTTCTTTTATTAATTGTATAAGGTTAAAAGTAAAGCTATATAAGCTAAATGTATTTATTATTATCTTTAATTTCTTTTAGTTATATTTTATTTATTAGTTGCAAGAAATCAAGTGACTATTTAAGCATAATATTCTATCTATTATAAAATAAATCATTAAATTATTATTATATAACTATCTATTAACATTGATCAGTATCACTTGCTTACTTAGTACAGATAGTCTAAAGATTTATAATTAAAGGGTATTTAAGATTTTTATATTGTTAAACCTTAGTTAAGTTGAGAGTACTAAATAATTAAAAATAGATAAAGGAAGATATGATAGAGTTTATACTGGAATCTAGTGTATTTTATTTAGGTTAGAAATTATTTAAAATTAGATAAAACTTAACTAATCCTCACTAGAAATTTCTCTGTATGCAAAATCTTTATTAATGATTTATTATAAGATAAAGTCTTATGTTTTGTTCTTTAAACATCGTAGAAGACAATTAAGTATTTTTACACTATAAAAATCACAAAAAATAAGGAAAATTGCTAACTATATTAGTAATTACTCAGTATCTATTAAGATGTTAGAGATAAATCTTAAGTATTTCTTCAAAAGCTAGTATTATAGATCGAATCCTTGAATAAATTCCAAATTTTACTCTTAAAATTCTGATTTAAAATAAACTATTTAAATTAATATTGCCTAACTTAAGGTATGAAAGTATATAGTAAATGGCACTGAAATATTTATCGAAAAGATGTATTAATGAAAAATAAGAGACTCTTGAATTCTAGTTAATTTGAAATAGGATTTTTACTGAAAAAATCTAATAAAATATTACTAAATAGAATATAAATAAAAGATATTATTTCAACGTAAAAACATCTTTCTTTATTGAGATAAATTGAATAAAAATCACTAAAACTTAATTTTAGGGAATAAATAAGAATTGAAAATTTGATTTACTAATTATTTTAGAATTTAAAGATTTATAATGGAAACTATATAAAATAAAATAATTTTTTAATTTAATAATAATAAATTTAATTTTCAGCTTAAAATAGAGTATTTAAACATTATAAAGAAATTTAAAAGTTTTATTTCAAAAGATTTATTAAATTATTGTAAAAATTTAGACTGATAGAAAAGGATTAACTGTATACTGAAAAAGATAAAATTTATGTATCAATTTGAAAATAGAAATAAAATAATTATTAGCTACTCTAAATTATTGAAAAGTAACAGTATGCAATTCTTATTAAGGAAAAATATTGTGTCAGTTAGTGAATTTGAAATGATCTAGCATGATGAAAATAATAAATATTAGCTTTTATAAAATAATTTCTATAATCTTTGAAAATTTTAGATAATCTTTTGAAATTAAAAAAAGATATAATTTTAAATCTATACAAATTATATTATATCCTTATTTTTAAAACAAATTTTAACTTTAAATGAAGAAAATTAATGATTTTAGAAAATAATAATAATTAACGATTCATTTATAAAGATATATGATTTAATACTTAGAATATAAATTATAAATATTATATAAACACAAAAGTGAAAATATTCACATTTTTATATAATTTTAAGAAGTTTATTATGTAATGTGAAGTGAAAAATAATTTTTCAGTAAAATACAGATTATATATATACTATACTATTTTTAAATTTTCCATTATGAGGTATTTCAACTCCTTCCGGAAGAAGACAGTTCATGCTCCCTGCTGCTAAATAAAATTGTTTGAGATTACAAATTTTAGCGAGATTGGAAGCTCTATTTTTTCCAGGTTCTCCTTCTTCTCCTCTCCTGTCTTAAAATTATCACATTTTTCTTTATTTTATATATCTTATCGCTCATTCAGCAATTTATCCATTTTAATCTGGCTTTTTCTTTTGTTCTTGAATCCAACAGTTCAATTTTTTCTTCTAGAATTTCTAAAATTCCTACTTTTGTAGCATAAACTACCTCCAACAGAAACATTTTTCCTAATCTTTACCTATTTCTAATTTATTTTAGGTTTTCTAATCATTTCTTTTTCAATTATAATTAGGTCATTTTTTTCTCTTATATACTTTTGAAGTAGCAATTTTTTTGATTTTCTTTTACATTTTATTCTATTTTAAAAAAAATTTTAAGTTCTAAGCAGACTAATCTTTTAAATACTATATTTTACGATATAAAATGTATTAAATATAAAGTAGTAAAATTCTTTGATTCGAAGGATTACTAATTTATAAGAAAATAAATAAATATTGCAAAATTAATAATAATTTAATAGTTCTATTAAATTAAATTTTAGAAAAAGCTTTATAAAGTTAATTATTTTAATGAGTATTTATTATAAATTTTAAAAAAATAGTTAAAATAGCTTAAGATAAACGTAAAATAAACCTTAAATTATTATATTATATACTAAATATATTTCTTAACTATACTTTTACTGATTTAAATAAAATTTTTTAATGGTTGTTATTTATATTAAAAATATGATTCATTATAATTTTTAATTTAGTAAATTAATTTATTACAGAATTCCCTATAAAATAATTATATTAAAAAATATATATATTCTAATTAAAATTTTAAAAACAAAAAGTCTATTTATTTTAGAAATATTTTTATTTGAAAAAAAGGAAAAATTGTTTAATTTTTGATTCTTCTCTGGATTTTAAAATAACTAATCAGATATACCACATGAAATATATAAAAGTGATTAAATTCTGATTTATTAAAGAATTAAATTAATTAATTAATTTTAACTAAAAGGGTTTGAATCATCTTTAATTTAAAGGAAACGCTACCTAAAATTAAAGACAATAAAAGTTTTTATATTCATCACTCAACATTACATTTCTTCGTCTGAACCAATTTCAAACTGAGATAATTTTTCTTTCTCTTCTATAAGCTAATAGAATTGTTCTTCCATCTTCTATTAATTTTCTCCAGCTTCTCTAAATAAATTCTCAGGTTATCGTTTTACTTTTGAAGTTGTTTATTTTGCTGCTATTAATTGCCAAGATCCTGTTTGAGTAATGTCACATTTTAGCCTATTAATACCAGCTTCTTTCTATAAATACCTTCAAAGCAGTTTTTTATATAGTCTCCTTGATGCTCCAAATTCTTTTCGGTACTGTTCAAGCACTCTTCTTCACTTTAGACATTATCTCCATTAATGTCCAGTCTTTTGACAACAATAGCAACATTTTTTTGAGGGTTTAAGTTAATTTTTTTATTATGCTTAAATGTTTTGTTCTATTTCCATCTTATCTGTTTAAGGTTAGTATTTTTTAATTTTTAATTGGACTTCTTCTTCAATTTTCTGTGGATTTCTTGCTTAGTTTTTCTATCAATACAAATTTGGAAATTAAGGTTTCAATTTAAAACTAAACTTTACTTACCAAGTCTTGATCTTCCTTTTTTCTATCTTAAAAAAGAAGCTTAAGATTCTATTTTTCTGCCTTCAGGTTTCAATTTCTGTATTCATTTTCTCAATTAAGAAATAAAGCTAAATAAGGTCTTGCTCATGGGGTTTCTCAAGCTTTTTAAGATTGTTAGGAAATTCAGTATTTCCCAATCCTTAACAAGTGTAGATTTATCTTTTTTGAATTATTGGTTCTTGTTAACTAACTGAGACTTAAGATTGATCTATTAGGTTAGAAATTAAGGTTTAGATTCCCGGATTTTTTTCCAATTTTTAAGTTAAGAATTAAATAATTATGAATAAAATATTAAAAATAAAGAATAAGTTATTTTATAACTTTGAAATATTCTCTGTTTTTATCAATCTTAAGTTACTAGAATTTGATAGAACAAGAACACTCTCATTGCTAATTTATTCTCTTATTATTATTATTTTTCACTCTTTTCGCTTATTAAATTAAATAGGGTTTAACAATTCTCAGTTTATACTCTTTATAATTATTCTTCTGAGCGGACTGTTTTGATTGTATGCTTAAATATGAAGATGATTATTTTTTGGAATAAATAGTGTTATTTAGCTCTACTATTTTTACTTAAAAACATTTATGTAATTAGATTTTAAGTTTTCTTTGCTGTTAATAAAATAATCATATAGACTGAATGAGGTAAATTACTTAAAGTTAACAAATATTGTTAGCTTATCTAACTAAACTCTGTAATCTTCATTTATACCTTTTGTTTTAAAGTTGCTTTTTTGACTTATCTTTTACTTTCTATTCTATTAGCTTTAACAAAAAATTATTTTAATTTTTTCATAGCTATTTGAGAGTAAAATTATAATATTATAAGAATAAATATAAAATGGTACCTAAGAAATAGTCATCTATTGGTTCATTTATTAAAAAAGAAGAATAATCTAACCTATCAAAATAAGTGGCTCAGTAAGCTTAAGAAAAATAATCACTTGAAGCCTACGCATAATAAATGCGGCAACGAATAACTAATATACAATACGAATTAAAATAACAAAAATAAAGGATAGTTACACTAAAAGAACATGCTAGAAAAATTGATTGAATAACTAGATATAATTCCTATCCATAGAAGAGATACTCATAAAAGTTTAATCTTAAATAATAATTAAATTGTAATAGATTAATAAATAATTTAATAAAGTTCCTCAAATGTTTTAATTCCAATTTTCTTAATTTTAATATCAAATAAAAATTTCAAGAAAAGTAATAATGATAATAGACAGTAATTTAAAAAGTATAAGATTAATAATCAAATTAAATCTGAATAATAATAATAAGATATAAATAAGATGAATTTCTATCGTAGAAAGATTTAGTCTAATATGTTAGAAGAAATATTGAAAGAAAATTGAAATTGTAATAATCAATAATAAATAAATATAAGATGAACTTTTCTGCTTTTGACCAACAAGGACAGGACTAATATATAGAGAGAAGTTTTATAAATCAAGAATATAAGAATAGAATAATAAATTAAGTAGAAACCAGAAGGATAAATGTATTGTGGAAGGAGATAATTTTGGCAGACTAACGAAGTCCAAGTAACCCTTTATTTTGGGAGAGAGTCGAATAAAATAGAAATTAACTGTGAGGTTCTTTTCTGAGATTAAAAACTTAATTTTATCCTTTGTCCTTTTTTATCTTCATTTACATGAAAATGTTTGAATTTTCTCAAAGTATCAAATTTCTTTTTACAGATATATTCTTCTTTGTCATCTTAATTGTAAGCATTGCTTATAATTTAGTGATAACTTTGTATAACCCTTCACTAGGCTAATCCACTCCTAAATAGACAACTTTATTCGTTTTTATTTGTTGCTTTTGTTAAATAGGTGGAGCTTGATTAAATTGCTTGCTCTGCATTATTTTCTTTATTTTATCCTCAGATTCCGTTTTTAATTTATTGAATTAATATTTTTATCTTATTACATAGATCCTGATTTATTTAAGCTGCTTTATTTAGATATACTTAGTTTCTGAATAAGCTTGAATAAACTAAATAGAATTTAAAATTGTTAATTATCTTTGTAATTTATGAGCTTATTTTAATAATTTCTAATTCTTTTGGCATATTTTGCTTTTAACATTCATTTTAACTTGATTAATTGTGATACCTTTTAGATTTTATCTATCCTAAAATCATTAAAAATCTGATTATTTTTTTATTCTTGACTTAATTTTACAAGATAATGGAAATTTTTTTTAATCGTGATGCCTTTATTTTTATAAAAATATTGTTTTCAAAATTTTCACTATAATGTTTCATAAATTTTCAGTTAAAAAAACTTTTTTTATTAGTTTAAAAATAAGTAAGTATTTTATTTAAATCTAAAATAATGTAAACAATTATTTTATATCATCTTGCTCATATTAATTCAATCTCCGTAAATTTTATTTTATTTTAGAAAAAACCAAAAGAATGAAAAATTAAAATTTAAATGAAATATAAAATTAATTGAAGGATAATTCTTAAAATAATTATAAAAAATTAATTTATAAAATCTTTATTTTTTAAATTATTTTTTACAAGATTAAGTGTTTAAGTTGTGTTTAAGAGTTTAAAAACAACTTAAACCAGGAAAAATAAAAAATTTATGATTAATACAAAAAAGTGATAAGATGAAATTAAATTAAAAATTAGAAAGTATGTTTTAATAAAATAAAAGATGATTGAATGAAGATAAAAAATTAAAAAAAAGGATAAATAATTGAATTAAATATTGAAGACTACAAGGAATTAAGCATTTATTTGAATTGCAAAGAATAATAAAGCCTTTTATACAAAATTAGAGTTTAAGATATTTTTAATATTTTCGCAAAATATAAGATTAATAATTTTAAAGAAATCTAACAAAATTTAGCAGTAACTATGGAAAATATTGAAGAAGATGTTTGCAATACTGAGCATCATACAGAAAGTTCCCAAACCATTATTTTTGATAAATTTTAAATCTTTTTTCGTACTTGCTATATTAACTTTCTGTTTTTTTCACTTTTTTATAAAATTTTATTTTTTAACTTCTTATCTTTATTTTATTTTATTTTATTTTATTTTTTATCTAAAATAATACCTAAATTTATAGCAAAAAATAATTATTTTTTAATTTAAAATTAAAACTAAGTGAAATTTGAAAGTTTAGTTTATATGCAACTTTACGTCTGATTCACTATTAAATGGCTTTATTATTTTAATTTTCCTTCTAAAGTGACAATCTGAGGTATATGCATGTAGCTCATGTTTATGCTAGAATTATTATTATTATTATTAAAATAGTTAATTTTGGCAATTTTCGAGTATTTTCACCTCTTCATACCGGACCCAGATTGCTCCGGGATTAAAAAAGGTTTATAAGTCTCTACTCCTCTCCTACCCACTTGTTCTTGTTGTCTCTAACTATGTCTTCCGTTCAGCAAAGGTTTCTTAAATAATAATAATATTAATTTATGTTTTCCGTTTTAGAGATTTCCAACCCCGTCAGGAAGACAGCAGTTCATGCTCCCTGCTGTCAAATATAAAAGTTCAGGTCGCCCAATTTTAGCGAGATTGGGAACTCGGATTTTTCCAGGTTTTCCGTCCTTTAGCTTGCCTTGGTTCCATCTTAATCTTGTATATTGAACCATCCGGGTTGCAATACATTCTTTTCATTCTTGCTTCTTCTTTTTTCTTCTTTTATTGTTCTTTTATCCAATAGTTTCTTTATTTCTATTAGAATTTCCAACACTTCCGATAAAGATGTCATACGCTTCCACAGCCGAAGCATTTCTTTTTTATTTTGAATTATTTTCCTTTATTTGTTTGCTCTTTCTAGGTTTCGATTTCCATTTGTATAGCTCCAGTTTCGCTTTGATCTTTCTTAAAAGTTTACAATTTTTCTTCTACTTTTCCGAGTCTGTTATCCAGTTCAGTCTGTTTCTAAAGCTAATTTTAGGATTCGTTAGTCTGACTTTGTGAGATATTCTAAAAAGCGTTAAGATCTCTTTCCTAGGACATAAGTCTTGACTCAATTCCTTCTGCTAGGTCTAGCTTTGCCATCAGCATATCATTGTCCTTCTTCAATCTCTTGACCTCTCCCTGGAGGCTCAGTACAACTTTGATGAGCTACTCCATGCTCATCTGGCCAGAAGGCTTGAACTCTGATACTTTGATGGAGAACAGACTTCATCTGTTTCCTCGGTTTCTTGCTTGAGGTTGGAGTTTCCATGTGTATATTCTTCAAGGTTGGCTTTCGTTCGTTTTGTTAGATTCCAAGTTGTTAGTTCAGTGTTGGTTAAAGTTGTGATAGAGTAGATTGTTAAGATTATTAAGACTTGGTTTCTAGCTTCCTCCCTTCCTTTTTGGCTTAGGAAGAGGTGGTATAGAAGCCTGACTTGAAACCTTCAAGCATTTTTTTATCATCAGCAAAGGTTTCTTCCTATAAATTTTTCCATGCTAGTTCATGAATAGTCTCTCTCTAATTTTCCTTTGTTATAATTGTCTCTTTTTCTTTTGCTACGCTTGCTGTTTCCTTTATTTTCTTCAATACTGCTTCTTAAAGTTTAGGAATTACTCCAATCTTCTTCATAGGTGTTTCTCTGGATTACAATAGTACCACCTTTTAACTACTTTGATTGGCTTAGTCTTCTTCTTCTTGTCAATTACTTATACCAGCATTGGATCACCTTTTTGCTCATTAAGTTTCATTTGCTGTTGCAGTTTCTCTTCTATTTCTCCAAGCTTGTTGCCCAGGTCCGTCTATTTCTATTGTTAATTTTAGGATTAGCAGTTCTTACTCTGTGATATGTTCCAAAATGCACTTAATTCCCTTTCTTAGGACATAAGTCTTGACTCGATTTCATCTTGCTTGCTCAGATTCTCCATTAGCTTGTCGTTGTCCTTCTTTAGTCTCTTGACCTCTTTTAGAGATTTAGTACAACTTAGATGAGCTGTTTCATGCTCATCTGACCAGAAGGATTAAATTCCGACACCTCCTGGTTTAAAGCAGACTTTGCCTGTTTTCTGGGCTTCTCTAGTTGAAGTCGGTGTTTCAGTATACTTGCTTTTCTGAGCCTTCTTCTGTTCCTTTTGTTAAATTCCAGGTTGTTAATAATAAGAGAAAGGTTAAAGTAGTGAAGAAGACGATTGCCAAGAAGTGGTTTCCTGCTTCTTCCCTTCCTTTTTGGCATAGGAAGAGATGCTATAGAAGCCTTTTTTGAAACCTTCCACCATTTTTTAATTTATTATGCTAGGATCATCTTCTAGGAGATTCAGCTGCTTTCAGTAGTTGGCTTTAAAATCTTTGTTGAGCGACCCATTCTTTCAAAATAGAATCAAATTAATCAAGAGATTATTTATAAAATTTTTTCATTCCTGTATTCCTTCTATCCCCTTTTGCTTAATGTAAAGTCACCAATTATTCTATTTTCTTTTTTAATATTAAAATAAACAAAAGAAGGGATAATAAAGTTTTAATTTTTTTCATAAGCTTTATTTCATTTACAATTTATTTCAATATTTTTAAACTATTTTTAATTTTTTTTGCTAAAATAAATTATTTCGTGATTAATCCTCTTAAAAAAATTAAGAATGTTTGCACATAATTAATTCCTCAAATATTTTTTTATTCATTCTAAAAAACTTATCTATATTAAATTTTAGAGCAAAACATTTTTTTTACTTTTTTACCTTCTTTAAACCGTATATTTTCTCAACTTTTTACGAATTTATTTAAATTTTTTTTAGTTACAAAATAAAGATTCTAATTTCATCTTTCATTTAATGAAATTTACATTTATTATTGAAAAATTTATGCAAATCTTTAAAAAATTTTAATTCTATTTTAATTTTATTAATTAAAAATGTTTATTATACCATTCAATATAGTTTAAAACACTTTAAAAAAATTTATAAATCTTTTTCCAAATCTTTTGAAATTATCCCGAAATTCAAAATCTTAATACATTCATAAAAAATCTTGTACTACTTATCGCTTAGTAAAAACGATTTTTTAGTTTTTACAAAATTTTTTTAATTTCACATATTTAAATTTCCTATAATTAAAACTCTGAACAAAAACGCTTAAACAAAATAGCCAAATTTTATATATTGAAATTATATTTAATTCAAAAAAATAGTTTATCATTCTAAATAAATTAATCTATTTATATATATAATTTAAGATACTTATAATGCTACATATATAAATTTAATTATTAAAAGCTTTTATTTTAAGAACCTTAAACATTTATTCTTCTACTTAATTTTATGTACTTTATCATTATCAAATAAAAAAATACCATATAATTAAAAAATTTTGCTCTAATATATTCTTAAAAATTACTTAAAGAACTTTATCCTTTTAATAATCTTAATACTTTAATACATTTTATCCATGTTTTAGATAATTAATAAAATTTAATAATTTTTAATTATTAACTTATCAAATTGTAAAATTTTTGTTATTACATTATATAAAATAAATAGGGAGGAGCAATCCTCAAACTCAAACTGACTTAAACTCTGGTACCAGGAAGTATCCCATAGGTGAAGAACCAGCCAAGAGAAGAGAAAACAAGATCGAAGATGCATCAAGTAGCATTAATGACAAAAGATACAGATACTAAGGTCCCTTAGGATAGCATTTCGATCGTGGCCCTATAGAAGACAAAACTCACAAGGGAATGCTGGCATTGTAGAAGACTTCAACAAGGAATTTTTTAACTTTAAAATCTTTATTAAAGAGCTGCGCACCATTGAGGTGCTACGCACTCTATAATCTCATTTATTTTTTTTTTTAAAGGATTTTCGGCTCTAGTCAGCTGAATAGGTAATTTGGAGCATTCATATCTGCAATGAACATACTCTTACAATAGGTGCCACCACAAACAAGGAATGACATACCGATTGTGTAATAAGCCTTATTTGTTTGAGGGTTCTCCCTATTGATACGAGAATCTGACTAGTAGCACTGATATCGAGATCCACATGTCACTAATCTGATTGGGAGTTGGAAAGCATCAAGACATGGTTGAGACAGTTATAACTTTTATCGAGGAGAATTTCTTTCGACTACTACATTTAAGCAAGTTCAGAATGTCCTCTTATCCCTTCCATTCCAACCTTCGGAAAGAAGGCAATAATTAGAGATTGAAGCCAATCAATTTTGATTTAAAAACGGAGTGAAGAAAAGATGATCAAAGAGACCAGGTGAAACAAGAAAAATTCAAGACTACTACTGATAGTAAATTTAGGTTTCTTTATTAATCTTGGTGATCCAAATAATGGCGATACCACGCAAAATTTATTTATTTTATTTATTTATTTATTTTATTTAGTCTTAAATGTCTTAGCCTCTCTCAACTCGCGATTCTCCACTTTCTCACCGTTTTGTCATTTGCTCCAGATATTAACCATCTTCTGTCTGTACTTAAGGCTATAGAAATTATATCTTTTTAATGTCCTGAGAGAGTCTATAAACATTCTCCTGTTGAAAAACTCCATATCTTGATTGATTTATCAAAAGAACCAGAAAATATAACACTTGAATCAGTACTAAGTTGAATACTACGTACATAATTTGTGTGACCTTGGAGGGTACGTATACTTTATCCGGTTGAGAAGTCCCATACTTTAATAGTATTGTCACTTGAACCTGATAATATATACTTATTATCCAAAGACACAATTACCGATAAAATCCAGTCTGAATGCCCAGTCAAAGTTCTCGTGCAACTTCCAGTCTGGAAATCCCAAATATTGATCGTTTTGTCTTCACTTCCCGATACAATTCATTTCTGGTCACATGTTAAAGCTACTGAGTTAACTGAATTCGTATGTCCAGTTAAAGTTCTCGTACATCTTCCAGTCTGGAACTCCCAGATATTGATCGTTTTGTCTTCACTTCCCGATACAATTCATTTATGATCATTTGATATCACTATCGATCTAACATAATTCGTATGTCCAGTCATTGTTTTCGTACAGCTTCCAGTCTGGAAATCTCAGATTATGATCATTTTATCTCGACCTCCCGATACAATTCATTTCTGGTCGCTAGTTATGGCTACCGTGTAAACTCAATTCGTATGTCCAGTTAAAGTTCTCATACAGTTTCCAGTCTGGAAATCTCAGATGTTTATAGTTTTATCTTCACTTCCCGATACAATTCATTTCTGGTCACTTGATATCGCTACCGAAAAAACATTACTCGTATGTCCCGTCAAGATTTAGTCTAAAATATTAAAGAATTACCTTAAATTTAGTCGTAGAAAATTTACTGCTATATCATAGGCTTTGATAATGTTTTTACTTCATCTTACTTTTTTTGTATTAAATTATTAATCTAAAAATCTTAAACCTAATTTTTAAAGTTTAGATTCTCTTATTATAGACTTTAAATTTATTGATTTAGGTATTACAATTAATTCTAGTAGTTAATACAAGCTTGGTTAACTTTAGAAAAACTTATTTTAATATTATCCAAATCCTCAAATACCTTAGTCGATATATTAGAGTTTTAAGCTAAGACTCTTTATTACTCAGCTACTAACTATTATATTCTCAATTCCATTGAAGCATTATTGAAGCTTTGTTAGTTGAATTATAACGTATTTCCTTAACGGTCCATCTATTTTAAAATTATCTTTAGCTAACTTAATTGCTACTTGATTATCTTTGATTATTATTTAAGATCATTCTATAGAACTACGCTATCCTTGAATACGTAGTTGCTAAGATGCTACAATACTTAGTAAATAATGCTAGCTTGCTACTTATAAAGTTAACTGTGAGATTATTTGATTAAAATTTAATAATTTTCTAATATACCAATACTTTCTATCAATATTCTTTATTCTAATCGCTTAAATAACTGACTATCCTCTTGTAACTTTGAAGGGTGTATACTATGCACCTATTAACAACTTTATTCAACACATCTGATATTTCTATTTCTCGAAAATTGATTATGAGCACATGTATAACAGATGTCATGCTTACAAGGTAACAACATTGGTAGTTTATCACATCCATCAAAATCTCCATTGCATGATTAACATTTAGCAATCTAAGAAATTTCCATTTTTATTTTATTTTATAAAAATTTTATCTAAATATATTTAAATCTATAAAATAAAGAAAAGGAATAGAAATAAATAAAAATATATATTTAAGCAATTACTTTGATAATTATTAATTTTCTATCATTAATATATAAATTATTTATTTTTATGATACTTTTTAAGTTATAAATAAATTAAAGCATTATATTTATTTATTAGATATTTTCTCTTAAAGATAATTATATACTAAATTTAAATAAACTAAAAAATTAATTGCTTAAATATATATTTTATTAATTTTATTAAAACTAATTAATATAGTTTGATAATTATTACTACATAAATTTGTTAAATAAAACAATATATTCTACAAGAAAAAAAATGGATTAATCTCTTCGACTCTCATAAAATTAACTTAGAAACCTAAAGAGAAAAGCGGCAAAAGAAATTTAGAAAAAATAATAACAATAGGAGGAGTCAAGCTCTTCTTCAGAAGGTAAAGTTATGGTAGGATAAATAGAGATAAGTTAACCTAAAAACGAAACTAATCAAAAACTTTAAATTTAATTACACCAAATGTAAAAAGTAATCTCAAATTATGAAGAAACAACTTACAACTTAGGCGAAAAAATACGGGAACTAATGAGTAACATAGAAGATTAAAACAACAAATTACTAATACTTAGAAGATAACTTATTTGTAGCAAATTAATAACGGAAGAATAACTCTGAACTTAATCATAATAAAATTTTAAATACGACACAAAAATGGAAATAGAAAAAATACCAATAGAATTAAAAACAGAATTGAATCCAGAAAAAGAAATGATTGCTACAAGTTTCATTAAAAGATTAGAAAATATAGAAAATAAATTATCATAAAAAAGAACGAAATAAAGACAATAATACAAACTTTGCTGATGTTGCAAATCAAATCAACATATTTTAAAAAACTGTTGATAATGAAAGAAAATAAACGAATAAGAGCAGAAAAGAACATGGAGACAACTCAATAAACTATGAATAACTCCAACAGGGATCTACAAATAAAAGCTTTTTGCAAGACCACTTGAACGGTTACAGTGGTAACCTTCCACTTAATAAAAAGGTCGTGGATCACACCCACGTTAAAAAAACCGTCCGCAGGAACTGGTTGCAATTCCAGAGAATGCAAAACTCTACTAACTTTAAATATATTATTATTATTATAACAGTATATTCTAAAAAGCTGTAATTACAAAAATTTAAATAAATCATTAGGAAGTTGGTAATCAAAGAATCCGGAGTAGATGGTATCAAAGCTGAGCTCATCAATTATGCTAGTAATGAATTTTATATAGTATTTTAGAAATTTATGAATAATATGCTAAGAAAATATAAAATTTGAAATTAACTCAAACATATTAGAACCCTTCCAATTTATTAAAAAGGATAAAATAGTAATTGAAGAAAACTGGAAGATAATACATTAAAAAGTTATTCCTAAAATAATGATAAAATAATCACTTAAAGAATTAATGAATTCATTTATGATTATAAGATCAAACATCCTTCATAATAAGGAATTTTAAAAAAGATAAGTAATGTATCAAATTTGAGTTTTATAATAGATTAATGTCTTACATAGGAGATGAGGAAGAAGAAAAAACCTTTTTGCTACTTTTATAAATGTAGAAAAGATGATAAATAATATTAACAAGGATTAATTATTTGGACACTTACTTAGAATTAAGTTATCGTTTGCTCTAATAAATATCTCAAATCATTTTCTTCTCTTGTATACTTATGATTTCTTTTAGACAGAAAAATATCTTGAATTTTTAATAATAACAATGGATTTTTGCAAGGAAGTTAACATGCTTCAGCTCTTTCTATTATCTTCTATGATAAAAAAATGGGAAATTTCTTTCAAAAAGTCTCTTCTAAACAGAATCAATCCCAATCAAATTACGATTAGCAAAGCATACTCTAAAAACTCAAAGCTATGTGATAGTAGAATTTTAAACTTTTAAGAAACGTATAAAAGCTTGAAGGAAAAAGCGCATACCTAATATCTAACTCATAAATATTAAAAATTGCAAATTTCCAACCATTCTATCTGAGAATTGAACAAAAAGATTCCAAATTCAATCAATTAGAGGAATTGACTGAAAGCTTATTTCTAAAAAATAAAGCAACAAATGACCCCATAAATGTGGAATCGAATCCTCAACCAGCAAAAATTCCGATAGTAAAGAATAGAAATTAATGTTGGTATTGCAAGAAATATGGTTACATTTTAAGCTTTTGTTGAAAATTCTAATAAAAACTTGAAAGCTTTAAGTTATGAAGATCCATAAGTAATCTATATTGCACTCCAGAAGGTTTATTATACAGAAAAAAATGCACATAGAAATGAACTCTTGAAGGACATCGGGATTCTCAATAAAGAAGAAATCCGATTATTCTTGGAATCGTACTTGATTGAAGCAAGATACCTTATTTTAAAAAGGGTAAATAGAGTACTGAAAGATATATATTCTAAGAAGAAGACCCAGAAGAAGATTGGAAATGGAATAATACTTAAGACAACTTTAAACTTTTAAACAGTGATGAACCTTATTTATAGGTGGAATAACTATACTTTATTATTATTATCTATGGCATTATTATCAGAGAACTTATTAAAAATAACTTAATTATTTTATTTATATAAAATAGCAAATAAAATACAAATAAGAAAAAATAATATGTAATTAATGATAAAAATAAGCAACCGAAAAGTTGTTAAAAGAAAAAATTAAATAATTAAAACTAATTATTGTAATTAAAGGGTGATTTAATTTATCCTTTTTGTTTTGAAGCAACAAAAATATAGCGGAAAAAACTTATTTGAAAAAAAATCTATATTATCTTATGAATTATCAATTATATTCAAAGAAAAAATAATAAAAACTAAAAACTGAGTTCTTTATTCAGAAATTTAAAGAAAATCAAAAATTAATTAAAAAAATTAGAATAAATTACTAAAATGCTTTATCTATAAATTTTTAAAACTTAAAAAGGCTTAAAAATTTTTTAGCATATTAATTCTTCTATATAAAGCTAGAAAAAAAATAAGGGAAAAATGAGTTAAAGTATTAAAATAATTAAAAAAACCATTTAAAATTTCAAAAATATAAAACTTAAAATTTATTATATAAAAAATTAATAGTTAATATCGCTTTTGCGAAAAGGCAAATTATATATTTTAATATAAACGCAAATATTAAATTAAAAAAATAGATTCAAAGAATGATAAATTGATTTAATAAAGACAGACTAGATTAGTAAAAAACAAAATTAAAAATTAAAACAAATTTAAATTTCAAATTAAATATATTAAAAAAATTGAAAGCATTAAATCGTTTTAATTAGAATTAAGATAATAATTTTCTTTTTTTAAATAAATTTTAATTATTTAGTTAATAATAATTTTTTTAATTTTATAAAATAAGTTTTAAATTTATAGTTTCTTTCTTCACTTTTCCTCTCACAACACTTTTTTAAATATTTTATTTAAATTACATCCTTTTTATTAATTTTTTACCCCCTATTGAGATTTTAAAATTTACATTCTTTTTCTTAAAATGCTTACCTCCTTTTATTTATTTCTTTTACTTACTATAATAATCCATAAAGCAAACTTACGCACTTAATATTGATAACTTACAATCCCAGTCTTTTTTTGACTTAATTTTGATTTACAATCTTTATTTTCATTTTAGATGTAAATATACTTTCTTACATTAAATTAAACTTACAAACTTTTTTTTATTATTAAAAGAGACTTACCAGCTTTTGTGCACTATAAATTTTAACTTACAAACTTTATTTTAGCTTTATATTTTCCTTACACACTTTATTTAATTCTAATTTCAACTTACATTCTCATTTTTCAATTTAACTTACTTACTTTATTTCACATTAAATTAAACTTACTCCCTTTATTTCAATTCAATTTCAACTTACAAGCTTATTTTTGATTTTAAATTTATACTTACAAGCTTCATTTACATTTTAAATTTTAACTTACATCCTTTATTTTGTAACTAATTTTTGTCTTACAGGCTTTATTTTAGCTTTAAATTTAGATTTACAAGCTTATTTCTCTTTATTTTTTAACTTACAGACTTTAATTTATCTTTTAATTTCATCTTACTCATCTTCATAGAAAGTCTTTCCTAATCTTTTATTTCTAGCTCTTATAAAGTTTGACTCTCTTCTAATACTTTATTATTTTTTATTATTTCAAAATGATATGCATCTATTTTTGTTTTGTCTTATATCTTATATTTTATTTATCTAATTATTTCTTCTTTGTTGGTTTAAATTTCTACACTGTTATTATTTGGTGACACTATTATTATCTATATATCTTTCTTTAAGTTATTTTAGTTTTTTTAGTTTAAAGGAGTTATTTTTTAACTCTGTGACAGTTAACTTTAAATCTACTTTTACTGAGTTCCTTGAGATAAAATAGACTTTTAATCTATATTCTAGTTATTTTTAAGTTAATCTAACTAGCTTTTTAAATTCTAATTTTCTTAAGAATAGATTTGCATTTACTTTTCTTGCTGTGCTTTCTCATCCTTTAGCTTCTATATTTAAATATTGAATTATTTATTTTAGCTCTTTATCTTATCATTGGACGAAACTACCTGGTTGTAATTATTTTAAAGCTATTTTAATTCCTCATAAACATTAAGCTGAATTTAAGTATTCTATTATATAGTTACCTAGACTTATTTCAATATCTATTAAACTTCTTACTCCATTAAATTTGAATTCAATTCCTTTATTAATTATTGCTATGATGTTTTTTATTTCTATGAAATCTCTAGCATCTAAGATTATTACTTGATTTATTTATCCAATTGCATTAGATTTAACTGTAAGTCAATATTAGATTTTAGAACATAAGCATTTAGATGCTTTATCAACTAATATATCATTTTTGTCTATACCTTTACTAATTGTGCTTATGCTTATCTAACGCTAACTTATTATTTTTCTAAGCGTGTTTTTATTTATAATATCGACTATTCTTCAATTGCTTACAAAAATTAAGTGTTTTCTTATAACTTATTTGGGTGTCCTTTGAATGTTTATCCACAATTTTTTAACTGACATGTTATCATTTTCTTTTGCTGATACTAATCAAAGGCGCATATAAAACAAATATTATGCTAGCATGGTAAAATCAAAGGAATTTTATCATAACCCTCAAAATCTCCCTTGCATGATTGACATTTAAAATGCAAAGATGTTTCCATGTTTAATTTACTCACTGTTTAATTATGTGTTGCTAGTTATTTATAAATAGAATTTAAATTAATTTCTTTAAAATATAATTATTTTATTTTAATTCAATTATCTTTTAAATGCTCCATTCATTTTAATTAAATACAGCTTTATTATTAATAAATCATACTAAAAATGTTTAAATATTTTTAAATCTTCTAAAATAAAAAAAATGGTAGCTATTATCTAAATAAAAGACATAAAAATATAAATTTGTAACAATCTTGAATAAAAAACATTTAATTATAAAATAAATAACTTACTAATTAAAAAGTTTTTCATCTATATAAACAATTCAATTTTATTTACTATTTACTTCTATTAATAAATAAAATTTTATACAAGAATCATATTTTAAATAATAAATTCTTATAATCATAATTATTCTTTTATCTACAAGCCTAATTGCTTAACTAAAAATTAAAGTTTTTAAATAAATTAAATGTATAAATTTAATTTAAGAATTTAACGAATAAAGGTTTATTTTCACTAAAAATTAATCAAAAATTGATTTAATTATTAATAAACATATATATTTATAGTTATTTATTATTTAACTAATAATCAAAAACTTTAATTTTTCAATTTAAAATAATAAATTAATTATTCAATTTTTACGTTTCAAAGATAAAATAATCTCCTGAATATTAGAAAAGTTGTATTTTACAAACTATAAAATAAAATTCCATGTTATTATCTTTAAACATATACTTATATATTATTTAAATAAAAATTAAATATTAAATACACTCAAGATAATAAAATTTGATTTAAAATAGAAAAAATTATTTTATTTAATATTTAATTATAAAGTACATAATTTAAATAATGGATTTGGAAGGAATTTTTTAAATAACACCATTTTAAAGTCTAATATAAATTAAGGACATTTTAAATAAATATTGCTTTATTAAAAAAATTTTTTTTAAATTTGTTATTTTTATAGTAATAAACTCAATCATATTTATTAAAACATTATATAAGGATTTCTTGTAAATAATAAGGCAAACTTTCTACTTATAAATATAAAATAATTTAATTTGAGAGGATAAATCAAAAATATGTAAATTTATAACACAGCTAAATTATTAAATTTTATTTTATAATTTAAATTTAACCTTTAACTGTTTATCACATAAAAAATCTAATATTAATTTAATTAAAATTCTGATTTTATTTAATTTATTTATATTTAATTATGTTAGTATGATTGCATTATTATCTTTTAAATAAATTTTATTAAATTATTTTAAGATATAGCTTATTATAATTTCTAAGCTTTTGCTTATATTTTGTTTAAAATAAATAAAAATTATAGAATTTAAATAAGTATACAGCTGACATTTTTTTAATTTACCAGCATTTAAATCCTTTATATTTTTAATTTAAAAATTTTATTAAATCAATGATAATAATAATATCAATTAATATGTATTCACTATATTTTCATATAGATTATAAAACTTTTTATTTACATTTTGATCATCAATCCTTCTTTACTTATTGTTTGTTTTTTTTCTACTGCTTCAATTTTTTTCAGATAATTCTATCATTGTACTAGTTCAAAATTTCACTGGAGAATTTCGATTTTATTCTTCTAAGGAGCTTTTAGTGAAATTTTTTAAATCTAAAATTGATTTTTTTTAATTGCTTTTAAGTAGGAAATTTAAGATTATAATATCTTTGATTGTATGTTATCATCTTAAGCAAATCATAATTTTTTAAAACTTGATTTCTTAAATAGGATCTTTTCAGAGCTTCATATGATTAAATATGTACAAAGCTATCAAAGCTTCCAAAGATGCAAATCATAGAGTGGTTAATTTTGAAGTGTCTATATTCTAAGTCATATTAGAAATTATAGCAAAAGTTTCTAAGTATTATATGAAATTATTTCTTTAATCATTAATTTATTTAGCTTAATTATATATATTAAAAAAATGGGAAAAAACCCGGGAATCTAAACCTTAATTTCTAACCTTAAAGATCAATCTTAAGTCTCAGTTAACTAACAAGAACCAAGAATTCAAAAAAGATAAATCTACTCCTGTTAAGGATTGGGAAATACTGAATTTCCTAGCAAACTGAAAAAGCTTGAGAAACCACGAGCAAGACATTATTTAGCTTTATTCATTAATTGAGAAAATGAATATCAAAATATAGATCCTGAAGGCGGAAAACTTGAATCTTCGGCTTCTTTTGTAAGATAGAAAAAAGGAAGATCAAGACTTGGTAAGTAAAGTTTAGTTTTAAATTGAAGCCCTAACTTCCTAATTTGAACTATTAGAAAAAAACCTAGTAGCAAATCAATAGAAAATTAAAGAAGAAAATCGATTACCAATCAAAAATACTAACCTCAAACAGATAAGATAGAAATTAAAAAAATGTAAACAGAATCAAAATTTTAATTCAAGTCTTTAATAAAACGTTGCTATTGTTGTCAAAAGGCTGGACATTTTTGGAGATAATGTCCAAAGTGAAGAAGAGTGCTTGACCAGCACCGTAAATAATTTGGAACATCGAGGAGGCTATATTATAACTACTTTGGAGGTATTTACAGAAAGAAGCTGATATTAGATGATTCAAGTGTGACACTAATCAAACAGGATTTTGGTAATTAATATTAACAGAATAAATAGCTTTAAAAGGACAACATTGACCTTAGAATTTGTTTAGAGAAGCTGGAGAAAAATTACAAGAAGATGGAAAACAATTCTATGAGCTTATTGAATAGAAAGAAGAACTATCTCAGTTTGAAATTGATTCAGATGAAGACATGTACAGTTGAGTATTGAATATAAAAACTTTTATTATCTTTAATTTGAGGAAACATTTCCTCTAATTAAAGATGACCTTAACCCTTATAGTTAAAATTAATTAATTAATTGAGTTTCTTATATGTATGATCTGGAAACTATCTTGTTTCGTTATCAATATCTTTAAAGTAAAAATGTGAAGTTTACATTAATCTTATCCTGTATGCAGAATATAAAAAGAAATTTCTTTGATTTTATCTTAAACTTTATTAAAGAATTTTTTAAGGTCTTCAATATTCTATATATCTATTTAAAATATTGTTATTATTATTATAACATAAAGAATGGCCCCTAAGAAATAATAGACCTCTATTAATACTTTCATTAAAAAAGGAATAGTATAATTTAACTGAATAATCATCGAATTAAGATTAAGAAAAATAATCAAAATAAGCATTTGAATAATCAGTTCAATAGAGAATATCTAATTTACAGTTGGAACTAAAACAACATAGATAAAAAATAGAATAAATAGAGACCACTTTAAATGAATTGTAGCGAAGAATAGATTATGATTTCTCAGTAGTAGAGCAAACCATAAATTCAATCTAATAATAAATGATGACAAACTGAATCAAATTACCTAACATTTTCAGGACATCCCCTAATTTTTTTAATCAGATCTCTAGATTTTCCATTAACAAACAAAATAACTTTAAGAATAATAAACATAACAACTAAAAATTTAATTAAAAATTTATGGTATAAACATAATCCATACCGATGGACATTGAACCTAATACGGATCTATAATTTGTAAATAGGATAAGTCAACAACTAAGAAGACCAAGAAACTGAATTTGTAAAAAATCACATTAAACGGAAAGGTGCTGGTAAAGATATCATATATAAGGAAAATAAAAAAATTTTCAGAAGATATTAAGATCTCTTTCCCAATTCATGAGTCTTTATTCTATTTCCTCTGCTACTTAAAGTTTTTTCATTAATTTTTTATTAGCTATCTTAAGCTTTGTGATCTCTTTCTGGATGTTCATCACCACTTTATTTAGCTAATTATAGTTATTTACTGTTTAGTGGTAAAATCAGGGACTTCTGAGTGTATTATATTTTAAGTTTATTTCCTAGGATTCTCTCTAATGAAAGGAGTTTAAATTTGATGGCAATCTCTTTGATATTCTTTTTAATCTCCTATCCTCTCAAAGATGCTGTTAACTCCTGCTTTTTGGAGCTGAAAAAAAACTGATTTTAGTAATTACCTTTTTTTATGATTATTTTATAGCTTTATAAAAAAAAGATGACTCCAAAAAAGTAAAACTCTTAAAATCAAATGAACAATCAACAATAAGATCAACTCACTGAAATTTACACTTTGATAGCTGATAATAAAAAACTTTAAGATTCAGTTTAAGATTTAAAAAAGAATTAGTTCATTAGCTAGTACTGTTATCCAGCTTTAAAATTAAAACACTTGGCTAAAAACGGAAATCTCTCTCAAACCTTCAATGCTCTAGCTTACCCAAAAAATGGAAAAAACGGAGCATAAAATCAAACAAATTGAAAAATTCCGTCATAAAGATCAATTCATTTCGAATCCTCAAAATGATCCTATAGAAGTAGAAAATGAAATTAAGGCAATTCCCACGAAGAAAATTAAAAGATTATAATGCTGCTGAAGATGTTACAAGATAGATCACATTTCAAGAAACTGTCCAATTAAATGCTTTTATTGTTAAAAAGCAGGACATATCTTCAGAGATTGTTATTACTTCAAAAGAAAACAATAATAAGAAAGCCGAAATACTTGAATCAAATTAAATAAATTATACTGCTCCCAAGAAAGATAACTTTATAATAAAAAATTATACAGCGGCGAATAATTATTGAAGGACATTACAAATGTTTAAAATAGGAGAACGAGGTAATTTTTTGTAATAATTGATATTGAAACAAAATATCAATAATTAAGAAGGGATAATTCTGTGAAAGTCGATATGTAATAGAAGAGCAAGATTCTGGAGGATTCATGAATTGTTGAACTAATTTATAAACTTACTCGTGATAAACCTAACGAGGGTGATGTCACATTAACACATTATTATTATTATTATTATAACTTTAATTTTTTTGATTATTGTGCATATGCTTTAATGCTTTTCCCTTAGAAATTTGGCTATACTTAAGAAAATTTTAAGCTTATGATAAGGCTGATAGATTTTATCATTGATAAAAATCTAATTAATTTTTGTAAAGATATTGAATTTTTAACTTTACTAAGAATAAAAAGAAATAAGAATTCTTTATAAATTTTATTTAACTTAATCTTTATGATGATAAAATTAGTTAAAGAGGAAAATATTTTGAGAAGTTAAGAAGCGATCAGAGAATTAAAACACTGAGATATGAATATTTATCTCAATTAAAAATTTCAAGTTTTTTTTTTTAACAAAGTTGTGTCCTTGAACTCAAGAAAAATAACTTAGAAGTAATTAGTTTTATAACTTAAATATAGAAATTTTCTCGTAGTTAACTTATTCTTATTTTAAAAACGATAATGATTTTTCTCAAAACAAAAAATTATAATAATATTATCTGATAGATGTTAATAGTAATAAAATTGAGAAAAATAAGATAAGATAGTTTAAGTGATTCACCATCATTAGGTTTATCACCATTAAGCTTATAACTTGTTTTATGAGATTAAAAGATTGTTTCATGCAATCATTACAATCTTTTTCAGAGATCGCTTCTTCTATTACGTAACGTCTTGAGCAAATTTAACCTTTCTTGATCACAGGAATCTTGCTCCATTCTTATTTTGGCACAAACTTTTTTTTGTTCTTCTGTTTTGAGTATTTACTACATCTAATAGTAATTATTCTCCACTGTATATCTCTTTTTTGTAGATACTTCCTTCTAGAGAGCAATATAATTTAGTCATATTATTTCATATCTTTTAGGCTTTTAGTTCTTGCTTCTTCTAAATTATCAAAATCTTCTAAAAATATGCCAAATCTTCTAGCAGTAAAAGCATTTTTTTTACATATCTTTGAGCCATGTTCTATTTTTAGACATTTTTTACATTTTTTTTCTGATTCGAAAGATTTTTTGCATTATGTTCTTCAATTACTATAGGATGTTTATTAGAATTTTAATGACAAAGGAGTTAAACGTAATTGCTCAGCTTATTAATTTCTCCTATTTTTTATTCAGTTCTTTCCAGTTATTAATTTGTTTGCGACATCGAAGCCTTACTGTTAATTTCTTTTTTAATATTTGGCTTTCATTTTATAGTTGTTGTATAGTATAGGTTAGAGAATCAATTCGTTAATTTATGTCTTAGAAATATTGTTAAATTTGTTACTATGCTGCTTCAAGGGAGTAAATTTCAATAAGTGATTTTTATTAGTCGATATCCTGCTAGTTCTTCCCGAGTTATTTCTTAGGAGCATTTCTTTATATATAATAAGCTATAATCAAATTTCAATTTATTACTAAATTACTCCAGATAACCAGTTTTTCAATCATTTTACAACCAGATCTTTGTTCTTACTAAAATTTTTTATAATATAATAATGTAATTATTGATCATAATGGGCCCACTTTTATTTAAATTTTTCACCGACTGTCCTTCATATAATATGGATCTAAATTTACTTTTCCTTGATCTTCTATGCTTTTTGAGTTTCAATCTTATCTTCTACTTCTGGATTTCATTACATATTAGAAATTTTATTGATTTCGTTTAAACTTTTATTTTTTCACTACCTACTGTGCCTCCTTTTCAATTTGTCTTAAAGGTATTTCCAAAGTTAAATCCTAGCACAACTTGAGTATCTCTATCCTAATTCGATCCATTTATCAAATAAAATGGTTGAATATAGGATTCAGCTGAAATATGGATATTAGAAGCTTAGTTAAGCTTAAAGATTGGCTCCTACATGCTATTGTCCATATACAAAATTTTCTTACCGAATTCATTGACATGATAGGTAGGAGGTTAGACTTTTAAGCAAAGAAGCTATGGCGAAACTTATTACATAACAAAAACTTTTAAAAATAAGCTTTATTAAATTGCTAAGCAATGATAAATTTAACAGTATATGATTTTTCTAATATTTAAATATTAAATAACATAAAAGAAAAATAAACATTTTTTAATTTTTAAATGTTTAATTATTTTATTGAAACAGCTACTATTCAATAAAAAATTAATTTTCACTTTTCTTAATTATTTCTTCAGAATTATAAACTTTTCCATCTGCTGCTATCACGAAAATTTTTAAACTTAGTCAGTTCCAAAAAATCTTTGGTAATATAAAATGCTTTAAAAAAAATTGGTTTAAGCTAAAAAATATTTTTTTTAATTCCAAAACTTTTGATTTTACCTCTAAATTAAACTTTAGTCCGTCTATAAAATCTCTTCTAGTGCTAATAGCTTAGCTAAACTTTTTTTAATATTTACAAAACTCTATTATATCTCAATCATAATTTATGTTTATGGACTATTTTTAATCACTTTTAATTATTTAAACTATGCTTTAAATTTTTAAACTTTTAACTCCTTATAAAACTCTTTCATTTTATAAGCAAAATATTACTTATAACTTACCTTATTATGAAAAACAAAGGCAAATCAAAGACATAAAAAAAAATTATTTTAAAAAATTAAATAATATAATTTACTAAGTATTAATTTTAACACTAAACTTTTATAAAAAATCTAAAAATCTAAAATTTTGCCTACTTTATTAAATTTAAAATTAAAAAATGTAACTAACTATACTTAAAAACAATAAAATATAAAATTTATTTTTACAAACTTTAAATTAAAAATATTAATTTGAAAATTTTAAACTTTTAAACTTTTAAACTTTTTCTAAAATAAATTTACTCATTTCAATCAGAATTTCAATAGAACACCAGAAAAACTCCTAAAGTGTAAAAATGTTGGGCAAAAACGACTAAATAATTATTTAAATTTTATATAATAATAATAATAATAAATAAATAAAAATTATTATAGAGCGCGTAGCACCTCATTGGCTCAGCTCTTTCAATATTAATATTTAATATTAAGAAAAATGTTCTCATGTTTCTTGTTAAAATTCTAGAGGTCCGATGAATCATGTCAGCTTCTCCAAATGGAGAATCTTCTTATTAAAATTTATTCTTAAATCTTGAGTCAAATGTTTCAGTCTTCTTGAATAAGGTCCGAATAAGAATTAGTTATTAAGTCGGTAATTAGAAGGCCCGTCAGTCAAACTTTCATACTGCTAGAGAGAACCCTAGGGGTAAGTTAAGTATGTCTCAACGGAGCTTATCCACCCTTCCCCGTGGTGGCATCTAGTGCGAGATTACTCGCAATGAAGTATACACTACACCAGATTACCTACTAATTTATCTAACGCCTCCTCGAAGAAGGAGAAGAAACCAGAGCAAATTTTGGGCAGTCTTCTTACACTTAACCTTAATCTTTTTCTTAATAATCTTAACAGCCTGGAATATAATAGAGCTACGAAGAACGGAAACAGACTCAGAAAAGCACTCATGTGCTTACTCCAACGTCGGAGAAGAAGCCTAGTAAACAGATGAAGTCTGTTCTCCATCAAAGTATCAGAGTTCAAGCCTTCTGGCCAGATGAGCATGGAGTAGCTCATCAAAGTTGTACTGAGCCTCCAGGAAGAGGTCAAGAGATTGAAGAAGGACAATGATATGCTGATGGCAAAGCTAGATCTAGAGATCTTAACGCTTTTTGGAATATCTCACAAAGTCAGATTAACGAATCCTAAGATTAGCTTTAGAAACAGACTGAACTGGATAACAGACTCGGAAAAGTAGAAGAGAAATTGTAAACTTTTAAGAAAGATCAAAGCAAAACTGGAGCTATACAAATGGAAATCGAAGCCTAAAAAGAGCAAACAAATCAAGGAAAATAATTAAAAATAAAAAAAGAAATGCTTCTGCTGTGGAAGCGTATGACATTTTTATCGGAAGTGTTGGAAATTCTAATAGAAATAAAGAAACTATTGGATAAAAGAACAATAAAAGAAGAAAAAAGAAGAAGCAAGAATGAAAAGAATGTATTGCAACCCGGATGGTTCAATATACAAGATTAAGATGGAACCAAGGCAAGCTAAAGGAGGGAAAACCTGGAAAATCCGAATTTCCAATCTCGCTAAAATTGGGCGACCTGAACTTTTATATTTGACAGCGGGGAGCATGAATTGCTGTCTTCCTGACGGGGTTGGAAATCTCTAAAACGGAAAACATAAATTAATATTATTATTATAAAGAAAATACTTTAATCAGATTTTTCTAAATTAAGCCAACTAAATATTATGATATATTATAATGGCTTTTAAGAAATAAATTGCATATAACGTATAAAGCTACTAACAGTAAGAATAATTCATTGAAATTTACTCCTTGGAGACATAAAATAAAAAATTATCAGAATTTGTTAAAGAATCCAGTAATCTAGATAGTTCTCTATCTATTAATGTAATTTAACATAAAATTTTAATATATGGCTTAAAATGAAATATATCTTTAATTTCTATGCTCTAGCTTAACTTATAACTGCAAAAACAGAACAATGGATTATAGTAATTTAAAAAGCGCAGTAATCATAAATAGCTTTTTGCTAACTCTAAATAAGATCTTATGCAAATAAAATCGCAGAGTAAAGCAACTTTTCTAATCAATAAAAGAAATAAAAATGTAATATAATAGAAAGCTCTGACACATATCTAGAATTTCAAGACAAAATGCTGATTTTTTCAAAGGATTGGGTATATATCTAGCAATTGTAAATACGTTCTGAGGAAATTTATATTATATAAAAAATTTATTAGTGTGACATCGTCTTTATTTAGCTTGTATAATTATTTTATAAAAAATCTTAAGAATCATCGTAAAATCACTTAATCTTCCATTTCTTCTCCAGAATTGTATTCTTGAATAAAATATCTATGTCTTATAATCTATTCTTTTTTTACTTTTGGTATTTTATTCCAATCTTGTTGTTTCCAAAATTTGTTTCTTTCTTCTTTTTATGCATCTTATATTTACTAGAATAATTTGGCTCCACCAATCATTTTTAGTATGGTAGTTTCTAATGTACATTAAATTGATCAATTTTTTAAAGAATTTATGTATTTTTTGCAATTTTTGCATCTCCAACAGTTCTTTTTTATATGCCTTATCCTTCTATAGAATCAGCAAATAATTGGTCTTATTTTTATTATTTGATTAAATATCTAATTTTTTATGTTTGATTAATGTTTAAGTTTTATTGTTCAATCTCCATTGAATCTGATATATATAATATTAATAATTAATTATAATGAAACCATCTTTAAATTAGGTTCGTCATTGTTTTAAAGTTTGTAAATGTTAAAATAAATTATTTTGATAGAATTCTTCATAATCTTTCCCTTTCTTATTTTTCAATTTAATTATAACAGCGAATTATTGAGTTATGATCCATTAAGAGGAATTGGAACCAGAAATGAAGCTTTTTAGACTTTTGTTTTAAAAATAAAATTAGATATTTTATAGATATCTATTAAATTATGAAAAAGCTTTATATTATATCTTATTATGATTAATCCCTTTTGTGAAAAAGTTAGTAATTTTCAGTAAATTAAATTAATTTTTAATTTTTATAGAAAATAAATCTTGGAACTAATGATACTAAATTTAATATTCCTGTAGGCATTAAAAATATAAAATATTAGAAAAATTAATGTAAAATTATTGTTAAAATTGGACATAAAATTTATAAAAGCAATATTTAATTTTTAAACTTATAATTATGTTACAAAATGATATCTTACTTTTTCAGGTTTGAAAAGAGAGTTTAAATAAATTTTATAACTTTCAATGTAAACAGTATATAGATTAAATTCTTCATGGAAGAAAAAAGTATTTTAAAATAGAATAAAATAGTAGATATTATATATTTTTAACTAAAAACTAAATAATTAAATTAAAGATTAAAATAAAATTTAAAAGTTAATATTTAAAATTTAAAATTTTTCATAAATATGAAAAAAGCTGGAAAAATAATTTTTTAATTATAATAGCTAATGCTACAAAATAATATTTATTAAGATAATTAAAATATTATAATAAGTAAAATCGGTTATAATTTTTTAATATTCTTAAAAAGTAAGAGAATAAATAAAAATTTGAAAGTATAAATATTAAAATTGAAATATTAATATAGAAATTTCTAAATATTTAATTAAATATATGAAATTATTTATGTTCATATGATAAAAAATTAAAAAATTAAATAGGCAAAAATTCTTTAATTAGATAAGATAAAAAAAATTATTATTTTCAAAAAATATATTAAAAATTATAAGATGAAATTAAAAAGAAACTAATTTGAATGAAAAGGAATTGTAAACAAATTTTTTTTGATCACAGCAAATTATCTGAAATAAAATAAAAAGTGTATAATCTATGAAAAAGTAAATATTTATATAATATTATATAAATATTAAAAAGATGGATAATTTCTTGTAAAAAGTCTCTTCTAAACAGGATCCATCCCAATCAAATTACGATTAGCACAACATACTCCAAGAACTCAAAATTATGCAAATGGAGAATTTTAAACTTTTGAAACGTATATGAGCTAGAAGGAAAATTCCATACCTAATGTCTAATACATACATACTAAAAAATGAAAATTCCTAACCACTCGATCTGAGAATTGAACAAATAGAAGAAAATTCAATCAATTAGCAGAATTTACTGAAAGCTTATTTCTAAAAAATACATCAACAAATGATCCCATGGATGTGGAACCAAATCTACAGCCAGCAAAAATTACGATAATAAAGAATAGAAAGTAATGCTGGTATTGCTGGAAATATGGTCATATTTTAAGATAATACTAAAACTTATAATAAAAATAAAAATAAAAACTTGAAATTCTTTAACCTATGGAGATCCATAAGAAAACTATTCTGTACTCCAGAAGGCTTAATATACAGAAAAAAGATGCACACAGGGAATGAAATCTCGAAGGACATCGCATTTGCTTAGCAAAGATGAAATTTGAATATGATTGGAATTGAACTCGACTGGAGCAAGATACCTTATATTAAAAAGGGTTAAAAGAGTAATGGAAGATATATACTTTAAGAAGAAAACCCAGAAGAAGCTTGGAAATGGAATTAAACTTAACACAATTTTAAATTTCAGTGATGAACCTTATTGATAGGTTGAATCACTATAATTCATTCATTCATAAAAATTAAAATTTTTTATTAAAGTCTTTGTAATTAACCATTTTACCTATTCTATCTGCTTTTTTTATTAGTGATAAAAGATCCTACTAAGTTTAGGCAGACATTTAATTATTTCAATTGTGTACTATTCTTTAATATTCAGAATATTTTTTCCCATTAATGTAGCTACAATAATTATTCTTATACAAGGAATAAAATTAAAATTAATCATTAATCATTAAAATAACTGTTCGCCTTCGGGCTTATATGAAGTTTTAAATGTATAAAATCTCCGTTCCTGCATGTTCGTTTCTTGTGCTCTTTTTCCTGGACTTCTCTCTTTTGAATAATCTGAGTTGAGAATTTTTTTCCAGATTTTCCCATTTCCTGATGGGAAGAATTCCGTCGCTCGCTACTTCAGTTGCTATTAGTTAACATTTCTCCAAATAATCATATTTTTTCTATTGGGGACATTTCCGCCATATATATAAGTGCTGTTGCAAATGAAGCATCTTTTTTCTTGCTCTAGGAAATGTCTTTTCTTTTTTTTCTATTTCTATTGGAGTCCTTAAGAAAGCTTCTACAGGTTTTTTTAATTAATTTGAGTCTTGAATCTAATTTTACTCAGTTTTTCTCGTCTTGTTCTTGCATCACTCAAATATCATTCTTTAAATTTTAAATTGACTCATAGACTCCGACTTTAGCTCTTCTGTCTACCATATGGACTTCGTCATCATCTTCAGGGTTTATCAGATCCTGATTTATTGTAAACATCTCTTCCTTCTGGGAGTTTAATTCCTCTTCGAGTTTTTTTATGTTTCTAATAAGTAGATTAATCAGCTATTTCATCTATTCAGAGTTCATTTGTTCTATTTCAATGTTGTCTAAATCAAAGGTAATAGGATCTATATTAAATTATCGTACTTTACCTTCTTCGTTTATTTTTTATTTCTTCGTTATTATTTTTATTGATTCAATTGAGTGGTCTCTTTTTTCAGTTTTCAATGGAGGCGTTGAGAACTGTGTCAACTTTTCTATTCTGAATTTTTGTCTCAGTTCTTACTTGTCCTTTGATGGAAGAGATTTGCTTTACTTTAATTTGTAGGAGTTAGTATTTTTTATTAGTTCTTCTAATTTATTTTCTTCTTCTGGTTATTTTTATTAAGAAGAGCGTTAAGTTGAAGAAGACGTGGTGAGAATATTTGTTTCAGGTTTTCTCTCCTATTCTGAGGAGGTGGTATAAAAACCCTTCTTGAAGCCAACCATTTTATATTTTTTAAAAATTTAAATTAAAGAATTTTTTAATGTCTTCTCAATTTACGTTGAATATATCATAATAGTTTTTTTATAAATATATTATTTGCTTTTTTCTTAGAATATTCTTTCAAAGGTTCTATTTATTGCACACATAACATTTTTTATTCTTTTAAATTATTATTTCTGTTCCACTTATTTAATTTAAATTTACTGGCTATTTTAAATTTATGCTTATTATTTATTTAAATTGGGGCTTCATTTTCTATTTCCATATATCTGATTGATTTTATTAAAAAGAAATAATATTACAGAAGTTTATTATTAAATTTAAGGAATTCTTTGTTCCAATTTATTTTATATGGCTTATGTTTATTAATGTGTTTATCAAGTAAAGATGCTAATTTTTCTAATTTTTATACTCTCTTAGTGAGATATCTATTTTTAAATGTAAAATCTTTTAGTGAGTTGGATAATATTTCTTTTCAAATTTCTGTAGGAAGCTTTTTATTCTAGATTTCCAAACTTTTTTAATTCTGGATTTTCAAGTGTTTAATGCTCGATGTATCAATCTTTTACCTAACTTTCTTCCATTGTAATTATGGCGCTATTTTATAGAAAATCTTTCTGTTTTAGGTTTTGTTAAAGGTTCTGTTATTTCTTAGAAGTAATTTTATAGAAAATATATATTTTTTAATAAATTTAAATTTAACTAAAATAGTCTTGTGACATCTTTTCATTGTTGGAATTGCTTCCTTCAATTCAGGATGTTATAATGTTATTTAAAAAATTTTCATTTTTTTCACACTTTCATCTTCATCTTCTTCTTCAGCTTGATCATCTTCTTCTTCAGCTTGATCATCTTTTTCATTAGTTTATTCCTTTTATTCTTCCTTTTACTCTTCATGTTCTTCTTCCTCCTCTTTATCTTCCTCATTCCCTTCATCTTTTTCTTTATCTTAAATTTCTTCTCCCTAAAATGCAGAATTTTCTAATCAATCATCTTTTTTCAGTTCAAATAATTTTAATCTCCTTTTAATTAACATCCTATGAAAAAATTTTATTTGTAGATCAATGTATTCCAATTTGTTTTTTGGAAATTAATTGATATAGTTTTGGTCATACATTAAATTTTTTAATAATTAATTAATTAAAATATAATAGTTCCATTATTTAAAAATATTGACACATAGTTGCAATAGATATAGATAAGACTATAAATATTACAAATTATTTAAAAAATAAAAGTTTGTAAATGTCAATCAAACCTTTCTTGTTCTTTCTCTATCATATATTTTTATTTATTTTCTTGGTGAATTTTTTCTATTTTTTCTTCCAGAAATTCTTTAAAAGTTCATCTTATAGCTTGAATATTTCAAGACGATATTTTAGTAATTTGGAATGAAAATTTTTGATTAATTTATCTATTTTAGGAATTTGATTCTTTGTAAATTGTTTGTTTATATAGTTTTAGTCATAAAAAATTAATTTCTTCTTGCCTTTTTGCCTTTTTCTTTAAAAGCTTTATGATTTTCGAATTACTCAATAATATCTGCACAATATTAGCAATCAAAAATATAATAGTTTCTCAAAGTCTTAGCCACATAAAGAAACAATTTTATATCTAAAGTTAATGTGGCGATTACTGAGTTCTTATTGAAAATTATTGAAAAATTCCTCAGTTAATAGATAGAAATAATCTCTCTAATATAGTGTTTATATTTGGTATAAGTAATTTCAGGAAATACATTTTAATTATTTTCTATTTAATCTATAATTATTTTTGCTGTTGGCATAAGTGTTTCCTAGAGAGATATTCCATTAGGAATTTATGTTTATTTTTTATTCCATAAATCTATAAAAATCCATATTATTCTAAACATGTGACATGTCAAAATTATACAAATCGATACACTTCTTTATATGTTATTGTATGCTAAATTGAATTTAGTGCATTTTTCTAATAAAAAATCAATGTATGAGTTAGGATTTTATTTGCTGTATAATAATAATTTTTAGTAAAAGTGCTTAACTTTTGAGTTGCTATATGTGTAAAAAGAAACAAGTTTAAATCGATAAAACATGACTCATTGAATATGGATTTTCAAGATCTAAACGCCTATCTTGAGATAAGTCTTTGCGATTTTGCTATCTTGTTTTTATTCATTTAATTCCAGAAATAGTAGCTCACGGAGTAATATCACTTCCATATTCAACTTTAGGCAAAATAAAAGTTCTACAAAGAGTTTTGAAGCTGAGAGGGGATACTAATCCATATTTAGAAAGTATTGCAGTAGCTTTTTAATTAGCTACTCTGTATTTGGTAGGTACTGCTGTAAAATGTAATTTTTATTTTTATTTTATTCCTAACTAATATCCTAGATAGATAACTTCATCTTTTTAAGCAATTGGAATCCCATTGAACTTTAGAGTAATAGAAGGCTAACCTTCTTTTAATTGATTTTTTTTAGGAATTCTATTACTTCACATTTAGCTACTTTAATTTTTTAATAATCAAATTTGCTTTTTAAATAAATTTAAATTAAATATAAATAGTATTAAAAATATAAATATTTAGTTATGCAAAAGTAAATAAAAATTAATATATAATTTAAATTAAATAATAACATATAAACATTAAAGAAATTATTTTGCTTATTAAATATTTATTATAAATGTAACATATATTAATAAATGGCGAGAGTAAGATTTAAATGCCTGATTGAACTTATAACTTAGAGAGGCTCTTATATAAATCTAAGATCTTGAAGAGAATGCATTAGGAAGAATTTCGAACAGGAGTTTGTAGTGAAATGAAGTGTATATTTAAAGCAAATTGTAGTTCTTGTTTTTTGAATTTGAGCAGCATAGTATTTCTGGTATTCTATTCAAAAACTGTTCAAAATAAACACGACTAAGCTTAGCTGTCTGAAAGCATTCATGTAAATTAGTAATAATTAGTTAATAATTAAATTTGCTCTTATTTAACATCTTTATAACATGTAATGCTTATTAATATTTTTCTTTTAGATTAATTTTTGATATTTTTCAAAAGACTAATTTAATGAAATAAAGTTTTACTTTTAATTCGACAAAAGTTATCATAATAATTAAAAAGAACAAAATAAAAATTTAACTGTTAAATAATAAAACTAATTTTTTTATTTTTATTGCAATAAAATAGTTATAAAATACAATTTTATATTAAATAATTTTTTTACTTTTATTCAAATAATTGGAAAAAAAGTCATTGTATAAAGAAAATTAAAAATAAAGAAAATTTAAATTTAAAATATATAAAATTAAAATTAATTTGATTGAATGAATTTTTATAAATAAACATTATAAAAAAAACATTTATAAAAAACTGTTAAAAGATGCTTATAAAAATTTTATTAAATATTTTTCTCAAGCAACAGAAATAAAAAAATTTGCATTACTAATATAAAAATCGCTAAAAGAGTAAAAAAAATAAATTTTTTTAAAAATATTTTGAAAATTAAAGAAATTTTTAAGAAAATAGAAATTTTTTTACTAATTTTTAAATTTTTTTTCAAATATAAAAGGTAATTAATTAAAAGATAAAATAAATAAAAATATTAAGAAAAATTCAATAATGATATTAAAAGCGTGATATGGAAAATAAAATAAAATTAAAAGGTTTTAAAAAAAATTCTTTATAAAGCTCTCTACCCCCAGATTCTTTCGTTAAAAAACATTTCATATGCAGGCTTCACTATTTCTCCCTTTGAGTTTCTTCCTACATGTTTTCTCATCATATGTTGACCTAAAGGCAGTAAAATATTTTCTTATTTTGTCAATAATTTCTCCAAAGATATCATATACTACTACAGATGTAGCATTTCTTCTTGAGAGTTTTTATTCTTTTTTGCTTATTTTCAATTTCATAGGGATCCATATGCTAGTCATCTATGTTTGTAATTATGCCATTTAGTGCAAATCTGTTTCTTCTTTTTTCATTTTTATTTCTTGGCTTTGGTTTAATTTTTCGGGCTTTATTAAAACTTTTTTCACTTTTTTGCTACATTACTCATGAATCTCAGGATAATTCTTCCATCTTAGTTTAATACTATTCCTTGTATATAATTATTTTGATTTTTATAATTATTCTTTTATTTTAAAACTAAATTGTTAAACTAAAATTTAAAATTTAATATCTTTTAAAAATAAAATTTAAAAATAAACTAAATGTTAAAATTTTTTTTTAATAATTTTACTATATAAAAGTTTATTTTCACTAGAATTAAAAAGATGGTGGGAGCTGAGATTGACCTTCTGAATCATCCTTTCCTGTCGCTGAGAAAGTCCCTGGTCAAAGTCAACCTTTGCAAGGGAATGCCTTCCTATTGATTATCCACTCCTGGTAGGGGCTTGAAGCCTGGCTGCCCATAGCGATGGAGCTCCCTGGCAACTGCTTTTCGAAAACAACAGGATATCCCCGTTATCCCATGAAGGTAGTGTTGCAGTCAAAAACTCTTTAAGTAAAAATTATCTAATTAAGTTTATTTTCACTAAAGATTAAACAATTTGATTTAAATATTAACTGAACACATTTATTATATAAAATAATTTATTTTAAATAGGGAGGAGAAATCCTCTCACTATGATTGAAAGAAACTCAGTAACTAGGAAGTATCCCGTGTGAAGACATGAACAAGAATCTTGGCTGGAGCCAAGTATGTCAAGACTGAGGCATCAAGTAATAAATATGTTGAATGATGTCTGAGATTAAGGTCTCTTTAAGGAAACACTCTGACACTGGCCCTATAGGAGAAAATAATTTCCAAGGGATGCTAGTACAGGGAAGAATGTATAGTAATACGCTTTTAAATTTTAAAAGACTTTAATTAAAGAACTGCACGCTCTATAATCTTAGTTTTTTTTAATTAAAAAAATAAGCAAAGACTTTAATTTCTTTCAATTAAAAATTGTAGATTAATTATTAAATTTTACATTTCAAAGCCAAAAAAATTTATAAATGTTAGAAAAATTTGATTTAAAAGCTATAAAATAAAATTCTATTTAATAACCTTTAAAAATAGACTTTATTACTAATTAAATAAAAATTTAACCTTAAACATACTCAAGATAGAAAAATTTGATTTAAAATTAAAAAAAATTGATGTATTTATTATTTAATATTTAATCATAAAATGTATATTTTAAATATTATATAAAAAAGAATTTATTAGCATTTTTTAATAATATCATCTAAAAAAATTAAATATAAGTTTAGTATTTTAAATAAATACTTTCTAATAAAATTTTTTGAAAAAATTATACTTTTTATAGTACTATAACTCAATCATTTTGTGTAAAATATCATATTATAATTTCTTGAAAATAGAAATGCAGCTTTCTTCTTATAAATATAAATTATTTTTACGTTGAGCATATTAAATCAAAAAATATAAAAGCATAATTAAACAGCAAAAATTAATAATTTGTATCTTTTATACTATAAAATAAAAAAATATAAATATTTATTTTCTAAATTACTATAATTAAAATTAAAAATCAATTGAAATAATTTTTTTATTTCTTAGAAAGTTTTGCCAAAAATCTATTAATAAAATTTAATCCTGAAATGAAAAAAAAATCTTAAAGAAGATTTAAATAACTTTACAACAAGTAAAGAATATGAATTTAAATTTTATTTAAAAATTAGATGATGCATATCCTAATTTTTTATTTTGTAAACATTTACTAAGAAAATAATAGTAAACTTAAATTCCTACTTTTTAATTTTTAAATTAATGATTTGAAGAGGAATAAATAAATAAATAAAGATGATTATAGAGAGCGTAGCTCTTTCAATATTAATATCAATATTAAAAAAGGGTTATCTCATATTTCTTGTTAAAATTCTAGTAATCCAATGAGTCACGTCAGCTTCTTCAAATAGAGAATCTGCTTATTAAAAATTATTCTTAAATCCTGAACCAAATACTCCATCTTTCTTGAGTAAGATCCAAATAAGAATGAGTTAAGTCATTAGCAGCATTGTAGTCAAACTTTCATACTGCAAGCGAAACCCTCGAGCAAGTTAGGCTTGTTTCTTCTGAATTCATCCAACCTTTCCTATGGTGGCTTCTATTGCGAGATTATTTGCAATACAGTATACACTGCACCAGATTATCTACTAGTTTTCCTGACGGTGGTAGACATCCATATTTTTATATATTAATAAAAGTTACTTATAAATATCTATATGTTATAAAAAAATAAATTAAATATATATAACTTTGGTTTTTTTTTAATATATATAAATAGAAAATAGAAAATAGGAAAGGAATGAAAAAAATTATTTTTACAGCGAAATCTTAAAATCAAGATATAGTTAATCAAAATAAATTAAATTTTATGAAAAAGAATTATTTTAAGACTATAGCAATAAAAATTAATAAATAAAATATGCATTATAAATTAAACTAGATCTGATAATATATTTCTTAAAAATTATGAGATGTGAAAATTTGCGGAATAATAAAAATATATGATAATATATAATTCTTAAAATATACATTAGAAACTGGAAACATCATATATGGTGATTTTTGTAAACATTCAATAAATAAACTTTAAAAAAAGGAAATTAATCACAGAAATTTCATTGAAAAATTTCTTTATTTCATTGGTTTCTCAAATAATATTAAATATGAAATCAATTATAAGTCACTTAGTTAAATAAAAACAGTTAAAAAAATAAAAATTTTTTAGTGATAAAATTGAGAACATAGAACTTTAAATAGAATTCTAAATTTTAAACTTTAAACTGTTATTAGAAGAAAAGCATAAAATTAGTATTCAATTTTTTTAATTTAAAATTTATTAATTAATTAATTTCAACTTAAAGAGTTTTGGACTGCAATTTCTTGCAGTTTAATGACCCCAACACTCCCTTCATGGGATAACGGGGATATCCTGTTGTTTTCGAAAAGCAGCTGCCAGGGAGCTCCATCGCTATGGACAGCCAGGCTTCAAGCCCCTACCAGGAGTGGATAATCAATAGGAAGGCGTTCCCTTGCAAAGGTTGACTTTGACCAGGGACTTTCTCAGCGACAGGAAAGGAACTTGTTCCTAGCCATAAAGCCAGAAAGTATGATTCAGAAGGTCAATCTCAGCTCCCACCATCTTTTTAATTCTATTTAAAATTTATTAAATTTATTAATTTGAAAGCTAAAAATTTCTATTATATTAATAACATATTTCAGATTACATGTAAAATGTTTAATACAACAAGTCAAAGAAAAACATTTCAAAATTTAAATTTTTTTAGATAATTCAAAAAATGGGAAATTAGAAAATAACAGAATCAATTTTTATATAGAAGTTAGAAATTAATGCTCATCTTTTAACAATAATTAAAAAAATCGTATTGCAAACATTAGCATCTTTAATTTAAATTATTTTAATTTAAATTTTTACTTATTTTAATATTATTTTTCATTCCAAGTCCCAACTACCTTTAAATTTAATTTATTTATCTTTTATTTTCTTTTTATCCTGAAATCTCTAATCTTTTAATTATAATTAATTTTTTTGAAAAAAAATTAGATTTTCATTATTTAGATATTTTAAATATAGTTAAATTAAAAAATAAAATATTTTTAAATTTGAATTAAGTTTAAAAATTTTTTATTTATTTAAAAATTATAAAAAGTATTTAATTCAAAATTATTTCTTTTTAATTAAATTAAAATTAGTCATTTTTTGTTTTTCTTTTAATTGTTCTGTTTTCAATTAAGAAAAAGTATAAAAATTAAATTTCTTAAATAAAATTCTTTTTAGAAAATAGAAAATTTATATATTTATTATATAAATTATTATTATAATTAAGATTTTTGTATTGTGATTAAAATTTTATATTTTATGTAAATACAAATTTTTTCTTGAATCTTATTTATAAAGATTTAAGGAGAAAAATAAAAATATTATTTAAATTAAATCCCTTCATAATTTAATTATCATAAAATTTTTTTCCATCTATAGAGTAGGTTATCAATAAATTTATCTCAAAAGCGACAAAAAACGATTTATTAACAATTTAACACATTTCTTTAATTTATTAATTTTAGTTTTCTACATTCTAGTATTAAATAAAAATTGTTTAAAATCAGACATTATAATTGAAAATTTTATAAAGGACCTATGGATAATAAGGATACAAACCTATAGACATAGAAAATGAATTTTAAATAGACATAAAATAATTCCTGTCTAAAAATGTTAAAAGCAACACCATTAAAAAGATGCTGGTGAATAAACTTAATTACGAATTGAGTAAAAATAATATAATTAAAGATTTTTTTATATAATCAACTTAATCAAGCTTATTTTATAAAAATAATTTGTAATAACAAATTTAGCAATTTAAAATAACTTTTAGATGAAAAGATTCCGCTGTAAAATCCAATTTATAAATATAGATGGCAGACTAGTGAAGTTTTAGACCGTCTTTTAGTTCAAAAGAAAATATTTTCAAGATTTCAGGATGACTAATTTTTGAATTTATTAATTCTTTTAACTTTAATTTTATAAAAATTGGAAAATTTAGACTAAGCTATATTTCTCAATTTTATGAAAAAGAATTGATTACTAAATCTTAAGTGAAATTAACAGAGGCAATTTGAAAATAAAAAATATAATTTAAATATTGTGTTTTAAATTTAAGATCTGAACAATAAAATATTTGCTTGATAATATGAATATCTATATTTCAAAGACAGTAAATCAATAAAATGAACATTAAATTTCTTTTAGTAATCCTAAAGACATTAATTAACCTTTAATTTAAAGTAAGAGGCGAATGAAGCTAAATAGATGTTGATATCAGAAGAAATTGGAAATTAAATAAGAAATTGAAAATTTGTAAGAAAAATAAAGGCTAGAGAAAGAATAGAATTATAATGTGAGAAATATAATATACTCTGATAGCAAATCAAATAAAAAAGTAATTTTATAGTATGCAATATATTATAAAAAAATATTGTACAGAAGCAAAAAACTTAAAAATTCAAGCATGAAAATATATCAGATCAGAGAATTTTATTTAATTTAAGAAGAATAAAATCTGGATTTTTAAGTACTATTGCAAGAAAATATAATCCAAGGGAAAAAAGAAGATAATTTATTGAAATAAACTTAAAAATATTTAATTTATTGATAATAAAATAAAAAAATTATAATAACACAAGCCTTTTACATTTAAAATTATATTGAACATATTATAAAAATTACATTACAAATAATTTAAGAGAAAATAAATAAAAAAAATAAAATTAAAATAAGTAATGAATAAATATAATATAGAATAACTTTATTATAACATTTAAAAAATTCTTTAAACTTTTTTAAGAAGCAAAGCAATAAATTATAAAAAAAGTAAATAAATCTTCACATAAAAAATTATTTTAAAGTATTTAGAATTTATGCAATTTTCTCTCTTAATTTTATATGAAATCTAATTAAAATTAACTCTTATTTTTAAGAAACGAATTTATAATTAAGAGGATTTATTCTAAAATTAAAAAAAATGAGAAAAATTAAAAAAAATTTGAATTATTTTATATATTTAATAAGCTGAAATAAATAAAATAAAAAAAAAGCTTATAAATTCTTTTAAATAAGTAAGCAAACATTTTTTCCTTTATAAATAATCTTCAAAATTAGTTTTTCCCCTTTTAAGTACTAATATCTATATTAATTTTGTTTCTCTATTTTATAATACTTTTTATAAATTCTTAAAGTTTTTTTATAAGGGCTTCTTTTATGATTTTTTTTTTTCAAATATATAGTAAAAAAATAATTTTTTTATTCTTTTTTAATTGAAATTTTAAAAAATTATCATAGAAAAACTTATAATAAAAATATATTGATTTAAAACTTAAAAAATTAATTGGATAAATGGAAGAAGAAATTAGAACTTCAGAAAGGGATTTGTTTGCCGTTCCAAGGAGGTAGGAGTCCGAAACACAGCAGAGCTACAAAGAGATAAAAGGTTGCAGAAAACGATCCATGAGGCAATAACACCTACCTCGGATAACCGAAAAAATGGACGAGGTTCGTCTTACACCATGAGGTCAGAGAATTCAATACTATTGGAATGAGCATGAAGCAGTTCATTAAAGTGGTTCTGACTTTCCAGGAAGAGGTTTAGAAACTCCGAAAGGAAAATAAAACAGATTGAGTAGATCTAGCATGCATTTTAAGATATACTTGACTGAGAACGACTAATAAGAGAGGAAATTTGACACTTTATATATCTAACTGTAAGAATAGTTTAGGCAGGTAAACTCCTAAATATAGACTATTAAAGAACAAAACCAATAGATTGAAAGTATCCTATAAAATCAGAAGAACAACTAAAATTAACATAACTAATAGGCCATAAAAAGGACATTGAAGCAATTGAAGAACAAGAGACTATGAATAATTAATAAAGAATTATAAAATAATGCTACCATTATGCAAGCAAATTATATCTGTGGAAAAAATTATTTTGCTTTTCAAAGACTGAAAAAAAAGACAATTAAAAAATAGATTAGGAGAAGAATGAATTTGACAAAAAATCAGCTCTAATAATAACAGAGTGGTGAATTTTATCGACGGAAAGAAAATTTAGACTTACTGGAGATTAATGAAATATTCCTGACGAGCTGAACAGAAAACAGGGAGAAGTATGTTTCGCAAGTTATATAGCTTGATAAAAACTAGATTATTTTAACTTTAAAACTTTATTTAAGCGGTTACCATTATGAATCTGTAAGGATTTTGATTTAATTGATAAAAATCTAATTGAAACTTTAAAATTATTTTCTTGATTAAATATAAAAATATTTATAATTTTTTGCGTATATATTAAAATATAAAAATAAAGCAATAATAAATTAAACAATATATATTTTTAAAATAAATCGGTTAATTTTATTTTAACTGTTTCATGTGCTTTTTTAGGAATTAGTAAAGTATAATAATTATAAAAGTATTAAAGTATTAAAGTATAGAAGATTTTAATTTAAAAATATATAAATTTTATTACAACACGAAAAGATAATTAAAATTAAAATTTTATTTTTGAAACTTAGTTATTTGCTAAGCATTTCAGTATGAAAAAAATTTATTGGAATTAATTCTGAAATTCTAAAAAGGCTTTGAAGATAAATGAAAATTAAAGCAACTTTTTAATTTAAAATTTTTAATATTGAAATTTAAATAAATATATATTTTTAAACACTACTAAATACTATTTCATAAGAATAAAAAGAAATATTTAATACTGCCTTTTCTATATAATTAAATTTAATGTTTTATAAAAAAGTTTAAATTGATGTATTTTATAATAAAATATTGAAAATAATCAAGAAATTTGTATATAAATAAATACGATTAAGAGAGTGTAGCATCTCGTTAGGATGCAGCTTTTTCAATATTAAAATTAAAAAAGAGTTCTCATACTTCTTGTTGTTCATTCTATTTGTCCAATGAATCACGTCAACTTCTCCATTAAAGAATCAGCTTATCAAATATTGTTCTTGAATCCTGAACCAAATACTCCAGTCTTCTTTAATAAGATCCAAATAAGAATTAGTATTTAAGTCATTCATAGACTCATCGGTCAAATTTTCATACTGGTAGCAAGAACCCTCAAGAAAATTAGGCTTGTTTCTTCCGAGTTTGTCCACTCTTCCCCATGGTGATATTTAGTATGAGATTACTCGCAACGCAGTATAGATTGTACCAGATTATCTACTAATTCTCCTGACTGCGGCCTACATAATTATTTTTGTAATATTATTTTTATTTTATTGAATAAAATAATTTATTAAAAACAAAATTATAATAAAGTTAAGAATGTAATATTAAACTGAATCAATAAGTTTAATATAAAATTAATAATTTAAATTAGAACAAAAATGTATACTTTAAAAAATCCAACTTTTTAAATAAGATAATTGTAAATATTTCTTAAATTTCAATGTAAAATTATAAAATTTCAATTAATTAAAATTAATAAATTGTAAGAATAAATAAATATTATCTCAGTTAAAAATAAAAATTTGCTAATGAAGCAAGTTTTTAATTTAGAAGCTTTATTAAATATACAATATTTAATTTATGCTATAATTTTATTTTATTTATTTTTAATGTTATTTGAACATAAATTCAAATGTAAATTGAAGATAAGAACACTAATATTTAAATTTTATAGCTAAGAAAATTGATAAGAGGTAAACGGGTTTTTGATGGAATGAAGATATTCGCAAAGTTCGGTATAGGAGTTATTAAATATGAAATTTGTTCTAACCTCAAATTTATCTGTTTTAAGAGATTATTCACGATAAAAAAAGGATCTAGTGAGATGGTTTGCTATTCTGTTGTTAACAATGATTTTCAGGTTTAGATTTTATCTATAGACTAAACGGATAATAAATGCACTTAAATAGAGCAAATAAAGTAAAAAACTTTACTAATTTCTGGTGGAAATAATTTCAATTAAGCAAGGTTTACAATATGATCCTAAGATAATGTTTAAGAATATCAAATGCAAAGTTAAAGATATTTCCATAGAACAATTTTTAATAAAAAGAATATAGTTTATATAATTTCAGGCCTTAATAAACCTTAAAACTAATTTAAAGATGTAGAAAAATGTGAGATATTTAATTTGCATTCAAAAACTTTTCAAGATATTTAAACTATTGCTTAAGCAACACATCTATTTGGTTGTGATTTTTCATATAAGAAAATTTATGTTTTTGGTGGATATAGCGTCGCTAAAAGTAGCTATTTAAATAAAATTTAAAGTTTTGATATTCAGCTTAATAACTGATTTTAATGTGACTAAAGACTAACTTAAAATTCACGATCTACTGCAAAGTTTATACCGAAGCTGTAGTTTTTCTTGATATATTCTAATAATTCTATCATAGAAACACAAATTTTCGATTTTTAGTAAGTTATTGTCCAAGGTGAATAATTTCCAACAAACTCGAATAACTATGAATATACTTAACCTATCTTAATCAATAACAGCGTTTTTCAGTTTACTTTTGATAGCGATTTACTCTTTTATGATTTATTAAGCGGAAAATGGAATAAAAAATGAATCTTGAAGATACTTTAGTTTAAAATAATAATTTGATATTCAATTAAAACTATTTTTACAAAATATTAATATTTTTTGATGTATATTATTATATTTAATTTTAGTGCCTATTTTAAAAATTAAAGGATTTAATTTTTATTTTATTAACCTTTAAACATATGAAAATTTAATTAAATATCTTTATAGAAATAAAATAGAAATTTTAGAGATTTTATTAAAACCTAATTTCTATGCTCCTACTAAAAAGTTTTTTTATCTCTTAATTTTTTGTTAATAATATTTTAAAAAGATATCTGTTAATCATAGGGCTTGAAGATATATTTCCTAATATATTTTGTTTTCTTCCATGTTTTAATGGATTCTTTTGAGCATTTAATTGACTTCTTTTAATTAATAAAACTTTCTCTTTAAGTTGTATAAAATAATGAAAATTCCTCTCTTTAATTCGATGTTCAGTCTTCTATTATTCTTATACTTTCATTTATGGGGAAGCCCTTTTTAAAGGAACTAAATAATAATATTTTAATATATTCCTTTTTACGTAAAATTTTGCTTTGCTAAATTTAAAACCTTGCTTCATTTTTTTAAACAAAGAATTATAATTTAAATAATAAATATGCATAAATGAAATTTTTAAATATTATAATTAATAGAATGCTATCTTTAATTATTGCTATTAGCAGCAATTTAAATAAAAATTTTGTGTCTGTATTAATCTTTAATAATTTTTCCTATCTTACTAAAATTTGCTTCTAGTGAATATTATTTTCTTTATAATTTTTAAATTAATATTTTATTTATCTAATTAATCCATTTTTCTATTAACACTTCTAATTTTTTTTCTTTAATGAAATTTTTTAAATTGCCTATTAAAAACATTGAAAAGTTTTAATTTTTAAAATTAATTTTTATAATTGTGTTTATATAAATATCCAACTTTAGATTCCATCAATTATTATATTAGAAAATCAAGAAAAAATTTTAATTGAAACAACTAATGCTTAAAAGAAACAGATAAATATCTTAAAAAAATGTTTACAAATATAATTGATAAAAGAAATAAAATAGTCGAGTATTTAAAATATATATAATGATTAAATATTTAAAATTAAATATAATTTAATTAAAAAAAGTGTAAAAAAATTATTTAAAACTAAAAATATTTTTAATAAAAATATACAATAAAAAACAAAATCAAAGTAAATCAAAAATGAATTCCAAAAAGTCTCAGAAAAGGAGTGAATCCTAAAATCATTATATTAAGCTGAAAAGCAAACATTTAATATCTTAATTAAAAAATGAAAAAATTAATTATTTAAAAATTTCCTAAATTTATGAAAAACATAGATCTTATGATTTAAAATGAAATTATATTAAATATATTAAATAATGAAAAGAAGAAAATATAAATTATAGATAAAAATTTTGAAAATTATTATTTTAAATTACAGAAAATAGACATAACTAAAATTAAAAAAATGCGGAAATAATTGAATAACAGATATTTAATTTATTAATAAAATAATTATGTTTTTTATACTTTTTGGATCATACTTTAAATAACTAACTTAAGAAAAAATTGAGAAATTCTTTTCTCATTTCAATTTTTAGTAAAATGCTAAAAATACTTAAAATTTATAATTATTCTAATGTAATAAAATATTAAAACCACTATATCAAATAAGATTAAACTCTTCTAAAAAATTTTTAAAATAAAAAAATAAGTAATTCTAATAAAAATAATAAAAAAATTTATTTCAAAAGAATTATTAATTAAATTCCCTTAATAAAAATGAATAAAATTTTAAAATTTCACATAAGACTCAGAAAAAAAGAAAAACTTAATAAAATAAATATGAAATTTCTTACATTATGTTTCACGAAATTATCATTTTAAATCACTAGTAACTGTTTCAGTTCAAATTGTTCTGAAGTTTTTCTTCAAATTATTCTTACAAATCTCACTCTAGAAATCCCATATAATTGATTTATTATTACTTACAGAAACACTTCTCAATTTTATTCGTATAATAATTGAAAAGATGGCGGGAGCTGAGAATGACCTTCGTGACAACACTTTCTGGTTTTATGGTTAGGAACAAATTCCTTTCCTGTCGCTGAGAAAGTCCCTGGTCAGAGTCATTTTCTGAAGGGAGCACTGTCTTTGAGATTATCCGCTCTTGGTATGGGCTTGAAGCCTGGCTGCTCATTGCGATGGAGCTCCCTAGCATCTGTGCCTGGAGCACAACAGGATATCCCCGTTATTCCATAAAAAGAGAGCGTCGGGTCGTGCAATTGGAAAGGAGTCTTTGGTCCAAAAACTTTTTTAGTTGAAATTAATTAACTTTATTCGTATAATTTCGCTTACTTTTTGATCATTAATTCTTCTTCTTAAATCTAGCTTAATTTCATTTTCTTCTCTAATTTTAATCTTAAGTACTGTTTTTATTTACTCTGACTAAATTTCTTTTTATTCTTTTTACCAATGAAATTATCAGTTTTATGCATATTTAAATAATTTCAAAAATTTTAAATATTTTTCTATTTCTTGATCGAATTACTGCTGCTAAACTTAAGATTTTGACTTATTGATTATTAAGCTTTTAATTTCAAATTATTTATTTTCCTTTCATATCAAATAGACTAAAAATTTTTCTTATTGCTAGGTAACCTACCAGAATTTTCTTATTTTCGAAGTTTAATTACTTCAACATGAGTTAATTAATTGAAAATGACAGGCACTACTTGATTCTCTTAAATATAAAGGAAATTGAATATCATCGATAGTTAGTATCTTAAACATTAGTAGAAAAGCATTATTTTTAATATAAGTAATAAAAAAATAAACTCGATTATAGAGCGCGGAGCACTCTCGATGGTGCGCAGCTCTTAAAATTAATTTGATTTAAAGTTAATAAAATTTCTTTTTGGAAGTTTCCTCCAGTGCTTCACTCCTTTGGAAATTCTGTCTTCTAATAGGGTATGTTCAGAATGACGCCCCAAAAAATCTAATCGTCTGGCTTCTTTCAAAAACCATTACTCAATGCCCACAGTTCTTTCCACTTGACTCCTACCAAGATTCATGCTCAGTTTGTTTCTGAAGTACTTCCTGGTACTTGTATTAAATTAATCGCAGTTGGAGGATGGCTCATCCCTATTTAAAATGCCTATATAATATAATGTTTAAAAAAATTTAATTTTCATATTAACTTAAAAACCCTTCTTGTTAGTCTTTTAAACCTCATCTAAATTATAGCAAGCTTATTATTATTTAAAACTAAGTGTAAAAAAATGATTTAGTTTTCTTTGGGCTTACAATCAAATACCAGCAGCTATTTTATTAACGAGGATGGATACCATAACTTACTTAATCAAGTGGAAGATTACAATTATTTGTTCTAAGTTGATCCAGCCAGTATTTCTCTTAAAGACTCCTATTTATGTAACCCATAGTTTGGTAATCTAGGTACTTATTCTTTTTACTTTTTTCATTCAACTTTCTTCAGGTAACGCACTTTCTTAATAAATGAAATCTTGATTAGTAGTATTAGAATTGCTTGGTTGCTTATATTTATTAATTTTTTTTAATATTTTGTTTTCTATCTTTTCTATTCTTTTAATAAGACTTTGATCTTAAATTTTTAATTTTGAGTTTCTACTTTTTTATCTAATTTTAATTTTTTCTAATTCAATTGAATGGTCTTCGGGTAAGTTTTATTATGATTATTTTCTTAGTTATTCTTCAGTTACTAATTGATTTTATATGAATACTTTTTTAAATCGTTAGTTCATTCTTCTGAACATCAATATTACTCATTAATTCTTTTATTTACAAATTTTGATTATAAATAATTTCTTCGTATCATTAAATTTTATTCTTTATTTGTTCTATTCAATTTTAAAACCTTTATTGATGATCATTCTCAGATTCTTCTGCTTGCACTGTTCCAACCATTACTTTACCTTAGAAGAGAAGCTAAATTATGATGTAATTATCTACTTTTAGTTTTCTTTAGCTGCCTTCCTCTTGGCCCTTTTATTTTAGTTTCTAGAAAGGTGAATCAATTATTCCGTTTTTACTGCTCTATTTTCCGTTTTTAACTAAGTTTATTATTGGGCCTTCATTACACTTCTAATAAACTCTATGAATTTATTATTTCATTTTAATTAATTAATTAATTAGCCTTTAAAGCTTATGGACAGCCTAGCTTTCCTCATGCTGCTTTCTGAACAGCCTATTAACGATTATTATAAGGGTATTATCCTGATCAGTTTCTGCAAACAAAAACCATTATATATACTTCATTGTTATAGATTTAGGCCCCTACCGAAAACCGGATAATTTTCTGATATATTCCCTTCAAGATCTTGGATCCAGTCAATAATCTTCTAAGGATTGGAAGTATAATTAGACAATTAAAAAGTTATCTATTACTATTCTTTTAATTATCCTCATTTTATTTTAAGTTTTCTTTTTTTCTATTAAAAGAATATTCTAGGCAAACCTTATCCTAAACTCTAAAAATAACTAACCTTATTTTAAAAAGAATCTAAAATCTATAATTTAAATTAAGAAAAATAACTAAGTATACGATCTACTTAAACAAGTATTATAAGAGCTTATTATCTATTATTATAAAATACTAAATTACACTTTATTTTATCTAGTTTATATCATAGTTTTTTACTTAAATCAATTATAAAGTTGAAAAGCTGAGTATTCATTATTTATATTTTCAGTTAAAGGAATTATGAAGTTAATAAGTATTATTTATTTGGATTTTAATTGAAAAGAAATTATTCTTGTGCTAAATGTTAAAAATTCAAAAGAGGACAGAGATAAAAGTAAATTATTAAAAGTATTTATAAAAAAGTTAAATAACATTTGCTTTGATATAAGTAAAAGCACACTAAACTTCAATTTTACTTCGATTAATTTTACACCTTAACCTTGTTAAAGTTAAATTTCTAGCTTAATGCAAAAATTTAAATTATTTTATAAAAATATTAAGGAAAAATTCCATGATAAAGCATAATAGATTATTACTAAAATCAAATAATTAAATTTAAAAATTAATTAAAATAAAAGCCTTTTTCTTAATAGAATGTATACTAATAATTAATGAGGCTAGATGCTATTTTAATTTAAAATTTATTTTAATTTAGATATTAAAATATTTAGCTAAGTTAGCAAGAAATGTTTATATATAGTAATAAGAACTAGCTTGTTAAGAATTAAAAGAAATTCCTTCTCATTTAGGCTTTACTTTCAACTAATATAGCTATATTAACTACTTTTCAAAGAATGATTAGCAAACATTAATACGCTTTATTATTTAATCTCCACTACTTTTATTTTATTATTTCATTAGTTAAACTCTTTAAATTATTCTTTTTGCATGATAATTGTTTTTAATTGTTAAAAGTGTTCTTGAACTAATAATTAATAAATTAAAATAATTGAAATTGTTACTACGTTAGAAGTGAATACTCACTTGAATTATTATATCCTATTTAAATAGTTGCTAATTAGTTATATTCTAATTTGATAACTTTTATTATTAAATAAAAAACTAAAGATATATTCCTTCTTTATTATATATCTGATTAAAGATAAGCTTTCACTAAATTAATAGAATAAAATTAAAACTTTTAATATGAAAGCATTGAGTTAGAAGGATACAGATATAATAATTTAACTATTTTTATATTTTCTCTACTTTTTGGCTTAATTAAAAAAAGTGAAATAATATATTTTCGAGAGATAAATATGAATTAAGTTGTTTTGAACTATGTAAAGTAATTAAAATTCATAATAATTAAATCATTTAACTTATAAGATTATATTTACCTGCTTATTCTTAATAAATTACTGCTTGGCTATTTTGAAACATCGTCTTAGTTTCATTTAATAAATTTATAAAAATTGGAAGGATAAGCAATAATATAATTGCCTAATAGTTGAAAAAATAATAGCCTTCTATGAATTTTAAACAATGATAGAAATGCTACGCAGAAAACAGAAGATTAATAGTTAACTATTTTTAATAAAGAGTATTTAAGAAATAAAATCATAATTCAACTTTAAATCTTTATGAAATAATAAAAAATTTAAACAATAAAACTGTAAAAAATCAAATATAAGCTATTATAGAGATATCTAATCTATTAAAATACTATAAAAAGGTTTATCAAAGCTTAATAAAGTTTAAAAAATTAAAATAAAATAATAAAAGTCTAAAATTTGAATTTATTACTATAATAAAGAAAATTATTATTTATATTATCAAGGCTCTGTTTTATAAATTAAGCAATTTTTATGAAAGATATCTTTCACATAGAATGAAACTCAACAGTCATTAAGTTATGAAGTCAATTTATTTACATTTATTAAGTTTTCTCTATTTAGTACTAAGTTGTTTTATTTATGGTCATTATTTTGTTTTTTTCTTCATTTTATTTTTAAACATACAAAAAATAAGCTTTTGATTTTTTAAATTGAAGCTTTGAATCCTGGTTTTTAACATTGATTTCATAAATAATTTATTATCTCGTTTTGAATATTTAGAATGGAGAATTCTTAGTTAATACTAAAGTAAGTTATAATACAGAGAAATAGAGTTGAAGTAAAATCTGGTTGGTGATGGGTTTTTATATCCTCCAGTTAGAGGCTAACATGTATTTATTAATGGCGAAATAGTATCAGCCAAAAATTTTGACTCTGATACTTTATATTGCATGTATGAATTTTGAATGCCTGAGAGCTGAAAAATAGTAACCTAAGAATATTGAGATGAGCATATCTAGCAATTCGATATATCTGATTTAACAAATAGATTAAAATCAACTTCTCATGCTGTTTCAGCTGTTGCTTTTGAAGATAGAGTTTCTGAATTTCACTTTTGCTTTCCATTTGATTATATTCTACTAGACCAGGATCCTGATGAAACACAACTCCCTATACTTTATATTTAACTAAATTCTATCGATTGACTTGATAGACATATTGTCTAAGGTTATGGATGAACTAGAATCCCACAATCTGGTTATCATGAAATTACAATAAGAACTTTTATACCTATGGAAGATAACAGATCTCAAGTAGAACAGTTCTTTTTAGGAGGATCACATATTTTCACTAATATGAAAGAACTTTCTGCCACTAATGTTTTAAATGAGATTAGTCAAATTTCCATTCTCAATAGATACGGACTCACAACAAAAAGTTCAGGCGAAGTGAAAATCAGAATGAGTATAATTAGATAAGATGGAAAGCTTGCAGCTCACGAAAGAAGATAAGGATTTGCTGAGTTTGAAGAATTTTAAAATGCTAATTTGCTGGGTGATCAAGAAGAAGAAAATAATAACCAAGAATAAATGTATGGTGATTAATAATAATTCCAGTTTTAAGAAGAGTTAGAAGGTGAAGATTTTGGATAATTTTCGAAATAAAATTAATAAAATGAATTTAACACCTAAGCAGAATTCTTCGGAGGTAGCAAAAAATTTGGAGCTAATTAGTTCTAATAAAATAATAACTATGAACAGTCTCCAAAAGGATTTAATATAGGTAGAAGATCTAACTTTTAAGAAGAATAATAATAAAACACAAGTGTCTAGGAATCAGGAAGATCAGCTTTACAAAAGAAGCCTAATTTTTGATAAAATTCTTATTTTTATTATAAATTTTATATAAATTTATTAATAAAGTGCTATATAATAGCTTAAATGTTCCTATATCCTTATTTTAAATTTAAAGAATAAAGCACTTAAAATAAAAATTTTAAATCTATACATATTTTAAATTAAATTTCTCATTAAACTCTATATCTCTATATCTCTATATCTCTATAACTTAATATCGATTATATAACTTTTAAAGATATAAATAATATTTCTAAAAAAATAATAATTCTATAATTAGTTTAACCTTAATGGATTATTATTAGAGGCATTCTTCTTCACTTTAAAATATCTACATTAACTTTATAAAATTATCAAAATGTTAAATTTTATTATGCTTAATTATTGCAGCAAGGTTAAACCTTCTATTTAATTCAACAAATATTTATCAAAATTTCGAGCTTAATTCTTATTCCACTAAAGTTCTTATAATAGAAGCAAAATATATTCCATAAAACTTATGAAGAAAGTTAAACCTAAAAGATACAATTTAATTCTCTCTGTTCATTTTGTTTTATTCTAAAAGTAAACCTTAGAAATCTTTTTAAAAATAACTAAATAATTTCTAATTTAATTTTTAGTGTAAAGTGGATTTATAATACCTGGATTTTAATATAAGAAAAATTAAAATTATAAATATTAAAGCTAAGATCCATTAAAGCACTGCTCCTTAAGAAAATAGATTATAAATATTAATTAATTTTAAAATGAAATATTTAACTATAAGCTAAACCTTTTTAAACTATTGCTATAAGCTCGTCTAAATTTTGAATAAAAATGACTAAATTTTAAGACTACATCGACTAAATTATTAATTAATCTATTACAAATATTAAAAAATTTAAACTATTGCAAATAGATGCTATTCTATTTGTATGTACCTACAAAGCATTTGTTAACCAGTCTCTAGTAAAGACTCAAATATATGATAAAATTTAAATTATGTATTAGATGTTTTTTCAATATAATATCGTTTAAGTAAAGTAAACCATGAAAATATTTCTTAAGCAGTTAATGAGAATGAAAAGAAAGGCTTTAGTTAGCTAGATTTAAAAAGAGAGCTATAATGTATTTATTTAATTTGAACTTATTTATTCATTATTTAAAATGATAAGCTGGCTTCTTTTAACTGAGATTGTTATTATTTTTTTGCTTATTATTTACATGCTTTGCACCTACCCTAAGAAGGGAACAAACTGGTTTATTCTTGTTATGGTATTTTTTGGGTTAGTAACTGGATGGATTATACTAGCTCTAATTCCATATGATATTTGGGTGGTAATTTTTAAATTTTAGACGTCTTACTTAAAAGATGCAATTGAAAATAACGATATTCCAGATATTGACAAAGCTTAGAAAACTTAGGATACCTTAAAAATAATTTGGCAAGCTGAATATTGGGTAGCATTTATTATATGTTGGTAAATTAATTTATTATAGGTGTATTCTACCTTTCATCCAAGAATGGGAACTTAGTGGAGAACTAACAAACAAGAAAAGATTCATCGATGCCATAAAGTAAAATTTGCTGTTTGTTATAATATTTGGCATAGCAGGAGGAATTTTTCTAATTTACTTAATTGCTAAAGGAGAACTTACTTTGTAAGCTATTATATAGTGAAAAAGTCCCAGCTTTCATTATAGCTCTATCTAACATGTGGGGTTTATTTCTAATCATTATCTTGATGGGCTATGGGCTAGTGTCTATTCCTCGTAGTCTATGGAATGCTTCTCATAATGAAAAAAATCTCCTAATTTTTTATATGTAAACATAAGAGCATGAAGAATCCATGAACGAATGCAAATACGAACTGGAAGAAATAATAGATGAAATATAGCTAATAAACAGCTATCCTATAAATGATCCAAACTTATAAAGATATGTAGATATGCTAATGAGTAAATGTCCTTTTAGTATGATCGAGTACAATAGAAATGTTTCTTCGTACAGAAAATCAGAAATTAGAGATAAAAAAAGCGAAAAAATTACTGAAAGCAAATTAGTAAAGCTTCACAAAGATCTCAAAAACGCAATGCATCACTATGAGAGATGTTAAATATAATACAATTAGCATTTGATGAAAACAATTAGACTTGAAGAGTTACTTAAGAATAGTACAAATCCCGAGAAAAAAATAGATTCATTATATTGGAAATAATATGAAGGAAAGTTAGGAGGATGCTTTGCTGTTATTCAATTTTACTGGTATATATACGTAAGACAAGTATTTTTAAGGATATTATCATTAATTTTCTTAATGCTTTCCCTTTTAACTATTTCTGGAGAATTTGTACTTTTCGTAAATTAGCCAACAACCGTTTGACCTTTATTTTTAGATTAATATCAAAATGATTTCGTTACACAGGTAATTTGCTTAATTCCCTTGATTTACATTCTTATTTGTACGTGGATGCCTTTCTTTAAACTAAAATTAGGGGGATTCTTTGGCCTTTATCCTAATCATTAGACTGATGGATTTAGTTTAACTTTTACAGCTTTAAGTTTGTCAAGATTATCTGCCCCATAAGCTTACAATTTTTTGCTTTTCATGAAGAGGACGAAGACTACTGGATGGGAAATAGAAACTGCTTTCGAAAGGGTATATGGAATAATAGACGATGTTCCAATTTTAGGATTGCAGTTTTCAAAAATGCTTCCTATGTTTGTTTTATTATTCGTATTTTTGAATGCAACCAATTGCTATTCCAGGCTAATGAAATTCGTAGGTTTAGGAAACCTCACTTTCGGATCAGGAGATCTTGATATGCAGAAATATCAAGAAGGAAAATCACTAGTAAGTAAATATAGAAGCAAGATAGAAAAAAGGATGCCTTCTAATAGAGTAAGTCGCTTATAATAGGCAGAGCTCTTACCAAGAGCTTAGAAAAGTGTTTAACAGCATACAGGGAATTAACGAAACATACAACTGAACATATAGCTGATTTCTATCATAACATGCACTTTATTCTTTAAATGAATATCTATTAAATGGTCTCTCCTATTATCTTTTACTTAATAAAGCTATTTGCTTTATTAATATATGCTTAACTATATTAGACTCCTAATAATAGCAATGCTTTTCTAAAGCTAAAATAGCTTTCTTAAAACTTATTTTTGCTTGCTAGTGTATTTTGTTATGGTTTAGCTAATTCTATTTATACAAAAATATAATATCTTTAGTAAAAATAAATGAAATCTCTAAGTAGCAAAGTTCTATATTTTAATTTCTTAATATTAGTAAAATTTTAAGACTTAAATTTAAATACTAACTATTAATTTAAAATATCTAATACTTATTAAATAACCATAGCATAGAAATATTATCCTAAATTATATAAGCAAGCTAGTTAATTATAAATAATATTAAACTTGCTAACAAATTTCTTTTTATACAGTTTATATTTTAAATTATAAATATCTACTTATAGTTATATCTTACATTCCTCTTAACTTTATTATCGTATGATAACTAAGCATTATCAATTTATTCTTAAATTAAGATTTATACTAAATGCAATATTTCACTTACTTTTTCTTATGTTTGAAAGTGATTATTTTCACATATGCAATTGATAATCTTAAGCATTATAGATTAAGATTATTTGGATATTCTAAAATAGCTTAATTAATAATATCTTAATCATTAGTAAAAATGATAAACTTTGATTTGGTTAATTTTAATACTTACTAGAAAATTTAAAATATTAGTTATTAAATCTGGATCTACTTAGCGAGTCTAAGATTATTAGAATTAAACTTAATTTTAAATAAAATCCTTTATTTTTACTATTTTTAGTAAAGATGTAAATTCTTTATCTAATAGCTCCGCAAAATTGAATCAAATTCTTATTTTACTTTTATTTTAAATTTTAGGATAAATTAATACGAAAAGCTTTAGTATGACTCTAGAAACTAATTATAAAGAAAAAAAATACTCTAAAATCTTTTTCTCATTTTGCCTTACATCTTAACTATTTAATCCAGCCAGACTATTAAAATAATACAGTTCTCCTTCTATTAAGCTAAAGGATATATAAGATATATTAGACTAAGAATTTATAAATTATGATTATTAATGGTTCTATCTTTCAATGTCTATTAATGCTTTAAGTTTATTGTTGATTCTAGATAAAATTATATATTCTTAATATACCTTATCTTATTATCTAAACTAAGCTAAGTATTTCTCTTTTTAAGATCTTAATTCTAATTTTTAAATTAAATAGTTTTAAATTGCTAAGCATCATCTTGTAAATAATGCGAAATTATTTCTATCAAACTCTTAAACTATCTATATAGAGCATCTATCCTTAAATAAGATAAAGGTTTTATTTACTGCTAGAGATAGAAGTTATTTAAAGTTTAGTTTCTTTTATTTTTAAGTTTCATACACCAAAAGAAAATAAATAGCTTTGGTTTTAATTAATCTTAAATAGGCTTTTTAATTTTAAAACTTTATATTCTTTATAATAAGTTATATTCAAATAATTTGGAAATATAGTATAATAAAGAAATTCTTTGATCACATAAGGAGAGATTATTCCTTTTTAGTATAAAGAATGATTATAGTAATATACCCTTTATTTATAAAATCTCAGATTTCTTAATACTACCTATAGATAAATATTCTTAAGAAAAGGTATAAATTGGTAGTTATTTTATTTTTAAGAAGTGTAAAATATCTTAGTTAAATGCCTTCTTGATATATTGCTAGCATTACATTTATTTATCTAAGAGACTTAAATATTAAGCTATATAATATTTCCCTTTTAGTTTAATTTATTGATAATTGTAGAGTTGTAACTTTGCTTTAAAGAAGAAACTATTAAGTTCTTAAATTTAGTATTTTGATTGTAAATGAATAATGATCATCAAGATCAGTTAACTATAAATAATAAAATCTATTAAATTAAGCTAGTGCTAGTAATAATTTAGCACTAAACTAGCAATGCCTAAATATAAAAGGAAGACATTTAGACAATAGAGATTTAATTATTTTGATTGAAGGCTTATAATATTTTATGCTATTTAGATTTAATAAGAATAAGCATATTATTATATTAATATTATCAAAAAGCTTCCCCAACTTCTTTGCCTTATATTACTTATTAAATTTAATTTTGGATAAGTTAGACGATCTTTGATCTAGTCATATGAAGCAATGCTTAATTGTTTGTAGATAATTACTATTTTGCTATTTCTTTTAAAGATTCCACTAAATTAATTATTTGCTATATCTACAATAGTGAAACTATTAAAGGTATTGGTTATAGAAATAATAAAGCATATTTAGCTAAATTTGGTTATAATTTAAAGCAATTGATTCTAATTTGGTTATTTTAGAAAAAGCTTCTATTTAATTACATTTAGTCTTGATAATTTCTAAAAGGCTATATCAACAATTATAAGCAACTTATTAGTTCAAATTTATATTTAATGCTCTTAATTAACTTAAGCACTTTGTTGTGTTTAAAATAATGGTTGCTAGTTAGTAAGCCGATTTTGCTGTTACTTTTATAAAAAGTAATAAAAATTTCCAAAACAGTAATATCTAAAACTATTTAGCTTAAACTAAATAAAGTATAAGATTAAGTATAGGAAGGAAAAAGAGATTATCTATGTGATTTTTTTATATGAGAAGGTATCTTAGTTATTATATTAATAATTTTAAGTTTTAAATTAATTGACTAAAAGCTTTATAGCATATTATCTAGTTGAAGTCTTAAGGAATTAAACTTTTAAAAGTTTCTCCTTTCTATTTAGAACTTAATATTGTTATAGATTTAAAAGAAGAGCTTATAAAATCCTTATAACTTCATATGTTTAACTGCTTTGCTAATTTAACTCTAAATACTCTGATTTAGAATAAACTTCTAATTGCCATTTTAATTCAAACTGCTAGCTTTGGTAATGCCCTAAAAGTTATCAGATAAACACTGCTTTCCCTATTATATTTTATATTAGCTCTCTTCATACTTCAGTCTCATAATTATTCAAATTTCATAGCTTTAATATTGAGTTTAAAGTTATTAAATAATTAAATTTAAAGGTTAGCACATATAAGTAAATTCCTGAGTAATAAAGATAAAATAGATTGAATTAAATAAAAGAGCCATTGCTATTATGAAATAATTGTTAAACTAATAGATATAATTAAGATACTAAAAGTACAATATATCCTCATTTCTATCCTCAAATACTCTTTATATTTATTCAGATTTCTAACTTAAGGATTTGCTTTAAATTAGATATTAAGAATTGAGTAAAAGGGATAATTAAGTTATAGCACTCAACTGTATCAATATGGAGCTGATAGATATATGAATCTTAGCGTAAAATAAGTTGGAGTTAGCCTTTGGTAAAAGATTGCTTGGAAACTAATTAAGAAAGTTTAAAGTATAATGAATCTTATAATTATTCTAATTTGATTTGCAGATTTCTTTGCTAATGCAAATTTAATTTATATTTAAAAATGAAAATTTTAAAGAGCCTAGCTATAATAGTTTCTAATTTAATAAGGATAAGTTTCTGCTAAACTCTTACAAATATGCCTAAAGAATGCTCAAGTGTCTGCAAAATGAATTAAGTAGGTAATGGAATTTGCGAATTGAGTTGTAATTCTTTTATGTGCTTTTATGATAACGGTGATTGCTTTACCTGCTCAGAAGGTTGTAATTGGGCGAATCTTAATGATGGAATATGCCAACCTAATTGCAACACAACTTCGTGTTAATGAGATTTAGGAGATTGTTAAGAAACTTGTGAAGCATTTGGCTGTTCTTTGATTAATATAGGGGATGGAGTTTGCAATGATGAATGCTTTAACTAAAAATGTTAATGAGACTAAGGAGATTGTTTTTGCTTAGAAGATTGTGAAAAGTGCTCGTAAAATTGTAAAAATTATCTACTTTAAAATAATTACTGCGATTTGTAATGCAATACTTCAGCTTGCGCTTATGACAATAGTGCTTGTATCGACAAATGCAACGATAACTGTCCTTGATCCTGAGTTGGTAATCTTAAATGTGAGCAACAATGTAATACGGAATCTTGTCAGTTTGATAAATTGGATTGCGAGTAAGAATTTTGCTTTCAAAGCTCAACTTGCAATATTGAAATGATAGAAGATGGTATTTGTGATGCATAGTGTAATGTACCACTTTGCTAATTGGATGGATTTGATTGCTAGCAGCACTCCTGTTTCTGCAATAAATGAGGGTTTGGATACTTAATGGGCGATGGCTATTGCGATTAAATGTGTAACACTTTTGAATGTAGTTGAGACAACTTAGATTGTAAAAATTACTGTATGTGTTAAGATACTTTATTAAATAATTCCATTTGTGATTATACATGCTGGAGCTTAGGCTGTAACTTCGACAATTTTGCTTGCGGAAATATACAAGTAGTACTAGAGTAATAATTTCCTTTGTTTAACGCTATTTAAAGTGGTTATTATTACTCTTTAATTTACGATAAAAGAAAGTATATATCCACCATACAATTTTTCCCAATCTTTATAGGAACTTTCTTTCTTATCGTCTTTTCAGCTAGTTTATATACCCTTTATTTTGCCTAAAATAAGCTTACAGACTAGTCTAAATTTTTTTGACAAGATGGAAAGTTAAGAAATTCAGGAAGTATCTTTTATTTAAATTAGCTGGAGTTGGGTCCCTTTTAATAGTAGATAAACCTTAAGAGAACTATTTGTAATGTTAATGAAAATTTTGTCAAAACTTCTCTCATTCCATCGAGTCAAATTGTGCTTGCTCCGATAAAAACTTAGCAGGGATTTTTTTTCGAAAAAAGTATAAACTAACTCTTAAAGCATCAATTTAGCAAGGACCTTATGAAAGTGGTGTTACAGAGAGTTTTAAGGCATATTAATAAAGTGCAGATAGAAGATACAATTAAAGCTCCAAATGAAGAAGTTACAAAGAAATATATAAACAGCGTTCATATAAGGAAAAACAATAACTAATACTCAATATTTAAAACTTCTATTGAGGAATTTAAAAAATTTGGAATTAGTCTTTACCTTTATTTCCATTTTATGAAGTGGCTTTCTATCTTCTTAATCCTAGTGTGCTCATTAAGCTTACTCTAAATTATTGACAACTTTTAAGGCGGCTCTTCTAATGGGGGATGGATAAATGATTAATAAGGAGATTTTTATGACAGGTTAACAATTGCTAATTTGTATACAACTGGTAGAAGAGTTTTCTGAATTGAAGAAGATATGAAATTTATTGAGCTAAATATGAAGTTTTTAGGAGGGTAGAATGAATCGCTAGCTTGATATGAAAAATATGAACCTTCAGATGAACAAAAGTATAGAGAAGACCAATATATGAGCACAAACTAATAAATACTAGTACATAAGGTATGAATAGACCTATTTTAATGCTTAACTTTCATCCTATTTTGTGCTGTCTATAATTATCTAAGCTTAAATATAATATACTAGCATAGACAAAATGTACTTTAGACTTCCTCCTTTTCAATTAGAGTTTGTGGAATACCGATTGATAATGAGATAGAAATAAAAAAATTCTTTGAAGAAAAATTTGGGAAAATTTCAGAAGTAAGTTTCGCAAGGAAATATGAAGGGTTACTGAAATTATTTACTGATAGAGCAAACCTATAGATGTAGAAAGGAAAGTACTAAATCTAAAATAACTTTAAGAAAATTAAATAAATAGAAGAAAAGCTATACGATATAGACAAAATCATTCAAATCAAGCAAACTCAACATAATATAAACAATAATACTTTCGAAATTGCGATTATTCATATAATCTTCGAAAATAGGTAAAGTGTAAGGAATTGCCTGTACGCTTATGAATATGATTCTTTTCCTTTTACTAAATAAGAGCTAATGTGAAATCACCAAACTTCCCTTAAAATTTATTAAGCTTCTGAGCCTAATACAATACTACATGAAAATCTTGAAGTTAAAAATTAAAAGAGAATAGTAATAAATTGGATAATAGCAGCCTTAAATATTGGTCTAATTATAGGAGGAATAGCTTTTATTGGGAAATTATTTTCAATAAATGATGATATACCAACTGAAAATGAATGTAGAGTGATGTGAAACAAGCGTTTATTTGACTTCACCCTATCTATTTCCTCTCCCAATATTTATGAAAAAGGAACAAATTAATACTATTGCTGATGTGCTCATCAGCCTCGTATCGAAGAAAATTATGTTATAAAAGAATACTGTGACTAATATACTAGCAAATATAATTAAAAAATTATTAATACGATCAAGAGCTCCTTTGTTATATTCGCACTTAACACTGTTCTGAGAGTTACAGTTACTTGACTAAACTCAAAAAGAAGGGACTATACAATATCGACGTAGCAATTTGGACTTATGTGAAAGGTGTTTATTGCAATGTTTATAAATACAGCCTTTACAGTTGTAATTGTTAATTCTTAACTACCTCCATGGCTTACAAACTCAGAAAATAGTAATACTCTTGAGAGAGGCTATCATAATGACTTCGACAGAATGTGATATATAGATATTGGAAAATCTTTAACATAAACACTTACTTTCACTGCAATCTTCCCCCTTTTTATTAATTTAATATAATATTAACTAACTCTTGGATTAAGAATAATAAGATCAAGATATGCAAAAACTCAATAGCAAATGAATTAGATTTTCACTGGGCCTTAGTTTATATTATCTACACGTTACGCTCGAATTCTTGCCTTGCTGTTTACAGCTTTTTTATATTCTGCAGGAATTCCATCTCTAATGCTGATTATTTTGTTTGCTTTTATCTGCAAATTTTGAGTTGAAAAATATTTGCTTCTGAAGTTCTACCAAAAACCGCCAAACTACTCTCAATCATTACATAAATGAGTTAGTTTAATACTTCCTCTTTGTATTCTTTTCCATTCAGTTTTTGCATTATGGATGTATGGATGTGAAGATTTATGACCTAAAAAATTTGAAAATTGTTGGTAGACAGCTCAAAATAAAATTCTGCTATTTCGATGCGATTAAGAAACTTATTTTAAGGATAGGATAACAGCTTACGCAGGACCCTTTTACATCTTTCTTTCCATTTTATCAGTTTTAGTAATCATATGAAATTACTATGTTAGCAAGTGGTTCTAAAAGCAATACTTGTTTAACAAGGACTTTAATCTTGATAACAAAGCAAAAGATATCCCATTTTCAGAATGGAAGAAAAAGAACGATTTATTGTCTTCCTACAAAATAGAAAATAATCCAAGGTATTCAAAAACATTCCATAGCATGAAAAATGCTTAATTAAATATAATAAGCCTTAAAAGCAATAAAAACATTACTTTTAGAACTTAAAATTCAGAATCTACTATACATATTAAATAAGAAGATTAGGGAATAAAGGAAGACAGGCATGCTGAAACAATTGAATATACAGATAGAACGGCATTTCAATAAAACAACTGAATGGAGAACAGACCTATATAAAACTATCAATAAAAAATAGAAATCGATTCTTTTCGAATGGAAAACAATGACCAACTTTAAAAAGAAGATTAATTACAAGAATTCAAACATAAGAACAGTTTTCGGCAAAATTCTTAAAAAGATAGTGTATCATAACGTCAATCAGTAAATTCGAAAATCTAAATCTAAGAAACCATGATAAGAGATAAAGATTTGAATGCTAGCATATTAGAAGAAAAATTTAAAATAGTGGATTTAAGCAATGAGTAACATTAATTTAATTATAACTAAGTCTTAGAAATGCATAACTATTATTTTATAAAGTTTATATTCTTTATTTCTCAAATCTACTATTATATTATCTCTAAGCATCATATTTAAGGTGCTTATTTAAATAATTTAAAAGTTAGAAGAGATTAATAATAATTTAAACATCAAATTCCAAAAAATTTATAAATTAGAAGTCTTTTTATATATAACGGATTTTTACCGCCAGATTGAATTAATAGCTTAAAGGCTAAACGCTGCAATAATCTTAACAAGGTATTTAAAAATTGTTTAATTAAAAATATAAATATCTATCATTTTAAATAAAACTGGCTACATTTAAATTTATTCAAATTATCTTATAGATATTTTAGAGCTTTCTATTATTATTTTAAGCTTAAGAAAGTCTTTATTTTAAATGATAGTTAGCTATTAATATGCTTATTATCTTTAATATACAAATCTTTTGTCGATTATTTAGAAAAAAGCGCACAAGAGTGAAAAAAATCCTTAGATATTTAATATTTCATTAATTTGTATAATAAAGCTCTGTCTTTAGTTTAAAACAATAATCTAAAAGATAAATAACTTACTTTAGTGCAATTAGATACAATTTTTTATTTATTTGTCATTTGTTTCTTTTCTATCGATAAATTGAATCTAAATAATTGTTTTCTCTTTTATCTACCAGTCTTAAGTTATATCAATCTTTTTATTTAAAGCATTAACTTATTTAAATTTAAATTTAATTAAGAAAAGCATCATAATCTAAAGAACTTAAACCTTTAAGAATTAAATTTATTTAATTTTTACTAGTAGTTTTATTTAAAGCTATTACTTAGAAATTCTAAATTTATGCTTTCAAAAGTTATCTTATTTTGATTTAAGAAAATAGATAAAATAAAAGTATCAAATATATCAATCCTTTAATACTCATAAAGCTATTAGCTTAACATTAGATAGATATTTCTTTAAAGTGTGCTATATAGTTTTTATATTCTAGAGTTAAAATACAGAGATAAGTATTGTATGATTAAGTTCTTGATTGATTGATTTTATCTCAGTTAATTATAAAAGTGGTATAATTAATTAAAATACAATTGTAATAAGTTCTTTATAAAAGGACTAATTCCCTTTTCTCACTTAAAGATTATAGATCAGTTATTCTAAAGACCCTTCAACTAATATCTCTATTATTTTAAAATTATTTATCTTTATTATTATTTTTATTTAATAACCTTTTAGCAAATCATCCACTAAAATAATGAAGAACTATATGGCTAGAAGTTCTTGATATTTTAGCTTACAATTTTTAATATGAAAATAAGGAAAATAGAAGAAGAATTAAAAGATAATTAGAAGGAAGATTTATATAAAGAAAGAAATAATATAATTAAAGATTATTTAAATTTTAGCAAGGCATTTATTTATATCTCTATTTAACACTTAGTAACTTTAAAACCATTATTAAAGAGGTAATTTAATTTAATATTTTAGATTTTATTCTTTAAGTATCTCATTAGTAGATTATGATTTTTAAGTAAAGAAAGAATAAAGAATTTAATAAATGTTTATTTATTAAAATTAAGGTAATTCTACTTCAGAAGTCTTATACTAATTTAGCATTTATCATTAAAATCCTAAGAAAAGCTCTTATTTAGATTAAATTCTAATTCAGTTAGTTTTAATCTTATAAATTAATTTTAATTAATAAAAGATCGTAGCTTTTGCCTTTTTTCTAACTGAAGCTCTAATAATTATTAAGATACTTATTATTAAAAATAATTTTAAAGAAGTTAAAAGTTAATAAGTTATTATTTCTATCTATCAATAAAATTGCTGATTTCCAAAACCTGCTTGCTAATTTGGATACTACTAATTTTATTATTAGCCCATAAATTGATTTGGCTCTATTAAAAATTATAATTATTTTCTGTCTAAAACATTATTATTAGCTGCAACTACCAAAATTGCTTCTATATTCTGATTAGTCATTTCAGATCTTAATACGTTACCTTTGAATGCTATTACTTACTGTTTATTAGGCTCTACTTGTTAAAGATCCCTTGATTGGCCTAGAAAAATGAATTTTATTTAAGATGCTTCTCATTTAGTCAACCCAATATTTTTTACTTAACTATATAAAATCTTACAACATAGTATCAAATTTATCCCCTTCTTTTCCTTTTATTTAATTGGATGTAAGTGAAATTTATCCCTTTATTAAATTATCTGTTCCTTGTGGTGTAAAGTTTGTTTATAATTGCTATTGATTTTAAGGTTGATTTTAAGGAGGAAAATTTTATGGCTGATTCTAAAAAGATTAGTTTTATGAATTTGGCTACTGATCTTATTTTTAAGATATAAATTGCTAATATTATTTTAATTGTTTCTAATAATAATCATTGTCTTCAATAAATTTTTTAATTTCTTCTGAAACTCTATCAATAAAGTTTTAGTCTTGTTAAAGATTATTTATTTAATTATAAATCTACTACTCTAATTATCCGGTCTCAGTTTGTATTTAATTTTATATCTATTATATAAAGGGTTAAACTTTCTAGTCTTATTGATTTTAATTCTAAGATTCTTGTAAAATTTATTAAACTTCTTATAGTTTCCCTTAAAATAGACTTTAAAGTTCTGACTAAAATTAGTTGATCACGTCTTGTTCAGATTGTTACATTTTATAATTTTATAAATTAGAAGCTTAAATAAAAAATTGATTTACACTAAACTCTTAAACTTAAAAATTACAATATAACTTTAATATTTTATATTGTAACTTGCTTTTTTACTTGAGTCTCTGTTTAATTATTAATCATATAAAATGACTCAACCACACGAAATTATTTCATTATAAGCATTAAATTAAGCCTAAACTTTTCCTTTTTATTACTTATAAATTTAATGATATATTCTCTTAAATATCCTTATCAATTCTGTTCATATTAATTAGCTAGCATTATTTAGAAGAAGGAAATATGGGGAATAAAGAAATAGCTTTGAATTAATAAAATAAAGCTAGATAATTTAATTTAGACAAGTAATTCTGTTGCTGTATGAATAATAAATTATTACAATATAATAAAATTATTATATAATTACAGTTACTGTCTACCCTCTTAAAGTATATTAGTCTCTATTTAAAATAATATACTTCATTCTAATATTCAAGTTAATTGGAGCTTTGCTTATATTTATTATATCACTTTAAGATATTTGTTAAAGAAGCTTCAACTGTCTAATAAACAAGCTTAAAGCTATAAAGTTATTTGTATTTCTTATATATTCGAAGTAACTTAGAGAAAACAACTTTAGATGGTAATGATTACTTAAATTAAACAGCAAACGCAACACAAAAGGGAGATTAAGATAAGAATATTTGATATATACAGTTAAATTACAATTAATAACTATAAAAATACTTATATTCACACTTAAAAATTCTACAATTAAGTTAAGTTATTTCATTATTAATTAGTTTAAAGCTAAAAATATAAAAAGTACATAAACAAGCATCTTAATTATCAATAACTAATAAAGTTCTTTAAGCAGAAATAAATAAAACTAAAGATCTATTTTTATAATTTTCTTTGAATGTTTTAAATAGTTAGTTAGTAAACTTAAATAGAAATATTTCTTAATTTAGGAAAATACTTAAAATGCATTAATTAGAATAAAGGAATAAGTTCTTTATATATGAACTGCTAACTTTTAGGAATAGAAAATTATAGTAAAACTGTAAGATTTAATAGAAATAAATCTATAATATCTCATTAAAAGCTTTTATCTAATAAATATAAACATAACTAGGCTACCTTTTCAATTTACTTTATAACAGTATTATAATTTATTACAATGCTTTATAACTAAAGAAATTTGGAATTATGCATAAAATACAAGCGTAAAAAAGTAGAAAGTATATAAAATAAATAGCTTATCTTATAAAAAATTATGAGCAAAAAGAGATTTAATTATAAATTTAGGTAGATATCGACTAGAAACATTTATCAGCAAATAAATTTCACTGTAATATTTAGACTTCTAATTTTTTTAAATATTTTATTAAAAATAGCTATTATTTTATCAATTAGCTTTGGTTGATTGCTTATTAGCTTTTCTTGGCAGTATATTAATTCTTCCAGGAATTAATTTTATTTTTTCAAGATCTTATTCTACTAGCTAATATCTAAAAAATAGCCAAGTTATTCTGATTTTCACAATAAGCAGTCGCAATTGAAATGGTATGATAAAGATTGAGATTTTGAAATAACGATATTTACATATTAGTCACTAAATCATATAAAACAACTGATTGAAGGTAAAACTCTTCATTGCCGGCAAGAAAGTATAGAGAGAAGCTTGAATAAAGTTAGATATAATTATAGATATTTCACTAATCAATGAGACAAAGTTAATTGAAACAACACTAGAAAATATTCTAGCATTTGACTTCGAGGACATGAGCTGTGAAACTATGAATTATTAATAAAGTAAGAAATTAAAAAGTTTATAGTGAGTTACAATGAAGTTTATATTATAAAGGAAATGGATTATTTTATATTAGAGTGTTTAATAACTTAGAATAATTATAGAGTTCATTTATATTGTAAATATATATAATTTTATTATGTTAGAACCATTTATCATATAAAAACCAAAATAGTTAAAAATTTAATAATGTCACTTTAAGCATTGTAAAGGAAAAATCAGAACGTTCAGGGAAAAAAATTAATGGAGACCTTCAAGGACTAAAAGGTCGGAGAAACTTAAATAGAAAAGGATTTAAGTTAATGCAGCTAGTCTAATAGGCTAAGTTTAGAAGTATTAACGAAACAGGCATCTTCAAAATATAACAATAAATCATAAAGCAATTCAGAGTTTAATGAATCCAATGAAGAGGAAAGTCTAGAACTATATAATTAATAGTTTAACATTTTAGATTAGTTAAGTTACGAATAAAAATAGCAATTCGAGCAGATCAATTATCTAAGTTCCTTGGCCCAAATTAACTAATTGACAGATAGAAATAATATACTTAGGCCCTATTTTCTAAAGATGATAAGGTTGTGCGAGTTTTGATTTTTGTCTATATTTGAAATTTATTTTAATTAATTTACCTTAAATTTCAATGGTCTTTTATTTAATTTTTTCTAAATTTGTTTATTTAATCCTTAAAAATCATATAAAGATTGAAATCAAAATAGCTAAACTTTATAAGAATGGATTAATACAGCAATTCAATGTGTTATTCTTATAAATCTTTATTAGTTAAAGCTAAAAGATTATTAAATGATACCATTTTAATATTAATATCCCTTGTTGATTGCATTTACTTTGAAATCCAGCAAAAAGGATGCTATTTTAATTATTAACTAAGAGCATAATTAAATGAATAGCTGACTTAAATACCTTAGTAATAATAAATTAATAGGTAAATTATTTTATTTAATAAATTAAGATGCTAAGTATTATTAAATTAATTTAAAAGAATGTCTTTCATTTATAATTTAATCTATTTCTCTATTAATTAATAGTCCTATAGATATATAACTATCTAAGCAAATTAATATTTTATAATTAGCTAATTATGCTTTATAGTTAAAAAATATTAGGGCAACTCAATTATTAGTCTATGCTTTTTTCTTTTTTCTTTTTCCTTTATTTTTTTAAATTTAATATTTCTAGAGTTTAATCTTTCGTATTTGATTGACTTAGATAGAGTAAAACTTTTTACCTCAGTAAGAAAAAACATTTATTCAGATTTATTTAGCTAATTTAAAAAAATCTAAAGAACTAAGATTTTGAAAGTTATAAGTATTGAGAAAATTTCTTATTAATTCTAGAGCAAAGTAAGGCTATTTTTAGCATTATAGTGACTAAAAATGGTTTAGATTTATTTGCATAAATCATTTATAACTGATTTAATTAATTTTTTAAGGATGCTTCATTAAAGCATAAATATGAACTAAATAATAAAATCTTAAGATTATTTTAAATTTTCAGATACTATAATTATTTATTTTTATATCTCATAATGCATGTTACATTCTTTTTTTAATCAACCTAAAATATGTTTATTTATACAGAAGTTTAATAAAAATAAAAGCTAATTAAAAGAATAGTGTATTTTATCAAGCAAAGTTAAAAGGAATAGAGCAAATAGATTTAATGATTGAGAAAGATAACAATAATAATATTTAATTGAGGCAATACTAGCTAAATCTTATAAACACTATGTAATAAATTATTAATCATATAACTTAAGCTAGCTTATAATTATAAAGTTTATATATTAGTAGCAACTTAATATACATAGAGTAAGCTAAATAAAATCTAAGTTTATTTTATTTCGGAATGATTATTTAATTTTTAAACTATTTATTTCCTTTAAAAGCTTATTAATTCTATTTTATAATTATTAGTCTATAAAGCAAATTTAGTAGCACATGAAGAGATTATTAATTTAAGGAGTTATAGATTTTAGTTAAAATTTGGATAAATAGATTAATAAATTTATATGAGTAAAACATTAATTCAATTTTTCAAGTTTTATATTATAAAAGTAGAAGCATTTCAAATTAGAACATAAAAATAAATAGTCATAATTAAGAGTCAGATATGTAATTGCAAATATAAAATGAATGCATTTAGATATTTAGCATGGTTATTTTCTACCAATAGGTAGTTATTTTATTTTCTAGTGTTAAAATGATTCAATTAAAAATGAGAATTAACTCTGTTAAAGTCTAAGGAATTAATTATTCTTTTATTAATTTATTTAAATTTACCTGGACAAACTTTTTTTAATTACATTAGTCATTTTAAATTTAGATGTGATATAATCTTTAAAATGCCAAAGTTATATTAATGTTAAGACAACACACTCATAGGATAAAGTAGATTTATATGATATATTAATTGCTATTTCATGTTTAGAGAATTACATTTATCCTATTAATAATTTTTAATTATTATTTGAACAAAGTAAATAGAAAATCTATAAAACTTAGCAAATTTTAAATCTTCATTTTCTTTATGCTTCAAATAAATCTAACCCTTTAATTAAAAAATTTGAAATTTCGGGCTAGTTATTTACAAAAAGTATTAAGAAATAAATAATTTAAAAATAAATTGTCTTAATACATCAAATATAAATCAACTAGGCTTATTCATATTACTTATAAAACTTACTTAATAAGTTAACCCTAAAATTTAATTTTTTTGATTGATGTATTATTTTTAACTTTCAATATCATCTAGTTTTTATTTTTGTAAGATCAAATGCTTAAAATTTTTAATTGATTTTCCTTTCTTCAATTTTAAGGTAAAATTCTTCAAATAAGCATTCTATTATTAACATTCTCATTAGAATATTTTTATGATGTATTTAGAAAATAATAGAACATTGAATACCAAAACTAGGTAAATTTTTATTTTTATTTAATTGACTAAAAAATAAAATTATCGAATTTTTAATAGCAAAACAACTTGATAAGGAAAAATTGGGCGTAATTAAAAGAAAATTTGCTACATAAATAAAGGCAACTATATAATTAATTAGCTTAAAAGCGAATTTATATCATAATAATTTTTTAGAATTATCTAATTTAAGTAAAAACTAATTGACCTTACTTTTAATATAGTTATAATCCACAAAATAATAGCTTGGATATTAATAATGATGAATAACGGTTCAATGAAAATAACTTTCGTTAAGTTTTTAAATAATTTAGTTCAGAAAATAGAAAGTTAGAGTAATTATAATGAAAATGCAAATAATATAAGAAATATTTAAGTAAATCAGTTTAAAGTTTGAGTTTTGGCTATCTTCAATTATTTATACTCTATTGCTCTTTTTCCTCTTCTTTTTACTGGAGGATGGCTTAAAAATCTTCAATTGCCTTCTAATTTTCAATTTCTTGCTAAATAAATTAAAGTTTGCTACAAAGATTAGGAAATTCAATTTAGTTAAAACTACTTGTATTTGGTTAAGATCTGAAATAGTTACTTACGTCAGTTCTCCTCTTGTGCAAAAGTTATTTAAACTTTTTTATTCATTTTTTTAGCAATCCACGCATTGCTATGATTCTTATTTTTGCTCTTCTTTAAATTTATATTCCGTTTAAACTGTTTAAATCTTAATACTTTCATTATCATTTTAGGATTAAACTAATTCTAAAAAGGGAAAAATTCTATCTTAGTTGAATAATCTGGTTTTTTACCTACTCAGATGATCAGAAAGCATTTCAATAGTAGAATTTAACTTAAAAGCAAATCTAAATAAAACAGCTGTATCTATTTCCTCTTGAACTAATCATTTTGGCTACTTTCGAATGTAATAAAGAGTAATTAAACCAATTAAAAGTATAACTATAGTAATAGATATAATAAAGGATATTTTATCGTTATTGGAAGTAAATTTTGAATTAGTAACAAGAAATCCTATCATAGCAGCTGTAGAATTAAGCCCAATCTAATAAATATTAGCTCTTTCATAATTATATGATTTCATTTTATATTCAAGAAGAGCATAAAATATCATTATAAAAGAAAAAACGAATCCATGTACTATGTCCTGTTTTTAACTTAAGGTTCCTTCAAAAATGATTAGAACAAGTTAAATTTCAGATTTTATAAGAATATTAATTGGTTTTTATTTTATATGCAAAGAAGTTTTTATATCTTGTAAATGTGGTCTTGATAGAAAAGCTAAGGGGAAAAAAATTAGTAAGGAAATGACTGATATAGCCAAAAATGAATTGTGTTTTGAACTTCCAAATTTAGTATCACAGTCTTTTTCAAGAAAAGTTTCTCTGTAAGTTTATTAACCGTCCATATTATAGTCAACCCCATGAATGCAGATAAACATGTTAATCAAAATTTAAATAATTGGAATGTACAAAATATCTCCTATAATAGGAAGTGCAAAGAAAGCAAAATTTCCAATCTTTTTTATTATACATGAATCATATTTTATTTCAACTCTGCATATAAAAATAAAAAGTGAAGCAAAATAGATAAAACTCAAAGTCACACTTATTAAAAATGATATAATATAAATATCTTCAAATCATATATTAAATGTAAATAGATCTATTAGCTAATCAAATCATTACAGTAGATTATAGTATTTTGGTCCTAAGCTCAGATGCTATAAAAAATGAACCATTAAAATCACAAAAAATATATCATCTTATTAGGTTTTTTAAGTTAATTGGTTTATTTTTTCGTAAGAACGATTATTTCATATTTTTATTCCTAAAAATAAAAGAATAAAACTCAATAATACGATAACTAACATTATTATAGTTACAATAATTTTTCCTTCCTCATAATCATAAAGATATCTGACGCTAAAGGAACAATCTTTATACTGTTAAAAGTGATCAGGAGGAGGTTTTATTGATGTTCCAAAATACATTATAGGATTCTTAAAATCTCAAACAATTACACAGCCTGGACAATATTTTCCATTATAGTTAAAGTCTCAAATATCATTTTAATCCTTTTATAAAGTTTTAATTTGATATTATAAATCAGTTCTGAAATGATTTTTAAATTTAACTCTTCCCGAGCAAGATATGAAATCAACATTATTGATTGCTCTATGCATAACGTCAAAATCATTATAGTCTTTATTTTCTTTTATTATACTTTCCAGTGCATGTGCTATAATATAAGCTTCTTCATAGTAGTAACATTGCAAATCTAATAGAACTATATTTTGGCATTCTTTTAGCCAATTTAACTATTGCTAACCTATTTCATTCTATCATGCTACAGGATGAATGTAAATGAAACTTTATGTGAAGATTTCTAGCATAATATTCTACCCTCTACCTTTTGCTTAGTCACTGTTTATAATAAAATTCCCTGTATTAGTTCCAATTCACAAAATATCTCCTTATCTAGCTCCCTTTTAGTAAAGTCAATAAGCTATTTCTATTTCAGTGTAAACCCATCCCTAGAAAATAATTATTCTTATTTGCTTGCTTAAAATATCTTCAGCTACTTTTTAATAAAAAATAATTCGTTCTTCCAGAGGCATTTTTATTCACCAAGGAACTGAATATACATCTGGATTACTTACAATTTCTATTCCAAAGGCAGTTATTTATTTTCATATTTAATCAGATATTTATTTTAAGTCAGGAACTTCCTCTGCATAAACTCCTATTCTTTTCCATTCATTCTTTTTCAAAAACTTCAAAATATTCTAAGCATAATCAGCTGGCCGACCATTATTAACAGTTATTCTTTCTTTACCTGTCTTGAACAATTAATCTACTCCACTTACCATTGTCATAGGAGGCATTTCTAAATTGAATTCATTAAGTAAATCAATCGTTTTTTATATAGTTGCGGCTATTTTTACTACATGGACTACTCCTATTTTGTCAAAATTTGGTATTAGATGTTCTATGTAATACTCTCTATTAAATAAGCTCTAACTATAATCCATTTCAACTGCTTTAAATCCAAAATTTTTTAATATTTCTTTTTAATGTTTTTTGATATCTTAAGCTCCGCATTTAGTTGAATTTTATAAAGTATAAGCAGCAGGCTCATAACCTCCTAAATAATTCCAAGAATTTGAACTGTAGCTAAAAGATATTGTTATTTGACCGGGAGGTTATTCCGTAGTATTTCCAGGCCAAATTGTATTTGCTAACATTAAAGCTTAAACCCGAGTAACTCGATTGACAGCAATAATTTCAGAGTTTTACTTATTAAACACTAATATAGATTAATTAGAGTCATTTTTATCTTGATCTTCGCTGCTCTAATATTTACTATTACGATTTAGCATAATTCTAATGATTTACTATATTGAATCTCTTAAATAAACTCAAACTAATTAGTTATAAGATCCTACGAAGTTTTCGAATGAGTTTAATCCTAGCAATCCATTTTAAGTGATTTCCAAATCTTCAAATTTATTGATTAAAAAGAAACTAGCATGTATAGGTAAAATTCAAACGAATCCTTTACCAGTCAATTTCGATTTTTATGCTAAATAAAGTATTTTTTAGGTTGAATTCTAATCAGCTGATAAAATAATGACAGGAGTTCCTCAAATTTTTAAGTCTTAAATTAAATCTTAATTTATTTAATTATGGCTATTAAATGTAATTGAGTCCTTACAATTATTTTCTTAAATATATTATAGGGGCAAATAATATTATCCTTAGTTTTGCTGCATTATAAATAGATTAGAGTAATTGTAGCTTTTTAAATAATTGTTGAGAAATTCTCCTTCTTGTTGATAACTTGGAAGTAGGATTTTACTATTTTTATACCCTATATATTTTTTTAATCTTCAGGTTATTAGATGCTCGGTATTCATTCTAAAGCAAATCATACTTATTATTTTTGTGTATAAGTAACTTTCTGTGATATCTATTATTATGCTCCTTTCTAAAATATCTAGTTTAAAAAAATCTGAAAAAGCTTTAATTTAGAATTTGGATATTTCTATGAAATTTTAGTGAGAATTTTTTTAGCTCTCTCAAACTTCTTAAGTCCTTTAATCAAGGAAGTCAGCAAGTTTGGCACTTCGTTCTGTATATGCTATTATAAAATTTCGAAATGATGCTTGGACTAAATATTAAACAAGGAATAAAAGATAAAGAATGAACTCCATTATCAAAAAAATTTTTATCACTTGAAAAAGAAAAAAATAAATTAAATAAAATATAAAGTTATGCTTCATGAATTATTCCTATTGAAAAAATTATAATTAAATTCTTGCAAATAAAAGCTTGTACTTTAGTTTTCGAGTTAGGCTAAATATTTATTAGTCTTATATGAATTTAACTTAATAACATTTTAAGTACTATAAAAAAATCTATTATCCACGTCAAAAATAACATTTTACCTTAAGTCAAAAGCAAAAGATTGATGTTTTCATCAATTTGCAAAAAATATAATAATTGGCCGAAGAAATAACTCTAATTTAAAACTTTATAATAATTCTAAAAAATAATGCTGAGCTTAATTTTTATTTAAATTTTAAATTTTTTCAAGTTATAAAAAAAATTAATTTTTCTTCTCTATGTAACAGAGTTGATTTAAGCTTTTTATTTATGAATTTAAAACTTTGTTTATAATCAAAAAATGATTATGCAAAGAACTATTATTCGGGTAATGATATGATTTAAGAGGAGATTAATATTTTATCCTCCAAAAATTTATTTTAAAATATTGCCTAATATATGTAACAAGTTTTAAAATTAAATTTACATTAGAATTTTTATGCATGCATCTAATTTTCTTTGCAAGCATTATGTAACTTTAAGTGTCAAGCTTCTTTAATAAATATACAACCAAATCTAGATATAAATTAAATTTTATAAAGAAAAAGAACAAAAAATTTTCAAATTAAAGTACTAAAATGAATGCAAAAGTGTGCAAATTTTTTTAGCTGTTTTATATTTCCATTTGAGCTTTTGCTACTTTATTATTTTTTCTTCTTTTCATTTAAATTATTCACTAAATTATTGATTTTCGAACAAACTAGCAGAACAATTAAAATAAAAACATAAAATTTTTCTATTAAAAGAAATAAAAAAAGTATAAACAACTTTATCATTTCTTATATAAGTTAATTAGAGTAAAGTTTTGGTTAATACATTATTTAAAAGAATAAATCTAGATTTATTTCAATTTAACAGATCAAATTATTTGATCCTTTCAATTATTTTTCATAAGGAACGAGGACTTGCTAACTTTATAATTTTAAAGTTATAATATCTTTTGAGAGAATTAAGATAAAAAATATAATTAAAAATGAAAAATTTAAAACAATAAAAAAATTTAATCTGGGAAATTAATAATTTTTTAGATTTCATTTTTATTAACTTAAAGAAAAATTTAAATACTCAAATTCTAATAGTTGAAATTTTCATTTTTTATTCATAATAATTTTGCGAATGAAAGGCATCTTTATTATTTACTTTTAACTTAAGTATATGAAAGTTTAGATATTATTCAATCAATAAGTTACTAAATAATTTGCTGCAATTAGATTTTTATTTTTATAATTTTTTATAAAATTCATCAAATAAAAGAGATAACTTTAAGCGAAATTAATTCTAAATAGATAAAATAATTTTTTAAGATTTATTAGACTTTTACAAAATAAAATATTTCTATATTTGGAAAATTTAAATTTCTTTTAAATTCAGCATTAATTTTTGCTAGTTAATATCCATGATAATTCTTACATTCATTGCATTTAAGTTAATACAAAAATTTATATTAAGTATTTATAATTCTAAGGTATTTAATTAATTTTTATTTGTCATAACGAATAATAAAAAATTAAAATGAATAATTAATATAAAAATTAATAAAATTTAAATAATGAACATTTTCTTCAAATCTTTTAAATATGATATGATAATGTTTATCTTGCAAATAAAGCTTTCAAATTTCTAAAGAAATAAATCAAATCTTTTTTTATTAAAGCATCCTAAAATTTTTAAATTTAGAAAAAAAATGATAACTGCTAATTTTCTTTTTATATCTAATCTTTTATCTCAACTTTATAAAAATATTATTTTAACTTTTTTCCAAAATTGAAAATAATAGAGCTTTTTTTAAATAATAAAGATAATATTTTACTAAAAATTTTATTTATTTAAATAAGTAATTTCTCAATTAATAAATGTTTTATTTAATATAGTGCTGCGCACCATTGTGGTGAGACGCGCACTTTAATCAAAGTTTTTTTTTTAATAGTGAAAAAGCTTTTCTCTGATGTTTAAGTTTATAATTATTTTTATTGATACTTATTTATTATGAATCCAGATGAATAAAATAAGATATATATCCTTTAAAATGTTAAAGAATTATTTATATAAAGAATTATTTAAAAAATAATTTGCTTAAACCTTTTATAATTATTCTAATTCTGTATTTTTGTTTTATTTGCCAAAAAAATCAAATAGAAATTTTATACTTTGAGCAACTCTATTTAAATTAAAATGTAATTTAACTTAAAATTTAATTAGAATATTATGTGTAATTTATTTTAAATACTATCTGCTAATATCTTTTTAAACTTAAAAAATAGTTTTTAATTTAATTTAATTTTAAGAGAAGAGTGAAAATTTTTAATTTTTTTCTTTAATTTTTTCACCAGAAATAAATAAAAATTATTTTTTAAAGAATAAAATAAGAATTTTTTATGCAAAGATAAAATCACATAACTAAAATTTTACAAAAATTAAATAAAATTTAGAACAAATAGGAGTTTAATTAAAAGCATCAAAAACAAATTTTTGTAATTTATAAAGTTAAATTAAAAGTTCATAATTTATTGAAATAAATTTTAATAATAATTTAATAATAACTCTTTATTTAAAAAATAATATTTTTATAATGTAAAAATTATTTAATTAAATCTTTTTTTATACGTCTATGTTTGTAGTTTTGATTTAAATTTTAAAATAATTTTATTTAATAAATTTAAAAATAAAATTATCTTACTTAATTAAACAAAGTATTTTTAACTAAATTTTAAAAGTAATGTAATTAAATGCTATTATATATATTAAAAAAGTTGTTTAGAATATTTTTTTCTTCTATTTTTTAATAAATTTATTAAATTAATATTTTTATAGAAATAAACAAAATAAACAAAAAAAATATAATAAAATTTAATTTAAAAAATGTTCAAAAATTAGTTTAAAATATTTATTACTAATCTAAAATTATTTTTTAAATAATTTGAATTTAGTATAATATAGAAAACTTTAATTTCTTTTTTTATGAAAAAAATTATTTTAATTTAAATTGAAGATCAATAATTTAAATATGTTATAAAGAACTTAAAAATCAAATTAAAAAACTTTTCATAAAGATGTAAATTTTTATTTAAAATAATGAAAAATTAATTAATTTTTTTTATTATGAATAATAAATTTCTTGTCAGATTCGTTTATTTTAGTTTTCATTATTTTTATCATAGATTTTTTATAATATTTAATTAAATAATTTTATTTATTAAATTTAATTATCGATATTATAAAAAAGGATAATTTATCTTATATTTAACCAATTTTTAGATAACTCAAGTTTATAATAATATTAAAATTCTAATTTATACTTGTTAGATATAATTTTGGTTAATAGAAAAATCGAATTTTTGATAAATAAATGCTTGAATAAATTAAGATTTATTTTTAAATATTTTAAAAGCAATATAAATTCTAATTAATTTAATAATAATTTAATAGTTTGAAAAAGAAATTTAATTAAAAGCATTAAAAATTACTAACCTTTATTTTATTTTATATTATAATTATAATTATATTTATTTTATTTAAATATATTTAATTTAAAAACTAAATAATTAAATTTTTAAATTGTAGATTTTAAAAGGTAGAATATTTTTAAATTCTTTGTTAAACATGTTTAATAATAACTTCAATAAAGTTTTAATTATTTTAAATTATATTGATAAGAAATTTTGAAACTATTAAAATTATTTAATCTAATATAAATACACCTTTTAAAATCTTATAAAAATGCATTTTCAATTGTATGCAATTTAGATTTAAAAAACGATTGAAAAATATTTTAAAAACAATATAATTTTTGTAAAAAATTAATACTTTTAAAATAACTTAAGAACAAAGAATTAAATTATTATTACTATTATCTATTTTTATGGTATCTTTTCACATTTTGCAGAAGAGAAAAATATTTTACCAAATTTCTAAGGTTAATTATAATTCTCACTTAAAATTTTTAAAGTTAAAAAAATAACCAAACTTTAAATAATGAAAATTAGACCTAAGTTGAAATAATTTCTAATTCTCATATAAGATGATTGAATTAATAAAATCTTATATTTTATAATATAATTATTTATTATTTTATCTATTAAAATAAGAATTTAAAATTAATTATTTATGAACTTCATTAGTAGAAATTTTTATTTTTTTAATTTTATTTTTTTAATAAAACTAAATATGGATAGAAAAATAAAAAATATCTTAATACTTAAATAATATTTTACTAAAAGTTGAAGGAAATTAATTTATTTTAGATTAATATTTTTTAATAAGTTAAAAATAATAATATATTTTTAATTTTTTTTATTTCTTTAAACTTTATTATTTATCTTAAACATTCCTATTCTTCTTATAAATTATTCTAATTATTTTTAAATCGAAACCATATCATATGATGAAATATTTAATTTTTTTAAACAAAAATTCAGTTATGCCTCGCATTTTTCATTCTGCTATGAAATTTGATTTTTATAAAATTTACAGTTTTCAGAAATGAATAGCCTTCATATATTTATTTACATAAATTTTTTTTGCTTAATATTATTATTAAGATACATTTATACTTAGGCTTTTATTTAAAGATAATTTTATATTTTTATCAATCCATTGGCTTTATTATTTAATTTAAATAAAAAATTGGTTTATAATTTAAAAATTTATTAAAATTTATAAATTTAAAAACTTTTTATCTTAAATATTTTTAACCCTTTTTGATTTAAAAATAACTTATATTTATCAATTAGAATCTTAAATCCAAATTGTAATATCAATAATGCTATAGTAGCTCTAATTATTAAAATACGTATTTATCAAAATATAATATCCCGATTTAGTTATTATTAATACAAAATAATAATATAATGCTACTTGAAAATTTAAGGAAAATAATAAATTTTAAAGATTATTAAATGCATTTTGAAGTGGAAAAGAGACGTTTTCTAAATATCTTTATTCTTCATCAGATTTTCTTAAATTTTTTAAATAAAAAACATGCTAAGAAAGATATTTTATATTATTTTAATTTAAATTAAAAATGATCAAGAAACACTTTAGATATTGTTTTTTAATTTATAGAATTAGGAAAATTTAATATGAAGAAAGTCTCTGATTGCCATAATAAAATACTTTAAATAGAAGCAGTATAGAAAAAATTCCAATTTATAAATAACAAAAACTTATAAAGTTAAAAGATTTATTAAATTAAATTATTAAATAGAAATAAAATATTACAAATAAAAATTTCCTAATAATTAAATTTTAAAATAAATAATCTTATTTAAGAAAATATTTTTTTTATATAAATCTTTAATATGAATAATAAAGAATTTTAATATACATTTTAATTATCAAATTAAAATTGCAAATATGTGCATCTTGAAAAGTAACGTATACTTTGATATTTTAAATTATATTTTTTATTTATAACTATTTTCCTTAAAAGTTAAGCAATTAATTTTTATTTTAATTTATTTGAAAATAAAATTTAGATTCAAATAATAGAATAAATAAAATATTAGATTATACCTATAAAAATATAAATTTTATAATATATGCAATATAATAAATATTTTGTTTGTATTTATGACTAATTTAGTTTAAAAAACATTTAATGAATAAGAAAAAGCTTCATTTAAGTAAAAAATTAAATAAACATTTTAAAAGAGAAAATATGCTTACTAATTTATTTAGCTTAAGCAATTCGCAATTATAAAAAATAATATAATTTTTTTCTTCATTTCATAAGCTTTTTAGGAAAACAGATTTATAATATTGGTTGGTTCATACCTTTAATATAATTAAAATTGCTATACTTACTAATTTATTTAGCTTTATAGTTTCAATCTAAAAATAAATTTATACAAAATAAAAAATTTTAATTAGTTTTATTCTGTAATACAATATCTTAATTTTCATAAGAGGTATTAATCATAAATTTCTCTGATCTAAGTACAAAAAACCCTATTTGCCAATATTAAAAAATTTTAATTGATATAGATTAAGTTATTTAAATTATTGATATAGATTCTATTACAATTTTTATATTTGTTGTAAATTATCTTCCAAAAAATTTATTAGAGACTAAGAATTTTTTAATTAGTAATAAAGTAAAACAAAATAATTGAAAGCAAATTTCATTTAATTTAAAATTTTTTTAAAATCATTTAAAAGCATTACTTATTCATAAAATATTAAGATTAATAATATTAGAAATCTTAATATATTTTTGGAAATTAACATTATTCTTTATATTTCTTCTGTTATATATAATTTAATAGATAAAATATTTATTAATTTATAACAAATAAAATCATTTATAATTAAAATTTTTAAACTATCACATATTAATAATTAAAATATTATAATTATTTACATTCAAATATTTAATATTAAGGCTATAAAAAAGTTATTTTAAATAGTAAAAAATTTATAATTTATCTTAGTGTTTTTATCTTTTAAATATAAAAAGAAATAGCTAAAAAATTTAATTTATTTAATATTTTGTGTATTTATTTAAAAGAAATAAGCAAGATTATAATATAACTTCTATTTTTGCAAATAAAATAAATTATTTTTACTCATTTTATCTCTTCATAATACTTAAAATTAGTCTGAGTATTCAGATAAATAAATTCTAATTAATTAATAAAAAATAATTTTAAATTAATATTAAATAAAATAATAATAAAATAATTTATTTGATTATAAATATTTCTTATAATAAAAGTATTTTTTAAGTAATAAATTTATAAAAAATTTCATAATATTAATTTATTAATTTTTACAGTTTTTGAATTTAATATGTCTTAAATTATTTAAAATTTAATAATTTATCGCAAAATTTTAAATAATGGTAATTCATCTTGTAGTCCGATAAATTATTTTACGTTTTATAAAGAATTATAATTTCACTAAAGATTAATAAGTTTTACCATTATATTTTTTAAACAAAAATTTGGCTAATATTTATTTATTTAAAAATTAAAGTTTTAAAAAGTATATTTTTTTTAATATTGAGTGTTTTGAATAAAACTAAATAATCTTGAAAATTAAAATGACCCAAGCTAAAATTCAACTTATAATAAAATATTTTACTTTTTTTAATATAAAGTAATTTAAATGAATGAAATAGATGAAAATATTATAAAGCGAAAATATAATAAATTTTTTAAATTAAATATATTTTTATTTGATTTTAATTAAATAATGAATTATTCTAAAAATATATTTCATATTTACTCAAAAAAAGAGATTCTTAATTAAAAAAAATTTGAACTATTAAGATTGAAAACTTTTAAGAAAAGAAAAATTTTTAAAAGTCAAAAAGTTAATAAGCTAACTACTGTAAATTACCTTAATAAATAAAGTTAAATTATTAGTCTATGAATAAAAGAAAAATCTACTTCTAAGATGGTTTGGTTGTAACTTAAAAATTAAAATTAATAAATACACTAAAAATTATTTAAAATATTCTAAATTTAAAAATTAATAAAAGTAAATTCTATTTAACTTTGCTAGATATAAATGAGAAATTTTTAGATATTAAGCATATATTATTAACTAAAATAAATTTAAGTTAATTTGATTTATATTCATATTTTATTTTATTAGAATTGAAATAGTATTTTCTTATTTTCAACTACTAACTAGACTCAATTCCTACAAAGATTTCAAAGTTTTTCCCAAATAGTTGTAGCAACGAATAGAAATCTTGTTATTCCAAATTTCATCTCATAAAACCCAATTTCTTTTTCTTCCAGCTTTTCCTTCTTCGTACTAACTATAATCTAATTCTTCTTATCCTTCCATTAAGAATAAATGTGTTAAAGTTTTTCTTTCTTCATTATAAAATTAATCGATTTTTGATTTTATCTAGCCTCTTATGCCCGCTTCTTCCTCACATTCCCGTATAGCAGCTTGTTCTGGAGTTTCTCCTTGCTCAATTCCTCCCGCTGGGATTATTCAGATGGTTTTATCAAAGGGTTAACCAATTGAAATGTAGCTTTAGCAAACGCATATTCACAATTAGTTTTGTTCCTTTTTATATATAATACAGCCGCCTCTCTCTCTATTAATTTATTATTTCTCCATTATTTAATTATTTAATTTGAAGGTATATCTAATAAATGCTTTATACTTAGTGAGTCTAACTTTAATTTATAATAATGATAGCATTGAAATATTAATTATAAATTTAATAGATAACTAACTTTTTAAAATTCCCTTTAATCTGTTTATTACATCTTGCGATCTTACATGTCAATTTAATTAAAATATTATAAAATTTTTCATCTTATAGAGCTAAGAAATAGATATTTATTATAAAATGTTTTAAAAGCTTATTTAATAAAATCATTTATGAGAATATTAATTATTTTTAAAACTGATAAAAGGCATTTTATCAATGACTTTCTTAAATCATTTAAAAATCTTAAGGCTTTCTATTTTAAAATATATCACAGAACTGGATATTATGATTTTAAATTAAGAACCTTATTTAAGAAAATAAGAGCAATAAATATCAAATTTAAATTTTCTAATGTAAGTATAAAATTTATTTATTTAGTAAATTATAAACTTTAGCTGTCATATTTAATGCTTAATTCATATTTGATCTTCAATTTTTATTTGACTTAAGCTTTTCGCTTGCAATCTCTTAATCTATTATATATTCTTTTATTTTATGCATCGAACTGTTTTCGAGTCTGATTATAAACAGATATAGAAAGTTTCCTTTTGATTAATTTCCCTTATTTTTATTGCGATACTGAAATCTTCTTTAAAATTTATTTAAATTGATAAGTAGATTGCTATATTTGTTCATTTATGAATAACTCTATTAAATCATGAAATTATTAAAATTAAAAAAATAGTAATTGTTATCACTTCAAAGTATATCATTTGTTAACTATTTCTTTACCCTATGATAGTAAATAATTTTATGCAAATGAAGAACATTCTCTAAATTTTAACATTGATACTTGTTATTAAAAGATTTGCAAGTATAATTTATATAAAAATGAAAATTTTCTAAACTAAATTTTATTTCTAGATTTTTATTATTAAAATTTATTTTTTGGATATACTTCGATTTCTATTTTATTAAATTACATTACATTTATGAAATTTTTTAATTAATTTAAAGGAATAATACTAAAGAAGTTTCAAGATTCTTCATAAAATAAAAATAAAATTTTAACTTAAATATATTAAGAGATAATAAATAAATTTATAAAGTGTAAAAAATTAAATAAAAAGAACAAAAGTTTATTATTATATTTTTAATTTATTAAAAAAATTTCTGATTTTAATAATTTAAAAAGAAAAACATTTTAAAACCTTTAAAATAAATATAAGATAATTTCTTTTATGCTTTTATATTTTAAATTTTTTATTTAATATCTTTCATTAAAAAATAATATTAAATAAATAGATTTAAGAAATAATAAATCAAAAGGATCAATAAATAGTTTTACTATAAATTTTATTTATTTCTATTTTGAAAAACTTTTCAAAACTTTTTAAGGAATTATTTAAATTTTTGAAGTATATCTGGTTTATTTTATTTTTATAGAACATAATTTATTCATTTTTGAAAAATGAAGATCCTTACAATCCTATTTTTTATTATTTTTATATTTGACATTTAAGAATAAAAAAAATGTTGGTAAAATTAACTACATTTTTGATTTAGTAAACTTAAATCATAATCTAAGCAAAATAAAACTTTGCATTAATTAATAATTATTTTAAATTAAGTTATTTATATAAAAATATTTTATTATTATAATGATTTTTTAAACTTTGCTAGAATTTCTTTCTCATAGACAAATCTTTTTGCTAAAATTTGAATTTAAATTGATTAATAGTTTGATTTTAATATATGAATAAATATTTTTTTAATTCTTTTATTTAATTTGTAATTTTATTTAATATTCTGGATTAAAAATCATAGAAACAATTTTTTTGAATGTAAAAATTTATTAATACTTTACTCATAATTGTAATTTTTAATTTATGAAAAAACCTTTAAAATATCTAGATTATTAATTAAATTAAAATTGCTTCTTCTCTTTTATTACTTATATTTTTATTATATTTTATTAGTTTATATTTTAAGACTTATCTATTTATTTATATTTAAATTTAAGGGACTCTATAATGGTTATTTTTTGTACAATAATTGAAATATTTCTTTTAAATTCTCATATACATCAAATTAAATTATTTTATTATAAAAAAATCTAAAGTCTCGATTTTGTTATATCGTGCTAAGTATATTTTAATTAATTTTCACATATGAAGATAGTATAATTCTAAAAGATAAATATAGATATTTATATTTATTAAATTAAAAAATTATAAAAAATTACAATATAAATTTAATATTATTTTATCAGATAAATACTTAATTTTTAAATAACTTTAAAAAATTTTAAGTATGAGTTGCTAATTTTTTAAAGCTCTTAATAAATTCAAATATTTATAAATTTTGAACTATTATATTTTTTTTTATTTTATAGAACGAAATGCTAATAATTAAAATTTGAAATTATTTTTAATAAATAAATCAAATATTTATGTTAAATTAAATATTATAAAATTGAAATAGAAAAATTATATTAAAAATTATATTTTTTCGAAATTTTAATTAAAAAAATAAAAAATATGGATATTTAAGTTTAAAGTTTTATAATATAGAATCTTTTATTTAAATATTTATCTTTATGTTTAAACTCTTAATTTAAATTATTTATATAGATTCTCTACTTTTTTAATTATTATTCCAAACATTGCTTTACTATTTTATAAAATGAAATTTAAGACAACTTTATCTACATTAAGTTGTTTATAAATTAATAATTATATGCTCAACTACCAAATTGAGTAAAAATATTAAATATTTACAAATAAACATACTGTAAAGTAAAGACAATAAGTTATTCTAACCTTTTATTTCCTTATTGCAACACACTATCACTATCTAATTTATATTTCTTTGCCCTACTATTTTTATTAAAAACTTATATAATTAAAAATAATATTTGAAAAAACGAAGATAACTTTCCAATTTCTTTCAATTTTATTTATTTAAATTTACTTTTTCAATGATAGCTGCAAAATTATTTTTTTAATAAATTCTTAAAAATTCAATTTTTTTTAATTTTTTAGAATCTTTTTAAATATTCGAATTTTTAACTTTTTTCTTAAAATATTCTAAATATAATTAAGATATGCCTAAATATTAATATAAGTTTATGAGAGAATAATAAAACTATTTTGTAGAACTTTAAATCTTTTTTCAATGAATTTTTTCTCATATTTTTAAATCTTTTGATATTAAAATAATAATGAAGCAGAAGTTCAGACTTTGTTAATAAATATTTTGTTTGTTTCTTCTGCTTAATGTTTTTTACTCTTCAGTATTGGTAATACACTTAGTGGAATGAAATAAGATTAAATAATTTCATTATATAGTTTCATAATTATTTATGTTAAATACTTTATTCTTTTTTTTAAATGAGATATAGTCTAAAAATAAAAATAACATTAATAATAATAAGGATTAAAAAGCTTAGTAAAGTTGAAGTCTTATAAATTTTACAAAAATAATAAGCTTCTAATTAGATTGCCTATATCTCCTATATTAATACTTAAAATGATAATTTCTACATTAATAAGTTTTGCTAAATAAATTAAGAGTTCCTTATATAAAATAAAATTTTGGTTACATATATAAAATTTGCTTAAATAAAGTAAGTGAATATATATAATTATAAGGGAATAAACAAGATGTTTTAATTATACATTTTTTTCATACTAAAAGTAAAATATAGAAGCAAAATAATAAGTCTTTAAGATAACTTATTCTTATGATCTTAAAAAGATTTATATCTATAATTAAAAAATATTATTATTAATTTTCATATAATTAATAAAATTTTTAACATTAGGAAAGAGTGTTCTTTGGCAGCAAAAAAATAAAAATTTCAATGAAAAAATAAATTTACAAAGTGAACTTATAAAAAACAATTTTTTTTTATAGATATAAATGTAAAATCAAGCAAAAAAGTTGATTAATATTTTTTGAGAACTGTAAAAAAATTTATTGCTAAAAAGAAAAATAATTATAACTTAAAAACTTTTTATTCATATATTTTAATTTATTTAAAGAATTTTTATTCAACTATTTATAAGTTTTGATTGTTTTAACAAATTATATCTAAATTTTCAGAAAAACTAATTAAATACTAAATTCTTTTTTAGCTCATAACAAAAATTTTGTTAAATTCTAGAGATCTGAGTTGTTGCTAATATATGTGATCGTCGATTTGTTTCATTCATTTATAGTTTGATAATTTTTCTTTCATACATTTTTAAATTCTAACTTAGTTGAAATTTTATCATTTGTTATATAATTAAAATCTAAAGCTTTTTATTTATATTATTTAAAATATTAATTATTGCTCTTCATTTTAAATAATAATCAAGAGCAATAGAGATATATATTGGTATTATTTTACTTACTAAATAGGAGATAAAGTTTAGCTAGTATTAAATTTGCTGCTTTAAAATGAAAAAATTTTGTTAGCATCTTTCTTCACTTGCGGTTTTTTATTTCTTTAAACCAAAATAATTAATTTCTTAAATGATGAATATGATAAATAAATTTACTAATAAACGTTGAAATTTTTTAAGCAAGTAATTTAAATTATTAGTCAGAGATTTTAGTATTAAATGAGTTAAAATAAGATATTTCTCCTAAACAGTAGACTTATATAAAAGCATTGCTGAGAAAAATTACTCCTATAAATTATCATTATACTACATAAATTATATATTAAGTAATAGAAACGCTATAAAAGTCCATGGGAGAAGAAAGAGATATGAGGTTCTTTAAAAAGGAATTTAAAAATAATTAAATTTTTATTTATAAATGGGTTGTGGTTGTACTAGACCTAAAAGAAAGAATGAAATTATGATAATAGAAAAAGTGCAAGCAAATCCTTAGAAATTCACTGAATTAAGCTTTTATCCTCTTTTATACACTATTTACATCAAAAATTTAGCTCGTGACTCTTTAAAACTTAGCATTCCACGAACTTTCACATTTGGAATAAATTTAAACCAACCTTTGGCCTTTTACTCTAATTCATAAGGCTCTTTAATTGTAGATAAAATATCTGATTATGAAGTTAAAGATTATTTCAAAAAGTATGAAATTAAAAATAAACCCTGACCTGCTGTCATTTTGAAGTTTTCCCTTTAGCATTAGAACTCTGATATTTGCTGACCTTTTATGAATTGAGAAAGTGCTCTGAATACTTGAAATTTATTTAGAGCTCATGCTGTTCCTTGTGTATTTTAAAAGTTTATACATCCCAGAAAAGATTCAATTTAAGTAATTAAAACACGTTTAAGAGTGATATCAAAAGATACTGGAAACTAAATAGAAATTTAGAAAGTATTAGCTCGAAAAACTAATACAAAGCATTTTCTAGAAAGCACTGAAAGAGCTTCAAAAATAAATTAGATTTTAAAGCAAATAAACTAGAATAAATCAAAAAATTCTGTACTCAAATTAGCATGTTCAGATGAATGCAAAGTAGAATATACGATCTTTAATAACTCTTTTCAAGACTAAGAATGTACATAAAAGAAAATAGCTGGATAATTTTAAATTGATGGCTACTTGAAGTTTTTCGTCGCAACTTTCAACTAAATTTTATTTAATGGTAATAAAGAGATAAAGAACCTAAAGGCTAATTTTATAATTGGATAAAATAGAAAAAAATACTTAGTTAACTTAAAGGAATGAAATACTAACTTGGTGCTTAGTAAAAAAAGTGATTTAAATGAATTAAAAGATAAAAATTATAAAAGGTAGAGTACATTTAATGACAGCGAAGGATTCTAAGATTAACAAGATTTAAAATTTTCTTAGATTATAAATAATTAAGAAGTGAGTAAAAAAAGTAAAATTGAGTTAAAAAAGAAAAAATCTGGAAGTCTGAAATAAGGAAGAAGTAATTCAATAAGTTCTACCATTAGTAAGCGATATCAATCTGATATTTATGAAAAGTTAAATGAAGATTCTTATTTAAGTTAAGTTGCCGAAAATAAATAAAAGAAAATAATATAATCTAACAAGGAAATCAAGCAAATTGATTTAGTAAAAGGAAAAAATCAAATAAAATCAAAACCTTAAAACAATATCTAAGTTGAAAATAATATCTCATACAAAAGTACAGATGTAAAATTGCCTTAGATTTTAAATAACTAACATTAGTAAGATCTTTCTTTAGAAAAGCAAGAAAAAAAGAAGAGTAGTGATAATAAAGAAAATTAAAAAAACGAATAATTAAAATAAGAAAAATTAAAAAAAATAATGACTGATAATACTTTCAAAAAAGAAGTGGAAGTTATTAAATCATAAAGAAAAGAAAACATGAGAAAATCTGTGGGAAGTAATTATAAAAAAGACGTAAATATTGAAATTTCGAAAGTTAAATAAAAGAATAGAGGAATATCAATATCTGGTTTCATAGAAACTCCTTAAGACATCAATTAGTTAAAAAATAAAGTACAAACTTCATAACCTAATCCCGCTAAAAAATCATCTTTGTAAAAATGCTTCAAAAGCACATAGAAAAAGAGTATGAATGAAAAAATAAAAAAATCAGATTTATCAGAGCAAACTACAGAAAGCTGTTTTTAAGTATCAAATTCACTTTTGCTCCTAAAAGATAGGAGGAAAAAAACAAAAGAACCTGAAAATTCATGAATAGATTCAAGTTTATCATCTTCACTTTAAATGAAAAACTCTTCAGTTGATATATTAAATTGTGAAAAACATTTAGAAGGTTAAAAATATTAAAATTCACTAAATTAAATTAGTTAGCAATAAAGTGACGAAGAATTGAGCGATGGAAAGAATTAATAAGAAAAAATTAAGAATGACAAAATTAAAATAAATGAAGAAGTTATAAGAAAATCATGCTCTACTTTAGATTCTTTACTAACCTAGAAGAAAAACATTCAAGAAGAAAAATATTAAAGAATGCAGACATCCTAATTAAAGCTAAAAATGATTCAAAAAATTTTTCGTGGGTAATAAAATGAAGAATAAGTTTAAAAACATAATTTTTTTTAGAAGTATTTAAAGGAATAATGTGGAGAGACTTAAAGTTCCCTTTTACCACGACAATAAATTATAAATAATGACAAATCACCTCTCTCGATAAATACAGCTGCAAAGCTAAAATATGAAAGCATTCCTTCCCCCTTACTAACTCCTTAATAAGTTTATCATACTCCTTAACTTTAGAAAAGAACAATGAACATGTAAATAACAGGAATAATTAGAAAAGGAATAAATAAATAGAACAAGGAAATGGAGAACAGGAACAAAGTGCCAAGTCTTATAAATGTAATTTATTTATATATAGATAATTGGAAGAAACAACAAAAAGAGAAATTCAGTTGACTTCAATTCATAACCTCATTTTTAATTTATTGCTTTTATCTTTTTCTCAATTCGATAATTATGGAATTTTATCTATTTACTATTGAGCTTTATAAGTCACAAAAATTCCCTTATTTTTTCCAATTTAAAATTGATTAAGCTAAACAGGCTATTTAATAAGTATCAAATTAGAACATCTAAATCTAATTTTGGAATAAGATTATAAAACTTAATCCTAAGGCTAAAAGCTTGGGAAAATAAATATTTAGATAGCTTTCTAAAGAAAGAGATAGAAATGAAGATTTATCAATAAAGCATAGTTAAGTTAATTTAATTAGGTATTTGAAATTTTTTTAATTGTTTAACGTATTAAAAATAAAATGTGGAATAGAATATAATAAATACCTCTTTAAACGGATCTTCCAACTGTTATATAACCTTAAGCAATTTAAGAAAATGAATCATCTTTTACTATTGATATCCAAAGAAGCTTTGATTTAAACTCATTAAAACCAGAATAAATTTTGGAAATCTATTCTTAGAAATTAAATAAGAAGATAGAAATTAATGCTAAAAAAATGGGAAACATGTTCGAGTGTAGTGTTGCTTTAGATGGAATTACAATAAGTTTAGTTCATGAAAAAAGTGAAGAAAAAGCAAGGATGCTAGCTTAGAGCTAAGCCCTGAATTATTTCTAGATAAATCAAGAAATAGCAAAATAAATTTCTGATTTGGAAGAAGAAGCAAAATAAAATATACCTCTAGAATAGCAAAACTAGTAAACATAGGAGTAACCATAAATTCCTTAATTACAGTAATAAGTTCAAATAAAATAATCTGAATAGTAAGAAGAATAGCAAATATCTCAATTTACCTTCGCAAATCCAGAAATTTCCCAACAATAAGATATTAAATAAGAGCCTTTTGAAAATGAAACAACGAGCATAACTTAAATTTATGAATAAATTAAGGTTGAATTTCCTGTAAAATAGACAATAATTTAACCATAAATTTAAATTGAGCAAGGAGAAATTTACTAAAATTAGTTAAAGAATTTGCAAAGCAATTTACAAGAATAATCTCCTACCAAGGAAAATTAAAACTTTAGCATACCTAATATTCAAACGACTCAGGAAGATAAACAAAACATAAATTCTCTACAGTAAATTAATCCTTAAATAATTCCTCAATACAAAAGTACAGATATTAAATTGCCAAGTGAGTCAGCTTTATAAAGATTAAGGCAATATACTATAAAAACTCTGAAGAAGTTAGAACTGAAAGATGAGCAAACAATCAATGGTTTTATTGCTTATGTATTTATTGATGAAATTTGCCTATCACAAGGAATTGGAAAGAAGAAAAAAGATGCAAGACAAGTAGCAGCTGAAAATGCTATAAATATTCTTATATAGTAACAAGGAGAAGATTACTTTATCTAAAACATTAACGGTCGTAAAAAAATAAAATAAACTTAATATTTCATGTTGCCACCATTATAATCACAAACGATACCTTAAAATGTCTAAGAGCCTATTTAAAATGAAAATTAATAGCTTAATCAAAATATTCTTTAGTTGTAAAAATGGCCAAATGAATATCAATTATAAGAAGAAACCGCAAATCAAGAAAATAAAAAACCTTATTAGGATTGCCATTAAAGTTATAGAGATAGATATCACAGAAGAAAAAAACTTAATAGACATAGATATTATAACTACAAGCAGCAATAAAACTTTTATTAATTACCTGATTAGATTTAAATACCTGAGCAAATAAAATAAATTTTTCCTCAACTAGATATTTTAAAATTTAGTAAAGTTGAGGAAAAATAAAAAGAGCTACATACTATGGAAGTTCAAACTGAAAATCAGCGATTACTTTGCTGGGGAGACTATAATAATTTGGATTTCTGGAATTAATGGTGTGAGATAAAGTCAAAGGAACTGGTAATTTAAAATGAACAGGTTGAAATGATAAATTAAATTTATAAATAGATTACAGAATTGTAGTTAAATGAAATAGGAGTTACTAAAATTATTAAAATTGGCTCAATCTGTTCAGATACTTTGAGGATAAATCCATAACTTGATTTAGCTGTAATACACGATCCTTAGAGGCAATAGTTTTTGCTTAACGAGGCAAGTAAGTTTAATAATATTTAGGGAGAAATAATACAGAAATAGATGAAAAGTTAAGGATGCCTATGGCTGAAAGACTTAAAAAATTTCTTATAGAATAAATGCCCAGTTAGATTATGGACTTCACTAATTATCAATATTATACAAAGAAAAATCCTAAAAATAATAAGCTTATTTTATTAGCAAAAATAGAGCAATTTGAGACAAACTCTTCTCAATATACAGAATTCACAATGTAAACTATAAGAACTAACTTTGATAATATGCATACTTGCAAATACGTCAAGTTAGTTTCACCTTCGTCGGAATAGGAGTTTTCAAATGCTTCTGACACATCGTAGATACAGAACAATATTTGTATTTAGTTTTTTATAACTTCTCAAGATGAGAGCAAAAACCCTATACTTTAGCATTGAAATTTTATGAGTAAGTATAAACTAGCAAAAGAAGAAAAAGCAGCTATCATAATTCTCAAAAGATGAAAGCAAAAGCATTCTATTAAAATATGCTCTGAACTATTAGAAGCTCTAGTAATGCATCTTTATTCTCCCAAATCATCAATTGGTCTTCTGATTCTGCTTGCATTAGAGGAACTTGCAAAAGGTTGCTTCTATTAAAGCTCATAGAGAATGAACTTCAAGCAATTTGATAGAGAAATGGTGCTTAGATTAAGAGTAGATGAAATTAAGAAAATGCAAGAACATGCAGCAGACGCCATTTCACATATAAATGTAAATGAATTCACTATCTTTACATGATTTATAAAATTATCATAATTAATTATTAAAACTTCTTAGTTATTTATAATTATAGTTTTTAAAACTTAGTTTAAATCGTTATAATCATTTAAATTATTTTTCATTTCATAATGTTTAAATAATGTAATAAAGTTTTTTAGAAAACTTAATAAAAGAAATATGAAAGAATTCATATGTAAAGCAATATTTTTAAATTTGTCGTATTGATAAACTCAAATGAAAGATTTATTTAAATATAAATTTTAATTATATTAAAAATTAAACAGAAATAAAATAAAAACAAAGCAAAGAAATAAAATTATTGCATCTTTAAAAAATAAAGCAAACAAAAAGCTATCTGTCTAATAAATTCTTTAAAATAAGTTAAAATTAATAAATGTTTAAAAATTAGATAAAATTATAAAATTTATCAGAAGATGATTTCTACAAAAAGTAAATTATTTAAAATATCTAAATAATCTTGGTTTATTAAAGCTAATAAACTTATTTAAATTTATAAATTAAATCAAAAACTTTAAATATAAATAAATATTAACTTCAATATACTTAAAATAGTAAAATTAGGTTGAAAATGCTAAAATAATTTATAAGTATTTATAAAAATTGTTTTATTTTTTCCAAAACATTTAAAATTTTCATATATTTAATATACAGCATCTCCTAAATAATTAATTCTTTATTGAAAAAATTTACTAATATTTCTTATTTATTGTCTTCTAAAACTTGCATAAATTAAATATTTTAATCTAATAAAATAAATTTTAGCTTCGTTCGCTTAATAAATTTTATCATTTTTCATTTAGAATTAAATAATTTGCATACATATTAAGTTTTATTTTATATTTATTGGTATTTTTATTTTAAAAGACATTTCATATAACTAGAATAAGATAAATATTTTTATATAGCGAATAATTATTATTCTAGGATTTTATGTATATTATTACAGGAGTCAAAATTAAAACAAATATTTGAGTTATTTTATTAATCCAAAATTAAATAGAAACTAAAACTAAAAATTTTTAGCAACTCCCAGAATATGAGTTTTTGATAAATTTAAGATCTTGAAATCTCATTTTAAACATAATGTTCAAATGAAAACTTAATTATTTTCTTCTTAACGATAATTTAATTATTTAAATTCCCAAATATTATTTATATATTTATTTATAAAATTAATTTTACAAGATTTAAAGGAAATATCTCTAAGCAAATATAATCTTTTTTATCCAAAAATAAAATTTTATTAATTTAAATTATCTAGCGAAATATTAATTTTTGTTTTTTTATAAATATGAAATATCTTTTTAATTTATGCATATAAATCTAAATTATTTTTATTTTGAAAAAAATTTTAAATTATTATTAAGTTAATATATATATATAAATAAAAATTAGAAATTTTAACCATATTAGAAAAGATTTTAAACTATTTAATTAAGAAATATATAAATAAATTAAAAATAATTAAGAAAAAACATTTTAAAGTTAAAATTTGAAATAAATAATCTTTTTCATCTTGTTTAACTAAATAGTAATTGGAAGAATTTTTTAAATTATAAAAAATTTGAAAATTTGTTTAAATTTGAAATTTGAAATTTGAAAATTAAATTTAAATCTGCCAAAAGATTATTTTAAAAAAAGTTATAAAACTAGAAATTAAAAAATTTTATGTCATCGTTTATTAAGAATATTTATATTCTTTATAATATAAGAATTTGAATATATTATAAAAATTTACTCTCCTTTCATTTTTTAATTTATTCGCTAATTTCTATTATTAAAAAAATTAAAGAATATATTCATCATTAATTAAAAAACTAATTTTAATAAAAATAAAAGATTAATTTATTTTTTATTAAAAATGTAAAAGTAGAAATAGAAAAAGATACTAACAAATTTAAAATATTTTATATAAAAAACCAAATATTTTATAAATTCGATAAATCAATAAATAGGAAATCTTTTGTAAATTATTATATTATAGCTAAAGAAATAATTATAGATTTAGTTACTTTTTAGAAATAATAGAAAATAAATAAATTACATTAAAATAAATAAAAAATGCAAAGTTCTTTTTTAAACTATTAAAATTTAAAGCAATAAAAATAACTAATTTTCGCTAATTTATTTAATTATTGATTCTATTTAAATATTTTTTTATAATTAAAGAGTAAATTCTAATTTAATAGAAAATAATAATATAAAATATAAATTAATCATTTATTATATACATTTTATTTTTATTTCTACATTTTATTTAATTTTATATCTACTAATATCAAATATGAGTATTTAATACATTTTGACAAAGGGTAATAAAAATAAAAATAATTAAAAAAGGGATTCGTTACTTTTTTACATTTTTTATTAAAAAAAAAGAAAAAAATTAAGTTTATAGTCTTAGAGAAGGGCTCCACAGTTAACTTCTATTTTTTCCTGCTCTCTCCTAAGCTAAAGGATGTCGTAGGACTTCATTAGTCCGACTTCCTTGTCTCCTCCTCAAAAAATAATTTTCCTTTTAGTTTCTTCTCCAGCTGTTATTCTTCTTATTGAATCTTGAGTTATAGAATTTCTTGCTGTAAATTTGTCCTGTCCTTGTTGGTCAAAAGCAGAAGAGTTCTTCTAATATTTTTTTCTTATTAATTCTTTCAATTTCTGCCTTCTTTCAGCATTTTCTTCAGCAATGATTATTCTAGTATATGTAGCAAACCGAATCTTTCTACGATAGGAATATATCCTATTTGTCTCTTATTATTAATATTCTGTTTCAATTTCCATTGGAATACTTGATTATAATTGTTATTATTCTTATTTTTCCTAAAGTTATTTTGTTTCTTATTAAAGTTTAGAAAATTGGAATTAAAACATTTGAGGAATTTCATTAAATTTTTTATCAATTTATTCCAATTTAATTTCTATTTACGATTCGAATTTATCGATTGCTTCTTCCGATGATGGAAATTAATGATCTAGTGATTAAATCAATTCTTCGTCCATTTTTTCTAGTTTTTCTATCCTTTATCTTTGCTATTTTAATTCGAATTTTATATTAGTAATTTGTTATTACACAGATTAGGCAAAATCTTCCTTAGATTCTATTTCTTAATATTATTGATGCTCTTATTCTTTTATGTTAGATTATTATTTTTCTTTTTTACGAAAGAACCAAGATAAAATTTTTTCTTAGGTGCCATTTTATTATATATAATATAATAAAATTTAATTTAGAAAGATAAAAACTAATAGTTCAATTGTTAGCTTTATAATTTTTTTAATTAATTAAAATATTAAGAATCCATAAAATAAAGGAAAAAATAAAAATCTTAATAAATTTTTAAAGTAAAAATATTTGGAAAATTTAATTAAAATTAAAAAAATGAAAAAACATTAGAATTAGCTTAAAGCTAAATAGGATATTTTATTTTAACAATATTTATTAGATAATTGATTTTATCAAGGTTACAAAATTAAATAAAATTAAGAAAAATTAAAATTTGTTTAATTATTTTGCTTATTCTGGAAATCTATATTACATAAAAATATCAAATAATTTTAAGAGTCAAACATTCTTGAATTTGGGTTAAAAATTTTAATAAAAGGCTTTATTATAATTTTAAAAATTTAGAGGAATAAAATTATTAGATTCATATTCATTTATTTTATAAATAATATAAAATAGTTTAAATTATCATAACTTAAAAATATTTAATATTGGCAATATAACAAAGGCATCATAAACATATTGGCAGAATTGCACTTTTATAAATGATATAAAATAAATCAATTTTTATGAGAAAAAAACTTATACTAAAGAACGTAATAACTAATGGCATTCAGCTATTATATCAGAGAAATATATAAAGAGTAAAATTAAAAGAAAGAAGCATTAATAAATTTATATTTTTATTAATTATTTAATTATAAAAAATCCTTTTATCTTTTATTATAAAAGTATAATTTAAAAAGTAACTAATATAAATTTAAATTTATTGCTTATAACAAGTTATTAAAATAGCATTTTTTTTATTTATATTTTTAGAGTATAAAGAAAGGATAATATTCAAAAATATTAGCAGAGCAAATGCAAAAATTCTAAAAAATATGAATAATTACATAAATGTTTTAAACTTTCAAATTTGCAATTTTAATCAGACTTAGAGGAATGAAAATTAACTTGAAATTTATTTTTATATAATAATAATAATAATATTAATTTTAAGTTTAAGTTTTCCGTTTTAGGGATTTTCAACCCCGTCAGGAATACAGCAGTTCATGCTCCCTGCTGTTAAATATAAAAGTTCGGGTCGCCCAATTTTAGCGAGATTGGGAACTCGGATTTTTCCAGATTTTCCCTTTTTTAACTTGCTTTGGTTCCATCTTAATCTTGTATATTGAACCATCCAGGTTACAATACATTCTTTTCATTCTTGCTTCTTCGTTTTTCTTCTTTTTTTGTTCTTTTATCCAATAGTTTCTTTATTTCTATTAGAATTTCCAACACTTCCGATAAAGATGTCATACGCTTCCACAGTAGAAGCATTTCTTTTTTATTTTTAATTATCTTTCTTGATAAATTTGCTCTTTTTAGGCTTCGATTTCCATTTGTATAGCTCCAATTTCGCTTTACTCTTTCTTAAAAGTTTACAATTTCTCTTCTACTTATCCGAGTCTGTTATCCAGTTCAGTCTTTTTCTGAAGCTAATTTTAGGATTCGTTAGTCTGACTTTGTGAGATATTCCAAAAGTCGTTAAGATCTCTTTCCTAGGACATGAGTCTTGACTCTATTCCTTCTACTAGGTTAAGTTAATGCATTAGCTTCTCATTGTCCTTCCTAAGCTTTTTGACCTCTTCCTGGAGGTTTAGTAAAACTTTAATGAGCTATTCCATGCTTATCTGGCCAGAAAGCTTGAACTCTGATACTTTGATGGAGAACAGACTTCACCTGTTTCCTCGGTTTCTTGCTTGAGGTTGGAGTTTCCGTACATATATTCTTCAAGGTTGGCTTTCGTTCGTTTTGTTAGATTCCAAGTTGTTAGTTCAGTGTTGGTTAAGGTTGTGATAGAGAAGATTGTTAAGATTATTAAGACTTGGTTTCTTGCTTCCTCCCTTCCTTTTTGGCTTAGGAAGAGGTGACTTGAAACCTTCAACCATTTTTTTTAAATAAATTTTTATTTAAAAAAATTTATTATATTCTACCTATTTAATTATGATATATTTTTCTTATATGGAAATGCCTATATTATTGAACATATTACAATAAAAATAATTAAAAATAAAGAAAATTAGCATGAATCAAATGAAATTTAATAAATTAGTAAATTTATTGTATGATATATTAAAAATTTAATAGAGATTTGTATTAATTTCATAATTAAGATAAATTAAATTTTTTATATTATAATTTTACCTCCAAGATACTAATGTAACAAAAAGAAAAAAGGTTTTAAAAATTTTAATAAAGTTTATCTTTCATATTTCTTTAAAAGCATATATGTAATTAGAGCGAAATAAGATTATATTAATTTTAAGGAAAATTCATAAAAATATTTAAAAGAGTTAGTTTTATAAAAAATAATAAGTTAAATCTTTTTACGCTTAAATTTAAACCAATTTTTTATCTTTATAAATAATAAATAGTAAAAAATCTTAGGCTCTACAATTTTCAAAATATAGCCTAAAGTTGTCAACATAGCAAGTAAGTAAGAAGAAGAGCATATTTTTGCATCTATATTTATTTAATTAAAGTAGAAAGGCTTGGATAGTTGCATGTAATTTAAAAATGTATAACAGAGTTAATTAATTATAGAATTTTTTTAATTGATTATAAAATATGGATGTTGACCACTGTCAGAAAGTAGGTAATCTGGTATAATGTATACTATAATGCAAGTAATCTCGCACTAGATATTACTACGGGGAGGGTGGACAAGTCGGAAGAGACTAATCTAACTTGCCTGAGGATTCTCGCTATCAGTATGGACGTATGACTGCAGGACTTGCTAATTACTTTATTACTAATTTTTATTTGGATCTTATTCAAGAATATTGGAATATTTAATTCAAAATTTAATAATAATTTCTTTATAAGAAAATTCCCCATTTAGGGTAGCTGGCGTGACTCATTGGACGATTAAAATTACTATGAATACAATTTTTTAATATCAATATTGAAAGAGCTGCGCGCCAAAGAGGTGCTACGCACTCTATAATAATATTTATTTATTTATAAGCATTTGAAAAATAATAATTAAAATAATAATTAGTTTTTCAAAAATTTGATAAATTAAAAATTTAATTTGTTTATTTAAACGTTTATCCATAATAAATATCTAGATAATTATAGTAATTTAAATTTTAGTTTTTAAGTTCTATAATTTATAAGCAGAAACAAAAAAGAGACAAATCACCTGCAGAAAGAGAATGACAAAATATTAATAAATAGTTTGAAACTAAGAATATTAAAGCATCTTAATTTATATTTACTAGCTATTGATATGCTTAGTTACTATCTATCAAATAAAAAATTAATTATTTTGTAAAAGGCTGATTATATTTAAAAAAATTTAAATTTTATAATTATTAAATATCATTCATAATAAGTCTAGAATCCTTATACATCTACTGTTTAAATTTTCTCAGTTAAATATTTCTATTTATTAATTTTTAATTTTTTTCTTCGTAAATTATGATGAAAACTATCTAATAAAATTTAAGATTTAATATCTATTTATCATATATTTGATATACAATTAATTAGTTGATTTTAGTATCTTTATTTAAGAATGCTAATAATTAGAAAAATAAATAATTCATAAGATAGAATTATTAAAAAAGTTAAATGATTTAAAATGTAAAATAAAACTGTCTGAGTAAATTCTAATATAAGTATTTATCAATTAATTTTGCTTCTTATACTATAAATATTTAGTATATTTTATAACTAAAGTTGCTATAGTTTATAATTTTGAATAAAGCATATCTCTTAAGCATCTGATATATACTTTTGATTATATGAGTAATTTTATGATGATTATATAAGTAATTAAGTTCTAAATGACATTAAATTATAATTAATAGATGAAATTAATTTTAGATTTTTACTTTTAGGATTTTAAGTTATATTAAATCTAAAGAAATTTAATATCACTAAATTATTTTTATTTCAGCTTTATCTAAACAATTATTTAATTGTAAGCAGCAATTTCAGATTATTTTAAGCAAAGTTTATATGTTAATTTATTATATGAATCTTTATTATTTAGAGAATTAGTTTTAATAATTTTTATTTCATAAAATTATGATTAAGTAATTTTATTTAAGAAGCTATTTTTTCTATACCCATGTAAATAACTTAAATACGTTCCAATTAGATTATTTATTAAAACTTTTTCCTTCTATTTTGAGAATAAGAACTTAATACTCTTAGATCTAACATTTTATAAATAAATTTAATAAAAATTAAGTTACTAAAATAACCAACTAAGGATTTAATCCAAAGTCTCTTATATGCATTCTTTATTTTCTTAGAATAAGTTATACTTAATTAATTAAACTTTCTACTATTTTATACACTTTTATTATTAATAAAAGAATCTGGATTCCTTTTTCCACCTTAAATTATGTTCATTAAATTTAAGCAATAGATTATAATTACTCTCAACTATTTTGCTTAAACTTAGAGTATTTCCTTCGGTAAGATATTACTCTAAATATTAAATTTAAAAATTATTATTTCTAAGCAATAAATGAGATTTATTATTATTTAACCTTTTAGCATCTTTAACCAATTAGCTTCTTTTATTTCTTAATATTTCTTTAAAAAGCTTATTGTGATTTCTTAAAGTTCTGCTAATAAAATATCTTCGCTATATTTAACTGAATAATATAAAGATATTAATACCTATTTCAAATATAAAATTATAGATAAAGCCTAAGCATTAATCTTTTAATATCCCCTTTTAAATCCTATTCCTATATTTATTTATGTTTAATGCTTAGCTTTCTACTTATAATGTATATTAATAACTAATAAACTTAAATTGCTATAGATAGTTATGATTTTTATGGCTAAGAAAGCTATTCTTTATTATATTCCTTATGTTTATTCTTATTTTATTGTTAATTAACTAATTTTAAGGACTTTACGCTATTCAGTTATTTAGCTTTCATTATGAAAACAACGAAGAGACTGTTTGTTTTAAAATTTAAAGTAAGTGACTTATAGGAATAAAGAATGTATGCAGTTTGCCAATTTTGATTATTACTAGATTTGTTAGGTTTTATCTTATATGGCAAAATGCAGAAGTATATATCTTTCTAGAAACATTAACAAATAAAAATGAGTTACTCATAAAATGAAGCCAAATAAAGCAAGTTGCTAATTAAATATTAGATAACTTAGCATTAAAACTACTAAAATAACAAATATGCTTTAATATTCTCTGCTAGTGCTCTTTCATTGTACTCTTTTATTAGGAAGCTAAATATAAAAGTTCTATAAATGTATTTAAATTACTTAGTTTACAAATAGAAAACTATGATCACTTAGCTTTATTTAATTATTAGCTTCTATACTTTTAAAAGAAAAGCTATCTAAAATATTTTAATGCTATGGTAGATGTCTAATTAATGTGGCTTAGAAGAAATAAATGATATTATATTAATTAATTAGAGAAAAGTTTAAATGGAAGTACTAAGTAACCAAACCCTTACAAGTAAATACTAGTAAAATATAAAATAAGTTCCAATAAAGTTGCTTTCATTTATATAAATATTAAAATAACTTATAAATAGCTTCCTAATGGTATTAGCTAGCTATTTCATTTCTTTATTATTTATTTATTACTTTACTTTATATTTAGCTTAAGAGTTTCTCTATCTGCATAAAACGATTATCTTCCTTATGCCATTAACAAACATTGCTATTAACTGTGTTAGTCTAATTTCTAATGACGCAAGCAATCAAAAGATAGCATTTAAACCCTAGTAAGTTTATCTAAAATTCTAGAATGATTAATAAGCAAGTAGAGTGTTAAATCAAATTATATAATCCACAATATTAGGGATAAATTAATATTATAAGCAGAACACTCGGAAACCTAAGCAATGAGTTTATAATAATATGGAGACTTTAATATAATAGCTACTTTAATAGATTTATTAATAAGCGAACCTAATAAATTACTTACTATAATATCTTTATTACATTTGCTAAATCATACATTTTTATTTAAAATCTAAGCTTCTCTATAAATAGAATTTTTACCAGCCACTATTTTAAATTCAAATATTAAAATTAGGTACCAATATCTATTAGAGGCTCAAGCAAACATTAATGATAGATAGTAGTTTAAAAATGGCAAATAAATTTGAAATAAAAGCTTTTTAATAATTATTAAAACCTAAGACATATTATCAATTAGGATTTTGCTAGTTAAGCATTATAATACACATATACTGCATTGATGATTATGGAAATTTACCTTAGCAATAATTTATATTTCATGGATTAAGAATTACTTTATTCATGTCTCTTACTTTAAACGAGTTGCTGATTAACCAATAAATATTTAAGATTTCTTATGTCTTAATAATTAAACTTTGATCTGATGTTCTAGAAGATATATTCTTGTGCAAATACTCCTCGTTTTTAAATTCCATGACTATTTGTTTAAAATTAATTAATTATTTATAATTTTTATTGATTTAAGAATGATAATTTACAATATTACATAATCTTAGCTTTAACTTAAGTTTTTTAAGTTTTCTTTTATAATAAGCTAAAATTAATTAAATTTTATTAAGAATCTCAAAACTTTTATTATATCTCATTTAAAGCTAAATTAACTAATCAAATAAAGCTTAATAATGAAATATGAGTTTTACTATTATTAATGATATCTATTCTACTATTATTGTTTTAGAAATCTTAATAGCATTCTTTATTAATATCTTCTCTTAAATATCTCTTTTCTTATACCGTTTTGCTTCGTTTAGAGATAAATTAAACATCACCTTCATTTTCGAAGTCTTCAGTAAGCTACTCTAAGCGTAATTTATTATAAACTTTGCTTCACTTATCTAAATCGCAACTGATTTATAAATTTTCTATTATTTAGGAATTACCTTTATATAAGGTATTATTTAGAAAACTTAAATCTTAAATGATGGTTATTTTTTAGCCTTTTAAATTGCTATTAATTTATTAAGATAAGATCCTAGCTTGTGTGATGTCTGCAATTTAAATATATTTGGTAAATAATTTGCAACATGAAAATGCTTAGATAAGCTTATAGACTTAATATACTTATGTAATTTCTATTTATTTAAATCCTTTTAATATACACTTAAATTTTCTATTTCTACATACATAATATAGCATAACAAGTTTATTACTTATATATAGCATTCTTTCATATATATCAAAGAGAAATGTATATTTAGTCTATTTACTCATAATTCTTTAGTAATAATTCTGAATCTTATGCTTTAATTTAGATTGCTAGTTATTTATTTGATAACCTTCTATTTACAAAACTCAATCTTAGCATTATTTACTTTTTCAATCTCTTCAAAACATAAAAAGGCATATTTAGATGCAAATTTCATATTTATAGCTGAAAGATTATAGCAAGCAAGTCTTAATTACAATATAGAGATAAAGAAAAATAAAGCTTAACTATCAAAGCAAATAAAAGAAGTTAGATTTGTATATCTTAATTATAGCTATTGATGATAACGATTCAGTTGAGAAATTTTTAATTGATTTAGCTTAAGATTTATTTTGCTTTTAGAGTGATTATTATCATATAGATAAGATTATATTTTGTAAAGGTAAAATAAAAATTAATTTTGGTTAAATTCTTAATTTATTCTCAATAAGTTTAGTAAAATCTTATTTAACTCATATAATCAAAATACGAAGTTGAAAGTGGTTCATAAACTATTTATTATACTTTATTTGAATTAAAAGTATTTCATAAATATTATCTTAATGACTTATATTAAATAAAGGATTATAGATTTGGTAGCTACAAAGCTTATTATTAATTAAGATTTTTATTTAAAGCTAAAAGCCAAAAAAGCTATTTATAACTTAACTTAAGTCACTTTAATTTTCTCTTTATTAAATTAATAAGTTTAACTACTTGGACTATCAAAAGCTTATTATTTTAATAAATAGATAACTAAAGACATTTGTTTAATATAGTTACTATAGAGATGATTGTATGTACTCTCAAATAAGCAACATTAAATTTAATATAAGAAATCACTTAAAAATAATATAATAGAATTAAAAAAATTTAGCTGACATAATAGATACTTGTTTAGTATAAAAGTTACCTTACTATTGTTAGCTACTTTCTTTTTTAATAAAATTTTTTGTTATAGGTAATTAAACTTAATTTAAATAAAAAGCTTAATAGACTTAATAAGGCTTTGCTTAACTAATTAAGCATATCTAGATAAAATTATAATATTTTATAAGCTTATCTTATTTATAAAATAATAGCTTCTCAATCTTTTAAACAATTTTAACTTATAAAAAGTAGCTATTTTTAAACTACAATCTCATTTGATAACATCTTCAACCTAAAAATCTTGATTTGCCTCGTTGTCTTCTTTGCATTTAACTTCGTTTTATTTTTCTCTTTTCTGCATAAAGTCTATATTGCTTTAGTCAATCATAGTATTATCTGCTGTTTTATAGTCAAACTTTTGAGGTGATTGACTGTATAAAAGCTTACTTTTTGCTCTTAACTAATTTATGCTGATTATCTTTTTTTTAAGGACTGATCAAGTTATATTCTGAATTAATTTCCTAAAATTGAGAGTTATCTATATCTTAAGATAGATTGATGTCTTTACTTTAAAAATCAATTTAGCTGTTGTTCTGTTTAATTATGACTACGAAAGAATTAAAGTTAGTCAGTCTAACTTTTTACTTCTCTAAATGCTATTAAAGTAGTTGAATTCGAGACCCGCATTGATATGCGAACCTAAATAAAAGAGCAGTATCAACTTCATCGTAAATAAGGTACTTAGGATGTTTGTTAATGCAGTAAAGAGTAATAAAGGAAGCAATGATTGCACTTAATACAATTAAGATTATAAAAGTTACTCTTAAATCTTAAGGAACAAAATTAGAAAAAGTTACTAAAATGCTTACTTCTGCTGTAGTTAAATGCAAGCCTACTTAATAAATGTTAGCTCTTTAGTAGTTAAAAGACTTTACTTTATACTCAAAAATACCATAAATACCCATTAGCAACGAAAATACTACTCCATGTATTATTTCATAATCTTACTTTAATGTTTTCTCTAAAATTATCAAGACAAGCTAGGTTTCTGCTTTCACTAGTACACTAAAAGGATTTTATTTTATGTGCAATGAACCCTACATGTCTTATCAATGAGGCCTCGCTAAAAAGGCTAAGGGATAGAATATAAACAAAGAAACACCAGAAACGATCATAAGAATTTCATGCTCAGAACTGCCACAACTAACTCTACAATCTTTCTCTAGAAAACTTTCGCTATAGCTTTACTTAAAATCTAAGTTAAAATCTACCCCTTAAATGCACAAAAACATGTTCACTAAAACTAAAATTATTGGAATATACATCAAATCACCTAATATAGGAAGAATGAAAAAAACTACACTTCCTATCAAACTAAATACCATATTGTTCTATTTTACTTCTACTTTACTCATAAATATTATAAGAGACACCAAAAATATAACGCAAAGACTTACACTCACCCAAAATATACTAAAGTAGGCATCTCTAAATTAAATATCGAAGGAAACTAAGTTTGTAAAGTATTCCAAGTAAGGTGATAGATGTGAATAAGTAGGCCCTAAACTCAAATATTGTATAAAGTGAATCATTAAAATTGCAAAGAGAAAGTCATCTTACTAAGATTTTATTATCAACTCATTTATTATTTAGTACTATCTTGACTTTCAAATTCTTTTTCCGATTAATAGAAGCAAAAAGCTTATTATAATAAGACCTACCATTGCTATGTTGAAGTACATTTTCCCTAACTTATATGAATAAATGTACCTAACACTAAAGGGACAGTATTTGTATTAATCATAGTGATCTTTCGGAGGTTTCGTTGATGTATTAAAATACCAAATAGGAATCTTAAAGTCTCAAACTATTGAGCATCCAGGACAATATTTACCTCTATAATTGAAATCTCAAATATCTTTTTAATCTTCTGAAAGAAGTTTAATTTGATAGTACAAATCCGTTCTGAAATGATCCTTAAAGCGAACTCTTCCTGAACAAGAAACAAAATCTACTTCATTAATGGCTTATTACATAATATCGTAGTTGTTATAATCTTTTCCTTCTTATATTATGTTATCTAGAGCATGTGCTATTATATAACCTTCCTCGTAGTAGAAGCATTATAAATCCATGAGAACAATATTCTAGCATTCCTTTAATCACTAAAGTTATTACTGTCCACTTTCTCCGATTCAAGACAACGGTGTGACATAAACATAGCTGTAACCAAATACTTCTAATAAATGTTCTCGACTTCTATTTTTAGCTTGATCACTGTTTATTATATAAGTTCCAGTATAAGTACTAAGTCAAATAATATCACCTCTTCTAGCTCCTTTTTAATATAGTCAATAAGCAATTTCTATTTGCATGTAAGGAAATCCTATTACAAAAATTACTCTTATTTACTTGTTTAAAATATCCTCTGCAACTTTTTGATAATGAACAGTTCTCTCCTCAAAAGTTCCAGTTATTCACCAAGGAACTGGAAAAAGTTCTGGATCTGATGCAACTTCTACTTGAAAATCTGGTGCGTTTAATCAGATTTTATCTGCTATTTGCTTCAAATCGGAAACAAGTTCTGCATAAATTCCCATTCTCTTCCATTTATTCTTTTAGACAAACCTCAAGAGATTTATAGCATAATCTTGAGATAAGCCATTGTTTACAGTTATTTTTTCATGCCCCGTTTGAAATAAAGTATCAATGCCACTATACATTAGAAGAGGAGGAAGTTGCAAGTTGAATTCCTGAACTAGACTGATAGTATCTGGAATAGTAGCAGCTACTTTAACAACATGAACAACTCCTAATTGATCGAAGTTTTTGATTAGATGCTGAATATATCAGTCTCTATCATACAAACTCTAACTGTAATCCATTTCTATTCCTTTAAATCCGAAATTGGTTAAAATTTCTTGATAATGCTTTTTTACGTCTTGAGCAGCACATTTTGTAGAATTCTGCAGAGAATAAGCAACAGGTTCGAAGCCTCCCTAATAGTTTCAGGAATTGGAACTGTAACTAAATGTGATAACGATTTAGTTAGGAGGAGGTTGAGTAGTATTTCCAGGTCAAATAGTAGGAGAGAGAAGTTTAGTTTGATTGTAAGTAAATTGATGAACAGGTAGAATTTCTTAGTTTTGCTTATTAAGCATAAAAAGAGTTTATGGGAACATGGAAAAAGATTGCTTGCTCATCATTTCTTTAATTCAAGTTTCTAAATATTCCCATACCAATTAATAGTAAGAATCTATAAACCTATCAAAGCAATTTAGTCCCAGTAAACCGTTTTAACTTATTTCATCTAAATTGTTTCTTAGAAAGAAACTAGCATGGATAGGTAAAACTCAGGCAAATCCTTTTCCAATCAATTTGGCTGTTTGAGCTAGCAATAGAATCTTTTTGACAGATTCTTCGTCTGCAGATAAAATGAATATGGGAGCTCCTTAAATTTTTAAAAAAGCCACTAAGTTCTAATTAAATTAGTTAGTCTGTCTAAAGGTAAAGGAGTTTTTTATTCTTCTATACTCTAAATACTTTAGAGGAAGATAGAAACGTTCTTCATTCTACTGAATTATAAAAAGATTAGTGTAGTTATAATTTTAAAAGTACTAGTTAAGTGTTTCGCCTTCCTATTAATAACTTGGAAGTATATGAATGCTTCTTTCATAATTCATATTTTCCTTTTATCTCCAGGCTATTAAATGTATGCCTTTCCCTTTTTTAATTTTTATTGCTAGAAACCTTGTAAAGGAATAATCTTCTGTGATATCCACTATAATGTCATTCTGTTCAACCTATAAATCATATGACTCATAAATTTAATCTATCTATACTCTAGAACTTTTGATTCACTAGCCCTTTTACTTTCTGAATCTTACCTTAATATTTTTATCTAAAAACTCTGCTAGTTTACTATTTTTTTCCTTATACAATATTTTGAAAGAGAAGAGTTACGAATATCCCATTACTACTAATACGCACAGCAGTCAATAGCTTTTAAGTTATGCCATTTTAGTATGATGAATTAAGCAAAATTAAATTTAACTTAATATTTGATAATCCTTATACTTAAAGAGTCTCTTAACTATAAAAATGTATATTTCAACAAATAATAATTAATAAATTCTTTCGTATAAAAGAAAAGTATATCATAATGCCTATTAAAGCAACAATAAGCTTTAGTGATAAATAGCTTTATGATATACCTTATTAAGATATATAAGTATAGAATATATAGAATATTTTTATTATTTTAACTATTTCAAGTATAAAGCTGCTTCCTTTAGACTTTTTAGTTAGTGCTATTCTTATCTTTTTATCTAAGTTTATAGCAAGAAGAAAGGCAAATAAACTCTAATTTTTAATTATTAATTTTTAGATCTTCTTAGTGTTTATCATAGTGTGAATTAAGTTTTCCTCTCAGATGATAATAAAAAAGCTTAAATTAGTTCTAGATGATCTATGTTCAGAAATAAAGATATTTAATTAAAGGTTATAGATACATTTATCCACTAAGCGTATATAGTTATACTTTAGATATAATTTCAGCAATTGAAGCTAATAAATGCTAAAGCGGAGTGAATTCTAGTTAACTTAGCTTTAGATTTAATCTTCTAAAAGTTGTTTTAGTTTATCTGTTGTATCCCAGTCAATGAATTTTAGGATATATTATGAAGTTTTATTTATTCTAAAAGCAAAAATAAATAGAATGCTTTATTTTATTATTTGAGTGCTAAAATTAAATAAGATTTTTCTAAATTTCTTAAGAAAAATGAGGAATAAGATAAAGAGATTTGTAATTTAGCTGCTGTATAATTCTATTAATTACTCTCTTCCTTAGCAAAGTACTATAGTAATCTTAGAAACAGATTTATAAAATTATAAACTCAATTTAGTTGATTGTTGTAATCAATATTATACAACTAGCTTTCTATTTAGAACTTTAGAATTTTATAGTTAAGATATTAAAGTCTAAGCATTTCTATTTATTTAGCTAATAGCTTAACTAAACTTAATTTCTTTCTTTAAATGTATTGTAAGATATATCTCATAAACTTAGATATAAGAACAGTTCTGCATATTAGTAGTACTATTAAGGGATTTATAGAATCCTTAATTTAAGTTCCTTTTAGATATTAGTTATATTGCTACTATTATCAAACATTTAAGTTAATATAAGGCAAGAACATTTCTTGTAAAATGCTGACTGTTTAACAAAAAGAGATGAAATAGCTATTACTTAGCATTCTAGCACTAATAGATATAAATGGAAATTAAAACTATTAAATATTTAATAGTTATAGGAGAATTATTCATCCAAGCAGTAGCAAATAGTAGCAAGTTATACTTGCATAATATCTAAGCATCAAATGAAGATTATTTATTTAAATCTTTCCAATTAATACCACATCAATGATAGATCAACTTAAGAGAACTAATTTTAAAAAGATATTCTTAAAACTTTTAAAATAATGATAGTTAAATTAGCTATCATAAGCAGTAATATACTTATACATTAAGATTAACATTGTATAAGTTTAACTATCCCACATTTAAGCGAAAAGCTATTCCCATTTGATTCTTTAACTTACCGATAAAACAAAATTTAAATAAATTTAAACCTGAAATTAAAATTAAAAGAATGCTGCTAGCAATGAAGCTTTCATTATAAGTATTGAATTGTATATTAATAGGTTTATATTAGATAAGTCTTTGCTAATAAAGCATTTCTTTATAAGCATTAAAATAAGAATTGATATTAAAGCATATTTAATCTTAATATTTATTATTTATGATAGAAATCAGATTTAAGTAATTCTTATTCTACTGAAATATGCAAACTTTTGCCTGGAAAACGTTGTATCATAAGATGCATGGCTATTATATAACTAACTTACCAAATTTAGATTTTAGCTATTTATTTTATTATCAATTAATAAATTAAAATAAAAGCTTTTATTCTAAATATAAAGGAATTATTAAAATAAATTGCTTAATTTTATATTTGCTACTTAAATTTAAATAAATCTATTAATAATAATATTAATTTATGTTTTCCGATTTAGAGATTTTCAACCCCGTCAGGAGGACAGCAGTTCATGCTCCCTGCTGTTAAATATAAAAGTTCGGGTCGCCCAATTTTAGCGAGATTGGGAACTCGGATTTTTCCAGATTTTCCCTTTTTTAACTTGCTTTGGTTCCATCTTAATCTTGTATATTGAACCATCCAGGTTACAATACATCCTTTTCATTCTTGCTTCTTCGTTTTTCTTCTTTTTTTGTTCTTTTATCCAATAGTTTCTTTATTTCTATTAGAATTTCCAACACTTCCGATAAAGATATCATACACTTCCACAGCAGAAACATTTCTATTTTATTTTTAATTATCTTTCTTGATAAATTTGCTCTTTTTAGGCTTCGATTTCCATTTGTATAGCTCCAGTTTCGCTTTGATCTTTCTTAAAAGTTTACAATTTCTCTTCTACTTATCCGAGTCTGTTATCCAGTTCAGTCTTTTTCTGAAGCTAATTTTAGGATTCGTTAGTCTGACTTTGTGAGATATTCCAAAAGGCGTTAAGATCTCTTTCCTAGGACATGAGTCTTGACTCTATTCCTTCTACTAGGTTAAGTTAATGCATTAGCTTCTCATTGTCCTTCATAAGCTTTTTGACCTCTTCCTGGAGGTTTAGTAAAACTTTAATGAGCTATTCCATGCTTATCTGGCCAGAAGGGTTAAATTCTGTGACCTCCTGTTGCAAAGCAGATTTCGCCTGTTTTCTAGCTTCTTCTCCGACGTTGGAGTAAGCACATGAGTGCTTTTCTGAGTCTGTTTCCGTTCTTCGTAGCTCTATTATATTCTAGGTTGTTAAGATTATTAAGAAAAAGGTTAAGGTTAAGTGTAAGAAGACTGCCAGAGATTTTCTTCTGGTTTCCTCTCCTTCTTCGAGGAGGTGGTATAGAAACCCCTTTAGAAGCTTTCCATTTTATTTTATATTTAAATAAATTTATTTTCTAATATTTAATACTTGCTCAAATTAAGCTTTAATTCATACTGTTTTCTATTTTTATATCATATATTAGTCTTACTATGAAAAGTTTAAATATTTTTAATTTAACTATTATAGTAGAAAAATAAGATAACTAGTTTATTAGCATCTATTATAGTGATCATTGCACTAATTCAAATCTAGATGTTATAATAACCTCACTTTATTAGATTCATCAGTGCTTTCTAGCATATGTTTCATTTGTTCATTGAAAGCTTTGTATTTATGAAAACATTTCGATTAGAGAATCTATATATTGATAGATTGGAGATTATTATTTATATATGGAAAATATTTCTCTCTTATACTTCTGTCATTTGTAAATTGTTATGATAATTAGTGGTATTTCTTTGTAATAATATAAGAAAAATATGATACCTTCAAATATAATTCATTAATTGTTGAAATATCCTCTCATTTTATGCTAAAGAGATCTGTCCATAAAGTTGTTAAAAGCATACTTCCTCTTGGATGTGCCAGTGATTTCACGATCTTTCTTCTATAAAAATTACCTTCTAAATAGTATAATATTGTTTTGCATAGCTCTTCTGATTTTCTTTATTTTCGTCTTTTAAACTCTGCGCATTGTCTAAGTAAGTGTTTAGCCGTTTTGCAGTAGTAGAATTTCTTGATTTTCCTTCTTCCTTGAGGCTTGTATTATTTTTTCTATTAACAGCAGGGACAAATAATATAAAATATACTAAATATTTATAGTATAAGAAGCAAAATTAATTGATAAATACTTATATTAGAATTTACTCAGACAGTTTTATTTTACATTTTAAATCATTTAACTTTTTTAATAATTCTATCTTATGAAATATTTATTTTTCTAATTATTAGCATTCTTAAATAAAGATACTAAAATCAACTAATTAATTGTATATCAAATATATGATAAATAGATATTAAATCTTAAATTTTATTAGATAGTTTTCATCATAATTTACGAAGAAAAAAAAAAAAATTAATAAATAGAAATATTTAACTGAGAAAATTTAAACAGTAGATGTATAAGGATTCTAGACTTATTATGAATGATATTTAATAATTATAAAAATTAAATTTTTTTAAATATAATCAGCCTTTTACAAAAATAATAAATTTTTTATTTGATAGATAGTAACTAAGCATATCAATAGCTAGTAAATATAAATTAAGATGCTTTAATATTCTTAGTTTCAAACTATTTATTAATATTTTGTCATTCTCTTTCTGCAGGTGATTTGTCTCTTTTTTGTTTCTGTTTATAAATTATATAACTTAAAAACTAAAATTTAAATTACTATAATTATCTAGATATTTATTATGGATAAATGTTTAGATAAGCAAATTAAACTTTGATCATTGAGCCATTTGATAAAAATAAATAGCCAACTATAAATTATTTAGTAATAGTAGAGTCAGATTAAAATAGTAAAACTCAAATTATATGTTTAAATTATAGTAAATTAGGCAATTAAAATATTTAAAAGCATAATCTAACTTATAAGAGGTTTAGATCATATGGAACACTCTAACACTATATTAACTTACAGAAATAGCAATATAATAAAATCTATTATTCTTTATGATTAAATCTTAGTTTAAAGTTGATAGATTATTTCATAATATTTAGAGCAAATAGTCTTGAGGCACAAATCTCATAAAGTTTCTAGAAATAAAGTTAAAAGTAAGCTATTATAAAGCGATTGCTTTTATTATTTTATCATAAAGGAAAAGCCCTCTATTTTATAAAAATAAATCTAAATTTAACTAAAATAATATAAGAATGCTTTAATATTCTAGAAGAGATTTTATATTTATATATTTTAGTAAAAAGACAATAATGTAATAAATTATGTGCTATAAAAATGCGATTTATCTAAGTAATTAATTTTTTTTACTTAGATGAAAAAGAAGACTTCTCATAATATTCAATTTTTCTTATTTATCATTATTGTTAAAATTTTTGAATATATTTTTGATTTATTTGGAATAGAAATAATTAGAAAGTGGTGTAGATATAGTAGTAGTAAATTATAGTGATTTCACCTTCATTAGGCTCATTACTGCTTCAAAGCTTATTATTTATGCTTAAATTTCCAAATTTGTTTAAATCATTTTCTTTAAATATTTACCTAGCAGTCTGTGTTAACCCTTTTTAATTACCAATATCTTATTTCACTCTACTTCAATTCCAAGAATTTATTAAATTCTTTTCTATTGAACAAATGTAATACCCATCACTACATTATATTTTTTTTCATAATAAAATATGGAGAAAGTATAAAATATTAATTGATTGATAAATCTTTAAAATTTATGTTTACTAGAATCTTCAACCTTTTCTTAAAATGTATACATATTTCTTCAATACCAGTATTACTTTCTTCCATTTAGTAGATGACATTTTGCTGGCTGAGAGTCCACCACATCCATAGCATCGTTCGATGACTTATATTTAAGAAAAAAACTTTCCGTCAACTCAGCTAATTTGCTTAATTGGTTTTTATTTATTCAATTCTAAAATTAAAAAACAAAGAATTTTCGTTTTTAGTATTTAAATGCTTGTATTAAGATGCTAGATTTTTCTTTCAAGATTTGTCCTTGGTATAAAAACTTACTATTTTAATTTTTATCTTTTTGAATTTATTGAAGAATAATTTACGGATGAGTACTTAAGAAAATGTTATCCTTTTTTCCGAAACTTTGCAAGGAATTGTATTTTATAAAAAATAGATTAAATATAAATAACTTATCTATATTTTAAATAAGATTGAAAGGGTTAGTTTATAATTTACTATTTTCATAATTATATAATATAAAATAAATTTAGAATTATTAAATTATTTAGCAGGCTAAACTTACTAAACTTCTATCTTATAGTCCAATTCCTTTAAATTTTATCCTAATATCAATTAAGAATGTTGATTATTTTAAATTTTTATAATAGTAATGATTGTTCTATCTTTAATAAATTCCATAACTTTAAATTAGTAAATAAAAATAAATAAATGTATATGCTTTAATTTAAATATTTATATAGTTATGATTGCTAAAAATATAGAAAATGCTTGAAAATTAATAAACAAATTTATAATGCTTTAATTTTATGATAATAGGATTTAAAAAGAAAATGTATTATATTAGTTATAATAGAAAGTAAGTTGATGTATAAGCTTTAAGATAATTATTTCATGCTTTAATTTTTTTATTTCTATAAAATTACTCAACTTCATTAGCATATATAATAAAAAGCAAGTTTTTTAATTTAAGTTAAAATATAATAATTAAATCTAAGAGAATATAATTATAAAGTTCTCTTAATTAAATATTATTGACATTTAGTTTATTTATTAAGGTATTTTCAAATATTAAGATTTTTTACTTAAAATTTCATAAAACAAAGTTTTCCAAATAAATAATCAAGATTCGTTCTACAAACCTAATACTCCTTCCTAATCCTGCTGAACTTCAACTTCAACTTTTCTTTTTTTATTTTCACTGCTTGGAATTTTCTAGGAACCAATATTTGTATTTTGAACTTGCTAACTATCTTTTTATTCAATATCATAAATATTTTCTATTTTTCTCTTGAGATTATTATCCTATCCTTAAAACTCAACCTACTCTCCCTAGTCATTCTATTCAGCATTTTATTATTTTTATTATTGAGAGCCTGAAGTTTGATTCTTAGAGCTGTTTTTTATTAAACCGAAATCTTTCACTTTAACATTTGGATCATTAGGATCTACAGTTGGCTTATCGAAAGATGAATATAGTTCTTTTAGTGCCTCTTTAGCTTTGCCCATTTCTTGATCGGAATTTACAACTTCTTAACGTCCAGTTTACAATTCAACTATAATATCTTGTAATTCTATCTTTGCTTTTTCATCTTAAGTATTCTAATAAATAATTTGAAGTGCTGAAATTGCATTATCATATTCTGGAATAGCCTTTTTAAATTAATAAGAGTTTACATAACATTGGCCAATTATAAAATGCATCATGGCTATTTCACGATTTGGATTTCCTTAGTTTTACTATATCATCAATCTTAAAGCTGTGTCATATTCTAAAACAGCTTCCTAATAGAATTCTCTAAAAGTTTCTAAATCTCCCATTCTATTATAAATTTTAATCATTAGATTTTAGTACTTTGGGTCATTTTCAGAATTCATTAGACATCTTTTAGCGAGTTCGAAATTTTCCCATGCAACTTAAAAATCTCCTTCAATGAGCTTTGGCCTTTCTTCATTTTCTTTGCTTTATTCTTTTTCTTAACTTTTATTGCTACCTTATAGGTCTTCTTATTTGGTAGTCGATTCATTCTATTCATTTTCACTCTCACTTCCACTTAGCTCAATTTTTGGTTATCTATTTTCTTCTTTATTTTCCTAGCTTACTTCTTGATTATTTTGTTCTTGTAGTTTTTATTCTTAAGGATTGTCTTCATTTTATTTATCTTCTTTCTCAATTTCTTCTTTTTCTTCTTTTTTCTTTTTCTTTTTTTCTTCCTCTTCTTCATTTATATCTTCAACTAAATCCTTCATTTCTTTTCCTTCTTCTTAACACACTTCCTATAAAATCTATTCATCAACCTAGAAGGCAATTCCTTGAGGAACAGCTTTACTAAATAGTTAATCGTTGTTTTTGTTTTCTATCTTTGTAAAGAGTGCGTTTGCATATAGATAATAATACTCTGCGTGTTCTGGATTAAAAACATCATTGCTAAGTGAAATAGAAATCTCCATTGCTTCTTCAAAAGATCTAATGGCTTCTTCATATTATTTGCTTTCCAAAAATTTGTTTCCTTCAGCTTTAACTACACTTAGAATATCTACTTATTCTTACATTTATATAAATTTATCTCTATCCCTTTTAAATCACAATTTCCCGGTTTTTTAATTTTTCTTTCTTACAATATTTAGCTCATAAATTCAAATTCAAATTTAAAATTAAATTTTTTCAAGCAATTTAAAAATTAGAAATTTTATCTTACTTAAATTTTAAAATTAACTCTACTTTATTTTATTAATAAAGTTTTTGTTCTTTCTTATTTATTAAATTTTCTAAATTTTTCTAAATGCTTTTAAATTTTTAAGTTTTATTTTTTCTTTAATTTTTGCATAAATTATGGTTTTAGATATATTCGCTTAACTTTTAAACCTTTATCAGATAATTTTATTAATTCTTAAGCTTTTTCTTTGCTTTTATTAATATTTTTAGAACTATTAATCTCTATAATTTCTAATATATTTCAATTTTTATAGTCTAATGCAGGGAAGTTGATTATCTTACTGAAGTTATTTGATTAATTTTAGAATAAAAATAGTTTATATTTTATTCTTTTAATTTATCTAGTTAAATTCTAGAAGTCATCTATTTAAAGCCTCCCAGATTATTTATTTAATATAAATCTCCTAAATTAATTATTAGATGTCTATACAAAGTAACAACATGGGATATAATATATTTGTTAATTGTTTATATTTAAAGCATGGTTTATTTAATTAATATGCAGTTCTCATTAAATTTAAAAAGCTATTATAAATAAAAATTTAAACTAGAGAAATGGTGGAATTATAAGCTTTGTATTGATATGATTATTTAAAGTATATAGAATTAATTATTTATTTGCTATATTAAAAATGTAAGGTCATGGTCCTGGATTATGCTAGTGTCATCGAGATGCGTTAACTTTGTTGGATGCAATTGACTTGTTTCCCTCTATTAGAATAGAATAAGTATGCTGCTATGGAGAAAAAATATCAGATTCATGAAAATAAATTTTAAGACCATACACGTAAATGCTAGATGAGCAGTTTCAATGTGAATCAGAAGATGAGCAATTTCTAATTCATGTAGCTTTTTAAGAGATTGTGAAAATTAGAACTATAAATGTAATTGGTGGAGTTAATGGAACGTCTCCAGGAAATATGAAAGCTTACTTAAACAAGGATAATTTAACACTGGATGATATCGAAGAGACAAAGAATGTTTAATAGTGAGATTTAGTAGAGAATTTCAGTGGATAACTAGAATGCGCTACAATTTTTAGCAAATTCTAAAGTGTTTCTAGCATTGATTTAGCTTTTACATCCACTCTTGGTGCAGATAATTTAATTTTCAATTTTATTGGATTTAAGGGTGAGATGACTGGAATGAAAAGAAAGCCTGTCATTGCAACGTATGAAAGTAAACCACAAGCCCAAGATCACAAAAATTACGAACAAAATTAGCAGAAATTTAAACCCACTTTTTGAATTAAATTAACAATCTCAGAGTATAAACTTCTCTTAAATTTACTCTCTATTTGTAATATCTTTTTAACTTTTAGTTTTATTGGTAATATTAAATCTTAGCTTTTGATAAGCACACATTTTCTCTTTTCCTTTATTAAATTAATTTGTCTTAAACTATGGTTAAAGTTTATTATTTATGCTTTAGATATACAAAATGAAATTTCTTGCTTATCTTACTATGAAAAATAAATAAATTAGCTAAAAAATGAGATACTTGTAAAATAATTAAGGAAATAGAATAAAAATTAGATTTTAAATTTAAATATATGACTTAAAGTTATATCTATTCAATGCTTTAGATAGATCATGTTTATAGCATGAAATGTCTCATAATCTGCAAAGTCTTCGTTATTTATATTTTAGTTTTCTTTCTTCATTTCCTCATTTTTTATCTATAGATTATTTATATTTACTTGGGATTCAGTTACTTGTTTTTAATCTTCTTATTTTTCTTCATTTTACTCTAATGTTTGATTCTATTCGTGATTTAGTTATATAATTTAATGCTCGCTAGATTTTTATTAGCTAGACAAGCTGACTTATTTATTTTAAGAAATCTACTTAGTTACGGTTTATTCATCGTTATTCAAGAAAATTGCCACTTCAATTATTTCTTCTTTGTCTTTCAACTTCTTTATTTTCAACTTCAGACATTCATTTTTAATTTATTCCACTTATCCTAAGTCTGTTATTTGAATTCATATTTTAAAGGCTTCATTTTCTTGAAAACTTTAAATTAAAGTTTTATCCATACTCTAGACAATTATTTCAGCATCGTAGATTTGAACTACAAGAGATTCTGCGTATTATTAAAGGAGATGCCTTGCATATTTTAAGTCATTGAATACCCCAAGCGACTAGAATTTACTAAATTTTTATATTTACTATTTTTCATTTTCCACTAAGTTATATTCTTATACAATAGAAATAAGATAAAGGCTAGTTTACTTACTAATACTATTAAAAAGTTTTTGTTATAAATCTTTCATCAAATTCTAAAGCATATTAAGCTCATTTTTAAAGTTTTGATTTCCAATTATTTCTTTCTGAAATTATTAAAAGGAGGATTTTAAAAACTATTGCTAATAAGTACTTACTATTTGGTTTTAGTTGCTATGCTATTCATTTTTCTATTATTAGTTTATTTCTTTGTAATTTTTATGAGCGAAAGAGTTAATCTAAAGCAAATATTTTTAAAGAATATAAAGATACTCTATATGGTTCTTGAGTTTCTCAAATATAAATAGAGCTTAAATATCAAAGCAGAGAGGATTTATTACAATCTATTGTTCATTTTCAATGGCTTCCTCTGTATGTTGTATTATTAGATTTCAATTCATTGGAATCTTCAAAATTTAGTATTCTAGATCAAAAAGCTCGTTCATTAAGGCCTCTCGAGGATGATTAGCATTTTCAATCTTCTTTATTTAGTTCAGTCTTTTCATTCTCTTAGAAAAGTATATCGTATCAATAATCACAAAAAATTGCTTAAATTTGGAAATTTTTTATGCTTGATTTTCTTAAGTTTTTGCGATTAGTCCCAGAATTTCTAAGATTTGAACTTTCGTTAAAGTAAAAGAATAAATGAATATGACTATATAGTCTAATGATAGAAAAGGTTCAAAAAATAGGTTAGCGACAGGAGATAAATATACAGTATTTTCTTTGTCAAGCTAATAAGTCTATAGCTAAAAATGATTTTTAAGCTCTTCGCTTGATCTTTTAATCAAGAAATTATCTAGATTTATCCACACTCCAAATGTTAAGGGATATTCTTTTAACCCTAATAGATGATTTTTTATCTCAAAGTAAATATCTTTTTTACCCTCTTTTTCTTATTTCTTTGGCTTAGGTTAGTTTTGCTCAGATGCTTTCTTCTTTAAGTCATTTTTCTTTTTTTACTTCTTTTAAAAATCCTTTTAGTTCTTTTGCATTTTTTGTAAAATTACACTGATAAAGTCTGTTAAACCTAATTCTATAAAGAGTATAAAATAAGTGTTTTAGGCTTATTTATTTCCTTTATTCCCTTATGAATACTTTTAAAAATATTATTACTTGAGAATTAAAATTCAAGCTTATCAGTAGATTAATAACAAATCCAATACTTCCCAGTGTTATATGATAATAATCTTCTCTCTTCTCATTTAATGAATATAAATATTATTTTTAAAGACCTCTTTATGCTGCTTCATTAGCCAGATAAAATTCTAAATTGATTTAAAATAAAATTTAAACTATTGATGAGGTAATAAGAAGTATGCTGGCTAAAGGATTAGGAAGAGATTTAAATAAAAATTGTGAATGATAAATAATTTAAGAGTTAAAATAGGTTTTCACTTAAATACTTTGCGATTCGATGTCTTAGTTTTCTAAATCAGAGTAATGTTGACTGGTCATATAAATTTGCTTTTTTAGTGTGAATTCCTAATTTCTTATGTTGCACTAAACAAAGCCTCGGTAAAAGAAAGAAACCATAAGTAAAGTTCAGATGATATAAAAGAATTTATTATATAGAAAAAGATTTTATTCAGGTGCATATTTAGTAATCAATACTCCTTAGAATCCATCTACTAAAATTTTACTTTCTAAGTTTATTTTTTTTTTGCTATATTTGCTATTTTCATCGTAATAGTGTTCATTTATATATTTCTAAATAATTTGCTTAGTCTATTCATCATATTCAATTTTTTTATTCAATCTAAGGACTATTATATAATATTTGCTTAAGTCGTTTATTTGCTCTGAATTGTCAACCCAATTTAGAAATTTTGTTTTTTTGACTTTTTTTTTAATTGAATTTACATTTTAGTCATCTTCTTAGTAAGTGATGGTTATTTATAGCTAAGGACCCTCTTTCTTTAACTTTTCTAGATACTTGATAATGCTTAAATCTTTCTTAAGTTTAGAAATATTATAGTAAATGTCACTTAAAGCAAAACTTTCTATTAAGTTGAAAAACCATAGAAATATCAGAATACTAAAGCTCTTAAAGTATTTATATGTTAATTCAAAGTCCTAGAACTACTAAATCTTCATCGCAAAGATAACTCAGAACGCTACTTGAATAGAAAGACAAATTATTTATAATTTTTTTATAATCTCTCAACATTTAAATTAGCATTTATTCCTATCTCTTTAATTTTCTTCTTATTAATGCTATTCACATTCTTTAGACTACCCAAGTTGGTTATAATCTTCCATTTCCGAAAATGAACTACTATGAATCATCTAGATGGAAGAATTTCTATTTTCTTTAAATTCTTAATCCTACTATTCTAATAATTCTTAGTTTAATGTTTGCTATAATTATCTTTCAAGCTTTTTCATAAATTAGATTTAAGTTATAAATAAATTTATGAAATAACTCTTCATTTAAGAATAAGTTTAAATAAGAAAATTCAAAGTTATCGAATAATATACACCAATTCTTTTTATTCTTGCTATAATTTTTTATTCGCTTCTTTCTTATCCTTATCTTAGCGCTAATATCTCTTTGCTTATTTCTCTATGAGTAAATATGATTGCTAATATTAAAATTAAATATCTCTTTACTCAAGTATTAATATATTTATTCCTTGATACAAGCTACTACTAATATGAAGAATTTACTAAATTGCTTATAAAAATGACTATTTAATTTATCTTCTTGCAATTATGCTAATTTCCTAATAATTAAATTTATCAAAAGTTCCCTTTATAATCTTTCAACCATATAATACTAATTAATTCTATTCTATTCGTAATTACTTAATGAAACCTGATGCTATTAATTAGCGTGATAGTATAGTTAAACAAGGATAATTGAGATTAGTGTTCTAAATAGCTTGTAAACTAAATTAGAAAGTAATAGACTTATTTACTAAATTTCTTTAAGGAACCAAAATTAATTAATATATAAGTCTTCATTAACTAAAGTTTTCGTATGTCTTAATTTATAAAAATTTCCATTCTAAATTTAAAATACTCATAAAGTAAAATACCAGCAGACAAGAAATATCAGGATAAATAAAATTAAAAAGATCAAGCGAAGAATAAAGCAAAAGAGGAAGAATCTGAAATCAAAAGCGCAAAAATAGCTAAATTATAAAATAACAACTTTACACTATAAATTTCTTAGTTTATTTTATAAGACAATACATAAGGTTAGGATTTAAAAGTTAATTAATATTAATAAAATAATGGAGACTATAACGATCGTTTTTGTAGATACAAATGAGAAGCTAAATACATAAGTTCCTAGAACATTTTAAGATTTCAATTAATAGATTTTATCCCTTAAGAATAAATATATTTTTGACTATTACTATTTTTCGAATCCTGAATTCTAATAAATTAAAATAGACATTATGAGCTAAGAATCATATGAGAAGGCTATTTCTAAGTTTTAATCTAATCTTGTTGTTTATATAAAAGATCCTCTATTATCTGATTATTAGGTTCCCAATTTACACTAGATTTACCAATCAAATATCTTAACTGATCCTTAAAAAATAAATCAAATTTAAAAAACCGAAGTTTCATAAAGTTATAACATAAAATAGATTTAAGTGTAGCCTGAGTAAAAGCATAATAATTATTCATATGAACAAAATAAATAAAATCAGATGCAAAATCAGATAAAATAGCCCTAAATTATTATCAATTCAGATTATTTTACCTAAGAACTCGTCAAAGCTATTAGAGATCAGTTCCAATAATCAGTAAGTGAAAAATCTTTTATAAGTGGAGTCGCTTAGTAAATTATTTAATAAAGAAACTAGTAACCAATGGCAGAATTACCTATGCTAGCAGCTGAGATTTTAAATGTTTTCGAGACTTAAATGCAAAGGATATTTATTGGTGATAGTTTTAAATTACAATTGAAAATAAAAAATATTGGTAAAATGCAGTGGGAAATTGGATAAGCATAAGTGAAAATTAAATAAATTAAAGAATTAAGTATTACTATCTAGCAAATAGTACAACCCCAACAAGAGATAGATTTAGAGATACCAAATCTTTAAACTCCATAAATCCCTCCTGAAAGTTATAAAGAATAAGAGATACAATATTTAGTATCCTTCTATGTTGAAGTTTAAGGAAAAGAAATAAGTAAAAGCATTGAAAAATAACTTAAATATTATTAGCCTCAACTTGAGCTGGCATAAAATAATGTGAAGATTTAAAACTTCCAAGCTAATCTTACGCTCAAAAATATAAGTAATTTTGATTTACCTGCTACCATCTAACTCCTTAATTTGGATACTTAAATAGTTATGAAGTTAGACTAAGTTAAAGCTTAGCAAATTTTTAATGTGACTTTCCAAAGTTAAAACTTCAATCAAGGAGTTAATAATTTAAAATTTAGATTCTTAAATGATAAAACATATTTCGGTCCTATTTTCGAAGTTTAATGCATTGCTAATCAACAACCTTAAAATTAAATTTAAATAACTCCTTTTATGTAATATGTTTGCAATAATTTCAACCTAAACGTAGATTAAGCAAGCATTGCAGAAAGAGTTTATAATTTTAACAATTAAATTATAAGTAAGATGGCAGAAATCGCCTCTATTATTAAGAGAAAGGGAGGATTTGATCAATAGGATTATGATGAAATAATAAAGAGTGGATTATGAAACAAACTTTAGTAACAAATTAAAATTTTTTATATCTAACTAAATTCTTGCTAAATAACTATAAATTTCTGCCATTTTATTTAATCTAACTATTTCTTTAGAATATATAAGTACTCTATTATTATTTTACCTAGAATATCATTGCTTATTATAGAAGAAACTGTAATAATTAAAAGAATAGATTAAAGAACTTAAGTTTCCTTTTTAGCACTTGGCAAGATATTCTTAAATTTATTAAATTAATTAACTTCTCTATATCTTCAGGATTCTAATGAAGATTTCTTTCAAAGACAAAATTTGTTGTATTATATAGTGAATACAATTAAAATAAAATTTTTTATTGGACAAGTTAAATAAATAAAATAAAAATAACTAAAGAGATAAGGATATATGGCATACAATAAAGACAGATATTATAAAGGTTTTTAGAAATATTTAACTTTAAAGTTCTTAAATTAAATAATAGAAATATCTATAAAATATCCCTCTATGTCTTTAAAAAGCTAAGAATAAGAGAAATAAACTTTTATTTAAAAATAGATTTAATTTATAAATAATAGCCCATTTAAATCATAAAATTTCTTAACCTTTATTTTAAAAATTTAGAAATAGAAATAAATCAACTGCTATTGATAAAAAATAACAATTTCATATTCAATTATTAAAATATAAAGAAGTATAATTTAGATCAAGCTTAGAGCTGTTTATCAATAAAATTTGATTTTAAATCATTAAAGGCTTCAAAATTCTAAAAATAAATTGAGCTAAATGAAGTTTGAAAGAGTAAAGTTAGTTTTTAATAATTTTAATTAGAACCTTTGAAATAAGCTAAAGGTTATCTACTTTGAAGAACTTTAATTTAAAGAGCTTTTAAAAATTGAAATACTTCTATACATATAATATTTATTAAAAAAGAAAAGATTGTATAGTATAATTAAGCTATATCTTCCTAATTTCATAAGCTAGGTAAATTAATAATTACTAAATTTATAAATTTAGCATTAATAAATAAAATTTCAATGAATTACTTAAATTAAAGTTTTAGATTAAAAATAATTATTAATAAGATAAAAGTTTGATATATTTGCTAAAATATTACACTTTAAATAAATAATAATTTTTAGTATTATGAAACATATAAAGGATTTATCTTTCAGTCAATCCAACTATTCTAAGCCTATTTTAAACTGTGTTAATAAAAAGGAAAATAGAGTAACATGCTTTTATTAAACAATTTAAGAAAAGATTTGAAATTGGACGAACTTCAAAATAGGAAAGTTATCTATCTGATTATTTTTTAATTTATATTCTTTTTTTAATTAAGAGCATATTAATAATAAAGCTAGCAAAATAGATTAGGTACATTTTATAATTTTTTTAATTAAGAAGTCAATGCTAAAATTTAACTCTATTGAAGTAAATCAATCAAGAAGATAAAACTTAATTTCTGACTATAAGTAAAGAAAATTAGAAAGAGGAAGAAAGAATTCTCTTCTTTTAATTGAATGCTAAATATATTTAAGTTTATTACAATTGTTGTCACTAAGAATTTACTAGATGTCTCAAAGTAGGATATTAATTACTTGTAAATAGTAAAATCTGAAATTATATAATAACTCTAATGATATATATCAGCTATTGTTATTATAGAATAATACTTTTTCATTATAAACTTTTAAACTTACTATACCTTAAAACCCTTAGCATCTATATTATTATACAAGCAGGATTAAAGGCAGAAAGATTGATCAATACAGTTCCTTAAATTCCATTTTAAGATTTTTTCTTATAATAAATTTTTAGAGGTGTAATAACTCAAATATGTATAAGGATAATAGAAGTTCATTACTAAATTTCTTACAGATTCAAATTGTATCAAGGTATCATACTAAACTTAATTAAATTTTACAACTTTAATAGAAGAGAAATAAATATTTCTTAAGTACTCAACTATGCAAATAGCTAGAGTTAGAAATTAATAATTATACAATTAAATACTTTAGCTATAATAAATAAGTATTTATAAGCTATTAAAGCTTATGCATTTTGTGTGGTAGTAGATAATTTATCTGATATAAAGTAGATTCATAAAATTAAAAAGTATTATAGGAAGAAGTTGCTCTATATAGAATTGGAGAATGAAGAGCAGCATTAGTTTATTTTATAATATATTTAGTTGCATTTAAAACATTTTTTTGGGAATTTTTAATTTGTATTCAAAATGAAAGTCTCTTCTGGTTTAAGTCTAGTGATAGCCAAGACTCTTAAGATCCATAAAGAATAAAAAATAAAAGTCAAAATTATTATTCCATAAAACATAAAAAATTTAATTTATATAAACAAAATAAAATTTAAGATCTAAATATAAATAATTCATATTAACTTTAAAAAGTTGAAATAATTTCTTTAGAATATAAAAGTTAAAATTTAAAATTAAAATGCTAAATTTCTTTTTAAAGTCATAATTAGAGTTTTTGCTGAATAAGAAGATACTCAAAATTAAGAAAAAACAATTTTGGTTTAGCAGCAACTTAAATGAAGAGATTTATCTGAAATTATGAAATTTGAATAATTTTAGAGCTTAAAATCAAAGCAATAATAGTTCTGACTAGCTAATTAATTTTTTATAAGAATAGTTTTTATAAAAAGAAAATATAATAAATTTAAATTTAGAATAAACATTAAATCAAAGTGGATGGAATTTCCGGTTACTTAGACATAGTGTAAGCAGAAACCTTTCTAATTTATTAGATATTTATAAAGTGATTCTAATTAACAAACAAATAAATGATTTTTAAACATAATTTAGGAAAATTAAAAGAAAATATATAAAAAATAAATAAAAATTTGAATTTTTAGTACATAATTAAAATTATAAATGATTCATCTTAGGAATAGATCCATAAAAATTTAATTTCAAATCAATTTATTTGAGAAAAAACTAGCATACAAGAAGATGTTAATAATCCTAATTTAGATAATTATTATTTGTAAGTGATAGAGTATCAATGCCTAATGATTTTATTCCTCAAACTCTGTTTAATAAAATATCCTGCATTGGATCAAAATAAATGAAGAAAATATTCAAAACTACATTCAAATAATTAATTCGAAAGGAAAATGAATTTTAGCTATTTAAATAAAATTAAAAAAATGAGATAAAAGTTTCTTCTTATAACATTACATATGAGCATATCAAGACTTTATTATGAAATGATAAATATTCAACTTAAACAACCCCAATTTAGTAATTAACTGAAAAAATTTAAATGAAAGGTTTTTCATAATAAGAATAAAAAAAAAGCAATAAAAGCAAGCATAAATATTGTTAAAATTTATAAGATAATTCATTAATTTTTTCAAGTATCTGTTCCGAGAAATACCAGAAAGAATGAATTATTTTTTAAATTTTATATATTTAAAGCAATTCTAAAAGTTTATTTTTATCTATTATCTCCTTTTGAATAATAAAAAAATAAAATTTTCAAGGAAATTTAAGAAATAAAAATAAGAATTTTAGTTCAGAGAAGCTTCACTTTTATTAATAGCCTTCTTATTTATCAAGAACTTCATTATTAAAATGATTTTGTAAATCCAAAAGAGACACATAAAGAAAATCTAAATTTTAACTAGTGAATAAATATAGCGGTATCTGCAAGTTTGCTTTAAATTTAAATTTAAAAATATTTGAAACTAAAAGCATAACGAAAGAGGAAAATATAGAATATAGTAAAATAAAAAGTAAGTACTAATTTTAGGAAGATTATGATGGAATATCAGATTCTCTATTTTCATACTCTTGCTTGAAACTTCTTATTTAAGCTTCCATAATAATCTTCATTACTCATAGCAAAGACTTAACTAAAGCTAAGATTTCGACAATTATCTGAATCAAAGCGATTTTGGCAAGAATTAAAATTTCTAAACATTTTAATGTCATATTTTATTTAACTTCGTTTAGAATAGATAATCTTTTATTATAATACTCATAAAATACAAATTCAGTATGTCTCTGCTATTAATTTAGTATCTAAAGTATTTAACTATTTAATTAGGGGGAATCTTTGTCTTCTAATAATTGAAGCATAATTAAGCATGTTATTTGGATAAAAGAACTATAAATATATTAATGTAAATTAAATCTTAATTACTATTTTATTTTTACTCCTAGATTGATAAAATAAAGATTTCATATAGATAATTTCATAATTTTATTACAAAAAAAATTATAACATTCTTAGATTTAAAGCCTTGCATGATTCTTATGAAAACTATCTCTAAATCAACTATTTTATCTAAGCTTCATTTTAAATATCTACTATTATTTTCTAATTTTTAATACTTTTAGTTTGCTATTTGTTTTATCTCTTAATTCTCACAAAACTCATAATCATTTAGATTTATTTGAAATGATTTAATAATATGATAAATTTGAAGTTTCTTTCCTTGTTATTCATGATTTATATCATTTTAAATTATTTAAATTTTATAAAATTCTTAGAATTTTTCTTTTTAGCTTATTATCAATTTTTAAATTTTTCTTTATTAGTTAAGAAAATATTAAATTTAAATTTATCCATAAAAGCTTTAATATTTTATTCAATAAGATATAAAAAGCATGAAGCTGTTTTTCTTAAGTTATTTGTTTACAAAATAAAGTTTGAATCAAGCGTTCATAATAGCAGTATCTTATCTGTAAATTTCTTTATATTATAAAGTAAGCAATTGAAATAACTAATAAAGTGGAAAAAATTTAGCTAAAAAGGAAAAATAATTAGAATTTTCTAAGATAAAGATTATTTAAATAAATAAATCTTTCTTTATAAATATTAGAATATCCTATGAAAATATTTACTTAGAAGTTCTTAATTAATTTTAGTTTAATTTAATTTAAACTTATTGCATTTTTTTCTATTAACTAAGATTAGAATATGCAATAACTTCTAACGGAATTGTTTATTTATAATTAATAACCTTCAATTTGAATGTATTTGTTTAAAGTTTTTTAATTTTATCGAAAAGTTTATCTTTAGTAGAAATATAAGATTTTATGATATTTAATTTTTGATTTAAAATTTATCTTTTTAGTATTATTAAAATTACTTAAAAATTTATATATTTTTCAAATTTTTTGGTAATTTTCATCAAGAATAAAATTCTTTACTTTTACAAATGCTAGATTTATTAGGTTACTTTAGTCATATTTATTTTAAATTCGTTAGACTTATTCACAAATGATTATTTTATTACTCAAACCAGGAATCTGATATTTTTTCTTAGATATAAATTTCTACTTTTTCAATAAAATGCTTATTTAAATTTCACAACAAGTTAATTTAACTTAACTTTCAAAGCCAGCATAATATAATAATAGTAACTAAATGCTATTGTTATTTATTAAATGAGATAGTGCTAACTATCTTAGATTTATGCTCTTCTCTATAATCTATCTTATTTCTCAATCTTACAATAAGATCTTTCTATTTTAGGACTTAAACTTAAAATCAAATTTTTAACTAGAATTAAATGTCTTAAGCTATAAATTTTGCTTCTTCAGCAGACAATTAATTGATTTAGTCCTCAACTCTTAAAAGTCAGAATTTGATATTTTGAAGAATGATTTAAAGTAAGAAAATTGCTGAGGAATAAAGGTAAACAATTATCTTTATAGTAATTAATTGTATTTTCCCTATATTTAGATCTGAGAAATATAAAGGTTTAAGTTAGTTGAAGATAAACTAAAGATATAATGTAAATAATTTTAAATTTATCTAAATTAATTTAAAATAACCATGATCATGCATTAAGCAACCGGTAATTTGCATTTTACATTAAGTGAAATTTATGCTTCCGAATAGAAGTTTGTAGATATTGACAGTGCCTTTTATGAAGAAGAGACTGATATTGATCTTATTGAAAGCTAAGATCCAAATGACTAAGTTAAGCAAAAAATCACTGAGATGGTTTTATTAGCTGAAACTAAGAGAGCTCTAATTTTCCTCATTAACACTGAAACTAAGAAATTAGACTTGATGCAAACTTATGAAATACCTGAGAGTTAAGATGTAGAAATCACGTGTGTTTTACTTAATTGTCGTGCAGATTAAAAAACATTTTGCTTTATTGGACTTAGTTCTGGGGTTATATGAGTTATAGATCTTAACTAAAACACAAATTGGACTTTAAAGCGACATTTAGATAAGGTGAACCATATAAAATGGGGAGTTCTAAACAATTAATTTAACTTTATATTAAGTGCTAGTTAAGATAACACTATAAGGCTATGAGATTTCGAATACGGTAAATGCACTTCTGTCATATTCTAGTGTCTTTTTGCGCATTTTAAATAAGTACTTTAGATTGATTGAAAAAGCTATTTGTAGAAAAAAGATCAATTTTAAGAGGCTTTTACCTAACCTTAAGAATTCATTTCATGTGGTGAGGATAAAAGAATAGTAATTTGGTAAATTCCTAACACGCTGAAATAAAATAATGAGGCAAATAGTAAAGAGATTTCTGAAAAGTAATAAGATCCTATTATTGAATTCAATCCTAGATTTGTAGGAAAATATTAACATTTCAATACAGAATAAAATGCATATATGACTGATGTTGTTATACTACAAATTAGGAAGAACACTTGCATCAAGACTGTCATCTCGAAAGATACTCTTGGAATAATTTATATTTGGAGACCCGTTTATGAAGGTATCAAAGAACGTTTCTATGATTAAGCTATAATTCTTTGAAGATTTAATCCTAATTTTGAAAAACCTTTTCAAAATTAAATTTTATCACTAGCAGTAAATCAAGCAAAAAATTTGATAGTTTAGCTACTTACTTGAAAGGAAAATGAAGAACAAGCTTGTGGAATAGAAGTTTGGAATTTATTAAATAAAGAAAAATTTATAAGTGGAATTGAAATCTTCAGAGAAAGCAAGACTTTGTGCTAGAATTGGTTAAAAATTCATGTTTCTTCATATGAAAAGTAAGTTATAATTCAGATTTATAATGATTCTATCAGAACAAATGCTCCATATAATGACTTAATAATTTATTATTTTGTAGTTTATACTTAAGCAAAAAAATTAATTTCAACTTCTAAGCTTTAAATTCTTTTTTAGTTATCTATTTATTAAGATATTCTTAGTTGAAAATTATGATCTAAAGCGTAAGATTTATATATTAATTTTATTAAGTTATTAACTTTAGATTCTTTTATTGATTTAGCTAACGTTTGAAGTGCATATGAGTATATAATAGAATGTAGCTCCAAAACTAATAATTCGCTTTCATGCATTTTTTATTTACAAATTTTACTAAAATTTCTTTAAAAATTCTTTTTATTATCTTAATTTTTTATTTTATTTATAAAGTAGGAAAGATGTATAAATCATTTTTTCTATACCTTTATACTTTAAAGAAATGTATGATATTTTAAGAATTTGTTTGACTGAAATTAAATTAAAAAATCTGAAGTTATGCTTAGATATAAATTTTTAGATCTGCTCAATTGTTAAATGAAATTTTTCAATTTAGTTTGTTGCAAAATTTTAATTAAAAGCTTTTTAATTCTAATATATTCTTCTTTTAAATCCGCATTTTACTATATAACCACAATTCTTAAAATAAGTTAGTTAATTTAAATTTCATAAGAAATTATTATCTTGATATTGTTCAAATAAGATCTATTAATCCTTTTCTTTAGTTTTAAACTTAAAGGTAAAGCTAGCCTTTTTCATTAGTATATTAAATAAAAACAAAGCATTTGATAGAATATTCTATTAGAATAGATACAATTTATTTATAATTAAATTACTAGTTCTTTATGTCTTTTAAGTTTTCCTTTCTTAAATTACTAGATAATTTTATTTTTACAACAATAAAAATCAACTATTTTGTAAGTATTTTATGCTTAAAGTTATCAAAATGATTGGAATAATGATTTAAATTCTAAGGAAATATAGAGCTTTTATGAAATACTTAAAGTATAAGTAAAATGATTATAATATAAATAATTAAATATACATTATAGTTATTATTAGTTATATAGGATATATCTTTAGTTAAGTTTAGCTTAAATTAAGCAAAACCTTGCTATTAATACAGTTTTTCTTTATTCTTAAAATTTAATTTAAAGTTTGTTATAGTATGATATAAAGAATATTATTAACAGCCTTTCAAGAAATTACTTAGAAGCATCTATTAACTACTGATAATTAGTTTTCTAAATTATAGCATTAGATTATTATTAATATCAGTATATGAAAATAAACAAAGGAGTATTAGTTATTAATTAGTTTTTCTTTAATATCTAATGCCTATATTAGATATAATAACTAGCCAATTTTTATAATATTTAGATGTCTTTTCTAGCGGGTAAAATTTACAAAATATGTACATTGTCTAAAGAGAAATAATTTAAATATAGGAATAATAGTTGTAAGTATGTATAACTTTAAATTATTTAAAGCTTAATTAATAGATATTTTAAAAGCTAAGCATTAAATTTAGAGGATTTTAAGAAATTTAAAAGAATATACTTCTTAAAGAAGTAGCTTATTAAGGTTCTAAGTATTTAGCATTTTCTGTATATCGAAATACATAAACAAGAAAAGCTAAATAGATAAATTATCTTAATTAATTCCTAACTTTTTGTGTCTAGTTATTCATTTAATCAGGAAATTAGTTTTTATTTTGCTATTCAAAATGGATATAATTACCATAAAAAACTAATAAAAAGCTTCCTATCTTAGAAATGTAAAATAGTAATAAAATTTTAGTTGATCAATTGATTTAATTTAAAACTATAAAAGAATGAATTCCTATATTTAGCTTTAGGTAGAAAGTATATTTATAAAATATTGTTTAAATTTTAAAATGAATAGGTATTTACTACTATTATTTGGAATAAGTACTTTAGCTGCATTTAATATTTTAGCAGCTTTAAATTAGTAGATCTTATCTATATGTATATATGTTCATTAAAAACATATTTTAGACATAAATTAGATAATAATGATAGTAACTATGTTTAAGGATTTTAGCTAGTGATTAAGTGAATCACGAGAATTGTATGCATAACTCTCAGATATAATCTTATGCTTAGAATGCTTGAGGGAAATTTAGGTTAATCAAACTTTGAAGTAACTTGAAAAGCTACCTTTTGAGCATCTTATATATAATAGTTGTTTATTTTTGCTTTTCATAAAATGATTAATGATAGAAAAGAAACTAATTTCTATTTAAACTGGAAGTTTTATTTTCAATGTTGATATTAAATAGAGATTTTATAATAACTTTTAAAATATGAAAGATTTAAGGGTAAATTAAGAGGAACAAAGTACCTCCTAGCAAGTTAAGAAAACTCGTAATAGACTTGAATGGTTACCTGAAGAGGATAGAATTATTCATTAGATTCTCGTTTCGGAGCCTTAAATTCATTGGGTTTAATTAGCAGAAAAGCTTAATGAAAGATTTCATAGGAAGAAATGCCGTTCATCTAAGTAGGTGAAAGCAAGATGACAATAAGTGATAAAGCCAGCTTTGGAAAGTCCTCTCAATAAAGTTTAAAGTGCTTAGCTAGAGATTTTAGTAAGTAAATACAAAATGGGTAGTCGAGTATTGTGGTGGAAACTAAAAGAAGCTTTTCCAAGTTTAAAGCAAAAACAAATAAAAGCTCATGTTTTGGTCTCGAAAGAAAGATTAAACTAGAAAAAAAACACCATTTTAGAGCTTGGCTAGGTCCAAAAATCCATTACTTTTTTATGTTCTGAACTAGAAAATGTGTGATAATAAGAGATTAAACTTTAGTGCTTTCCTTAATTTGCTTATTGTTAAAAAAGTAATTCCAAATCAAAGAAATAATTAAAACTTTCTTGCTTCTTTAAGGTAAGATTCTATTAATAATCTTATTCTCTAACTTATTTTAAATACTTTTATAGTCTTAGTACTTAATTACAATGTGCATTTTTAATCTTATTTAATTAATTGTCTTACTTAACATTAGAAAATAAGACCATCAATAAAATTTAGTTGGATTAGTTTTTTAGTATTAAACTAGTGAGAAGATATAAATTTTCTATTATAAAAAGAAAGAGTTAGCATTGTAATATGTGTATTAGGTAGACTAAAGTTTATGTATAATTGAATAAAGAAGGATATAGTTATTATTTAAAATAATTAAGAGTCATTGATTATCACTTAATTTCTTTAATGTTGTTCCATATTCCAAAACTAAAATCGTAGGTAAAGATGTTGTAGACATTCTCTGCTTTGTTAAAGTGATTCATGAAAATTTGATCTTTATAAATGCACGGTAGATACCAGAATATGTTGCTTAAGGGCCATTGTTCTCCATGTTGACCTAGTCCTTTTCCATCATAAACGTACGTTCCATCAAGCTAATTTGAAGCAAACAAAACATTTGTATTTCTTACATTTCCAAGACAGGGAGCGCATTCAGCAGGTAATAGTAGTTTGCTTTGAGTTCATTAATCTTTAGTAGCGTTATAAATTTATATTAACTTTAACTGAACATTATCGCATTGGCCACCAAAAACTTCTAATTAATCTTCCTTTTAGATAATTCCATGATTGCAAACTTATTTAGGAAGGCTTGCAATGTTTTTGAAAGTTTATTCTTGAACATCCCAGATTTAGCATAAGTTTAGAGATTTATTGCTCCAGAAACCTCCTGTTACAAAGACTTTTTAGCTTTTTGCATCTGAAATTGTTCTATGACAAAATCTTGGAGCATCCATTTCACATCTAAAGGTAGATTCAGTAGTCATATAAATCCAATTCTTAGCTAAATTTGCTTTTTCTTCAAAGCAGCCTCCTGAAATAAGGAAAGTATTATCTGGAAGCTATAAATTAAAAGAATTGTGGGAATCTTGCTTAGCTGATATTTTAGCCAGCTTTGGTAGCTTCGTATTGAAGTTGTATGAATTTACAACTTCTCTGTCGAATTGGATAATTGTATAAGTATCTAATAAAGATCATGGTAATTTTTCTTAATTCTCTTTGGATTTTGGCTAATTATTTTTAGAGGATAAGCAACCCATTTATTTTGGAAATAATTTAAAAATAATTAACCTCTTTATCTCTAATTACACCTTAAATCCTTAAAGAAACTAATAAATTAAAATTTAGGTAAAACAATCATCATTTACTTAGTTTCTTAACCAAAAAAATTATATTCCATGTAACTCTTTATCTATCTACTCAACTTTAACATTTTCATTTATCCATAATTTTTATTTAGATAATTAGTTGATCTAATTGTGTATAAAGTCAAGGAAGATTAAATTAAGCATAATTAAATCTAATAAAAATTAATTTTTCAGTCAAATTTAAAAATTTTGGAATCAATTAACTATAAACATAAAAAGCACTTTAATGAGCAATAAGCTAAATAATTTAAATTTTTTAAGCATTTCAAAGCCATAAGAGTGCTTTCTAAGTGAAAATTATTTAGCCTTAGCTTATTTATAAAATTCTTTTAATTAGAAAGATTATTTAGAATATGCTCATTTTTAAGATAAAGAAGCAAATTAAGTTTTATCTTTAATTTAATTAAATAATCTCTCATTGAAATTAAAATTAAATTAAAATTTATAAAAATTTAAGTTAGCAATACTTTTTCTCTTCTCTTGGTGTTATTTAAATCTATAAATAAAAAATAAAATTTACTTATTTATTAGTAATATTAGTTAAAGTTTATCCATATATAAATATAAATATCTATTGAGATAAATGTCGAATACTGTTTATCACCTTTTATCTATCAGACTTTAGTTTCTTACCTTTTATTTAAAATTTTGTAAACCAAAAACCTCAGGATTATTAAATATTTTTATATGCTTAAAGTTATAAAGAAAAAGAATATTTTAGTTTAAAAATGTTTACTCTTTATACTTAAAACGAAATTTATAAATTATTCATACTTTCGATCTAAATTCATTAATCTAAAGTTAAATTTTTATTAAAATCATCAAGTTTTAAACTAAATTTTTAAAGAATTTTATAGCTAGTACAATTTTTTAAATTTAGCTTAAATTAATATAAATAATTATAATTTGAATTTAATGAAATATAATATTTAAATTTAGTATAATTTAAATTAATTATAGAAATAATAATTTATTTAATTTATTAAATTCTCAAGCTAGCAAAAATAAATCAAAAATAATCAATATTTTAGATAAATCCGTAAAAATTAATAAATTTAAATTTCAAGTTTAGAATTTAACTATTAAATTAATTTAAAAATACGTATTTAACTTTTAAGCTAAAAATTTTATTTGCTAAAGAGAGAAATAAAAATCAAAAATTAATCAAAGTAATTTATAAAATTTTTTAATTTGTTAATTTTTAAGAAAATTAAATAAAAATTTTCTTAAATAGGATGAATTAATTTTGCTTAAGTTTGCTTTTTCCTTAAAATTAAGCTGTTTAAAGATCTATTTTAAATATAATGATTTTAAGATTTTATTCTAGTTAAGAGTTAAAACCAATTTAATTAAAAATTTATTTTAAAAATAAAACTTTAATTTGATTGAGCTATTCTCATATTTTTACAAATCTAAAATTTCTTTAATTATCATATAAGAATAATTGCAGCATACTATTTATTTTTGTTAAATATAAACGAAGAGAAGTTTATTTAATTTGGAATTAATATTTTTTTATTTAAAAAATTTTATGGTTTTATTTGAAAAATATAATTCACTACATTTTATAGGTATATTGGATATTAAATAATTTATTTTATTTCAGAAAAATAAATAAATAAATAAAATTTTTAAGTTTTGGAGATAAACTTGTATTTATCAATTTAAATTCGAAAAAAAAAGCTTTTCGAGTTTTATAAAATTTTTGATATTTTAATGGTATATTTATTTAATTAAAATATAATTAAGTTATAATAAAAATAAAAAGCAATAAATATTAAATTTAAATTCTAAATTTTTCATTCAGGAATTAAGTCAGATATTTTTTTAATTCCATGAATGTCATTTATTATTTAATTTCATCATTATCTAATTAGACAAATGCTATTTTATAGATAAAATTAAAAAAACTAGTGAAATTCTTAGTAGATTGCTTTTACTTTAATTAAGAAAATTTTTTTAATTAAAACCCATCTTAATTAAATTTTATATATTTTATTCTTACAAATTCTTAAGCTTTGCTTTAATTTTAAGATTATAAAATTTAAAGTTAATAAAAATCAAATAATAATTATTTATAGATTTTATAGTTTAATAAAATATATTTGATACTATTTTTAAAACTTTTTATGATTTAATTTTTTAAAATATCTCTATATAATAAATCAAATAGCTAAAATTTTCTATTCAGTTATTTAAGAAGCATTGATAAACCTTATTAATATATTTTATTAAGATTTTTAATATAAAATTATTAGAAAATTAAAGGATTATAGTGAAGAACAAAATACATTCTTCCATAATCTTTTTAAGTAGAGAAATAGATTAATTAATTAAATATTCTGAAAAATTCTTATGTAATTGTTTTTAAAAATTTAATAAATTCTTTGAATATTTAAAAATTGAAATTTAAGAATTAACTAATAAAATTCAAAGTTTAAAAACTAATAAAAAGATTCTATAAATTTTCTAAATTTTTATGTAAAAAAATAGCTTTTTTTAATTTAATGCCTTTCATAGAAAAAATATTTTTGAAATATAAATAAATAATAGAAAGTCAAAAATAATCCAAAAAATAAAAACACAATTGATTTTATTATTTGCTTAAGAAATAATATATTTACCCATAAATCTTGATAAAAATTTAAATAAAAAAAGATAAAGAAGTTCAAAATTAATTAAATTATAAAAATTTCTAGATAAAATTAATTAGCTAATTAGATATGTTCATGAATCTGTAAAATTAAAAAATAATTAAATTTAATTAATTTAAATTTTTTTTTCTAAACTTAGAATGTATTCTGAAAAATTTAATTTAAAAATAAATTTTTAAAAATATTCGAAGAAATTATTTTTTATATTTTAAAACCCATTATTCTTATAGCTTTTAGTTTTTTGAATATAATTTATTCTCTCTTACATTCCTTCTAATTTTTTAAATTAGTCATATTGAACTTTTTTAAAATAAATTAAAAATAAGTTTTTATCCCTAATTTTAAAATTTTAATACATATCTTAATTTTTTATCTATTAGATAAAATAACGAAAAAACGAAATTACTAAAACCGTTATTATAATTTGAGAGCTTTAAATCTTTTTCTTGGATTAAGAGTATATTAAAGCTAATTTCACAAGATTATTTTAAAATTTTATAGATTCAATAAATTTTTCATATATAAATTAAGAAATTTTATTAATTTGAAAGAGGTTTTCTATTCTATTATCTATATGAATTTTTCATTTAAAAGAAATCTATTATAAGATGAATGGGAAAAAATATAATTAATGCTTTTCAAAACATTTTGAATGTTTTTATCTTTTTTTTTAAAAGTACTGCAAATTTATTTTATTTTCAATTTTTTAATTTATCTAAATAAAATTATTCTAAATTTATTCTTATTTTCATAAGAGAATCTATTTTATAAAATGTAACAAAGAGGCAATTGTTTAAAATGTAATCAATCTTTTGATGCTTAAGTAAGAAAGCCACTCAAACTTGATTGTGAAGATGCTTTATGCTAATCTTGCGCCTTTTCTTCTTACGAATAAAAAGGGTATATTTTATGTCCTAAAAACTGTGGGACTTAGACTTAAAAAAAGCCTTAAGAATTGACCCTTTTAATTGAGTTATTGATTTCTAAGTTAAAACTAAATGAATGTGAATTACACGAAGGTATGAAAAAAATGCTTTTTTGCAAGGAAGATCTCAAATCTATTTGCCCTGTTTGCGCTTAATTTACTCAATCTCATAAAAATCATCAAATTGTCGATATTCAAGAGCAAATTAAAAGTCTTAAATAAAATGAAGTCAAAAAAGCAAGCAAAGATTTATAAAGTATTTAAAAATACTTAGAAGAGTGTATGAAATCACTGGTTGAGTATAAATAGCTTAATTTTGATTAAGGAGAAGCTACAATAAAAAAAATTAATGAAGATATGGATATTCTAAAAAATGAAATTGATTTTTTTAGATAAAAAGCAATAAATGAATTGTTACTTAAATAATAATAACATCAAAAATGATATACTGAATAAATAGATCAATCATAAAATTTGCTTAAATTAGTGTAAAAAGCAAAGCCAGAAGACGAAGAAAACGTCAGTGACTTATTAGATTTTGTTGGAGAAATTAAAAACTTATAATAGCGTATTGAAAAATTTTATTCTAAGAAAATAGAAGTAATATATGGAATTGATGCATCATAAATTTAATAATTATAATAATAAATTAATCAAATGATCTCTCATAAAATTCAAGATTTAATAATTTGACCTTATACTGAACTTAAAACTTATTCAACTATTTTGCGAAACACTAATTCACTTAGAATTTATAATTTAGTTGAAAAAAAATTCGAAAATTATGATATCCAAATTCCTAAATCAGACAATAATGATTTAACTTTCAAAGAATAAATAAATAATAAAAAGATAATAATATCAGGAGGAAATATGGAAGGGGAAACGAAGAGATATATAATTTATAATAACGGAAATATTCAGTAATTATACATGATAAATGGAAGAAAATAGCATAGAACAATTTTTGACAATTAAAAACTTGATTTCATAATTTCTGGAAATGGAACTAAACAATGCGAAGTATTTAATATAATAAATGACAAATTTAAAAGTATATCTGATATCGATATAGCAATTTTAAGATTTGGATGTATTTATTTAGCAAAATAAATTTATACTATTGGTGGGGATGGTGGAGGAGATAAAATAAGAATTTATAATAGTATCAAAAATAACTGGAAAGATCATTAAGTAAAGCTTCCAAAAGCATCTAACGCTGCTGCCATTTATCTATAATCTTAATAATCTAGTTTTATATATCATTAAGGCTTAGAAAAATGTTATTTATTCGATTTTTGTAAGTTTAGTTAGCATGGTGATAAATTTCCAGGTGATGCAGATATTTATACAAATCCTTTACACTATAAAAATATAGTTTATTCTTATGCCTATAGTAGTTTATTATACAGCTATGATTTATAGAGTGCAAGATGGAATAAAATCGAAAATTGATAATTTATAACATTTTTACATTTTATAAGAGGATTAATTAAAATTTATTCTAATATGTACATAATTAAACTAAATAATTAAAACTTATTATTTAAGATTGAATTTATTCCTTTATGATTGCTATTATAGCAATAAACATAAATTTTTTTGATTTATTAAGTAAAAAAATAAAATATTTTTAAAAAGTTTAAATTTTTTATTAAGTATAAATCGACAATTAATTTAAAAAATAAAAATATATTATTTTAATTTGTTATAGAATTTAAACTAAAATATTTTGAAATAATTATATTTTTCAAAATTGAATAAGTATAATGAAACTAACGTAAATAAAAAATTTATTTTTAATTTTGCAATAATAGAATTTATTAAAATATTAAAATATAAATATATTTTTATTTATTAAATTTTTTCAAATTAAAAAGAATAAGAAAAAGACATATAGAAATAACTTAAAGATATAAATTAAATTTAACATAAATTTTTAATTAGTATCTGAAATATATTAAAAAAATTTCTATGAGAAGTTGAAGAAAATAATATTAAATATTTTCCAAAAATTGATCTCTTAAGTTATCTAAGAATAGATTAAAATAAAAAATTAATTTGTATATTTTTTTAATTTAAAAGCTCATTAAATAATTTTTTTGAAATCTTTAATTTTATGTTATGTTTATTTGATTCTAAGTTAGTTCATTCAAATCAGGAAATTAAAAAATTTTAATTTTTAGCAAAATAAATATATTATAAATTGAATAATTTTGAATTTATAATTAAAAAATATTTGAACATACTTAATAAAAGATAAATAAAAAACAATATCCATCTAATTGAATTATTGAGTTAACAACCGTTGGTTAAATAATATAATTTAAAAAATTTTATTCTATGAGTTTGATTTAAAATTAAAAATATAAATTAATTAACTAATATCTTAAATTAGGAAAAAATGGAGAAGAACATTCATCTTTCTAAGAAATAACAAAGAAAAACAAGAAAACAAGTGACGAACGAGGAGCTAAAAAAGCAAAGACAGGATAGAGAATCTAGCTCGTTTTCAGAGGGAAAAGTAATGGTTGGTCTGAATGAACAATAAAACCCTGAAACCAAAAATAACAATTTACTCCAAAGCGAAATCGAAAAAACGAAAGCAAAAATTGCAAAATATGAAGAGATATTTTTTAATCAAGAAGAAAAAATCCGGGAGCTAATGAATTACATAGAAGACTAAAATAACAAACTGCTAATTCTCAAAAGTTAACTGATTAAAAACTCAGTAGTAACAGAAAATTAACTTTATGAAATGTCGTAAACTAACTTCAATTAATCACAAAGAATGATCATAGAAGAAGATTAGCACAAAATACAACATTAAGAAAAATAAAATTAAGAAAAAAATGATACAAATATAAACAAAAGAATTGAGATGATGGAGAAAAAAGTTTTTAAAAATAGAAATTAGAAAAACGATATAAAAATTGTTGGTACTGTTAATCTTGGTATCATTTACTAAGACATTGTAAGAAATGAAGATAACTCAAGTACAATGAAGAATAAAAGGACCTGAAGAAACTTAAACAAACTTTGGATAACTGAGTAAGGCATATATAAATAGAAACTATGAACAAGAAACTAAGAGAATCCTTCGTGGTAGCCGTCCACTTTAAAAAAAGGTCGTGGAGAACAACCACGGAAAAAAACTTGTCAGCAGAAACCTGGTTAAAAACCCAGGATATGCAAAATTTAATTTTGCATTTAGTTAAAATAATAATAATAATAAAAATATAAATATATTCAAATTTTATTAACAATTAAATAAATAAATTTGATTATAGAGCGCGTAGCCCTCTCATTGGTGCGCAGATCTTTAAAAAAAATGTTTCATACTGACAAGAATGTTTCTTACTGATAAAATTATCAGATACTAATAAAAATATTCAATACTGATATAATTTTAGAATACTCGTAATCTTTAATACTTGCTGGAGGTCCAAGGACATGGCAGGATTGTGTCTCATTGCATCATCAAAGCAGAGGACGACATGTGTCAATTATGGGTACTTAAATTCCCCACCTCTGATGAAGATGACCTTGTTGCTCACCTTCGAACAACTATTTAATAATATATTATTAAAAATAAAAAAATCATAAATATAATTAAAAAAATAAAAAATTTCGTTATATTTAACTTTAATAAAGGTTTTTATATTTTATTAAATAATAAAGTTTTAATTTAAATTTAAATTTAAATTTAAATTTGAATTAGAAAATTTATTGTAATTATAAATTTATATAATGATAAATGATAAACGGCATCAATTATTGAAAAAAATTCTAAAAAATGTTTTAAAAAATTTAATTTACTTTAAATTTAAACTTAATCATTTTAGTTATTTCTGGAATTTCATCATAATATAATCAATTTTTTTGTTATCAACCATAATTCTTAATTTTAATGAAGAAATTTTTTTTCTTGTTAGTTTATAGTTAACATAACACTTAAAATAAATAAATTAAAGTTTCTATCGATTTCTTGAAATTTCTCACTCAATTAGAGTTTTAAAATTTATCATATATTGATTAAACGTTCCTTTTTTTTATGTTCTGTATCTTTTTTAATTTTCTGATTTTTTAAGAATTTTTTTTCTATATTCTTTCATATTTAAAAAATTAAATCAGACTTTAACAAGATATGAAGAAATTGCTTATTGAAAAAGAAAAAAGAAAAAAGCAAGTCAAAAGGCCATAAATCAGTTTAAATTATAATGTATTTCTAGTAAACAGAAATTTTAAATTAAGCAAGACTAAATAAAATATCAATCTTGGTATAATTTAAGAATTTCAAGTGAAAGCTTTTCTAATTAAAAGGAAAAAATTAAAGGGTCATATCTATTGTAACTTTGAGGAAAGATTGACGGATTAGGAAAAAGACTTCTAAGTCTAACGGAAAAGCAAAGATAATTGCTATGGTAAATTAAAATTAATAGTTGAAGAAACTTATAAATAATTAAAACTAGCAAAATATTCACTAAAAGTTATTTCTAAATTAGGAATAGAATAGTTAATTAAATTATAAGAAGAAATGAAAGAGAAAAAATAGCATTTAATTAAATTGAAAATTGATGGAGAAAAAATTATATATTTAAAAAATATTCAAAAAAATTGTTATCATTGGTATTCAGTCTAAAATTTGAATAAGAGTTGAAAATTTTATTTGGAAATGAAAGAAGGAAATAGATTAAGATTTATGAAAAAAATTGTATTTAAATAATGGATACTATTACTCAAAAAGTTGCATATCACTATGAATGCTACCATACTGAATGGAAAATCAATAAAAATTTATCTAGGAACAGATTAGATTTAAAAAAAAGGAAAATCGCAAATTTTTATATTTTTCTTAACTTTAATATTTTATCATTTTAATTAAAAAAAAAAATCTTTAATCATAATCAAATAAAACATATTTATAAGCTATATTCTTTAATTTATGAAGAAGGATCATCAATTTAAAGTAAATTTTCATTTATTTGATGAAATTATAAATTATGTATTTAATTTAATCCTCCAAAAATATTAAAATTTCAAAATTTTTTATTAAATTGAAATGTTTTAAAAAATATAATTATAATAGTTTTTACCTTGCTTTTCCTTCCATATAATAATGAAAACATTTTTTTATTATTATCTTTCTCCAACAAATTTAAGAATTTTATAATTACTTTCATTGGGTTTAAACTAATAAATAATTTCTTTAAAGATTTTAAAAATATTTATATCTTTTCACAATTAATAAAGAAAATCACTTCTGACAACCTCAGCTAATTTTTTTCTTCTGATGATTCTTAATTAATTGTTAAAACTGTAAAAATAACATATTTTTTTACATGAAAAGATAAATAAATAATATTATAGAGCGCATAGCACACTAATGGGACGTAGCTCTTTAACAAAGATTTTTAAAGTTTAAATAATTCCTTGCTGAAGTCTTCCACGTTGATAGCCCTCTCTTGTTTGTTTTGTCTTCTATAGATCTTATTCGGAATGCTACCCTAAGAGACCTTAGTAGCTGGCATCTTTCATCGTTAATGATATTTGATATCTCTTCGATCTTGTCTTCTCTACTTGTGGCTGATTCTTCACCTATAGGATACTTTCTGGTGCCAGAATTTAAGTAAGTTTCAGTTGGAAGATTTCTCCTCCTTATTTATATATATAAAAAAGTTAAAAAAAAGTAAAATAGCTTTGTTAAAGCCTTAGTAATCAACCATCTGACCTATTCTATCAGCTTGTCTCCATTATTTTGTCATGAATTTCTACTAGGCTTGGTTAGGCGGCTTAGCATTTCATTAGCGCACCATCCTTTAATATTCTGAATAGTTTTGGTCTTGCATGTAGTCCTAATTATTTCTCCAAGGATTAAGATTTGAATTAAAGAATTTTTTTCTATAAATTTTTCCGCTTTATGTTGGATATATCCTAAATAGTTTTCTAAAAATATCTTGTTTATTATTTTTTTAAGTTTCGCTTTGTTAGTAACAGTATTTTCAATGGTGTTATTTATTGCGCACGTAACAATTTATTCTTCTTTTAGACTATTATTCCTGTAGCACTTATTTAATTAACTTTACTAGTTATTTTAAATTAATGTTTACTGTTTATTTTAATTTGAGGCCCCATTTTCTATTTCCATAGGATCTGATTAATTCTGTTAAAACAAAACGGCGTTATCTGAATTTATTATTAAATTTAAAAAATTCTTTATTCTAGTTTTTTTCTATTTCTTATGATGATTAATATTGTTTCTCAAGCAAAGACTTTATTAGTTTTTATAATTTTTCTACTTTATCAGTGAAGTATCTATTTTTGAACATAAACTCTTTTAATGACTTAGATAATATTTCTATTTGAGTTTGTTTCAGAAGTTTTTTTAGTTCTGGATTTCCAAGTGGTTAATGTTCGTCATATCAATCATACTTCTCACTTTCACTCATTGTAATTATTTCGCTTTTTTATTCTTTAGAGAATTTTTCTGTTTAAGTGTTTTGTTCAAAGTTCTGTTATTTCTTAGAATCCACTTTATATTATAAAATTATAAATATGATATAAATATTTAAAATTATTATCTAGAAAATTTAGAAATTTTTTAGATAATATTATTACAAAAGATAAGAGATTTGTAAGAGAATGTATCAGGGTGATTATACAACCTTGGTAGGAGCTTGACATCTATGAATAATAAGTTTATATTTATTTTTTATAGTAGCTCCTGTTTGAAGAAACTAATCAAAAGATCATTCCCATTACCTATTAAGAATTTGTTCAGGGCGTGCAATAAAGCAAGAGCTTATCTGTTATTTAAATACTAAAATTTTTTATTGACCTAAAAATAAATTTTAATATAAAGTTAAAATAATTTGCAAATAATAAAGCCACAAATATGTGGTCTAAAAGCAGAGTTTATTAAATATGGAGGTTAAGAATTGGATCAAATAATTGCAAGTTCCATTAATAACATGCTTAGAACTTTTAAAATACCTAATGCAATGACAAAAATAAGCATTCTTCCGATTTTATAAAAGGAAAACAAAAGTAATTGATGTAATTGACGATATATCACTTTATTGAACTGTCTACTTAAAATTTATGATAAAGCACTAGCATAAAGGCTTTATAATTATATTTATGAACAAAACATTTTACATCCACCCTAATTTGGATTTATTCGTAAATGCTTCGCTAGTTGACAAATTTGGACTATTTAGTAAATAAAGATTTACATTGTAGATGGTCTCATAAAAATTAATTAATTGCTTCTTTAAAAGATTTATAAAAAATGTTTGATAGCATATCTAGGAAATTACTTTTTGATCGTCTTAGAAGACTTAGATTACCTTAGGACCTAATATTGGCTCTATAATCTTTTTTTGAAATGTTGAGGCTAAGTTTATAATTGATGGATATCTTACAAGAAAAATTAAATATAAGAATGGAGTATTAAAAGAAAGTAGCCATGCACCTGTACTTTCAATTTTATACTATAATATTGCTATAATATATTTAGAAGATAATCAGAAGAAATTAGGATCTCGAATATTATTTAAAACTTTTGTAGTGCGAGCCTTTGTTGATGACTTAATTCAATTATCCTCTTTCTAAAAAAATGCCTAAAAATTATTAAAAACTATATCTATAGATTTTGATTGAGTAAAACTTCCTTTTAATGTAGCCAAATGTAAAGTAATGGAATTCTTGAAAAAAATAAATGAAAAGAAGGTTAACCTTCTATTACTCTAAAGCTCAATAGAATACCAATTGCCTAAAAAGATGAAGTTACCTATTTGGGATATTAGTTAGGAATAAAATAAAATTACAAATTACATTATACAGCAGTAGCTACCAAATTCAGAATAGCTATTTAAAAAGCTACTGCAATACTTTTTAAGTATGGATTAGTATCCCCTTTCAGCTTCAAAATTTTTTGTAGAACTTTTATACTGCCTAAAGTTTAATATGGAAGTGATATTACTCCGTGAGCTACTATTTCTGGAAATAAAGGAATAAAAAACAAGATAACAAAATCGCAAAGACTTATCTCAAGATAGGCGTTTAGATTTTAAGAATCTACATTCAATGAGTTATGTTTTATTGACTTAAACTGGCATTCTTTTATACATATAGCAAATCAAAAGTTAATTCACTTTTACAAAAAATTAATATTATAAAGCATAGAAAACTCTAACTCAGATATTGTTTTTTATTAGAAAAATGCCCTAAATTCAATTAACCATACTAGAAACATATAAAGAAATGTGTCGATTTATATAATTTTGGCATATCACATGTTTAGAATAATATGGATTTTTATAAATTCACGGGAAAAAAAACATAAATTCTTAATGGAATGTCTCTCTAGGAATATACTTGTGCCAACAGCAAAAAGAATTATAGACTAAATAAAAATAATTAAAATGCGTTTCCTGAAATTACTTACACCAAATATAATAAAGACTATATTAGAGAGACTATTTCTATCTATAAACTGAGGATTTTTTCTTATAATTTTCAATAAGAACTCAGTAACCGCCACATTAAAGTTAGATATAGCATTATTTGCTTATGTGGAGAAAACTTGATGAAACTGATCATATTTTTGATTGCTAATTCTATGCGAATATTATTGAAGAGATTAAAAATCATAAATTTTTTAAATAAAAAGACAAGAAGGGACTAATCCTTTATGACTAAAACTATATAAACAAACGTTTTTCAAAGAATCAAATTTCTAAAATAGATAAATTAATAAAAAATTTTCATTCCAAATTACTAAAAAAGCATCTTTAAATGTTTAAGCTACAAGATGAGCATTTAGAAGAGTTTCTAGAAGAAAAAAAAGAAAAATTTCACTAAAACAATAAATAAAAATATATGGTAGAGAAAGAACAAGAAGGGCTTGATTGATATTTACAAATTTTTATCTTTCAACATATTTGAAATATTTAAATTCATATCTTTATCTATTGTAATTATGTCCAAATATTCTTAAATATTGAAACTATTATGTTTTAATTAATTAATATAAAGTTAAAATAAAATCAATAAATTTTCGAAAGTCTATATTTAGTATTAAAAAGAATATCTAGAATATATTTTATATAAGCTATAGAAAGATAAAAAGATGGCATACAGTTTCTGAAAATTTTTTTTAACACCTTCTAATAGGAAAAAAGTACAGAAAATCAATTCTCAGCCAAATGTCTCTTCTTAAATCGACTTTATCTTCTTCTGAATTTCTTTAAACTTTTTATAGAAAATTAAACAAGTCAAATATTCCCCAACCTAGCATCAAAAGGGATAAATTAAAAAGACTAAATTAAAACTTATCAAATAACACACTGAAAACACTGATATCGAAAGAAAAGTCACGCAAGCGATAGGAAATTGTCATGCAACAGGAATTAAGAATCTTCTAATTTGGAATTGATCAACTTAATATTGTTTAATTTGTCATTAATCTCCTGAAAAGGTATAAAAGCTTTAAAATCTTAACCAAAAGCTAAAAAAAAAACTGGAAAAAAAGAATCAACAAAATGTATCCAGAAGCGATAATTGAGAACGCCAAATACATGTATTTCTCAATATTTATAACTACCAAAACCGTGTCTCAGCCTAGCTGAAGGAGCGAATGAGCAAATAGAAGTAAGAATTACACTAATGCAAACCAAGACTAAAACAATTAAGCAAATAAGAAATACCCATGAATGTAGAACCTAAAGAACAAACTTAGAAATAGTAATTATTAAAGACCAGGAAAAAATGCTTCTACTAATGAGTCTCACGGCATTTGTATCGGTAATGTTGGAAATTTCAACAGAAGCAACAAAATTATTTGATAAAATAGAAAAAGAGGATAAAAGGAAAGAAGATAGACTGAACAGAATATATTCCAGCCTAATTGGAGCAATATAGAATTAAGAAAGATGGGAATAATATAATATAACAAATGAAAGGAAGGAAAACTAGGAAAACCCGATTTCTCATTCTCCAAAATTGGATATCCCGAACATTTATAATAAACAAGCAAGGAGAATGAACTTCTGTCTTCCAAATGGGATTTAGATTCCCCTATTCAAAATTTTTCTTAAGTTAATTAATAATAAAAAAAGCAGTAGAAATTAATTAATTAAATATCTTAAAGAAATTAAAATTTTTAAAGCAATTTGGAACTATAACTAAGAAAATAAATAGCAAGATGGAAATTCGCTTAAAATTAATAAATTATTAAAGCCTTAAGAAAATTACTTTTAATTAGTAAAATACCAAAATTCAATTTCAAAACATAAGAATATAGATAAAATAAAATAAAAAAATTTTTAAGAAAAATTTTCAAAGATTTTAAATATTTAACTACTCCAAATATTCAAAGAAAAGCAAAAATATATAAATTTATTTAAAAAATCTTGCCTAATTATAAAAGTCTCCTTAGAACATTTTTAGCATTCTAAAACATTATTCTTGAAATTTCAAAAAAAAAGTAAAAGAATAGAATTTTTAAGACGATATTAAAATATTAATAATTGATTTATCAAACTCCAAAAATTCAGAGAAAATATGAAAAATACATTAAATATGAAAAGCACTTTTATATCTTGAGCACTTATTATAAAAAAATGGCACCTTAAAAAATAAAAATCTCCAAACTAGACAAATAAATATAATAAGAAATATAGATTGATCTTTAACATCTAAAAAACGAAAATCTTAAACTCTAACAGATACTCTAAGAACTTTCAAGCAAAATATGTGTTCTAATCTAGCAAGTTGATTAACTGAAACAGGAAAACAATGGATTAAAATAAAATATCGTAAAAAGACTTTCTGGTAGGCAAATATACTCATTAATCCAGCAGACCGAAGAAAAATTACAAAGAATAAATTATGAAAAAAATCAGGAAATGAAAAATAAGATAAACTATGATCCCATGGATATAGAGACAGAAAGAGAAGAAATAAATTAAGCATTAATTTATACATAAAGAAGACCTATAATAAGGTGTTGATACAGCAAGAAGCAAGGAAACAAGGTAAGAAATTGTTGGAATTTTTAGGAAAAAAGTAAAAAAGAAGAACGAAAGACATGAAATAAAATATTTAGAAAATATTGCACAAAAGAAGCAAAATTATATAGAAGAAAAGAGCAATAAATCATCCATGCAATGCCTCTAACACTAATGGAAGCAAGAGAATGGAATAAAAGACAATATGGATTTGATGTAGGAAAGCTTATGAATGCAAGTCTTAGTGAAAACAAGGGAAAGCGAGAAATAATTCAAGTCTACTCCGAAGAAGAAGATTTCTAATAAGAAAAGGCTTATACAAACTCTAATTTTGTGATTAACCAAATAAAGGTGAAATCACTTTAATAAATTATGTTATGTTAATTATGTTGTAAATTTATAATTTTATAGCAAGTAAGTTAAAATTTTATAATTTATTAAAAGCAATATTAAAATAAATAAAGAATAATTAAGCAAAAGCCCCAAACCCTAGATATATGAAAATAATTAAAGAGGAATTTTATACATGTCAAATTTCAAAAGATAAGATTAAATCATATAATAATAGAAATGATCAATATTTATAACTAATTATTCTACGTATTAAATTATAGGCATAATTGGTAGATATCCTTGACATAATATATTTCTTTATACTCGAAAGTATTAATTTAGAGATAGTATAATCTTTTTATAAAATATATTGCTATTATAAATTATGAAAATAAAACTAGAAAAAAGTTTTTCATGCTCTGCTTTGATAAATATTAATAAAGCATTTTATTATCATTAATTAATTAATTAATTTTAACTATAAGGGTTGGGGTCATCTTTAATAAGAGGAAATGTTTCCTCAAATTAAAGACGATAAAAGTTTTTATATTTAATACTCAACTATACATGCTTTCATCTGGATAAATTTCAAACTGAGATAATTTTTCTTTCTCTTCAATAAGTTTATAGAATTGTTCTTCCATCTTCTTGTAATTTTTCTCCAGCTTCTCTAACAAATTATAAGGTCATTTTTGTCCTTTAAAGCTATTTATTTTGTTACTATTAATTACCGAGATCCTGTTGATTAGTGTCACACTTGAATCATTTAATACGTGTTTCTTTCTGTAAATACCTCCAAAGTAGTTACAATATAGCCTCCTCGATGTTCCAAATTCTTTTCGGTGCTGCTCAAGCACTGTTCTTCACTTCGAACATTACCTCCAAAAATGTCCAACCTTTTGACAACAATAGTAACGTTTTATCAAGGGCTTGAATTAAAATTTTTATTCTGTTTACATTTTTCAATTTCCATCTTATCTGTTTGAGGATAGTTTTTTGGATTGGTAATCGAATTTCTTCTTTAGTTTTCTATTGATTTGCTAATTTTTTTTCTAATAGTTCAAATTAGGAAGTTATGGTTTCAATTTTAAAACTAAAATTTACTTATCAAGCCTTTATCTTCTTTTTTTCTATCTTACAAAATAAGCCGAAGAATTAAGCTTTCCACCTTCAGGATCTATAATTCGGTATTCAATTTCTCAATTAATGAATAAAGCTAAATAATGTCTTGCTCATAGTGTTTCTCAAGCTTTTTCAGTTTGCCAGGAAATTCAGTACTTCCCAATCCTTAACAGGAGTATATTTATCTTTTTGAATTCTTGGTTCTTGTTAGTTAACTGAGACTTAAGATTGATATTTAAGATTATAATTCAAGGTTTAAATTCCAGGGTTTTTTTCCATTTTTTTTTGTTATTTTATTATCATACTTAAGAACTAAAAATTAAATATAACTCAATAAATATTTTAGATTATAGAGAAATTTATTTGAGATTAAAATACTCATGCAAGACAGAAATACTTAAAGATGTTTTATTTTAAACTTTCTAAGAATTTAAATTGTATATATAATATATAAAATAAATTTGGAAATTATATTAAATAATTATATTTATAAAAAAAATAATATCTAAATTATTTTTATCCTAAATTTTTTAATTTTAAATCTAAGGAAAAATAAAATAATAATAAAAAATGTAGAAATTATAATATTTCAAAGAAAGAATATAAATTAAAAATTTCTCAAGCACTTAAGATAAAAATCTCGATATAAACTTAAAAATAATGTAAATAAATAAATAAATTTGATTATAGAGCGCGTAGCACCTCGTTGGTGCGCAGCTCTTTAATAAATGTTTCAATACATGTCTATTTCTTCAAGTAAGCCTTCAGGTAATAAAAATTCTTCTCTTATTAGTTCCATATCTTCATCATTTTCTTCTTCAATATCTCTTGTTCTTCTGTCTTCTATCTATCTACGTTTTATTGATTCTTTGTTACAAGCGTCCATTTTTTTACATACTTTGCTAATTTTCGTTTCTATCTATTTTCTTCTTAATCAAGCTTTTATAAACTCATAAAAATTATCCTTTTCCTGCTCTATAATCTTTTCCTATTTCTTTTTTTCATTCAATTTTCTTTTCTAAGTATCTTTTTTTCTTTTTTCTAATATGTTTTTGATATAATCTTTTATTATCAAGTCAGTTTTAGCTCTTTTTTACTCTTCTTAGGTTCTAATGAATTTTTCGAATTTTGCCGTACCTCATATTATATCGAATAGTTCCATTCCTTGTCTCTCTACTCCTATTGTTCTTAACTTTCTAATACATATTTATCTACTTTCTTTGTATTCTGAGCATTTTTCTATGATATGCCTTTCGTTTTCTCTTGCATCATTACAGAAAGGGCATTTGCTTGTCGCAATTAGGTGTCTTTCTTTTAAACAATCCTGGCTCCCATTACATCTCGTTCTTATTCTAAATATGTAGCATATTTCTTCTTTTCTATTTTTATTGTATCTCAGGTAGTTGGGCGGTCCTACTACATATTCATCAAATCATGTTTTTCTATACTGTAGAGTTGTTATCATTTACTCCATTCTTTCTCTATCTTCTACGTATACTCTATGTTATAAAATTGCACGATTAATGTTTTTCTTCCCTTTTTGATTATTATTACCATCATCTATAAATATATTTTTGTCTTCAATTTTTAATTCTAATTTTATTGTCGTGCAGTATTGTTCAAAAATAAAGTTCTCTTCTTTACTTAGGTCGAACATTAATCCATCTACTGTTTTTCCTTAGTTACCTATTAGTCTGCCTCTTAATCTCAGCGTTTTCTGCCATAGGTAATGTTTAAATTTCATAAACTGTAACTCGTATTCTAGCATCTCATTTTACACTTAGAAAGGGGCATCTATGATTGCTCGTAAAGATCTTCTGTATATTATTTCTAATTGTTCCATCACTTATTTTCCTACAAATTATTCACAATATGGGATAACTTCTGTCCCATAGCTGAATACTGAGCTTACGAACGTTTTTATCATTATTTCTGCATTATATGGTGTTAATCCCTTATTCATTGTTATTTTATCCAGTATTCATGTTTACATCTTTTATGTTGCTTCTAGTCTGTTCTCCATGTGTTTTTCAAAGCTGATGGTCTCTTCTATTATATGCCCTAGGTACTAAAAGGACGTTACTCTTTCGATTCTTAAATTTCCCACCTCAATAGTATTGCCTATATTTTCTCAGTTTCTATTTTCTGCTGCTTTTCATATCATTCATTTTGTTTTATCTGCAATTTCCAGTTTGTATTTTTCTGCCCATGAGGTTAAATTTTTGATTACTTCCTCTAATTATTCTCATTCACTTATTAAGGCTAGGTAATCTGCATATGCAAAACATCCTGCATATATTTCTTGTGTTCATCCCTCTTCGTTTTTAAAGTCTATCGTAATTACTAGCTTTTAATCTTCCAAGCTATGGAGAAGTCTTTCTATTATTAAGTTAAATAATCTTGGCGACGTTATGCTTCCCTGTTTTAGTCCTTTATTTGTCGCGAATGATTTTGCTATTTATTCATTGATTTTAAGTTTAATTTCTTCTTCACAGTAGAAGTTTGCTAGGAGTTTAATTATCTATTCCGGTACTTTTAGATAGTTTAGGATTTATCATATATCTTTTCTTTGCACCGAGTCGTACGCTTTTTGATATCAACAAATATTACGAAAACATCTTTTTTGTTCCGTATTGATCATTCCTATATTATTCTTAGGTTGAAAATTTATAGTGAGCATGATTTTCCTTTTTTAAAGCCATATTAATATTCGCTTTCATCATTATGCAGATATCCTTATAGTTACTAGAAAATTCATGCATCTACTATTTTTAAAGCATGATTCAGTAAAGAGATTGGTCTATAATTCATCGGGCTCATCTGTCCTCCTTTTTTGTATATTAATATTATGTATTATTATTTCATCTCTTAAGGTATTACTCCCTCTTAAATTATCTTAACTATCATTTTACATGTTACTTCTGTTAGTTTTTTCCCGCCTACTAATATTGTACCTACTTGTATTTCATCAGTTCCTGCTGCTTTTCATTTCGCCAATTAGTTGACGATTTCTCAAATTTCATATTCGTTTACCACTATTAATCTCTTGTTTAAGAATTTAGTTGGCTACGTATTATTGCCATCTTCATACAGTTTCTACCATTCATCCCAGAAAGTATTAACATCTTCTTTTAATAAGGGTACTCATTAATTATTTTTTCTATTAAGTAAGCTTTTTAGTTTCTTCCACATATCTATTAGACTTCCTTTATTTACATTGTCCATAAATAGGTTTAGTTAGTTTCTTTTATCTTTTTTTCTTGATTAAATGTATTCTTATCTTACTCTTTGGTATTCTCAATTTATTGATTTTCATTTATTTGTTCTCTGTTCTTTACTCTTTATTTTAATTGTTTACTGCATTTTCTAAAGATTTTATTACACTATTTTGTTGTTTCTGAATATTTATATATCCTAGAGTTTTATGTTTTGAATTTTCCACATACTATTTAAACTCCTTCTTATATCTTTTTCTTTCATCATTTATAAGTCTATGTGCCGTTTAGGTTATCAATTTCTTCTTCTTAGAGATTTTCTTGTATAAATCTTTCAAATTTTTCTTATATCTCTTTTTTCTTTAATAGTAGGTAGTTTATTTTTGCTATCTTTTATGGCTTTCTTACTTCTTTACCAATCATAAATAAATTTGATTATAGAGCGCGTAGCACTCTCGTTGGTGTGCAGCTCTTTAAAAAAAAGTTTCATACTGACAAGAATGTTTGTTACTGATAAAATTATCAGATACTGATAAATCTTGTTCAATACTGATATAATTTAAGAATACTCGTAATCTTTAATACTTGCTGGAGGTCCAAGGACATGGCAGGATTGTGTCTCATTGCATCGCCAAAGCAGAGGACGACATGTGTCAATTATGGGTACATAAATTCCCCGCCTCTGATGAAGCTTGCAATATTATTTCTTTTTCGTTCCAGAATTAAATCCAAGTTAAGCCAGTGCCGAAGGTCTAAGAATCTTATGTCTCGAGGCCAAACCAAAGCAGAGGAAGACATAAAGTCGATTATGGGTACTTAACTTCCCCAACCTCTGATGAAGACGACCTTGTTGTTCACCTTCGAACAACTATGGCGGTTTTAAAATATAAAAATATAATATTTTAGTTATCATTATAGATAGAAATTTATATTATAAAAATTTACTAAATAAAAAGAAAGTTTAGATAATTAAGCAAACAAAGGAATATTTTTAATTAATTATTTCTAATTTAATACTTATCTTTGCAATATTTGCAAAAAATAATTGATTTTTTTTAGATATAATTAAAAAATTAATAAAATCACATTTTAAAGGGCTTATAACTTCAAATATTTCATCAAAAAGATTAATGAAAAAAATAAAAGGGAAAAATGACTAAACAAGAATAAAAGCTTAGGCTAAAAAATTAAATTAAATAAATTGAAAATTAATATAAAATATTCAAATATAATAACTTCATATATTTAAACAGTTTATATCATTTAATTTAATTTATTTTAATTTAGATCTAATTAATAAAATAGTTAAACTGGAAATTAATTATCTTATTTTTATGTTTATAAATAATTTTAAACAATAAAAATAAAAATAACTATTCATTTTGGTTTCAAGAAATTCCGTTTAGCTTGATAACTATTTTCAATTATAATTTTTGCAATCTTTACTTAGATAAATTTTTATAAATACTTGAAAACATAATTTTCCATTTTTCTAGCTTTATGAAAAATTATTATCAAATTAGGCAAAAATTATAAAAGAGGTTATTATAGATAAGCCAACAAAACTAAGTTCATTTTAAAAATAGTTAAATAAAAATCGATTATCATTTAAATTATCTCTATAAAATGATCATTGAATAAAACTATTAAGTATATTAAGATTATCACTAAAGAAGAAAAAAATTATTTTAGGCATTAAGAAATTTTTTAAATTAGAATTTAAGGTTCTTCTCATATACTATCAAATAAAACATTATATAATTATCACTTAAAATAATTCTTAGCATTTTTAGTTTTAAAGCTAACATCAACATAATCTAAGATTTATCAAAAACCCTAAGCTTATAATTTACACGCTAAATGAGCCAACAATAATTTATGAATAAAAAATAAGTTTTTATTTTTCTAAGACTTATATTATAATGTATTAATTAGACTATCTTGGCTAGTAAATAAATCCTAGATTATTATGCAACTTTAATTTCTATACATAGCACTATTAGAATATTTTCTAATATCATTTTTTTCCATTTTAAAGCTAAATTATATTTCTATTTCTTTATTTAATAATTTTTTTCTTTAGTATTTTTATTTAAGAGTTAAGGTTTAAGTTCACAAGATATTCCAAAAAAAAAATCTTAAAACCTGTTTTATTATATAAATAAAATGGGAAGCTTGTGCACGAGGCAAAAAGCTTAAGAATAGCCAAATTTATAGAATATAAATAAACTTCCATGAAATATATAGGAAACATATACAATTATCTAGTATAATGACTCCTAACTAAATTCATATTATTTAGCCTCTAAAACTTAGCAATCACAAAAAATTAATTGCAAGCAAGATTACAATCATTCTTTCAATTTATAGCTTGCTGATAATACTTTCATTTTATCAGGCGGAAAATTCGAAAATCAGGAAATTTAAGGAAAATCATGAATTTATATCACTTAAGATTAGCTTTTAAGATCTAGTATGGATATTCCAAAATTTTATCATAGAACCATTGCAGACTAAAAAAGCGAAAATGTATTTATAATAGGAGGATATTGAAAAAATCAAACACTTAACTAATGCTAAGTCTGGGAAGCTTAGAGTAAAGTCTTCAAAAATATAGCATAACTTCCTAAAAAAACATGTAATCATGGAATTACCTTAAAAGAAAATTAATTGGAAGTGTTTGGAGGATAACATGATGATTTAGAATCAGACATTATTTAATAATACGATGTTGTCAAAGACTGGTGGGTCTATAAAAAAATTCATTTACCCATCAAATGCTGTCCCTGTATTGGATAGGTAAGAAATACAAATCTTATATTTGATTCAAATTAACTCAATGGAACTTATGTTTACGATGGAAAAGGGATGAATTAGCATGGAGAAGAATGGCCTTAAAGTGAGCCTTTTTGGTACTTGCCTTGCATTTACAAAGACGATATTTTTATGTATCATTTTTCAAAAGAATAGAATGATTACAACATCTTTACTTATGACTTCGGCTATGGAATTTGGAATAAGTATAATGATCTTCAATAACAATTAACTTTTATTATATCTTAAAACAATAATTAATAATATCCTTACATTTTAATTCTTAAAAGGCTTTATAAGCATCTTATTACTAAAAGATTTCCTTATTTACGTATACTACTATTTATTAGAATTATAAGCAGCTGCTTTTTTAACAGCCTTATACTGTTGTTGCCTTATACTTATAATCAGCTCTCTTCTACTACAATAATTTTAACTAATTCTTAGACAAAGAAAGATAGCATATAAAAAGGATAATTAACTAAGTTTTAGTAGCAAATAACTAATTTAAATTTAAATAACTTAGTAGATACTAAATAAGATTAAGACAGCATTAGGATGACTATTAAAATATAGGAATTAAATAACTTAAGATATGATTTAATTAATTATTCTAGATTCAAACTTTAAATTAAAGATAGAATAAGACAATTAAAATCCATTTTTATTTGATATCACACACTTTTAAGCTTGGAACATAGAAGAGTAATAGCATTTTGAACTTATTCACGTTCTACAACTACTTTCTGCTTTTTGTTTATCTTTTCTTTTGAAGCCAAAACATGTGCCTTTATTTATTTTTGATTTAGATTTGGAAATGTTTCTTTGAGTTTCCACCATAATACTCTACTACATACTTTGTATTTGCTCACTAGATTTTCGAGCTAAATCTATTGTCCATAGTTCAAAGGACTTTCCAAAGCTGGTTTAATCACTTATTACCATCTAGCTTTCACTTATTTGGAAGATCGGCACTTTTTCTTATGAAACCTAGTGTTTAGTTCCTCTGCTAATTAAACCCAATGAATCCTAGGATCTGAAAGAAGGATTTCATGAATAATTCTATCTTCCTCAGGTTCCCATTCAAGTCTATTACGAGTCTTCTTAATTACTTAAGCTTCGCTTTCACCCTCTTAATTTACCCTTAAATCTTTCATATTTTAAAAACCTTTATAAATATCCTTTTAACTCACTACCGTTGAAAAATTAAACCCTTAAATTACATTTTACGGTTATTTCTAATCGTACAATTTCAAGAAAAAAGTAAACTAAGTAATAATTAAGCAAGCATTTGATAAAGAAACTCATTACTCTAAATAATATTTTAGTATTTAGACTTCTAAATCTTTAAATCAGATTATTCTCTCATGGTCAGATAATTAACTTATCTTAATGCATCTATTTTCATATTTTATCAAGCTTATCTATCTTATTATATAGATTACTGAAATCCTTTGAATATCATATATCATATAGCTTTGCTTAATAGATCCTAAACATTACCTTGCTTTACTTAAATAAACTGACTTAATTAGGTTAAATTTTCCACTAAATACCTACAAAATTTTCCCTACTAAGTAAGTGAATATTAAATCAATTTTAAGGATAATACTATAAATAATAGATCTTTAAACTAGAGAACTAGCTTTAAATCTCTTTTTTAATTAAGTCTAATATTCCAAGTGTAATATAATTTTTCATTTAAACTTAAAATCTAAACAGATTATTAAATCCCTTTAAAATTCCTTGATTTATAATCAATATCTAGATTATTAAACCCTTTGACTTAAATGTACTATATTATAATTATTATTTATCAAGGAATTATTTCTTATTATTAGTCTTCTTAATTGTTTCTTAATAGAGTGTATTTAATATTAGTTTTTAAATAGATGAGCTATCTACGCTTGGCTGCTTTAGTTTGTTTATAAGTTTAGGAGTAGTTTTTATACGGATAAGTCCATCTTACTTATACTAAATAGCTTATTTGCTGTGGAAACTTTTAGCTATTTTTGGTGATTTTCCTTTATGCTTCCTATGAAGTTATTATCTTTGAAATTTTACGCTCAACTTTAATAATTGATAAATTAAAAAATTCTGAAATCAGAATTTGTAAAATAAAATTAGAGCAAAGAAAGTGATAAGAAAGAATCATTTATTGAGATCTAGTATATTAAAATAGGGATTTAATTAATCTAAACTAGATGCGATGCATTGAGGCTAGATTATAAAATATAAATAACGTTTAGAATCAAGGCATAAATAAGATATAATTGGTATTCTAAGAAATCTCTTTAGAATTAGAATTCTTTTAATTAATATATCATCATTAAACTAATATTATAAATCCTAATATCTCTAATTATAGACCTATTTTTTATCTATTTATCTCTATACTAAGCAAACTTAAATCAAAGAGACATAAAAGTATTAATTATCTCCAACCATTGGAGTAGAGTTTTAAACTAAGGTATAGATCATTAGTTAAATAATCCATATATTTGATGAAATTTTAAGAAGAAACTATGGAAAATAAAATTTAAAGGTTATGTAGTAGTTACTTAAACTTAATCTTTAATTATGCATTTGGTTTTAATAGAAAAAGGCTTATATAAATATAAATGTACTAAGCTTCAAAGATATTATAGTTTTAAATTAATAAACTTAAGCTATCTTTTGGTTTCTCATGAGATAATAGTCCTTCTTACTATTAATAGATTTATAAATTTTACACAATATAAGAGGCATAAACTCTTATATTAATGAGCATTATAACTAGACTAAATATAAAATTAAGATAATAAAATAAGATTAGATGGCTATTAGTTAGATTTATAAGTATCCTATTCAAATATAATCTAGATATTCATAATAAACGAAAAAATAATAATAAATAAATGTATGAAATGATAAGCTATCTAAAATAAATAATCACTTTGATTTAGATTCGCATTGTAACCTAGCATCTCAAAATAAATTAACCAGGAAATTATTTTTATTTGCCTATTTTATAAATAAATATAGTAATCATTGTAATATTTTAGTAGAAGCTTGAGACTTATTTTCTTATTTCAATTTATTCAAACAGCCTACTTAAGTTTAAAAAAGTAATAAGCTTTTTAGATAATTTTGAAATACGATACTCTTAGGTATGTAAATTAAAAAAGAATATTAATTTACAAGTATTTAATTTAATTAGAATGAATAAAATATCCTTGAGATAAATAAAGCAATTCAGTATTACATTCATACATTTTATTTCTATATATTGGCATATCTAGATGTCTTTAACTATAAGCTAAATAAAGTGAATATTAATTATTTTCCTAGTCTTTATAGAATATCTATTCTAGTTCCTCTAAATAGAAAAATTTTAAATTTATCCTTTGGTTTATTTTGAAAATAAAGAGGGAAATAAAGAAGAATTATATAAATTCTACCTATAGCAATTTATGATAATTATGATTTAAGTTAATTTGGATGTTCATATAAATCATATTAGAGCATTATAAAATAATCTAGATAAGCGATAGAAACAAATCTCTATTACATTTATAATTAAAAAGATATATTAAAAGCATTCCAATGTTTAGTTAAACAATAAGCATGCTTTTAATATCTAAATTAAAAAAGCGATGATTAAGTATAATCTTTATTAAGCGAAAGATTTTAATTATTTTAGATTTATTTCCAAAATACTAAATATAATCTTAGCACTCATATATAAAAAGGCAAAGCATTAATTTTAAATAGCCTTAGGATTATTTTTCTCAAATTAATTAAAGCTATTAATTATATATTTATTACCTTTCTTTTCAGCTAAATAATACAATAAAACTCTATCCTTATTAACTCTTAAATTTAATTTAATAAATAATTAAAGAGATTTAAATCTTTGACTCCTTATAAAGCTTTTTAAAGGTGTAATGTAAAAATATTAAAGGGATATACGAAGAAAAGTGATAATACCTTTAATTATAAAGAACCATAAACTAAAATCTAAGGCGTGCATTTATAATATAAATAGGAGAATTATGAAAGGTTTTATAATGAAATGTATATTAATTTATACAAAGTTTAAACTTATAAAATAATCATTAAAATGGCAGATAAAATAACCATCATTTTAGTGAATACAAATGAACAATTTGTTTTGGCTACTCCTTAAAATTACGAGGAGTTAGTGAAACTTATTTATGAGTATAAAAAAAACGAATTTGAACTTTGGTACTTTGCTAGTCCTAAGACTCAGGATACTAGAATTGATATTTTAAATAACCAATCTTATGAAAAAGCACTTTAGAAGATTTAGTCTAATCTAATCATTTATGTAAAAGATATTATTACTTAGTTTAGTTACAAAAACTTTATCCCAGATAATTAATACCCTATAGCCAATTAGTTATCCCAGAAAAATTAAATTTTTTATAATCAAAATGGTTCAGCAACTTAAGAACTTATTCCTTAGCAAAGATAAGAGGGTATAGTAAGAAGATCTACTTTTTCATAAGAAAAAAGTTAATCTAATGATAGCCAAGCGATGTAAAATAAGAAATAGAATAATATAGATTAATTAATTTAAGAAGTAACTTTAGTTATAAAAGATTAAATCTAATCTTCAATTAACGACCGAACTTTTATTAATAATTTAGCAAAATAAATTGTAGATCAAAGAAAATAATAACCTGTGATATTGATAGAAAAAGCAGAGTATGAAGCTGAAATAATAAATATCATAGATAATTCCATCCAGCCTGTTATAGTAGGAGATAGCTTTTCATTTAAAATTGAAATAAAAAACACAGGTAGAAAATAGTGGGGACCTGGCTAGGCCTAAGTAAAAGTTAAACAATATCAGGGATAGATATTTATTATTAAATAGACAGTAGTTCCTTAGTAGTAGATATAATTAGTTATATAAAACCTTTGAGCACCACAGATTGCAGTAGAACGATTTTAAGAAGAAGAAATAAAGCTTTAATTCTCTTTTTGTGTTGATATATCTGGCAAAGAAATAAGTAGTAGTATAGAAAAACTGGTTAAATTCTACCAACCTTAAGTAATCTTGATGCAAAATTAGATCTTTGCTTAAAATTAAAATTTTTAATTGAATTTCTAAAACAAGAGTAATTATGATTGGCCTAAAAATGTTTAGCTAGCCAACATTGAAACTTAAAGTTATTTAAGCGTGGAGCAAGTAAAAGCTCAACAAAATTTCAATGTGATTATTAATGTTTCAAACAGAAATCAAGGGAAATAAATATGCAAATTCAGATTCATGAATAATAGACTATATTTCGGGCCTCTTTTCGATGTATAATTATACATACAATAGTAAAACTAGAATTAACACGCTGCAACATTTCCTTAGTAACTAGTTATATAATACGGCATTAACATAAATTTAGCTTAAATAGTAGAGGCTGTTTGCAATGTTGATAAAAGATTATATTCTAAAATTTAAGATGTAGTAGAAATTGTAAAACGAAAGAGAACAATTTAACAGGAAGATTTAAACGAGCTAATGAAAAATCTTTAATAGCACTAACTTTATTAAAACTTTTAAATTATTTACTACTATCATTTTAAACTACTTTCATATCTTTTCTATTTTCACTTATGAATGGTTTTCTTATATCAATATGTTTGAAGCTATTCTGCTATATAATATACAGAAGCCTATTATATAATAAACCCATTTGATTAATAGTAGGAATAAAGGCTACTATTATAATAGATTATATACTTAATTAAATAGACAAGGTAATTTCTCATTATAACTCATTAATTCAAATTGTATAGTTACAATTAATTATTTATAGCAGGTGGATGGGATATTAATTAAGATATATCACTATTTTATAATAAAAAGGATGAAAAATTAATTTAGTGAGTATTCTAATAGAGGTATTAAGATATTTTAAATTAACTAAAATAATAGCTTATATGAATCATACTATGACTCTAACTAAAATAAACCAAGGAAGACTCTATTTAATGAAATATGTTCATATGGTTTAGCTTAAGTCTTAAAGATAGTCGTAGATTAAAAATGTTTAAATTAAGTTATTATTAAAGGCTTTACTTTAATTGTAGGCTTTAAGTTTATTTTAAAATTTTGACGTTCTTATATTTATTTAAAAGGTAGAAAAGCTTAAATCTTCCTAGTATGTCTTAGGTAATTTATTTCAAATTGTAACATATTTAGAAAAAAATAAAGGAGAATAATAGTAAGAAGAGTTTTAATATACAAGCAAGCAAATAGATCTTTTTAAGATGCTTTAATTATAAAGAAATAAAGAAAACTAGAGTCAAAAGTTTAAATAACTAGATAATTTATAAGGAATAAATTCATATTATAACTCCTTTGACTTATGTAACCAGCATCATTGAAATATAAATAGCTTATTAATTTTCTTGTAAAGCTTAAATAATTTAACTATTTTTAAGCTAGCTATATTTATCTTATTCCCTAACTTTATTTAATCATTAAGAAACATTAATTTTAAGATTTCATTCAAGTAGAAACTTTTTTATTAATTAGACTAATGAAATTTTAAAAGCTGGTGCTTATTATTTTAGTTATAAGATTATATTTAATTTGAATTTATTAAAAATTCCTATAATTAAGCAAACTCCTAAATAAGGTTATCAATAGATATTAATAGATTTAAATAATAACTATTAATTATTATATACTTGCTCCCTTTAGATTTAGATTTATTCTTATCCATTTCAGGTAAATTCTTTTAAAATAAATAGGTATTAAGCATTCATAATCTTAGTCGATATTTTAAATAAGCCAAATATTCCATAAATATTGCTATTGTTTAAATAAATTTAGGTTAAAAGTAGATAAGCTTTTCAAAATAATAAAGTATATAGTTATTATTTAAATATAGCTAACAAATAGTAGATTTAAATTAAATAAGTATAGCTTTATTATTATTTTCTAGCAATAATGCTTTAGCTCTATGATATAGCTAGCTTACTATATCTCTAAGATTGTATATTTATTGGTAATAATTAGCTAATATCTTAGAGCATATGTCTTTATACAATTTTTATTTAGTTATAGCTATTAATTTCCATAATGCTTTTAAATAATTTAACTATATACATTTTTTAATTCTTTTAAATAAGAGAGAAAGATAACTATTATTAATAAAAAGGATTTAGGTTACTTATGAAGAATAAAGCTAGGTAGATATTATGTAAATAGGTAACATTTATAAAGAAGGAAAAGATAATAGTTATAGCTTAATTACTATATTTATTAAACTAAAAGTTATAAAATCCTTCAATTAAGCACTATTAAGAAATAATTCCTTGATACTAGAACTACTTAGGATTAAATTAAATTTTAGCTTTTGTTCAATCTTTTTGAATGTCTTAATATAAGAAAATGTGATATAATACTTATAAAGAACTTATTAATTAAATAAAGGCAAGCATTGCTTGATATTAGAAAATGTTAAAGATAAAGTTAAAGGGTTTAGTTAGTTTATTATTGATATGAGTAGAGGGAATAGGCTTAATTAGTAGTTATTGATTATAAGGGAAATTATTTTAATTTAATGTATAAATTATAGAGTAAAATGCTATAAGTTTCATTCCTTTAACACTCTTCCATCAGCCAAACTTTTCATTTTTTCTTTCTGAATCAACCTTAAACTTCGTTGCAGAGGTAAATAATCCACCTTATTCTCCTGAATCTAGTCGTGAATATACTTCTCAAGAGCTGAATACTTGTATTTAGACTTTTGCTCTAGATATAGTTTTAGTCAGCAGTAAAAATAAATATTATGCTCATCATTGATGTGATTCCTGAATGAATAGTCTAGCTTTTCGAATTTTTCCTTAGAAATATTGCAAACGAAGCAGAAATTATTCTAAAAGGATTATTTAACTTCTTACTACTTTCTCATCTCAGCAAAAGTATCGATTATAATACCAGTGACAATAGCTGTTATTATCAAATTGATAAACAAGACATAACTGAAATTTAATACTTCAGCCCAACCATCAACAGGTCCGTCTTAGTTTCAAATTGGATGAGCCATAAGCCCGTAGTCTAAATGCATTCTAAAGCATTTGAATAAAGTTGAGCAGTCCATTTTTCCTTCTAGAGAGTATTCGTTTCTAAAGTGAGAGAATACTACTATTGCAAACCAGTAAATCATGATCACGCATAGAATAACGGTATACATTAATTTGTTGAATTGCATCGTAATAGAATCAAAAACTAGTTTCATAGTAGGAGATTCATACATGAGAGTTATTAGAGTTAAAGCGAAAAATCTATGATGCCATATTCCAAGGAAGGAAACCATCATAATCATAAACTTATACCACATATCTTTGTCAGCCAGTTAGAATTCCTTTTCAACTTTTAATGCATGTAAAGTTCTAACCGTCAAATGATTTAAAAAGTAAAGAACTGAAATTATTGCATAAGACATTCCTAAGACATACACAACATACTTAATCTCGTTATATCTTACTGTTTCGTCTTGATCGTCCTCACCACTCTTATAATTGATCATTACTAAAAAATTAATAATAAGACTAAAGCAAATAAGGAAGATGTTGGGATTTATTTTTTGCAAAACTATTAAGTTGTAGTTTATCTTATAAAACAAGTTCTTTTTACTTGTCATATACAATTTCTCCTACCATTTCAGCTACATGTTCAATTTCTTGGTGGCAAAATCATAATCATGAACTTTTAAATCTTAGTTAGAATAGTCTATTTTATCTAAAAACATGTTTCTTATTTCCTGTATATAGTGATTTTTCCAAAATGTTTTTATTAGCTCAGGCTGCTAAAAATATAATGCTGTGATTTAGTTATTTTAGTCCAATACTTCTACCCTGCATATGTTATAGTCTTGCAAGACTTTATACAAATGTACGTTCTTAGCTTGAAACTCTTCTATTTAAGATATTAGCTCTTAATTCTGGTAGCATGTATCCTAAAATTTTAAGAGAAAGATATAATATTGCTCAATCAAGTCTATATTGTTATTGAAGAGATGCTACTCCAGATTTGCAAAAATCATTTTGAAGGAAATGTTTTCACAAATGTTCTTCTGCACTATGTCTTATTCCATTGAGCAGCCTTCTAGAAGGTTATTTAAGAGGAAGATTATATAATACTCAAGTTTTTGTATGTGTTGAATGTTAACTTCACAGTCCTGGTTTTCTTCTTTTATGTCTTATAAAGTTAAGTGCTAAAATTATCCAAAAGCCTGTGCTTTAGAAATTAGATTTTATAAGCTTCTTTTGCTGTTGCCAAAATAGAAATAATTACTAGTTTCTAATTCTTAACCTGTACTATTTATTTGCTTCTTATCAATAAACCATTACGATTCTTAAGGATTATACGAAAATCTATCTATAGAACTTTCTTCGAAGCGCCCTGAGAAAGTTAACTTGGTAGCTTGCTTGCTTTCTTAAATTTAAACCTTTTATTACAGAGATCCAATATATTTTAGCAAGTGACTAATTATTAAGACAGACTACTATTAAAGAATAATCTCCTTGTTTTATTAATTTGGCCCATAAGTTAGTTGAGAGAGTGTTCTAAATATTTAAATTAAGTGGAATATTTCTTTTGTATTTGGTGCTTTTTTTATCGATAGTCAATCTATTATTCCAAATTATTGGAAGTCATGGAATCCATATTGGAGTAGCCAGTTTTTATCTTGACTAATATTGATGTAGACAAGGTATTTTTAGAAGTAGTTGAAATAGTATTTCAGTTAGAAGCTTACTTCCTAAACCATGTTGACAGTACTTTTTGATTATTAATCACGTAGGAAATCTTATGTCCAGTTGTTGTTTAGACAAAAATTCATTAGAAAGATCAAAATGGTCTAGCTTATTTAAAATATGATAGTATCGCTTGGATTATCGTATGAAATTCTCGCTAAATGCATTAGTTGTTAGATTCTTGTAAAGAACAGTCTTCCTATGGTCTAATTCTTATTACAGTAGGCAAAGAATTGCATCATGCTTTTCTGAACTTAGTTATTACCGTATGAAGTTAAACAATTTGAAAGCTCGAACACTGACTAAAGTTACCTTTTGTCTTCCTCACTTAGTTAGAACCAATCGTTTTTGTAATGGGATATTTTTTCTATTATAAACTCAATCAACTTCAAATTAGATAAGTCATTTTGCATTTAAATTAGATTTTAAGGGACTTAAAATTGCAATTCTACTGTACTTGTATTTCTCGATTTAGCTTGAGCGCCTTTTTATACTAGTAAAGAGCTTAAAGCTTTTAGTCATAGAGTTAATGAATTTCCCTCGATATTTCTCATCTACTTAATAGCATTCTAAAGTATTTCCAGGCCTTTACTTCCTGGAGCAGGATGTTGCACAATTTTGCTGAATTCAATTGCGATTTTAGAGAACTAAATAGACTTTGTACTTATAAGTGGGACTAAGGGTATTTGAGTTGCTGTTTATTACTCATTTTCTACCTTATAAGTATCATAAATAAATTAATTGCTATAAGTATTGTTTAGTAACTTAAGGAAAGAAATGAATTCAGGAAAGCAAGATCTCATTTCCAGTTCATCTATTAAAATTTATCTTTAATTCACTATTTCTTAGGCTTTCTTATCATCTTATTCAAACTTTAAAGATTATATCTTCTTAAAGAAAGCCTTCTTCCATATATCGAACATCTAGGGGAATAATTTAGATACCAAGAAATATTTGAAATTGATCTGGTTTTATTTTCATATTTATGGATGAATTTTAACCATAAAGTCAAGCTCAAGCAAACTTTGATTAATTATCTTATTGATGCTTTATACTTGCTTTGCATTCACTAAATTCTTTTAATAAAATCTAGGATTTTCACATATCGTTTGGAAGAACCCCAATAAAGTAGTTCTCTTACTTTTTAGATAGTTAGAGATTGTAGAGCTTTATAATTAGATTATCTGACTAACAATCTCCTGAACTAATTTCAAAATCTAACTTTATTCTTAAGGGCTCCTTTCTACATTCTCTATCTCTCTTGATTTGAGGAGTTAAGTTAAGAAAGGAAGAATAACTTAGAAAGTACAGTAAGTCATTGACTGTTCCTTAGCATAGAGAGATTCCATTAAGATTTAATCTTGATGGTCATTCTTGCTAGGCTATTACATAATAAGTAAATCCCTACTTGATGAAGAGCTAAACTCTTAGTTGTAGTATCTTTTATTAATCACATACACAATCTCCTGGTAATTTTAGGTTGTTTAGTTTATTATTTGTATAAACTCTTCTAATAGACTTAAGAACTGAGATTGAGAAAAGAACTGAGCTTTGCTTATTTTAAGATCGAGATATCCATTAAAGAATATAGCATGGAATAGATTTATATAGCAATACTTTAAAGTAATTTAGTCTTACTAGCTAAAAACTATGCTTAGTAGCTATTGGAATTAAAATATTTCGCTATAATATTTTATGTTCAGTTCATTTTCTAAACATAGAGAGCTTATTAAATTAATCATTTCTATATGAACTTACAGTTATTTTTCATCTAGTTTTTGGAGTTTCTTTATATCAAATTGGCTATTCTAAATGAGAGTTAGATAATACCACATCTACTAGGAAATATTCTTCAAGCTTTCTGCTATTTACTACTATCTTTTCTTTCTATTTTATACATCTCCAGAAGCCAGGACTTTTAATAGGCGCAGCATAAGAACGATACCTTAAGTCTCTTTTTCTATTGATCTAACATTCTCAAAATATTTAGCAAAGGCTTTTATTTGGTTAGAGTTAATGAGTTTATTCGCTTTTAAACTATCAGTAGTTAGAATAATAAGCAGTTAGATGACTTCGTCTCTTATTTCATCAAACTCCATACATTTGAAAAAAAAGTTAAAGGCATTTTAGGAAATGAAGTATTCTTTATTCACTGAGTTTATTGAGAAATAACCTAAAAACTAAAAGCAAAGCTTGAAAATCTATGCTTGTGTCTCATTTTATAGGTATTTGTATACATCTTATGTCTGTAGCTTCAGAAATAGAAACTCATACACATTTTACTAAACATTAGCTACTCTTAATCAGAATTAGTTGATGTGCTCTATTTAAATATCTCATTGCTACTTCAAAGAAGCTGGACTAGGCTTGCCTAAATTTATTCTCTGTACGCACATTTCACTAAGACCTAAGTTTTTAACTCCAATAAAGCATTCTTTTATTCCTTGTAAAATTTCTTAGTCATTTGATAGTCTTAAAGGAGATGTGTAATATACAAATTTTTGCTTTAATCTTAGAACTGCATAATAGGTAGCTAAGTCTTCATAATCCATGAATAATGCAGCATTTCTAAAGTGAATTGCTATTTTATGGGTTTGACTGAAAAAATTGCTATGCAAATCTAAGGCATCTCTTTATAGATCGATAGAGCCTGTAAGAAGTAAGCTATGGAAAATTTTTGTTGAGTTCAACTATTCCAGCGAGCACAATTAACGCAACTGGTTATCATTTAATCCCAAATTCTACAATAAGTTACTCAAGAGTTCTATTGATTGCTCTTCTGTAACTTCATAGAATTTCTAGTAAGAAGTTTCATTAACAATCGTACTTTGCTACCTGCTTGGCTGAGCTTCTCCTAATTAAATTAAGTTATAGTTTTAGGAAGCCCATCTCTTTATGAAAGGTTTAAAAATAATCCATATTTTTTAGCAGTTCTCTATAGCTTAAATTTCTAATATCACATTCTATATTTATATAGCAGCTTTGATGAAAGCATTCATTTCAGAATGTTTACTGTTTCATGATTAATTGACTATGAATTCAAAACCTTAGATCTAGTTGACTATCAGTTCTTTAAACTGCTCTAATAGAGCTGATTAGGCTTTCTCTTCTTTATTAATTGGACTTGTCTTAGGAGTATTATTTTTATGAGCCTAAACATTTTAAACTACTTCTTATATATAATTGTTATAGTTTAAATCAAAAAATCCTCTCAGAATAAGTGTTTTTATTAGATTCAGGTAGCTCACATTTAGTTCAAATTCTTCAGGCTTCTATTTGGAATGAAAATTGATATTCTGCATATGTTAGAATAGAAGCTTGATAAGTTGCAGTCTTCTATTCAAGATAAGCTAAAGGTTGCTTAGCTTTTTCTAATCCTTTAGAATTGAAGCAGTGTCTGTTATTGGTGAATCCTCTGTGAAGTAGTCTAAGACAAATAGCTTCTATCTCTCTATTTCTTCTATTTACTTATATTCATCAGTGAATATTAAGTTTAAAGTCAGCTTGTCTATTTTGTTACAGGTATAATGGTTTACGTAAACCTCAATGAGCAGTTGAAGAAACTATGTTTTAGCCGAGCTTGGAATTAAGGGCTGTTGCAAGCAGTAATAAATGAATTCAGGAGAGATTAAATAAGAAATCACTTTTTATCCTTCTATGAAGCCATCTTTACATATATTTTTGAACAAGGTTAGTTAGCTTTCGAAATACTCTATTTTGCTTTTATTTTATGAGTTATAAAACTCTTAAATAAGTATTATCTTAGAATAATCCTCCTATTGCTTCTTCTCGTATTAAAAATCTTTATAGGGAGGCCTTTGCTTGTGAAATCTAGAAGTATTAATGTAGTATTCACTGTCTTAATTTACTATTTCGAAGCAGAAGCTAGATCTTTTAGGGTCGAAATTTGGCTGATTACCTGCATAAAGTTCTAAAACAAAGCTTTACAACATTTAATCTCCTTTGTTACCCATAACGATAAGATCGCTAATTATATTAAGCAATTTGCAAGGGTATATATTTGTCTAGTCTACCTAATCTAGCTCCAAGTCTATTTGCTAAATGATATCTTCTATTTGCTAAAATGTAATTAAATCGTCTATTTGATAGTAACTATCTATATTTTGAAGTAGATCCTTTAAGCAATTTTCTATTTTATACTTTGCTGTTTAAATAATCAAGCTCAATCCTTTCAACTGTAACAAAATTCTAATATTTTTGGAATTAGATTTGAACATTAAGGAGAAATAGATATTACATAGCTCGAAAATTCTTACTTATTCTTACACTAGATTTTCTTACTCATTCTTCATTTCTTTAATCTCATATAGCTGATCCTTATATTAATTCAAATGCCTCTCTCATAATATTTTCATTATATAGTAGACTATTTCATTAACGTAGCAATGTCTATATAACTTCTCCGTTTTTTATTTTGTGCTCACTTTCTTATATTCTTGCTAGATATCTTGGAATCCTTTTCACTTTTGATTTGTTAAAGCTTTTAGGAGTTAAATTAGAGCTCTTTATACTAATTTTAGTCTTTAGATTTCCTATTGCTGCTCATTTTTAAGATCATTAATAAAGCTCAGTAGAACAGCTATTTAGTTTTGAGCTGATAATTCTTTCTTAGGCTTGTAAGGAATGAACTAAAAGCAGTGCTCTATTGAATATTGTTTCGTTGCTTTTAATTACTTCTCTTTGTTAAAGCACTAGCTAAGGTTAGATTGCTACTCAAAATCCTACATTTAGAAAGAAGAGGAAGAAGTTATTTTCCTACCAAAGCTTCATAAAGATAGTCTTTGCTTATTGAAATTATCTTATTCAAGGTCTTCTTCTTATTCTTATTCTGACCCCTTTTGCTAACAGATGATGAGATTTGACCAAGCATGCTTGATAATAACATTTTAAAAATACTTCACATATTTCTAATCAGCTTCTTTCAAGTTTATTGAGTAAAGTATAAAGTCACATTGCTTGTCTTTTGTGTTAGTTAAGCTTAAAGTAGAATTATTGTTTAATTTCAGATATCCACCTGTAACGAAATGCTTGAATCTCACTAGCTGCTAGCCTTCAATCACATGAGTTCCATCAAAAATATTTTCTTTCTCTAACTCCCAAATTCCTCTTATATTATCATTATACTTGTTTTCAACTATCGAATTCCTAAACTTTAGAATAAGCTTTTAAGTAGATAATCCTTTTTATTCAAGCTGCTCCAAAATCGTTTGTACAGCATTTTGCTCATCTTAAAAGTTTAGATTTTCTAGCTTTATTTCCATTAGACTTGAAGTTGAAACGTGATGAAGTTTAACCAGATCAGCTGATTTGAGAACGAGGAAGTTTTCTTGTAAGTTATATATCAGTTAAGGCTGATAGAAAAGTTATATCTGCCAAGCATATTTAATAGAGGTTATAAGGTAAAATTATTATTCTTTGGAGTCAAAATTAAGATATTGCTTGTTATAAACAGATTTCAGGTACATATCATCTTAGTAAACTACTAAATCTCCATCCACTCTTATCTTACTTAAGGGACATATAGTTCAGACGCAAGTCTTATTAAGTTCCTATTTTAATCTTACTGAATTATTCTATCCTAGTGCTTTATCTACTTATTTGCTTACTGCTAAATATTGACCTGTCAGTCTATGCTTTAGCATAATATTCCAACCATACCTAACATCATTTCGTTTGCTATCAAAGTTGATGATTGCAAACAAGCATCTTTAATAAAAATCCTAAAATTCACTAAAGTTCTAGTTCACAGTTTAATAGAGAGTGGGGTATATTTTATGGTATTAAGGGTTAGAAATTTTGCAAGAAGAGCCAAGGTAATGCTATTTATGAGTGAGGTAAATCACATCCTTATTAAAGACTTATTGTCTTGTATCCATTTATAAGAAAAACAATAAAGTCGTTAATTTAAAATTCCGTTTAAATCTAAAATTTCTAGTCTTAAGTTTTTATCTTTAGTAAGGCTATCATATTAGCTATTTAGCCTTTCCTTTTAGTAACTTATTCTATTTCTAAGTTTTTATTTGATTTTAAATCTTTCTTATATCTAAAGTAATTAATTAATACTTTTGCATGCTATTTAAGATATATCTTTTGTTTATATTGTAACTAATTATACTTACAGTAACAACTTTTCTAGTTATATAGGTTTATTTATTAGGTGGAGTTTAGAAGCTTTTGATGATTAAGAAGATCTATATTTATGTGTTGGTAAGAAGTAGAACTTTATAATAAGTAAAATTATTAATTAGAAATAGAATAAATTATATCTCTAGGAGCTTTATAATATCCTCCTTTTACTTAAATATACTAATTTATATTATATAACTTGCACATAACTATTATATCTAACTATTAATCCATATACAACTAATATTCTATAAGATTATTTATAAGATGAAATTAAAATGCTAAGGAATCCTTATAAGCTTAGTTAATAGTATGTTATTATTTATAGGATAAACATTTAATTATTTTTAGTTCTGCTTTAACTTTACCTAGCTCTATTGTAGGCTATATAATCTATATAAATTTAGGATGCTATATATTTAGAAGAATTTACTTGAATATCTTATAATAAATTCAGTTTTCTAGCTTCTTTTAACAATTTAAATGATGGAAAGCATCCATTCATTACTAGTCCTATTTTCTATTAGGATTGAAAAGAATGGCTAGTATTGAATATTATCTAATACAAGTAGAGAACTTCTTTGGTAGCTTGAATTATATTATTATATTAAATATTCTTTACAGTTAAATACAATTTACTTTAAGGCTTTACTAATTTCTAGAAATGATTTGATGTGATTATCTTATTAAATATTAAGCAGATATATTCCCTTAGACTTCTAAATAAAATACTTAAATACTACTATAAATTTTCTTTTTCTTGGTAAATAATAAAAGTATAAAGTAATATCTATCTTTTAAATCTTTATTCTTAAGTTAGCAACTATAAGTAAACTAACTTAGCATGAAGCCTTTAGGAATACATTTTAGACTTTAACTAAGATTTTAACTATTTCTGCTTGCTTCAACTTAAATATGCTATATTAATTTAATAAATCTTTAAATATAATAGTCACTTTAAATTTAAATTTAATAATATTTAACTCATGCACAATAGCCAGCAGGATTTAATTGTAGAATTAAGTATTTAAAATTAAGTTTGTTTGATGAAGTTAAAGTAAAGCTGCATATGAAATAGCTTTAGTATTAGATGTAGATAATTAGGATAGAAGGTTATAGTTATTTAGTGATTTTGATGTTAAAATATGAAAATTAGAAAAATTTGTAGTTTGCGAACTCAATAGGTGTAATTCTTGACGAATAAGCTCTCGCTTGCCAACTATCCTCCCTTGTATTGTCCTAAAGTTGCTTGGCCGTTAGCCTCAGCAATTTTAGCGAAAACAGCTTGTGCAGTTAGTAAATTTTCAGCATTTCCTTTCCATGTCTTTAAAGTGGTGCTCTATAGGGCACGTCCGAAACTGAAACTTAAGTTCCATGGGCGTTTTTCCTATGGAATTAGGTTGATGGCATTTAAGAATACAGTGGCTTGTTCCTCTGAGAATCCTCCAGATAAGAAGTTAACTGTTGGGAGAGCAGCTGGAATGGTTCTGCGGAGAGTTCTTACTGTGTACCAAGCAACATCAGCTGGTTCGACTTTGGGACCTTCAAATCCAGGAGTTACCATGTTTGGTTTGAGCATGCATCCTTCCCAGAGAATTCCGTTAGCATGTAAAGCTGTGACAACTGCAGCTTAAACTCTTTCAGTTACTCTGGCGCATACTTCAATATCATGGGTACCATCAGCCAAAACTTCGGGCTCTACAATTGGGCAAAGTCCATTAGCTTGAGAGATTGAAGCCTATCTTGCCAATACCCAAGCGTTTTCCTAAATAGATAATTCAGAGGGTTGTCCTTTAGCAACGTCAATTTTGTATACATTTCTCCATTTTGAGAATCTAGCTCCTTATTTGTACCATTCTTGGATTCTAGTTTCGAGTTTATCTAAACCGAAAGTGTAGTTTTCTCCAGTTGGTAAGAAGCCAAGTCCAGAGTCTGTCTTAATTCCTGGTACTACTCCGTTTTCTTGTAATAATGTTACGAATGGCTTTCCATCAGTGCAATTCTAGTAAAGAGTTTCTGAGTACATAATAACACCAGAAATCCATTGTCCAATTCCTGGGGTTGTGAAGAGTAGCTCTCTCCAGGTTCTTCTGTTATTTTCTTCATTAGCAAGTCCAATTTAATCAAAGCGTTTTCCAATTGTTCCTGTTGATTCATCAGCAGCTAAGATACCTTTTCCTTTGGTTCCGATTTTTTGGGCTGTTTGAATTAGCTCTTCTTTGAATGGAGTTGCCATTGAAGATTTTATTATTTTAGTACAGGGCGCCCTTATATAGTCACCAAGTATTGAGTTTAATTTTAAACTTCCGTTTAATTTTAAACTTCCGTTTAATTTGAAATTAAACACAGCCATTTATCCTCTTTTTAGTTTAAATTCTATTTCAATTATAATTTATTTTATCATACCTACTTATTCCACATCACCCTTTAAAAGCAATCCCCATACCCATATTGCTAATATCTTCTCTATGACTACCATTGTATAGAAATATTCAGATTTTCATTCATTTTACTATCAAAGTTAATTTCTTATAACTTCTAAAGGCTTAAAATTTGGCTCTTCTACGATTAAGACGTAAAATAGCAAATAAAGTCTAAATGAGAAAATAATAAATAGACTAATTTAAGTATAAGAATATTAGAAGCAGCCTTTACTATAATTAAATTATTTACCTATTTAGTTTTATAATTACCCCTTAGCTTATAATAGCTACTTTATTTTCTTAAAGCTACGAACAAGCATACATTATATTTAGTCTAGCTTTAAGACTTATGACTAAAGAATGATAAAATATTACAAGTTAAATTAATGGAGATATATGGAAATCTAAATAGCTAACGATAAATATTGATTGTCTAAATATAGAGTACCTTTATTAATATTATATGCCTTTTTTATTTAAATACCATTAAACTTATAAACCTCTCTATCTGATAAAGCTTTAAATTAAAATCTTCAGATATCTATTACAATTTTCAAATATAGCTCTTACTTAATTACTCTTCATTTAATTAGTTACAAATATTAAGCTTTGTATATAAGCGAGTAGTTAGTAATTATTGATAATTTGAAAAAAATAAAGGGAAAGCAACTCTTTTAAATTCATAATAGAAAGGAGACTAAATAAAGGGTATTTGTACTTTTGAAAAATTATGCAAGCATAGAGTTAAATGAACTAAACTAATAATAGAACTATAGTAATTAGCTAGTACATGCAAGTACAGGATTTAGCTATTCTTTAAAGCTACTTTTAGCTAATTGCTATAATGTTTGTTTAGCTATTTATTAGTAAAGACTAATTTTTAATATGAGAGTATTTAATTAAGTTATAGAAGCTAATTTTAAACTTTCTAGATCATATGGAATTTAGGAAGATATAATTGCATTAACAATTTTAATTTTCTCACGTTATTAGAGTATTAATGCTGCTTTATAACTAAAGCCATTTTTAAACTAAGTTAGTTTAATAAAAATGCTATTAGATCAAGTAATTTCTAGCAAAAATAATTCATCCTTGAGTAATAAGGAAGTTTCTAAGTTTCTTACAAGTGAAGATCCTTCCAAGCATATGAATTAGGCAGCTTAATAATGTGAAAAATTGATTACTTTGTATAGCCATTAGACAAAATTACCCCCCCTAATTAAAAAAAAGACTAAACTAAAAGACTAGGATAGAGAAGCATGAAAATGGTTTGGCATGTAGAAAACTGAAATTACTCCAGAACTTTAAAACGAGCTAGAAGCTATAAAGCTGAGAAATTATTTAGATCCTAAGAAGTTTTATAAGACATCTAAAGATGAAAAACTTCCTGAGCGATTTTAAGTAAGTATTTATATAGATCGGAACAGTAGTATCAGGACCTCTTGAAAAGAACACAGATTTAAAGAGAAAGGAGCGAAAGCAAAGTTTAATAGATGAGTTACTTTACGATGACTAACAGCTATAATGGACCTCTAGGAAATATGAATCTCTTACTAAAAATAAAAAGAAACGAAAGCTTAATTATGGAAGCAAGAAGGATAAGAAACTTAGAAAGAAGAGAAAGGTCTAATGATCTTAATTATAATTAAAAACTCATAATAAATTAATTTAAATTGCTTCCATATACTTCTAGGCATTTCTATCTTTTTATTACAAGCATCTACTTCAAATCTTAACAATACTATACAGCCACTAGGGTAGAAACTTATTAATCTCTTCAAAATTTATTAAGAAGCATCATATCTATGAAAAATAACGAGCCCAAACTAGTTTTATTGTTAATCCTTAAAATTAAAAGAAAGGATTATAATTAATTAGACAAAAGGCTTTTACAAGAGTATATTAAATTTAATTATATATATCATTATCAAAGTAGAGAACTAAGTAACTAAAATTTCTAATAAATTGATTTAAATTATAAAGCTTTTAATCTAAATAGAAGATCCTTCATATTCTAATTTAATAAATATAATATCTAATTTATAAAGAACTGCTTTAAGAATTAAATAAGATCTAACAGGTAAGCTGTAATCTGATGCAAAAGGATGCTACATTAAAAAAAATTAGAAATTAGTAAGCAAAGCATTGAGTAAAAGAGTGACTTAATTTTATTAAATAAATCCTAATTATCTAAATTAAGCAAGAATGTAAAAAGCTTCAAATTAACGTAGAAACTATTCTCAGACTAAAGAAGCAAGAGTAAAGATCTAAGCCTTTTAAATTAAAAATATATGTATCTTTAATAAATTGAATAAGTAATCAAGTTTTAATTCTCTTAGTGATCTCTTTATTCTGCTTCAAATTTGAAATTAATCACTTACTAAAGTGTAAGCTATATATCTCTAAGCAAATCAGCTTAGTTTATTTTAATCTAGATACTAAAAGTACTATATTAAAGTTAAATATCTTCTTATATAATTTTAAAGCTTGATTGTTCAATTGACTATTTAGTTTATAATAATAGTCTAAAGATTTGCTTAAATAAAGTCATTAATTATATAGCTAAAGATATTAATATAAGATGCTTAGTCTATCCTTAGTTGTAAGAAATTAAAGGATTTCCTTTATAAAACTCTAGTAGCTACTATATTTAATTAAGCAATGATTAAGTATATTGCTTATTAATTTAAAGCATATTGTCTCATTTCTTAAAGTTTGATTATCATTTTCTTTCCTACCTTCTATTTTATAAGGAAATCTGCGTAATTATATAATTAAAATCTATTGGCTCTTCAATCTAATTATCTTAGGAAAGCAGTTTCTGAAAATAGTTAAATGATCTAATTAGACCTACAGCGTTTTTCCATCTTCTTATTATTTTCCTCTTACATTCTTATAAATTATGTTCTCTTTATTTACAAAAGAAACAAGCGAAATAAATAAAAAAGAAATAGCAATGTAATAGAAAGGAGTCTAAAATAAAGAAGTATATATATTCTTATATAAAGAAAGCTAGTAAAGGCTTGGTTTCTATAGGAGAGGAATATAATCTAAGTAATAATTTAATTAATATTTATAAATATGGAAAGTTAATAATCTGCTTTGGTTTAATTATAAGCTATATAAGATACTGCTGGAGGGATTAAAGGCCCTATGTTCGTTTCCAAATTCCTCTAGCTTATGAGAGAATTTAGTGAACCTGAAATTAGATAAGAAATTCTCCAAGCACTGTTGTAAACTCCCTAGACTTAGTCTAGTACTCTAAAAAGGTTTATTTAATTGGAAGGTGTTGAGTTACTTATAACTTGAATTACTGAGCATCGAGGTAATAGAGTTTAGTCATCTAAAAGTTTGCTCCATGTTGTATTAGCATGTCTAAACAAGCTTCCTATGACTAGAGATAGTGTTGCTAAAACTCAGATTGACAAAATAGTTAGTAGTCTTGGAAGTTCAAGTGATTAAGGACTAGCTACAAAGGCTCATAATTTAGCTAAAAAGTGGTAAGATTTAGAAAAAAAAATGAAAAAAGAGGTAAAGAAAGCCGAACAAAAATCCGTAACTAAGATTATTGATGACAGAGAAATAGCAAAAAGGAAAAAAATAGAAGAGGAAATTCCAGTTTAGCACACCTATTAAACATTTACTCCATCATTACTTCCAGTAATTTCTTTTATACAGGGTCCACCAGAAGACACTCCTTTAGTTTAATAGCCAGAAAATATATAATTTCCAGTAAGGAAGAAAGGTATTACGTGAGTACCTGATAATTAGCTTTGCTGGGTAAAAGAATTTTGAAGGCAAGATGAGCCCAACGCAGAAGATGCTCGTATAAGACCTCCTCCAACTGAGCAGACATAAATAAATCATGTTAATGACTACAGAAGTTTAGAAATTTAAATGGAGCAATAAGGAAGAAAAAAAACTACATAAGATATGCTAATATAATAAGCTCTAGAAAAGCTTACTCCAAAAATTATATGAACTGCTCCTAAAAAACTCAAAGCAGAAATCTAAAAGGGAAAAGAAAGCTTGGAAAAGATTGAACAATAAAAGAGAGAAGAAAATGTATTAATAGCTGATTATCTCCGTGAAAGTGAAGTACCACGCGCTCCAAGAGAACCTCCATAGTCAGGGGATAAAATAACAGTTGAGGATAATCGCACAAAGAAGATTCCTATGACACATATAAATTATAAAATAATAAGTTTAGAAATTAAATCACAACTGCCAAATAGGATTATAAATTTGCCTATCATAGGTGCTTAATAACCTATTTTGAATAATAATTTAATGCTTTAACTTCTATAGCAGCAACCAGTTATGTAGGCCCCTGTTATACAGGCTCCTGTTATGTAGGCCCCTGTTATTCAACAGGTTGCAACTTAACCTGTATTGCCTTAGAATATAAATATTTCAACTCTAATTAATTAGGTACCTTAAGTTCCCTTCAAAAAGCAAATTATGATGAATCCACTAACAAAAAAACCATACAATTTTAGAACTTTACCATGCAAAAATTTTCATTCCATGTTAGGATGTTAATACGGAGACCGCTGCAATTTCATTCATGATCCTTAATTCAGAGGATAGCAAATTCCTAATTTTTCTGAGTGAATGAAAACGAATGAAACAAGATAGCGCAATTTATAGATGATGTTCAATTTGCAACATGGGATTGTAAACAATCTAACACAAGAAGATCTAAGCCAATTATAGTATTAGTGATTCGTAATATTGAAAAACACTTTAATTCAATTCAAATTAATACTTCTAATCTTGCTTTATATTTCTTCTAGTACAGCTATCATAATACGCTCTATAAGCCTACCATTCTGGTCCATTTAAAATAGATATTATTTTATTACCTAATAAAATAATAAAAATACACTTTCTTCATCATATTATTTTATTTCTAAGCCATTTAGATATTTAAGATATTTTACTTCAGTCTGATTTATAATTTATTTACCTTTTATTTTTTTAATTTATTCTATATAGATAACTCTTTTTCAAGGATATTAGAGTTAAAATCTAAATTGCTTTTCAGCTCTTTATTTATTTTATCCTTATCGATAATATAGCTTTATTTAATAGTACCTTTAAACTTTTAATCTAATATACTTTATTCAGATTCATTCTTAGCATTAATTAATCTTAATTTTTAGAAAAAAAATTATTTGAAATAAATAAGCTACTTTTATAAGCCTAAGCTTAAATGGTGGGATAGATAATAAAGATCTATAAATATTTGAAATAATATAATTCTGTATAGTTTAAATACATTTGTATTAAATAAGCTTATAATCATTCAATTTCTTAACTATTAATTATTTACATTTTTAACTTAAACTACGAAACATCTGGTATTTTATTATACTAGTAAGAATAGCCAAATTTAAAGATCTTAACTAACTTATTAAAGTAATAAAAGAATATATTGCTAATTTATTTAATTAACTAGAATATTAAATGGTAGATTATTCAGATTCATATCTATAATAAATATGATCCTACCAAATAGAATTATTTAATTAAGTGAAAAATCAATACAATGCAAGACAATTCAACGAAGTTAAATTAAATTAATTTAAATAAATAATTATAGAGCTTTATAGAATTAGATAAGCTAGACATACCTTTTTTTTAATTTTACATCCTTACTATTAAAACTATTTCCATTTAGTTAGTTGGGTTATTTAATCCTGAAGAAAATAAAATAATGAAGAATATAATATTGCTATTCATTTTATAATAAAACAATTAATTATAGTTACTTAGTTTTAATTATAATTCTCTCATTTAATAAAATATCTCTAATTTCATTATAAAGGCTAAAAATAGTTGCTAAGTCACTAATTTATTTTAATTATTATTCTTCAACTTCAAAGAAGCTTTGCTAGAATGATTAAAAAGCCTAAGAATTTTCTCACTATTAACATATAAGCATTCCTTATTACGACTTTTTACTTTCTTAGAGAGTGTTGAAAATAGAACTTCTTAGCTGCTATGAATTTAGAGTTCTAATTATTTCAGGAAATTTATTTCTAATATTAAGATATCACAATATAGAAGGATAATTTTATAGATCCAGCTATTTTTCTATTTTATTTTCCAAAAGTAAAATTTTTTGGGAAAATTTTAAAGTTTTTATGGTTTCTAATATATCTGGAATATTGTTTTTGATATGAAAAATAAAGCTATTGTAACTATTTCCTCTTAGGGTTTTTTACAAAATTCTTGTTAATTTACTATCTCTAAAAGGTATATGAGTTCTATTTTGACCCAAAGCGGATACTACATTGTCAAAGCAAATCACACTCTAAAATATTTTTCTGTATTCTTGCTAATTTTATAAGATCTAGCTATTTTTTTCAATTTTTTCACTTCCGAATAGTTTAACGAAACTAAAAGTATTATAAGTAGTTCCGACATCATTTTCAGTTATTACATCTCATTTTTGTCTAGAAATTTAGAACACAAAAGAAGTTTTAATTTGATTAGGTGTCTTTTGAAGATAGTTTTTAAGAAATAAGATAAGTATGAATTCAAAGTCTTTCATACTTCTAATAACTATATGAGTTAGATTTTAAATGTTTATAATTAGTTGACTTTCTTTAATCAACAAGTTGCTGCTGCTATTTTCATCATTATTCAACAAATCAATTATTATTTCCTTACTTAATAAGAAGCAAGAAACATATATCACAAATTCGCTTTATGAACTTCATTGATATTCCATCTTCTGAAGAATTTTTTAAAAAGTATAATAGATCATCCCTTTTTAGAAATTCATCTCAGGGTTAAAATAATCAGATAAAAAGCTAGATGTTTTTCCTGCTTCAACTTATCCCAATCCAAATATAGAACAGTTATATCCTTATATGAACTTATTTATTAGATTGTTGCATATTTTTGGATTGACCTCTTCAGAATTAGAATCCTCAAATACGTAATCAAATTAGTACAAACTTAGATTCTCTTTTCATTCTATCTTTATATTCTACTTCTTTATTACCCAGAAATTATCTTATTTATCTCACGCCTTGTTTCTATTTATTTTAGCGTAAATATGTACTGCTTTAACTTAAGCAATAAGATTTGGTAATATCTCATACTTGGCAAGAAGAAAAGGAATTTTTCCAAATAGCAATCTAATATTAGAAGTGGACATTTACTTGCATTACTTTCTTATGAATATCCATCTTGTAAAGTGAACCTACTTTTAAATAAGTTATTCATTTAGAGCAAGGTTAGAGTTTTTTGATTCTTCCATTAAAAAAGAGACAAATTTTCTAAATTGTAGATATTATTATTTTAGATTCTTATAGATGCTTGACTAAGAGAATAAACCTCTATAAGTTAATACTTTATAAATAAAAATGGATTTTATTTGGTTTAGATAATCTTTATTATTATACTTTTGCTACATTTAGTGCTTTCATATTATTATCATCTATATTCAAATTTTGACTAAGAACCTTTTAAGCCAACTAATAATTTCTCTACTTAGTTCTTTATAATATGAAGGAACTTATCCTTTAAAGTATTTTCTTTCATCAAATGAATTATTAGGCTATCTAATTTAAAATAAACAAGCAATTTAGATAATTTTGCAGCAATAAATTTAAATTTTAAGATTAACTATTTTTTAGTTTTTGCTTACTTTAGTAAATCAATTATCATCACATTAATAGGTTCTTTTGCCTTTTAATGCTATTAGCTTTTACAGCTATTCAATTATACAGTTTAGTAATGGATATTAAAAGTTATCTTTACATAATAAAAAGTTATAAGCTAATTAAAATTTAATAGGACTAACACATTTTAAAAGTTAAAAGTGAAACTTAGGTTAGAATCATAACTAAGTCATTGCTAGTAGTAATCAAGTGCTATTTATTATTATTCTAAGCTAAATTGGAAATCAGGATGTTAAAATTTTTATTTTAGCTAAAAAATTCCTTTCTTTTAAATATTTAGATAATAAGCAGAACAAAAGAAGCTATTGAAAACAGAATATCTTTATAATAAATGATCATAGATATAAGTCAGAATCTATAATGTTTTATTCTAGATACTTATTTAATATACTTGTCTGGCTTATTTAATTAAATATGTATAATAGCGTATTTAATAAATCTGAAAGCATTCATAAAATAAATATTCAAATATATAATTTTTATTATATTTTGTATGCTAATTATTGTTTTAGAAATCTGAATAGTCTAATTAAAAATTAAATGTATTTGACTCAATCAAAAGAATATAGCGGATTTATATATAAATAGTGCTTATTTTAATATATTTAAACTAAGCAAATTATTAGATTTATCATGCTACTAATGAAAATTAATAAATATTTCAAATCTCTTTTCATTATACCTAAATATAGCAACTATCATTAAACCTATTGAAGAATCTTATACCCATTATTCATTCGTTTAGTTCTAATGTTTTTTCTTTCAATTTCCTTCATTATTCCAAATGATTGAAATATATAATAGTAGATAATACATATTAAAGTATATATAAAAATTTCTTTTATTCATAGCAAGACTAAAATTAATTATTCCTAATAAAATATAAACTTATCTAAAAATTCTATAAATCCTTATTAAGCTTAAGTGAATTAATTATTAAAGAATGAGTAAAAACATATAAGATGCCTGCTATTTTAATCAATATTAGAAAATTAAATTAAATTAAAAATTTATTAAGTTTCTTGAAAAAGCTTTACAGCTTATATTTACTAATAACTTTATTTAAATTAATTAACTAGTTGCTCTATACATGCTTGATAAACTTAAATATCAAGTTTAATGCAATAAAACTTAAAAAAGTTGCTTGATCACTACTTATCTATGCATTTACCTTTTATACTATATTAATTCTATTTATTTTGCTGTTTTATGGATTTTATTGCTAATTAATTGAGAAGATGTTATTGCATAACTTAATGAATACTTCATATGCTATTTTAATTTAACTATAGTAGGTTTTATATTAAGAACGAATAGAAATTTTTGGATATGAGATATTTCATTACTCTCTCATAAAGTTAACAAATATAATTAAGGAAAGAATGCTATTTCTATAAATAAGCACTCAGCTTACTTTCAACCTTTAAAGAACTATGAAATATCAGTAAAAGTATATAATTAGATATTATATGGAAAATATTAGTACTACTAATAAATATACTAGTATTTAATACCCTCTTTATTTTAAAATTAGTGAAATACTTAGCAAGCCTTACTTAATAAAAGAGTCTTCTTCATAAGCTACATCGCTAAATTTTTGTTTAATTATAAATTTTAACATTAGGATTACATCTTATCAACTAATTTTATCTAATATAGTTATAAACTTAATTCTAAGCTTTTAAAAGCAATGAGATCTTATTTGCTCTTATATATACTTTTAATTTAATAATCAAAGTTTATTTTTTAATTAGCCTATTTTACCTTTAATATAGTTAGATCTCTTTTGAAAGATTCTAAACTAAAAAATAAAGATAAATATTTAAATATCCATCTAAAATATTGCTTATATAAATAACACATATTTGTGCTTTTTTAAGTCTAAACATTAGACTTTCCTTAAATAACTATTAAAAGTAGATATCATAAATACCATGAACTTGCTCTTATATAAAACTTATTTTAAATTATATTTAAGGACTAAAGTTTAACTAAAATAATTAATAGTCACTCAATAAATTAGCATATATAGCTTAATATATAATGCAGTTATTTTAGACTTAATTCATTTCATTAATAAAGTACTTATTTCTTATATTTTCTATGATATTTGCTTGATTAATAAATTAGATACACCCTTAATTATATCCTATTTATATATCAAGGTATAAAAAATGTAAAGAGAGAGGCTATCATTTAATGAAAAACCTAAGAAGAAATAGATAAGCATTTGCTAAGTATTCTATCTCCCTTGTGAATAATGATTTATAATTTAATAGTTAATTACTAATTAACATCAAAAGAGTCTTTTGATATTTCAATTTTATAAATAAAATCAGTAAAAGCTTATATCTAACAAATTAGTTTAAAGTTCAGCTTCTTCATTATTAGTTAAATGCAACTTTGTTCTCACTTGCTGATTTATTAACAGCTTTTTTTAAATTATTCTTTTACTGCCCTTAATCCTTTTATTGCCTGGCTATTATCATCTCACTAAACTTCATTATATTTCCCTTAATTTTACATATTTTCAGGTCAAATTTATTTAATATATTATCCAGATTTTAAATAGAATAAAGTTTATCTGAAATTCCATCAAAAAGCATCTATATAAATGAACTTACATCTTTGTCATTTTAATAGGTTCCTTTGAAAAAATCAGTTTATACTTTGCATGTATCAACCTATTTAATTTCAAGAAGGAGGAAAATCTACAGAATCATTATTTGCAATATTGAAGCAAATATTCTTATATTATTCAGCTATGTTTTAGTGAATTTTCTCTAGAAGTACTTATCAGGATTTAAGCATAATCTTTAGATTAGCTAATGAGATATAAAGAAGAAAATAGTTAGCATTTAAATGTTCTATCTACAATTTAAAAGTTACTTTTATTATGAGCTGCTTCTAGAAATTCTAAGCTGTATAAATGGGCTTATTAATGGTCAATACATATCTATGCAATTGTTTTAAAATCCAAAATTAATAAAATCGATTACTGTTAAAGGAATGAGATTCACATTTTTTATCATTTCTTATACTAATTATTATATTGTCGCTAGCATTGAGCATTATAATTCTGTTTAGTCATAATTATCGTCATACTCTTTGTTTGTTTCCACTGCAACTTGTGTAAATAAGTTTTCTTACTTATTATGAACATTTAGACTTTCTTCATTGACTATTAAACTCTAAAAGTCCACATTTTATTCAAGTAACTTTACTAAAATAAATTCTTCAAAAATTTGCTTCATTCATGCCAATGCTTTAATACTCTATGATTCGTATATAGCCTTGAAAAAGCTACGATCACTTTAACAGAATTTAAAGTTTTCTTTAAACTTTTCATATGAATTTTCATCTTCGTACTTTAAACAACTCTTTGGACTATTCTCTCTTTAACTTTGCTAATATATAGAAAAAGAGGAATTTTGTTGACATTTTCTTTACTCCACATTTAAATAATTACTTCCATTTGAAGAATTGTTTTTCAACTAAATTTCCTACAAAAGTTCTTAGCTTCTACTCATTTATTTTTATAATTAATTAAACCAGCTTTTCTTCCTTTAGCTATTTTCAAACTTCTACTTTAACTATTTTAAAATTTAGTATTCAAATGAAGTTTCAAAATAGTAGTCTTGTTTGTTTTTAATTTATGGCTTTTATTCTTAATTTCTTTTTTTAAGATATTTTGGTCTTGAAGATTTAATATTGTTTTCGTTCATTTATTTTGCTTTTAGTTCCAGTTACTTTCTAATCTCTTTTTGCAAGCTTCCCTTTTCATTAAAAACATTTATTTTGTAAGTTTACCTTTAGTCACCTTCTTGATCGTTTTAATCAATAGATGTGTCTATTAATGGAGTTTAAATTTACTACAGCCAGGGTTTTTTAAAACCACTCATATCTAATTTTCGAAATTTTCTCTTAATTTTTACTAAAAAGTTATTTTAGTTGTCCATTTAATCAGTCTATTTCAAAGATTTACTGAAATCATTATGAGACAAAGACAAATCAATTTCCTAGTTTTTGTCTACCTCTAAATCAGCACACAATTCCGTTTTTTCCTTTATTTTTAGCTTTAAATTTCCTTTTTTACGAGCAGCTAGACTTTAATCTTATTAAGTTGGAACATTTAGCTGCTCTTATTAGAAAATTTGATTTAATTTTTTTATATTAAATGACATCTTTTTTTTTGGAAGTATATTTGACAAATGCACTGCTTGATGTTCAGTTGATAGTGGTTCCTCTTTCATTTCGTTTATTTTAATATTAATAAAGCCAGAGTTAACCTAACTTTGACTGCTCTCACTTTATATTTTAAATTTATTTTTTTGGATTATTGGAGATAGCGAGTTCTAGCTTTCAATCCAATCTACTTACAAATTTTCAAAAGCTCTCTCTTCCTAGACTTTCCTAACTATATTTGTTTTCTTAATCTTAAAGCAATTTTCTTACTTTAGTGTTCTTGATTTATTCTAATTTCTAGAAAGCTTCGCTTAGTTTTAGATATTAAATTCCTTCTAATTATTTTTCTTTTACTTAGTTCAAGAATCGTTTAACCATATTTTATTAGGAATCAAGAAAGGAGAAAAATCTTAATCGCTTGAATCTGGATTTTTAAGTAAAGGAGTGTTCGCATATTCCTAAATATTCTACTAGGTTTTATTGAAATTATCATTATTCTTTTAAACTTAAATAATCTGCTTAAGATTTTGCAGCTTTAAACTAGCTTTTCTTCTGTTTATATTTATAAGTTCTTGGTTTGTCTGATAGGTAACTGCACTTTTATTTTAGCTAGTAAGTTTCTTTGTTTAGTCTTGAATATAATATTTATCTTCCTCCTAGTTATTCATATATCCAATTACATTATTATGATTTGATGAAATTTATAACTTGCTATAATTCTTATCTTGCTAAGTTTAAAGACTTTGCTATTTTTTCTATTTTATTTTATTATTGATAAGGTTTAAGAACTTTTTGCTTTGCTATAACTATTCTTATTACTAAGCCTCTATGCTCTATTGAAGATTAGCTAGTTCTTTTTTTTAAGGACTGTCACTCTAGTTTAAAACTATTTTATTATTGGAGCCTATAAAGTTTATAAGTTTTTTCCTTATCTACTTATGTCCTTATACAATCTCTTTCTTGTCAATTTTTTGCATTTTATTTATGTTCTATTTTAATGTCTATTTGTCTTAATTTTAGCTTTATTTTTTTATCATAATCTTGGCCTGAATTTCTTGATTCTTCTATTTTGAAAAACTTAGACAGAATTTTTGCTTATTAGAGTTTTAATGATCTGCTAGTTTATTTTCTTCAGTGAGTTAAGTTGGGTTTGATACTTCATTATTAATATAATCGCTTTTTAAATTAGTAGATTAAATACCAACTATTGATTTATTTAAAAGCTAAGGAAAGCTTACATTCTTGATAAGTTTCCTTTGAGGTGCTGCAAAATTCATCTTCATTTTTTCAATTACCAGCATCTGCTTGGTTTCCTTATCTAACTCTGATTTTAAATCAAAGCAACTCTAATTCAATATATTTAAAGGTAGCAACTATATCTTAGTCCCTGTTTGCACCTAAAGCCCTTCTTCCTTCTTGCACTTCTTAAAGTGAAATTTTTATTTATCAGAGAAAGGTGAAGCTGTCACTCTTTGCTAGTAATCATAGGTAGTAAAGATAGCTTTATTAGTCATATCATTCATATTATTATTTATTATGCTTAGCTAAGTATTTATTTATTAGAGGTTTATTTACTGGCCATTTTCAACTAAATATATCCTTATTTAAATAATTTAACTATTATGGATACTTAACTCAAACATTACCCTAGAGAAATTATATCTACTAAAATCTAAGAAGCAGCATCTCTATGCCAATCTCAATATGATTGAAGAAGATTAATTTATTAACTATTAAAGCTTTAGAAGATAGATATTAATTACCTTAAAGCTTGATAGTTCTTAAATAAGAGTTAATTTAGTTTGCTGTGTATTATTTATTTGTTTAAAGTTCTGAAAAAATAGTTACTAAAGCTATACCTAAATAATTAATAAAGTACTAGCTTCTATCATCATTTTACTTTTTTTTAATTACTTGTTCTTTTAATCTTTGCTCCCAATAAAACTTATCTCACTTTTTTTTTCTACCCTATAATTAAAATTCTAAAACAGGGCTAAGCGATTAAATCATTATACAATACTTATTAACTTATAGGAGAAGAAGTGATACAAGGTATGTTAATCACTCTAAAACAATTAAAAGTACATTTACCAGGAAGAAAAGCAGCTTAGAAATGAAATAAAAGGATGAATAAATGTAAAGATTGTAGATTTAATTTGAATGAATTAATGCTAATTAAGCAATTATTATTCCCTTTATTAGACAACTATAGCTAAAATAAGGTATCTTAAATTAATCCTAGTATATGTAAATTTCTTATTTCATTTAAATAAAGAGTTTTATCAGATTATTTGGGTTAAATATCTCTTGTGGATGTAATTTGAATGTTGAGTTTTATAAAGAAAGATTTTAAAATTTATTTTAGAGTTAATAAACATTCATCAAACTGATTACCTAGAGATATCTAACTAAAAAGATCTAAAAAATAATTAGTTTAGCTCAAAAACTATTTTAAAGAAAGAAATTTGAAATATTGCAATGCTTCTAGTTTAAATTGAAATACACATACCAAAGCGTAATTAATTAAATTTTAAGGGTAAAAGTACTACAAGATATTAGGTCATAATATAAGATTAAAAGCCCATTTATTTGTTATATCCTATATAAACTAAATTAGTTTCTAAAAAATCTCTTTAAATATTTCAATCACTTAATAATTTCCTTAGAGTCAAACTATAATAAATCAATAAAGTAGCGATTAAAACATTTAAATATAGGTTTCTATTATTTAGCATAGCAATATTTTAGTAGGAAATATACTTAAATTATATCTATAGCTTACAGATATCAATATTATGTGAATGGCCTTGGAGTAGATAAATTAAAATAATAGCTGTCAACTATTAGGTAGAGCATTTTTATCTCCGTTAAAAAGGCTTAAATTAATATATGGCTTATAACTAAATTAAATGCAGAGGTTAAATGAATTTATAAAATAAAATAATAGAACAGAATAAAAGCAACATCTAAATAGTTAGCTTATTTGATCCTTATTTATAATAAATATACTAGTAAATTTATTTTATTATTCAAATAAACTTCTCAGATATTAGACAAAACTTGCTTCTTAAGAGACAAAAGTAGATAAAATATATGAGACAAGAAATTTATAAGCATATAATCAAAGGAGTATATCTACAAATTTAATTTCATTTAAATATACCTTAAAATAATTAATTAGCTGCATGAAAATAGATATCTCAAAAAATTATTTTACTTACTAAAAGTGTTCAGTTTGGAGAAAGAGAGATAGAATAAGCAAAAAGCTTAGGACAGAAATCTAAATATAATGACTGTAAGAGTTTTACTTATGTTTGAAGATTAAAAATTCTTATTAAAGTTTAAGAAAAATTGAAGATAAATTAATCAAAAAGCAGAGAAAGTAGAATAAAAGCTTAATAGATTCTTCAGAGAACATTAATAAAGTAATTTAGTATAATAATGTAAGATACGATAAAGCTCGCGATACAGTTGAAATATTTAATTATTGCTGAATTTTATATGAGCAAAATTCAATAGAAGGTCAGATATTAATTAAAAAAATTTAGTAGTTATAAAATAGAAAAAACAGAAGAAAAATGCAAAATACATAAATCATTTATTTTAAATTAAATGAGTTGCTTCAATTCTAAAGAAATACCTAAGAAGTAAATTTTATAAAGTTTTAGGATAAGACCTCTTTTAATTTATCACAACTAACCAAGATATGATTTTAATAACTCTATTAAGTAATATTTAGCTTACAATAAGAGATCAAGAGTATTAAAAGAAAGATGCAAAATTAATAGAAACTCAAAGTAACATGAAAGATTGATTCGGGGATAATCATACCTAAATATTTTTTGAGTTTTTAATATTTATTACTGTTAATCAAACTCATATGTTCAGAACTAAAAGAAAAAAAAATTATAAAGTAGTTAGGAATTAGCAAGTACTATAAAATAAATAGGATTGCAAGATTAAAGAGGCGATAAGATACAATTAGAGGTCTATAGATTGAAAAGATAAGTTACTAGAGAAAGATATTATTTATAGATTTCACAGAAAAATCTCTATTAAAAAACCAAAATCTTTGGATTTAAAATTTAATTATCGATTAAAAGGATATGAAAAACAATAAGAAAATGGAATTTATACAGAAGGAAGATAAAGTAGTAGAACTATGATCAATCATGTTTAAAGAGTTAGAATAATTATATAGCATAAAATCATAATAAACAGAACAAAAGTAAAACATTCAATAATAATAATAATAATTTATTATCATGCTATATATTTTATTCGGTTAATTCCGATTATTCTAAATGTTTTAATAATCATTTCCGTATTTTTCTTCTTCAGAATCGATTTCTTTAATTACATATCTATTTTTTGCACTTTTCTATCTTTACGATTGGAATCTTGTTATAGTTCCGATCTTTCCCAAATATTAGTTTAATCTATCTTTCTTAAACATAAGAATATAATTAAAAAAGCTGATCTATAGTTTTCTCCTGAATATTTCTCTGTTAGTAGTGTAGTATAGTTTGGTTATTTTTCCCAAAATTCTTATTTTCGAATTTTAATGTTTTCTGATATTATCTGCAGTTTTTATATATTTTCCATCTTAAAACAGTAAAAGTATCTTGTCTTACAGTTCTTCAAATAGTGACGACATTTGAAACATTTTTAAGTTTCCGATTCAAAAAAGTTTTTGATTTCTGTTGTTCAATGGCCATAGGATCATTGTGAAGGAAAAGAAGTTATTCAGAATTTTTCTATTTATTTCTTATATTTTTCGCTAAGTCCTTTCCCGAACTTAGTTAAACCAAGACAATGAGTCCTTGATGTTTAATTCCGTTTTTAATAATTAGTTTTAGTTTTTAAATTTTTTTATAGTATAAGGTAGAAAATTGATTCATTGATTTAAGTCTTAGAATTACTTATGCATTTTTCTATTTTCTACTTCTAAAGAATAAATTACAATGAGAGATTTTTATTAATCGATTTTTTTAGTGGATTATTTATTAGAAACCATTTTATTTTCATTCAATAAGACAAGTCATGACTGGCACGAAAATTTAAATTTAAACTAAAAGAGTTTTTTGACGTCTTTAATTGCAAGAATTGCTTCTTTCAATTATAGATGTTAGTAAATGTTTTTAAATTGTTTTTTAATCTTGTCTTGATCTCATCATTTTTTCTTTAATTAGTTCTTCTTTCTACTCGTCTTTAGCTTTTTCCTGATATATATTACTAAATTAAAAAGTTTAAATTGGAGTTTAGTGAACTTGAAGGACTTTCAACCTCGTGTTCACAGGACCAGTTTGATAACCTGGCTGGAATCAACTCCCTTCAGAACTCTTTCTTCAGTCGCCTTGGATTGTGTACCACTTCGGTTTTGTAGATTTGACCTCCTGGCGGATAAAATTAGTTACAGAATTCTCGTCTAATCTTATCCTAATATTAGTACTATTATTTTTCTTATTATTTTCTACTCCAGTACTATTATTTAATTAATTTCAATTTCTAACATTGTCTATATTTATGTCCAGTTTGTTTGCATACATAGCATCTTGGCTTATTCCTAATTCATTTCTTTTCTGGACTCCTCAGTAAATTAGTAGCTCCTTCTATGTCCATTGGATCTTGAATTGTCCTAACTTTGAATTCCTACTACTGTTGCTACTTGCTGTTCTCTTCAAGCACAGTTGTTCTCTGCTGTAGCAATCCCATTTCCCTGAAGAAAGTGTTTTGCTCTCGATCGTAGACTTCCCAGAAGCTTTCTTTCCATTCCTTGAGCTCAGTAACTTGATTTTTTAGACCTCTATTCTCTAATCGTAGCCTCTTTATTTCCTCCTTCGGTCGGCGAATGCGACTAAAATTTATGCCTGTTCTTCCTGGAACTGTGGCATCGCAAACTCTCGCACGGCTGCTGCTTCTTGCGTCTCCAGCACCTTTCTAAGTCCTTCCTCTTCAGTTGGTGTCATCGGGGTAGTCTTTTGGCGCTTTTGTCCCATCTTTTAGGTTGGTCTGGAAGTTCCTAGTTGAGTCTATTATTCTTGAAGGTTTTGAGAAGAAGATTATTTCTAGGAAGAAGATGTGTGAGTTAAAGATGAGGGTTCTTACTTTCTCTCCCCTTTTTAGGAGGTGGTATAAAAGCCTTTCTTGAACCCTTCTACCATTTTTTCTCTTTTTAGCTTCTTCCTGATTGATACGAAAATCAAATACAGAAAAGTTATTTATTATACCTAAAGAAAAATATGCTTTATCTGTGGAAGAATAAACCATCTCTGAAGGAAATGCAGATAAAGAAAAGAGATCTAAAAGAAAATTTGAAACGAACTAACCTAATTCTACCCAACTAGCAGTGGGAATATTTATAGGAAGATAAGCAATATTCGGAGCAATCCACTGCGAAGACTTGAAAGTGACTGGAGGAACAGACCACCAAGAGTTCAAGTACCTATCAGTTGGATAGAGAGTAGGAATCTATTAAGAAAACAATCCCTTCTCTGAATAACTTAAATTTAATTTAATTTAACTTAAAGAAAAATCTGAATGCAGGAGAAAAAGATGCAAATGAATCTTCAAAAACTAAATTTTATTTAATGTTTATTATTGGACTAACTTAATTATGCCATTATTAATTTAATAATTTAGCATTTTTAGTTAACTTATTATCAATTTTTATATATAATGCTTATTTTACTTTTTTAATGATTACTAATTTACTTCTAATGTTTGAAGACAGATAAGTGTCTCTATTCTGCTTCTCTTAATTTTTTTTAATAACATCGTGATGGCATCTGCAAATCAGTTCCTGCAAATTGAGACTACTATTAATAACTTGTGCATTTTCTTAACTATATATTTCAAATCTTCATCAAAGCCGGAAAATTTTCAGTAGCGTTTCAATCAAGATCTTTAATCCAACTAGAAATAATTGTAAGATTTATAGGTATAATCAGACAAATAAAAATTTTAACCTTTCTTTCATTCCTTCGATTATTTATTTTTCTATTTAACATAAATCTTTAAAAAAATTTAAAGCTATATATCCCTTTTAAATTTTTCTTATTAAATCGATTTTTAATAATCAAGTTTAAATTTATCTATTAGGAGGTATCGCATTTTAATTTCTTAAGTATCACTTTCTTCATTTTTATAAATAAGAAAAAATAAATTAATATTTATGTATTTTTTAAGAAATTGTCAATCCAAAATTAAAAACCATTTTATTTATTAAAGTATTTAATATAGTTTGAAATTTATTAAAGAAGGTCTTCGTTGGAAAAGATTCCGCCAAAACTATCCTCACCAAAGCTTAAAATGTTATTTTCAATATTTAGAAAGTATCCTTCTTCAATATTTTAGTTTATTTACTTCTCTTAAGTGTAAAATTCAGATTCAGGCGTATGTTCTTCTTTCTCAGGTAAATTACTGACAACAGAAGATCCTAATGTTTATGAACTAATGCTTAAATTGATTTATGCTTAGAAAGATTTGTTTTACTCGTATCTTTTCTAGCTTTATTTTTTCCTTTACTTATAAAATTTAACTTACGTTTTTTTTTCAAGGTCTTTTAGATCAATTTAATAATCCTTAGCAAATTTCTTGAACCTGGTTTTAAATTCCATAAATCTTCTGGCTCTGAGTACCCTTTAAAATTATTTGCTTTCCTCTGTTTATTCTTCTGAGGATGGAGCAATTACTAATTCAAGCTCATATTCTTCTCTTATTTCTAAATTAATAATGAGATTTTTAATTTAGGGCACTCTGAAGTTTTCTTCTAGTTTTAGTTAAAGTTTTTAAGAATTTTTAAAAATTTTATGATATATATCATTTCCTTAAACCATTTTATGCGTGATTATGGGAAAATATTTTTAATTTAATTTTGAGTTTAAACTTTAAATAATTATTAATAACTAAAGCAAATTATTTTTATTTCATGTTAGATTTTAAAAAAATTTCAGTATAAAATCTTCCTTTTTTCCTGCTTTTTATTTTATTTTAATGCTTATTTCTCTAAAAGAAATGCTGCTATTTGAATTATTTTTATTTTTTCTTAGCAATTTTCACGTTTTTAGAGTATTAATTATACTTAGAAGTGTGTTTTTAAGCTTTTCTTAAGAATATTTGGGAGATTGATATCTTTTATCTTGCTTATGGACAAATTCCGTGAATTATAAGAACTCTCTTGATAATTTCAAGCATTAAATATGCTTCGTTCCTCTAATTTCTAGTTAATTATTTTATTAATAAATAAATCAAAAGTTTCTAGTATGGCTAATATTTAATTTAAAGGAGAAACTTAAAATGTCTTAAAGACAAGTATTATTAAAACTGTAAAGAACTTTTCGTATAAACATAACACTTTATTTTACAGTTTATCCTGCTTATTCAGTCTGAAAATTAAGTTCTAGATTTATATATAAAGCATATAATCATGCTTTAATATAATAAACCTAGTTTTAAATTAAAAGAGAGATATGTAAACCATTATAACTATTACTAATATCATTCCGAAATACCCCTATATTTTAAAACTCTTAAGCAAAATATTTAAAATTAAGAGCAGAGCTATAATTGAAGAAACACTTCTACAAAGTTAGTTAGCACATAAAAAATAAGGATGATAATTAATTTATATAAAATAAGCTAAAATCTACCTTTCTTTAATAAGATTAATTATTATCTTCTCTTAATTTAAAAGCTTATATTTAATTTATTTTTTATTTGTGATAAATGAGGCATAGCTGTTTTATAAAATTATGTTAAATCCACTTAGAGAATATTCAGCTTGAGATTAAATCAATAATTAAACTATTTGGACTTATAACTTTAACATTTGGCACTCTTAATAAATTATTTAAAGGATTTATTTTAAGCTATAAAGCCTATTTCTATTAATAATACAATCAACTTTAAAAAATAATGAAATGCAGATGTGAATAGGATTTAATTGAGCTTATCCTATAATATATAACTAGCACTCTAAATAAAATTTATAAGGATTTAATTTTAAAGGTATAAAGATAAAAAGATTTAAAAAAGCTTGACAAATATTAATAGAAAAGAGTCGAAAAATAAAATTAAAGTTTTATATTAATATGCGAAAGCACCAAGATAATATTATTTAAAAAAATCAATAAATTTTAAAGAAAGATACATAGGAAATAATTAAAAAGGCTAATACCATAGTTGAATTTATCTAATAGACAAAATATTAAAAATTTATAGCTGAAATAGATCAGGCAGTGATATTTAAAAATAATGGATTGATATGAAAAGAATAAAAAGATTGAGAAGAAAGTTGCTTATGATAAAAAATTAATTGAACTATAAATCGATCGAATGATCGCAAAATTATTATTTCCTCTTCTTAAAAGTTTATAAATAATCAAAAAAAATAGATAAAGCTATTTCATATTTAAGTTATATACTTAGTCAAAATTTATTTTATTCTTTATATTTTTTTAAAGAATTTCCAGCTTTGAATCTGTCAGGTTTGCAACAATTTTTTATTTAATAATCAATTCAAATTTAGTTTTAATATAAATTAAATCATTTAAATATCCTTATTTCAGGTTTTATAAAAGAATATCAAATTTAAATTGATTGAGGGGTTGAGAACAGCACTTGAACAATAAGCTTGATAAAAATTTGTAAATATGATATTCTAAGATTTATCCATTTGAGTGTCAATCTCATAAATTAATAGTATTAGCAATTTTTTATTTTTAGAGGAATAAAATATAAAAAAAATATTAATTAAATAAAAAATCCTAGACTTAAGCATGACTATCTATAAAAGCAAAGCTTAAAACCTTTATGAATTTTATTTTATTCATATATAGTTAAGAAAAAGTTAAATTATTCAAAATAAAATAAGAAAAATTAATAACAAATTTTAATTTAGAATATTTATTATAAAATATCAAACTTGATGGTATCTTTTATTTAATTTTATATTTGCAATTATAATCTTTGATATAGAGAAATAAATTAAAACATATTTCAAAATAGTTTGAATACCTAAGCATATAAATTATTTTAAATTTATTACTTTTATAAAAGAAAAAATTTATTTAAGGAATATATCTTACCATGAATACTTTTAGTTATTTTAAGACTAAATTAATTTCAATTAAAAAATATAAGAAAATAAAATTTAATAGATTATTATGTATTATTTAAGCTTGAAGCAGTTAGAATAAAATAAAATATTAATTAAGAAGAGTATATTTATAAATAGATAATTAAAAAATAATTGGAAGTTAAGACATGTTCAGATAAAAATTTATTTTATTAAATAAATTCTTATACCTGTTTTTATACATTCTTCATGCTTTTTTCTCTTTATCAAGTATAAGTACAGAATCTTAAAATTAATTTAATTTAATTTTTTTAAGAATTTTAATTTTTTTTCCTTCTTAAAATGAAAATAGACCATTCTAAAAATAAAATAGCTTAAAAGATTAAAACTGGCTTCGATACTTTTCTTTAGATTTTGCTTAATAATAAATCTGACTTTAAATTTTTATCAAACATATTTATAGATTTAAATTTCTAACCTAAGTACTTTAATGATTTAAAAAATAAAAAAAAATAGCATAAGTAACTTTCATAGATGCTGTTTATTTATGATATATAAAAAATTTAATATCCAAAGATAAAAGAAAACAATTAAAAAAATTAAATTTAATTATCTTTAGTTTTTTTTCTATTTTAAGAATTGTATACTTTGATTTCCATTAATTTTCGTTTTATCACTTTAGCATACTTTTAAATTATTAAATATATCAAATGTCCTATTAATGCTTTAAATTAAAAAGCATGTTTGTAATCATTTTATCTCCTTCTTAATAAGAGAAATTAAATGTTTATAATTTATTTCATCTTAAAATACAATAAATGGGTTATTTAAGACTAATTATAATCTTTTAATCTTTCATGTCTTAAAGAATCATTAATACACTATATCTTACATAGAAGCATAAGGATGCTTGATAGTTTTTTAAATATAATAAAAAATATAGAAAAAATAAATTAAAAACATCTTATTTATTAATAATTTATCGCAATTAGATCTTTACCTTCTTAAAAACACTAAATTTATATAATTTATTACTTTATTAATTTTAATAAATAAATTTAAGAACTTAAAGTTTATAATAATTTGAATGTGTTTGCTCTAATAAAAAATGTATAATTAAAATTCATAACTAGCTTTGTTATAAAATATATTAATAATCTTTTTATTTTAATAAAAGATAAACTTGGAAAGAAAAATAATTAAAATTATAAAATGTTTATTGTTGTAGCAATTTATTCTATCTTTTAAGTAAAAAGGATTGTAGTTGCTTATAAAAAAATAAATTTATTAAGGTATTTCTTAAATTTTATTTAAAATGTTTTATATATTAATTTATTTTTTATTCTACTTATTAAGTCTAAATTATAATACTTGCAGATTTGACTTTTTGACTTATTTAATTAGTTATATTCAAAATTTTTTATCTTCCATTTGATAATTTTAATGTAAAATTATAACCATAATGCTTTATAATTGAATGCATTATTGTAATTATAAGTATTGATATATTTGCCTAACTTTATTATTTTAACTTAAATTTAATGCTTATAAATAAATTTATTTAATTTTGACTAAACTAATTTAAAGGATTATTTTCTCATTTAGAGGTTTAAGTTTTAGGAAAGAAAGATTTTTGAAAACACTAAAGACAATAATTAAAAGGATATAAATTAATAAAAATGTGTAAGATATAGTCTCTATGAAAGATTGATTATGGCTTAGTATAATATAGAGATATATTTGATAGATTTATCCAATCTTTTAGTTTTATATAAAATAATTAAATAGCTAAACTCTACATTTTATTATCAATATTTGTTTAGATTAAATAGTGTTATTAAAGATACTCATGTAATAATCCCATGATTGAGAGTATTCTTCATTTTTTTTCTTCTTATTTTGAATTGGCTATTTTATTATGGCTTTTTTGTCTTTATAGTTAACTGAAAAATCTATTAGCTTAAGTCTGTTAATCATTATCTGCATCTTTTTTAAATCTGGTCTAGAGTGTAAGTTATCTCTTCCATATCAACTCAAATGCTTGCCTCTAGGAATTATTGGAGTTAAGTAAGTTTTTCTGAGATTTAGATTTAAGTATAAGAAAATTCTTATTTGCCAGTCACAAATTATGAATTTATCTTTAATGTCATATCATATGTAACTTGGTATTATAAAGCTCCAAAATCATTAAAATTTTGTAAGTTCGAACTCAAATAAAGATGTATCATTGGTAAAATTTTGTGCATAACTTGTCATTTACACTCATCCAATCCTCTTACCATATCTAGGATTGAACATAAATTATTAGTTTATTCATTTTACGTATTCATAAGAATCAACTGATATCTCAATATCGTCTTCTATCCATACAACTGATTTGGCTTTAAGAAATCCTAAAGTAAGATTAAATAAAAAGTAAGCGTTTGATGCACATTTAAATTCATTAATTTGATCACTAGATACGTAATTTGGAATTTCAGATTAAGGATGAAAAACGTGAATAATATTCAAATTTTTTCTTGCTTGAAAATACTTAACAACTTGAGTTACATTCTCTATAGTAGAATCTTAAGAAATTATGATGATAGTCTGATTTATATTTTCTGCTTTCTCCAATGATTCTAAAACTTTCTTTAGGTGATCTACTCTTTTATAGGTTGGTAGAATTATTGGATATAGCTATTATGTATTAAGTTTAAATTTATTTATGAACATAGAGTATTGATTTCTAACCTTTTCATAAATATCATGGTTGATCTCTTTTAGCTCTAGTAAAGGGCACTAAATTTGTCAATAGAAAATTTTCGAATAAAAAGTTATTGGTTTTATTTATCCAAAGTGATTTTAGTTGATAACATATACGTTAGAATGTGTTGAATACTAGTTTCTCTTTCTTTCTCTCTAATAAAAATTAATATATTCGTTCTTTATTAAAGCTTTGACTAAAAAATTATTGATGCTTGATTAAAAAGCAACATCATTATTATGATTTTACTAGTTTAAGAGTATATATTCATTCTTTATGTAAAAATTTCCAAATTCAAATCTATTTACGTTCCCTACTATTTCTATATTCATATATTACTCTTATTATTTTTCCACTACTTGCGTTCCTACTCTAAACCGTCTTCCTGTTTACATAAGACGATAATAATTTTTATCATAAATCTAAATTATTTCTTAGTTTACTCTAAGCTAACATTTAGGCTTATTTTAATTTTGATTTAATTCCAAAAAATTAGATCCTCAAGCAGTTAAAAGTATCTGAATATTATATCAAACTTATTCTTAAATTTCTGTTTTGCTTCTTATATATTAGCAACCTTAATCAGATCCTATTTCTAATAGAACGCTTCACTTTTAAGAGTTAAAAGTAAGATATAAAAAGTATCCTCAGTAATCACTCAGAATATCACAACCTTGAACTTTATTTCCTAGTATGGCGTATCTTTCTTCTTATTAGTTGCTTTTATCTTAAACTTTAGGCTTTACTTGTTTATTATTTAATTAAGTTCTATTTAAATTTTATATGTCAAACTTAACTCACAAGGATATTATTAATTCAGGAAAATCAAAAGAATTTAAAGGTCCGTGAATTATAAACTAATGATTACCATCTAAGATAATAGTTTCATTTATCAGATTTATTTTATTAGATCTCATTTATTCCACACTATGCATTAGTTCTTTACTTTTCCATCCTTTATCATTTCTTCCATCATCCTATCTTTCCTTCTTTAATTTATATCGACTTAACTACTCTACTACATTTGCGGTAGATTCTTTTAAATCATATAAATATCTCTTCTATTTCATTTGTAGGAAAAAGAAAAAGATGACAGATAGTGCAATTAATGAGTAAACAACAACAAAGAAGAGTTTTTATAGGATTTTCATTTTAGTTGTAATTAAATTAAAAGAGACTTTATAAATTAAGTTATTTAAGCTAATTAAGAAAGAACTAAAGAATAATCCAATAAAAGCAACTTAATAATTATAAAATTCTAATTATTTCGAAGTCAAAAGAGAATTTGTTAGATATATGAAAATTAAATAAAATTATTAAATGCATCATTGACTTACAAACATAAGATTTTTTGGTAAATGTAGAAAATAAATATTTTATAAAGATCATTGTAAATTCTTCAAAAATTTAAAAAAGAACGTAAAGCTTTCTTTAGAATAATTGCATAATAATTGTCTTAGCATAGATAATTATTTTCTTAATAAAATAGCTTTAATAATTATAGTTATTCTCAAATTTAGAAGAAGTTTAATTTATGTTTTAAGTTATAAAGAATTAAGATATATAAAAGTTTTTTAAATGTATAATTTATTTAAAGAACTTAAACATATGAAAAAGACACTATGATAATTATTATATATAAATAAATAGGGAGGAACAATCCTCCAACTGAGATTGACTTAAGATCTAGTACCAGGAAGTATCCATGGGTGAAGAACAGAACAAGAATCTTGATAGGAGCCAAGGGAGAAGAAAAAGACTGAAGAGGCATCAAGTAAAGATACAGATGAAAGATACCAAATTCCTAGGTCTCTTAGAGAGCATTCCGACAACGGCTCTATATAAGACAAGAATCACAAAGAAGTGCTAGCACTTTGGATGATTTCAGAAAATAATTTTTTTAACTTCAAAAATATTTATTAAAGAGCTACGCACCATTGAGGTGCTGCAAGCTCTCTAATCTTATTTATTATTTATAATATTATCAAATATGAACGACGACCACTGTCGTAGGGCTTTCAATCTGGATGATTCCACAGATAAAGGTGGACGGGCCCTTATGAGAGATGCCTAACTTATTCGGGGTACCGTTAGAGAGAAGTTTCGACTGACGGTGGACTCTTAGTCAAAAGCTCCTGGCTTTAGATCTTATCTCTGCCTTTCCATGCTAACTAACAAGGTGGTAGATTCAAGAAGTAGAAGAAAAGACATGGAGGAGCTCCAATATTTTTGATTTACTATTCTGGTATCTAATTTCAAAGAATATGATTATTTAATCAAGATTCAAGAATTTAGAATTTATAAGATGCTCCCATTTGGAAATTACAGTGTCTCGAGATTGCGTCGCAAGAAATAATAGTTGGTAATAGAACATTTTTAGCTTTTTCTTTAAACTAAATTCATGACAATTTGATGTCAATCTATCAATGGTGAAACCACGAAATTAATTAATTCATTCATTCATGAAATTTTAATTTAAAAGCACTAACTAGGGTAATATTAAATTTAACTAAATCTTTACTTATTATTAGTTATTTTAAAATAATCATAATATATTTTTATTTAGATATAAATTAAAGCAGAGATGAGGATAGTAGTAATTTAAATTTAATATTATAATTGCTTAGTGATAGAAAATGAAATGATTTTACAAAATAATTTTTTTATTAATATTGGTTATAAAGTTAGTTTTGCTTTTTCAAGACATTTCACTCTTGTTTGTTTAAATTACATTTATTAATTAAAATAAATAAACTCTTTTTATTTGTTATATATTTCCATACAGCATTGTTTTTTTTGAAAATTCAGCTTATTTGTCTGACAAAAAGAATAGCTCTATTTATTTTTGTTAATTTTTTTTAAAGTTTGATAAGATTAGACTGATAAAGAAACTTTAAGGAAATAAGTTTCTTATTTATAACAAAGAAATATTCTATCTTTTAAATAAAATAGGAGGAGTGAATTTTCTAATTTAAGTTTTAGGTACGAATATGAGAGTGTAATTTTATAATTTCGATAAATTTTATTTTTCACGTCCCTTAAGATTTCTTTATACTAAATGAATTTAACTTAGTGATAAAAACAAAAAAGAATCAACTTTAAATTAATTTAAAATTTAGATAATAAAAATTAGTTAAAAACTACTATTAATAATTTATTAAATTTTAATAAAACCAATAAGCATAATGAGATGTAATTACTTATATAATCTTTATAATTATCTTAAAATTTAATTTATGATTTGCTTTGCTCAATTATTAATAAGAAATGCTTTATATACTTTTTATATAAAACTCTAATCATTCAACTTATAATTGCTTTATTTTTTTTTATTAATATCATAGTGATTAAAGAATCTCTACTATTTGTCATTTATGTATAAGAAGGTTTATTTTATATAAGATGCTATAATTTAAAATTTATTAAGCTTAATTATTATTTTGAAAAGCTTACTCTTTATTTTCTAGAAGAATTTTAAACATGAGAATTTTAAAACTTTTTTAATTTAAAGCAAACTACCTTAAAAATTAATAATCAGTTCTATACACTTGAAATCAATTGAACATGAATAGAACTATTTAAATTTACAAGTACGAATAAATTGAAATTTTAATTGTCTTTTAGATATTTAAAATTTCAGATTATCATTACTAAGATAATACTAAGTCTTACTTGCTATACTAATAAAATAATTTTATTTACAGAAGATTTAATTTTAATACTACCGTATGATGATTTAAGCCTTTTACTATTTTTAATTCTGATTGCTTAGCATGACATCAATTTCTTTATCTTTATTCCTTATTTGTTTTAAAAATTTTACAAGTTCACATTAAAAATAATATATAAATTATATTAAATGCAGACTAACTTTTATCTAGTTCACTCAGCAATTTTATTAAATCAATACTTGTATATAAAATATAAGATAAAAGAATAAAAATTTCTAATTAGCTTATTTAACTCTCAGCTTAACTACTAAATCTTTTAACTTCATTAGCAAGATAACTATTATTTGATTAGTTATTTATTACATAACTGATATGTGTTTCTTCTATGAGTGATCATTAAGAAATTTAAAAAATACAAAAAATTCTAGCACAATACTCAACATAAGGCTAAATATTGATATAGCTTTATATGATCACTATTTCAACTTATCTTTAGCTATAAATCTAAAAATTAAAAATTGATAAATCTGAATTATCCAACCTCTAGACTATGGAAGGCTCTAAAACTAAGATTTAAAATTGCAAGATAATAGATATAGAAGCACTTTAATCCTAAGTTACTAATAAATAAAATTAAAATTAAAAGGTATTAATAAAATAATGTGTTTTGAAGGAGAAAACTAGCAAATTTTTATTCGACTTCATTTAATTTAAACATAAGAAATAAATTTTTATCTTAGATTTAAAAAGATAATAAAAAACGCGATCTTTTACTCAAATAAGCCAAGCATTAAATTAAGCTTTATTTCTTTAAATAGATATAATTATTGCTTTATCTTAAAATTTTTTAAATAGTTTTTATTCTTCTATTATAGAAAGAAATTGAAAAATGCTTTAAGGATCAAAAGAAAAAAACTTTATGACAAAACCTTATTTCAGTTCCTTTAAACCTTAAATAAATGAATTATGTTCTACAATCTTTAATTTAATAGTAGCATTAATATTTTAAGCATTCTTGATGATTCATTTTGCATGATTCTACTTAGAGATGATTTATTACAAATTATAAAATACTTAGATTTAAGTATCTTAACTAGCAATGAGAAATACAATAATAACTAATATTTAAAATAATAAAGATATAACTAAACTCTAGCTTAAGATATTAACTTTAACATACTTATTATTTATTAAATTTAAAATTAGATAGTAAATTGATATATCCATGTTTTTAATCTTAGCTATCCTACTTACAATATATAACTATTGTGATTATATTTTAAAATAAATACAAATAAATATTAACTTGCTTATAGTAGAACTGATATATTATAATTATCTTTAATTTTATTAGAATATTAAACTAAATAATTAATACTTAGTATTTTATTAATTTAAGTTCTAAACTACTATATTTTCACTTTTATTATTCCCAATTAATGAAGATAATCTGGTTACTCTGTGCTCTATCGCTATTTTATTATATATATATATAAAATGGCACCTAAGAAATAATAGACCTCTATTAACGAATATTTGAAAAAATAAGAATAACCTAATTTAATTGAAGAATAGCCTTAATAAGATAAAAATTAATAATCTAAGGAATCCTTTGCATAATCAGTTCAGCAAAGGATATAAATATCCAATACGACTTTAAAAAGCAAAGATAAAAAATAGAAAATTTAGAAAACTTACTAGAAAAATTAATGAAATAATTAAACCTATAATTCCCATCCATAGATGAATCATTAAATAAAATCTAATCGTAAATAGTAATTAAATTGGAATAAATTGATAAATAATTTAACGAAGTCCCTCAAATGTTCCAATTTCATTTTTCTTAAATTGAATATCAAATAAAGCAACTTTAAGAAAAACAAGAATAATAACAAGTAATAATTTAAAAATTATAAGATTAATAAGATTAATAATCAAATATCCCAATGGAAATCGAATCGGAATTCTAATAATAAGAAATAAATAAGATCAATTATTATCGCAAAAAGATTCGGTGCTATTTATACTAGAAAAATCATTGCTGGAAAAAATGCTGGAAGAAACAAGAAATTGAAAAAATTAACAAGTAATAAATATTAGACTAACTTTTCAGAATATGACCAACAAGAACAGGATAAGTATACAGAAAGAAATTCTACAACTCAAGAAACAACGAGTTTTATAAAAATGGAAGAAGAAACTATAACGATAATTAGTGGATAAGGGAGAGACAAGGATGGCGGACTAATGTAGTCCTACGCAGTCCTTTAGTTCAGGAAAGAGCAGGAACAAAAACAAATGAACCCTGGAGCTCTTTTCTAAGACTATAAACTTAATTTTATCCTTTTAACTGGAATACATTTTATTTTATAAGCAAAAAGGAAAATTTAATTAGATAATGATTTTTAATCCTAGGTTATAATTTTAATTTTACATATGTTTACAAATAACATTATGTCTTTACTCATTACAGTATCATTATACTTTTACTTATATCAGTTTTAATTTCTTAGAAAAGCAAATTAATTTATTTTAGATTTAGTAAATAATCTACATTCAACAATTACGTTAAGTATCTAAATAAATCCATCTGCTTTAAATATTTTTAATTTTCCTTTATTTTATGATTAAGTGCTTAATGCTTAGAAACAAATAGTAATTTATTATCTTTATACAAATTATATATCCTTTAATTAAAGCACTAGTTATTATGTCTTTTATTTATATCCGCCATGGAATTTTCTCAAATATCACAAATATTTAATTCTTCCAATCAGTTTTTGCAAATAGCTATAATTTTTGGGTAATTATATCATACTGATTATCACAGATTTCAAGTTACCTCTAAACTTAGTAATCGTCTTGATATATTTCCTTTCAAGACCTAAAATAAATTAAATACCTCTAGATTAATAACTAAATTTGGTAAATTAAAATACCATTATAATAGTTTTTCTGATTATATAAGAAATACAATTATTATAGCATTAAATCTAAAATCTACTTTTGTTTCTTTTTATACCTATTAATTTTATATCTAATAAATATACTTATTTCCTAAATTAATATCTAACTTTAACTATATTTATTGCTTTTATATATAATTTAAAATATTAGAATAAAGTATAAAAATAAGTTTAAAGCATGATGAACAGAAGTATATAATTATATAAATAGAAATAAAGTATATTTAATTTATTTATTATCTAAGACTAAATACTTTAAAATCTAAAAGATAAAGAAGGAATTATAATTATATACATATAGAACTTTGTTCTAAAATTATGATATAAAAAAGCTTATATTTGTTGTGTTTAAGGCTTTCATTTTAAGTTTAAATTACTCTATTACTAATAATTTTCTAGTATCTAAGAAAATTTAAAGAGAGCATTACCTAAATAAATCGTATTGGTAATTTACAATTATTAATTATTAAATATAACAGAGAAAGAGCTTATGAAATTTGTTATTTTTAATAATGTTTATGTTTGCATAAAAATTAGATTTCTTATGTTTATGATTTATATGAAATATTATTTTATTCCTATCATTTATTTAAACTTTAATACTCTTGCTTACATGCCAACTGTATAGATATTCCAACAACAGATTGAAGGACTTTATTAATTTTCTGAGATAAATTATACTAAGCTTAGCCAGGAATTTAGGAATTAATAATTTCAATCTTCAAGTTGAGAATTTTATCTTACAATTTGCATCATTATTTATATTCAGTCATTATCCTGCAAAAAGTATGCTCTGCTTATTCAGGAGTAAAGACTTGCTTGAGCATATCCTAGAATGTGCATTCTATTTGGACTTACTCTAAAATTTTTCCAAAACCATCCTGGGAGAAACTTGAAAAAAATGAATAATTTATGACTAAGTCTAAATAAACTAACAGCTTACTTCTCATAAATAAACAATTATAAACCTTCAAATAAAATATTCCACAGGAATCTACTAAAAAAAGAAATGAAAATTGTAGGAAAAAATACAAATAATATATTAAAGCCTAAAGAAGAGCAAAAAAGTAAAAGAAAAACGGGTAAATGATGGAAGACGAAAGAAACGATGATTGAACTTTATGAATATAATTAAACTGAAATATCTGACTCATATCAGTAGCTTTATTTCATTAACATTTTTATCAAAGTATTTTCTTCTTAATATAACTTTTTAATGATAGAATTGCTTATATAGCAAACTAATAAAAGTTCTCTACATATAATAAATTATGGAATATATTTACACTAAACATTTATTTTAAGTATTTTTGTTTTTCAAAAGGAATAAGATTTATTAAATCAAGCATAAGGCAAAATAAAGGAAATTATTTATATATTTAATAATCCAAAAATAGTCTTAGAAAAATTATTAACTTAACACTTGATAGAAAAGTTTAGAAGTTACTACTATTTAATTCTAAAGAGAGAGATATAATCTATCTTTATTTGTAAATATTCAATCAAATTAAGTGAAATAATAAATCTAACAAATCCAAAATTTTTTTTCTTTGAAATCAAATAAAAATAATAAATATGTCTTATTCTAAGCCTTCTTTAGATAATTAGCATATTAAACATACTTTAATTAAATAAAAACTTAGATTTAAAATATTTATTAGTGATTTGAAATAGAATAACAGACTTTTAGATTATGCTAGGCTATTTGAAAAATTATATTAGTTAACTTATACATCAAATATACTAAAAAAAATTAGTTCTATATCTTAAAGCTAAATTTTAAAATAATTGAATGTTTATAAATAAAGATTCCTTAATAGTTTTATTAAACATAAATAAAAGCATCAGTAAAAATCATTTTGTAGCATATCCATTCTTTTCCAAAGAGAAACATAGCTTTAATTAATTTTAATTTGTTTTATATACCAAAATAAAAATGTTTGAAAGATAAAATTTTGACTTAATTTAATTTGAATAAGCATATAAAAGCAATTTATTATGATATAAGGATATTTAAGTTAGTTATTTATAGAAATTATATTTAAAAATCACTTAATTATAGCAAAGTCTACATCCAATAAAATCCCCAATTTGTAATAATGATTTATTATTCTACTATATTAATTATTTTTATAGCATCTAACTTAAATTATCTTTCTTAAAGTTATAAGAAAAATAATTTGAAGTATAGTTTAAATAATAACAATAAAGCTTAGTTAACTATTTAAATCAAATAAGTAATCAAAATATTTTAAAATGAGCATTTACTTAAATCTCTTTCTCTTATTGCTTATCCTACTATTACTTTCCTAAGGCTAACCCTTTACCTTTATTATAATATTCAAGAAATAGAGCTTAGAGCTAGCTTAGTTCTTAGAAGCTAAAATGTAAATAGAATTAGAGAAATTAAATTCTTAAATCAGGGTTTTCGGAATACGTAAATTATAGGTTAACTCCTTCTATGAATTGAGTGATTATTAACTAAGTGAAAGGAATATTATAATTGACATTACTAAAGATTGGTATTTCACTAGATTGCTTGGTATTAAAAGCTAATAAAAGAACTCTACTCACTTAATTGCATGGAGACTAAAAGAGAAACCTATCTGGAAGAGGAGTTTTAATACGCTTCCTACGTATAAGCAGGAAGGTTAAATACTAAGCGTATTTTTAAGAAGCTTCAATTACACTAATCTATTTATAGTTTAGTAAAACAAAGATAAATATTACCTTCCTTTATAATTTCTGGATACTAAAGGAATCAAAAACTCTTTTACTTTCATAGAACCAAATTTCTTTGATTAAGAACTAATCAAATTTATTAAAAGTTAAGGAACTCCAATCTTCATTTTATCAGCAGACCAAGAATCTATCTTCAAATTTCTAACCTAAGCTCAAAAGGCTAAGCTAACTGGGAAAGGATTTGTATGAATTCTACCTATGGAAAGCAGTTTCTTTCTAGGTAGAAATATAGATTTTATAGAAGTATCATAAAACGGATTGATTGGATTAAACTTAGTTGAGGAGTTCGTAGAATAATGGGATGAATTAGTATGAAAATATCTAGAAACATAAATTGAAGAAATTATAAATCAAATAAACTTTTAGCATTTAAAGGCCTAGAATAGCTTCATTTTAACTGATTTAACTTAAGTTCTTCTAATGTATAACAAGCAAAACTAAAAGGTACTTCCTATTAATAGACTTACATCATATCAAAATATACAAATCACTCCAATTATATGACCTGGAAATTCTACTGAAATACCTCCTAATTAAATTACTATATCTTTTAGTTATAGTTCCAATTCTTGAAACTATTAAGGAGGATACGAACCTGTCGCTTATTCTCTATAAAACTCTACTAAATGTGGGGCTTAAGATGTTAAAAAGCACTAAACAGGCATTTTAACCAATTACGACTTAAAGGCTATAGAAATGGACTATAGTTAGAGTTTGTTTGATAGAGACTGGTATATTAAGCATCTAATCTAAAACTTCAATCAAATAGGAGTTGTGCATGTTGTTAAGGTAGCAGCTACTATCGAAAATACTACTAACCTAGTTAAAGAATTTAACTTAGAACTACCTCCTATCACTCTAGTTAGTGGAGTAAGTGGTTTATTTAAAACAGGAAAAGAAAGAATAACAGTAAATAACGATTACCCTTAAGATTATGGCTTAAACATTTTGAGGTTTATAAAGAAGAATAAATGGAAAAGAATAGGAGTTTATGCAGAAGCTGTTTTGGATTTACAATAAACAGGAGACGAAATTAGAGAACATGCATCTTAATTTGGAATAGAAATAGTATCAGATCCTGAACTGTACAATGTTCCTTGGTGAATAACAGGGACTTTTGAAGAACTTACAGTTCATTATAAGAGAGTAGCAGATGATATTTTGAGTAAATAGATAAGAATAATTTTTGTAGTAGGATTTCCTTATATGCAAATAGAAATAGCATATTGATTGTATTAAAAAGGAGGTAGAAGAGGTGACATAATATGAATAAGTTCATATACGGGAAGTTACATTATAGATAGTGATTAAGCTAGAAATAGAAGTAGAGAGGACTTATTGGAAATATTTGGTTACAGTTATGTTTATATGACTCCAGTAGCTTGAGTAGGAGAAAAAGGATAAGAGTAACTATAATGATTAAAGGAATGCTAAAATATAGTTCTGTTAGATCTATAATGTTTCTACTACGAAGAAGCTTATATAATAGCACATGCTTTAGATAGTATTATAAAAGAAGGGGAAGACTATAAGAACTTTGATATTATGTAATAAGGTATTAATGAAGTAGATTTGATTTCTTGTTCTGGAAGAGTTCGCTTTAAGAATAATTTTAGAACAGATTTGAATTATTAAATAAAGGTGCTCTCAGAAGATGAAAATGGAACTTGAGATTTTAATTATAAAGGAAAATATTGTCCTGGATGTGCTATAGTTTGAGATTTGAAAGATGGTATAAAATACTTTGGAACATAAAGAAGTACTGCAGATCACTATGATTAATACAAATAATGTCCTTTTACAGTTAGATACGTTTACTAATATAAAGATGGAAGAATGTATGTTGATATAATAATGTGTGGTATGATTGGATTAAGTTTGATTCTTTTGTTTATCGGAGTAAAAATTTGAAAAGGAAGAAAATATGAAAAGATAAAGGAAAGAGTGATTAAAAGTTAGTAAGATGATTTATTGTTTGGAATTCTAATGATTCATTTTATATAATATTTGAGCTTAGGACCTTCTTATGATCATTTATGAGATTACTTAAACTTCTGAGTTAATCTATTTTCATTTAACATTCAATTCAAAGAAGCTTACTTGAGTATTTTTTGGCTCAGTGTAAGTCTTAGCTTCCTATTCTTAATAGCTCTTTTGATATTTTTAGGAGAAATAGAAGTAAAATATGATAACTGTGCATCAAGTGTGACTGGAAGTATTGGGTTATTCATTCTTCCTATAATAGGGGATTTAATGTATATTCCAATAATATTAGTTTTAGTTAATATGTTTATATGCATTTAAGGAGTAGATTATAACTTAGATTTTAAGTAAGCTTATACTGAAGCTTTTCTTGATAAAGATTGTAGACTAAATTGTGCAAGTTCTTAACATCAAGTTCTAATTATCATATCTGCTACTTCTTTGCTTGTCTTCTATCCCTTAGCTTTTTTGGCCAGACCACATTGATAAGATATAAAGAATTCGTTGCATATTAAATAGAAGCCAGTGAGTGTATTAGTGAAAGCAGAAGTATAACTTATCTTAATAATATTGGAAAAAACTTTAAAGTAAGACTAAGAATTTATACATGGAATTCTATTTTCCTTCTTAATGGCTCTTTATGCTTTCTTCGAGTATAAAGTAAAGTCTTTTAACTATGAAAGAGCAAATCTTTATTAAGTAGGCTTACATTCAACTACAGCAGTAATTGGCATTTTAGTAACCCTTTCTGCTTTTGTTCCTTATCATCTAAGAATTACCTTTATATTACTAATAGTAATATGTGTACTAACTATAGCTCTACTTACTCTTTATTACATCAGCAAGTGTCCAAAGTATTTGATAAGTGATGAAGTAGATACCGCTATTTTATTTAGGTTTGCATACTAATGCAACTCTAAATTATCCATGCTATCAGATCATTTGTAGAGATAGAAATTAAGATTAAGTAACCAGTTTAGTTTTATGCTAATAAGCTAAATTATTAGCAGCGGCATTTATTTCTCCGAAGCTTCTTCTCCTTAACATTTAAATAACTCCAAAATTATCCAAAGTCCGGATTTTCACACTTTCTCACCTAGTCATAAGCTAAGTCCTAATCATATGCTTAGTATAAGGGTTCAGTAAGAGTAAGTTTTAAGTATAGTTAATCATAAAGCGGGCTAAGTTTAAAAGAGATTGATAGAACAATATCTGATAAAAGTAACGAATCAGCTGTAAACAAGCGATTAAACATTTAAGTAGATGATACCACATTCATAGCGAATAATAAAAGTGAAAATATTGTAGTTTAGGACTTAGACTAATAAAGGAAATTTAATTATTTATTTATTTTCATAAATGATATAAACATTCTGTGAGGATTTAAATTTTTTTGAATTTGATTAATGAGAAATCAACTAAAGAATTTTCTATTTGTTTTGTTTTAAATTATAAGATACAAAAGTTGAGCAATACGGATACTAAATGATTTTATCATAGCTTTATTTATAAAAATTAAAACAAATATAAGCTTTAGTTTAGATATAGTTAAAATTTGATAAAAATATCATTGATCATAATAAAATTTCCATAACTGGATACTTTTTAATTTTACTAAATTTAGAATAGATTATTTTTATCTCTATTTATCCTATATAACTAATTACCAAACTAATATTTATTTTTAAATTTTTTATTAATATGTTTTTTATAATTTCAACGCAGCCTTATTTATACAGATCAAAAGCTAACTAATCTAAATGGTTATCTTAAAGTTTTCAATTTTTATGAATTTTATTTTTTCTAAAATTTTTTAAAGTTATCAATTTTATTTACCTGTTGATCTATTTATTTCTTTTTTAGATCTTAAAGAACTTTTATTAAAGTTTAACCTTTTATCTTCTATAATTATCTTTTTTGCTTATAATTTTTTTTGTCGATCTTAATTATTTTGGTATTAATGATGTTTTGTATTACTATCTTAGGTTACATTGATATAAGTATCCATTATCTCTTTTATTTCAATTATTTTCCTTGTTTATATTAATGCTTAGTTATTAAATATAGATAATCATAATTATCCTTATAACTTTTTAATTTTATATGAAAATATTTTAAATAAAATCGAATGAAAGTGATTAGTGAATGCATTATCAATTATAAAAATTATGAGTATAATAAATTAAATACACTAGTAAAAAGCATAATTAAAAGGATTTAATATAAATATAGCACCAAGTGGTAATTTCGTTAGCTTACAATAATTGTTTCTTTTAGTAATTATTTTAAAATTGCGTAATCTTTATATAGCTTAAATCCATGTATCTATTATATCAAAATATTTTTATTAATAAAGAAAGATAAATTATAATAGTTTTCTCTCCACTTTGAATAACTTCTTTTGAGCTGATTTCTTTTTTAGTAAAATAAATTAAAAATTCTGTTTTTATCTAGTAATTCTTTTAGTGAAGTTGATTGCAATTTTATTTGTTTATATCCTTTAGCAGCTTAATTTTTACGAATATAATACAAGTCACTTTAAATTCAAAAATGCAAGACTCTTTACAGTCAATTTAAACTTCAAAACTTCTCCTTAAAATATTTTCTAATTTTCGATAAATAGCAAGATTTTGCAGCTCAATGCTAACTTTTTCAATTGGATTGTTGTGCACGAAATTAAAATTTCTTTGGTAGAGACATATATTTTATCTATTGGATCTGTATTTAAATACTTACTAAACCTTTATTTGTAATTATTTTCACTACACAACTAAAACATTTGCTTATATCCTTGACTCTTAAATTAAAATTTATATTCTAATAAATCTAAAATATGCTTTCTGTATTAATTTACTTGTGACGTAATTAGGAAAACTCAATCTTGCTAAGATCTTATTATTTTACTTCTTTGATCTCAAATGAATTAACTTTAGGAACCAAAAAGGGTCAACTGGTATATTTTCCTTTTTATTAAAGCTTTTAAAATATTTTCAAATCCTTTATTTAATAACTATGTACAACTTGTAAGTCTAATTTAAGGAATATTTTTAATAAATTGAGAAATTTACAAAAGCAAAATAAAATTTAAAAATAGCAAGAAGTATTTGCAAACATGCTTCAAACTAGATTAATTTAAATATTCTTACATTAAATCATTCTAATTTAAAATTAGTTTTATCTTAATTGTTGTATAAATAACTTTACTAGCATTAGAACTTTAATTATTTTTAAACTAGTTCTACTAATGATATGTCTTATTGGATAATTAGCCAGACTGTAATCAAATAAACAAACAGTTCTATGAATATGATAAATCTTTAGTAGGTTTAATTAATTTTCTTCTTAGTTATTTTAAATAAATTTTAAAAAGCATATGAAAAGATGTATAAGATGCTTTTACTTTTTCATTAGAAAGCTAAATTAATAATAAAATTATTCTTTATAGTGCTAATTACACTATATTTATTATATCTTTATCTCTACTTATAAAGGATTCTTGGACTTCTTAAATTTAAAAGGGATGTAAGCTAAATCAAAATTAGTTTAAATAGAAGATATAATAATTTTAAAGATAAAAGCCTTATCATTACTTATAATAATCTTTACATTTACGAACTTGCTAAAGGCAATAATTTTTTAGCAATAATAGGTAGATGAATTATTAAATTAAAATTGCTTTTTTATTCTTAAACACATAATCTGAGTAGAAAATATAAGGGTCTATATATAATTAAATAATGATAGTTTCAATGCACATATATAAAGAAAAGATGCTTAAGCAAAAGAAAATTTCTAACGTACATTTGGAGAATCTTTTTTCATCTGACTTCAAGAAATTAATTTTATTCATTCTTAAGAAGAATAAAAAGTTTAAAGATTTAAGATTTAAGATTTAAGAGGATTAATATAAGGACAGACAAATAATTTACAATATAAAAAGGGAAACAAAAATTGAATCGAAGACTGATGTTTATTTTAAAAAGAATATAGATTCTTTATTTTTTATAATATCAGAAACAAAATAAAATAGTCATGCTTTAGCCAGAACTACAAACCACTCATTAAGCATAAATAAAATTAATATGAAGCATTAGATACTGTAGCTTTAAATAAAAACTTTATTTCTTAAGTTTAAGCTTATTAGATAAAATTTTATAAGGATAAAAAAAATAAATTAAAAATGATTACTATATTCAAAAATAGAAAGCAAAATGTTTGAAAATATAAAAATAATTATTTATTTAGTTTAAATTAAAAAATCTTTAAAAATTAGAAAATGCTAAGCAATAGATGAGCATAATAGACTTACTTATATATAGAAAGCCATAAATTACATTGCTAAGTTAGAAAGGCAGAAAATTAAACATTATTTAAAAAAATTGTTTCATTTTAAATAATAGCAAATTTTTTAAATAAAAAAAAAGAAGATAGATGATAATTAAAATCAAGAATAACTTGAAATAAAATAATTTTTTTATAATGGTGATTCATTAAATTATATTAAAGAAAAAAACTTTATATATTTAAGATGATTCTAGATTCTTGCTAAGAAAAAAAACTTTGAAATTCTAGTGCAAGTTAATAAGCTTACGTTTTGAGAAAAATGAATTTACAAAAAGAAAATAAGAAAATAATTAAGCAATTAATAGATATAAAAATAAAATTTTATCAATTAGCAAATTAAGATCATTGATATACAAAGTCAAAATTTTATCTTTCGAGAATTAAAAAAGTTTTAAATAGTATAGAGGTTTACTTGAAAGAATATAAAATCAAATATTTATCATAATTTAATTAATTTGAAGAGTATATTGAGAATAATGATCAAACTAGAGAAGAAAAATTAAATTATTTTGTGCATAAAATAAATATTATATAACTTAATTTTTACATTTTGAAAAGTGAAGGATTGAAGTAATTAATAATTGCAAATTGGAAGTCTTTGAACATAGCAAAAAAATAAGGAATTTTATCCAATACATAAATTAATAATTAATATAAAAATGATTTCTCATGATCAGTCTATTTCTACATAAATGATAGGATAAAATGCTAGACTTTTGTAATTTTAAATGCTAGCTAGTAATTAATTTTAATGTATATATCAAAAATTTTAAATCAGGAGAACTCCTTTTTATTGCTCAATTAGTTGCTTAAATTATTATATAAAATTAATAAATTTAACAAGGCTCTAGGTAATTTAATGACGATATACATTAATTTCATAAAGTTGATTATCAAAATTTAAGAAATAGACTTAAATTAAAATAAGTATTTTAGGTTCTTCTGCAATATCAACTTGAAAATATAGAACACTAACTTTTTCTTATAACTGAAGGTTTTCAACAATTTTTTATACTTAAAAAAATCGAAAGTTGAGAGTTGACCCTTTACAATGAATAAAGAATAAACAATTAATATAAGAAATATTAAAATAGATAAAAATATTAATTTAAATATAAAATATTTTAAGTTTTTCTATTTTGTTATATGATTTTGTATAAGTTTTCTTTAAATTCTTCTACCTTTAATTTTATTTTAGTGCTTATAGATTCTATAAGTCCTTTTCAGATGCTTCTTTTATTCTTTTACTTTTTGATATAAAATAGTCTTCGCAAATGCTTTTTCTTTTATAATTTCACACTTTACTCCTTCTGCTTTTAGCGTATTTAAGTTTAATTTCACCTTCCACTATCAAGGAAATTCTGTTGAAAACGTGTAATTATAGAATGTGAATTACTATTCTTTTAGACTATCTTGAGAAGTTACATTTATAGATTTTAATCATTTTCGAAGCTTAAAGATAAGAATTTAAGAAACAGCTTTTTCATATCTTTTTATCAAGTGAGATTTGCATGATTATAAATATGAATATTAGGATTAAGTTTATAATTACAGTTTATTTGCATGTAAATAAATAACTTTCATTAAAGAGAAATATACCTGATATGCAACTATTTTATATTAAGCAATTTTTTAACAAGAATAGAAGAAAAAACTTTATTTTCAATAAAATCTAGCTAATTTTTTAAATTTGTGTAGATAGGTGCATTAAACATATAATTAAAAATTGAAAGAACAGCTTTTAAATAATACAAGTAATGAAAAAATATAAAATAGAAACTTATAATTACATAAAAACGAAAAAATTATGGAAAATAGTAAATTTTATTTAAATAGGGTAGAAAACCCTCTCCTTCGGATGCTGCTTGGAGGCTCAGCAAGGCAACAAAAAAATGAGCGCGAATGGAGGATAAATCGACAGAAGAGAAACCAATAACAAGAGAAGGAAGATGCGACAAGCTGGATTACTCTGAATGCCAGGAGGAAACTTTCTTCATCATAGGTCGGGGAAGTGTACCCGTAATCGCATATTGCATTCTATGCTTTGGAAGGAAAAATTACAGGGACGTACCGCAGGAAGAAAAAACAAGATAGAGAGACCAATAAAATATTTTTTCGACATTAAATAAAATTAATTTAAAGAGCTGCGCACCAACGAGAGTGCAACGCGCTCTATAATCGAATTTATTTATTTATTTAAATAATACAAATGAAAAAAGTATTTTGAGATATTGCTAAAAAATCAAAAAAAAAAAGCAATAGTCTTTAACATTAATGGAATGAAAAACAATTTCATAATATTTTACTCTAATATGTTTTATCAAGAAAATAAATTGAAATGAAATAGAAGAGTTAAAATTATAAATCTTTAAATTAATGAAATAATCTAAAATTTAAAACATTTAAGAAGATTTGATAAAATTAGCGAATCTATACATTTAAAAAATAAATAACTAATATAGTCAAAGAACTATATGATATAATTTAAAAAGAAAAATATAACTAGATAAAATAAAGCAAAAGTTAATAAACTTAATATATAACTTCAATTGCTGAAATAATTAATTATCTTCTAAAATACATACTTAACTTTTGATTAAGTTAAATATCTAGAAATTTAATTAAATTAAAAAATATTATTACACTAAATTTAAAAAGCATTGAGCAATAAACATAATTTATAAAATAATTTAGTGGATAAAGTAACTTATAAAACAACTATATCTAGATTATTATATCTAGAAAGTAAAAAATACGATAAAAAATTAATTATTTCATTTTTATTAAATTAAAAATTAAATTTAGTTAATCTAAAAAATTTAAAATGTCTTTATTTTCTCAAATTAATTAAAATTTTGAAAAATGTATAAGAAATAAACTCAAAAAAGTTTAAAAAAGATTTGATAAAGCTTATAAATTAAATGAGAAAATCTTAAATGTCGAAAGAACTGAATAGAGGAAAAAATGGACAATATCCTAATTTAAAATTAATAAATATTTTATAGAATTTTAATTTTAAATTTAGATAAATCCTATAGAATGACTAGACATCAATAAACATTTTAAAGAAAATAATCAGATTCATTGAAAAGTTTAACCAAGTCTCAGAGTATATGGAAAATAGCTTATATTTTTCTTCTCAAATTGTTAATTCAAATATGTTAAAAATATCTAATAATAAACTTGTAAATTATTTTAGTTGAATGAATCTAGTAATTATAGTATCATATTAATTTTTATTATATAATTAATACTAAACTTTCATGATATTGTATTTTAGGATAATTTTATTTATTTTTAATTCGCAAGAATATAAAATATTTAAGCATACAAAACTAGGGAAGCTTCTATTAAAGAAAGGCACTTCTTATTCAAATAAAGTTTCTTTTATAATATTTTATCAAGATTATATTATAAATTTTTCAATATATTTATATCTCACAGATCACTTTAAACTTCTGATTTTTATTATAATTATTATACATATAAATAAAGGAATATCAACTGCGATCAGGAGAACAAGTAGATAATTTGATGCTGTGCATACTGCATTGAGAGTAATCTTGTACTAGATACCACCACGGGAAAGGATGAATAAGCTCGTAAGAGACAGCTCTAATTTGCACGAGGGTTCTCGCTAGAAATATGAACGTTTGACTGATGCGATGATAATGACTTAACAATTAATTCTTATTTAGATCTTATTTCAAGAAGAATGGAGTATCTGATTCAAGATTTGAGAATAATCTTTAATAAGTAAAATCTAATTGGAGAAGTTAACTTGCCTCATAGGACTACTAGAATTTTAGCAAGGTATATGAGAACACTTTTGCTTTAATAAATAATAAATAAAAGAGATCAAAGAGCGCGTAGCACCTCAATGGTGCGCAGCTCTTTAATAAAGATTTTTAAAGTTAAAAAAATTTCTTGCTGAAGTCTTCCACAGTGCTAAATCCCTTGTGAGTTTTGTCCTCTATAGGGTATCGATCGGAATGCTACCCTAAGAGACCTTAGTATCTGGCATCTTTCGTCATTAATGTTACTTGATGTCTCTTCGATCTTGTCTTGTCTTCTCTTCTCTTGGCTGGTTTTTCACCTATGGGGTAATTTCTGGTACCAGAGTTGAAGCCAGTTTCAGTTGGAGGATTGGTCCTCCCTATTATTTATTAAATATTAAGTATTAATTATTAATATTGAAAGAACTGTGGGCCAACAAGGTGCTATGCGCTTTATAATCGTCGTTATTTATTTATTATAGATATTATTAAATTTAAAAAGTATTTATTTATTCTTCATTTAGATAAAAACTTAAATTGCTTTTTAATCAATTTCTTTATATATTTATGACAATCAAGGCCAATTGGTATCTGTTTAAATTTTAAATCATACTATACTTATAATTCTGAAATTTAAGCTGTAGTTAATATATCTTAATTTGGAACTGAAAACTATAGAAGAAAGATTTCCTTGCATTACACTTAAAATTAATAAATATACTAAATTTTATGAAATAAAGAGCTTAAATATTTTCTATTAATATCTATAATTTTTAAAATAATTAAATTATAATACTTCAATTATAGCCCATTGCAAACTTTTTCAAATTCACTCTTAAATAGTAAATCGAATGCTCTATTATTTTTAACCATTTAGAATAAAATTATATTTTCTGTCTATTATTGTTTTATATAACTCTAAGATATTAATTTAACAGAAAATAAAATTAAGAATAAAAATCCTTTAGAATAATTTTTTTTGACTTAGATGAAAATTAATTTTATATAGCAAATATCTTAAATAGCATATTATTAGTTTAAAGATCTTAAACTTATTTAAAAAAAATAAGAAAAGCTAAAAAATTTAAAAGAACTTACTAAACCAAATTTAATAGCAAGGGAATACCATTAAAATAAGTTTCTTAGCTTTATGATTTTAAATAATAACTAGATTATTTTAATAGTTTTTTATAAGGAATTTAATTGAGAATTTAAAATTGTTTTAGCAATCAAAGCTATATTAATGAAAAATGATCAAATTGGTATATTTGTTAGAAGTATAATAGATAATTAGCTTTATATATAAATTAAATATACATTAATGAAGAAATCTGATAATATTAGAGTACTTTCGTTAGATGGTTAATCCCTTAAGTAAATTAGATGTTTTATTTTAATTAATCTGAAATTTTAAGTTTTGAAATTAGGTTTTTTCTATTAAGAATGAAATTAGTTATTAATTGCTTCATTAGATAATCTATTTAAGGAGCTTTACCATATGAAACAGTAACTAAAAATCTTATAATTCTTGATTTTAAATTAAAAACACTAACTAGGTTATTTTTTAAAAAGCATTAAGTTTCTTTCTTATTTTAGAAAGGTAAATTTGCTCATTCTTTTTATTATAAATTAACTATAATAGTAACTTTATAAGCTTGCTAGTTGTTTTTTTCATAAGTAAAGAAAATAAAATGATATTATATATCCTTAAGATAATACTAATATAACTTTTTATTCAGCTTGGCTCATAAACATTTTTAAGCCAATTTAATTTAATTAGTTTTTATTAGGTATTACTTAATTAAATTTAAGGAGCTTCTCTTTATTTGCTAGACATATTCCTATATTATTTTTCTTTGTTTAAATAGACTTATATATCATACTAAAATAATTTTACTATTCTCTTAATAACTCTTGACACAATTAGAATGATAAAATAGTCTAAGTAAGAGATAATTTTCCAATGTAAAGCATAAGCATTATTGACACTTAAAAAATAAAAGTGTAAATTATTTGTCTTTTTAGATTAATATGCTATAAGCATAAAATCAAAATTAAATAGATTCTATTTTTGCAATTCTCTTAAATCTGCTTTAAGTACAAGAATTAAAGTTAGTAATAAAATTTAGAGCAAAATAATAAACAAATTGAAAGCTAAAATACCTAAAGATTGCTTAAGAGTTACTAGCAGAACTTTTAAAAGTTAGAAATAAAGCAAATTAAACACAGATGAGCTTTTATTAATTGATAATTTCATTTCTTTAATTCTTAATTCTTAATACTTTTTCAATTAATATCAATTTAATTTTGATTATATTAGCCTCATGCTATTTTGCTTACAAATACTGATTAATATCCTATACTGTTTAAAGCATAGAGAATAAAACAATTTACTTGTTAGTTAATAATATTAAGCATGTTTATTGATTATAGTGGGAAGAATATAGATATACATTTTATTTTATTAGAATTATTTTAGAAACTTAACTTTTTATTATAATCGCAGCTTATTATTATATAAATCTAACTATCTACAAGAAAATTTACTAAAATATGAAAATTCTCTATTCTTCAATTTATTTTTAACTATGAAATAGATATTTAAATTGTTAGTTATGTATATTTTAAATTCTATGCTTTCTTTAGTTTTTTAATTTAAGGTTAAATCTTATCTTATAGCACTAAGTCTTATCTATTATCTTATTTAGAAATATTTTTGGTTTCATAGGATTTGTTATCCTATCATATTATGACTTAAGTCTAAAACTTTTTTAAAACTCATGTTAGAAAGCTTAGCATCAAATTTTTTTATTCAATTTTCCTCAATTATTAAAATGATTTTTTACAATTCACATTTATAAGCTAAAATTATAGAAAATACAATTTGAGACAGTTAAAAGAAAAATAGCTAAAATAAAGCTATAAGCATATTTCATATAGTTTAGATATCTATATAATTATACCTTATTATATTACCACTATTCAGTTTAATAGAATTTTAAAATTCTACACTTAAAATGACAATTCTAAATTATCCAAGCTTAAGATATAGTAAGATAGTAAAATTTAAATTAAGCTGATCTATAAATACCTAAGGGTAATAAATTAGTTAAACATAGGCGCACATATAAAATGAATTTGATTAGTATAAACTGGTAAGGGAAAATAATTATATAATAATAATAATAATAATATTAATTTTAAGTTTTCCGTTTTAGGGATTTCCAACCCCGTCAGGAATACAGCAGTTCATGCTCCCTGCTGTTAAATATAAAAGTTTGGATCGCCCAATTTTAGCGAGATTGGGAACTCGGATTTCTCCAGGTTTTCCCTCCTTTTACTTGCCTTGATTCCATCTTGATTTTGTAAATTTAACCATCCGGGTTGCAATACATTCTTTTCATTCTTGCTTCTTCTTTTTTCTTCTTTTGTTGCTCTTTTATCCAATAATTTCTTTATTTCTATTAGAATTTCTAACACTTCCGATAAAAATGTCATACGCTTCCACAGTCGAAGTATTTCCTTTTTATTTTGAATTATTTTCCTTGATTTGTTTGCTCTTTCTAGGCTTCGATTTCCATTTGTATAGCTCCAGTTTCGCTTTACTCTTTCTTAAAAGTTTACAATTTCTACTTTTCCGAGTCTATTATCCAGTTCAGTCTGTTTCTAAAGCTAATTTTAGGATTCATTAGTCTAATTTTGTGAGATATTCCAAAAGGCGTTAAGATCTCTTTTCTATGACATAAGTCTTGACTCAATTCCTTCTGCTAGGTCTAGCTTTGCCATCAGCATATCATTGTCCTTCTTCAATCTCTTGACCTCTTCCTGGAGGTTCAGTACCACTTTGATGAGCTACTCCATGCTCATCTGGCCAGAAGGGTTGAACTCTGATACCTCAAGGTGGAGAACAGATTTCATCTGTTTCCTCGATTTCTCGCTTGAGGTTGGAATTTCCGTGTGTATATTCTTCAAGGTTGGCTTTCGTTCGTTTTGTTAGATTCCAAGTTGTTAGTTCAGTGTAGGTTAAGGTTGTGATAGAGAAGATTGTTAAGATTATTAAGACTTGGTTTCTTGCTTCCTCCTTTCCTTTTCGGCTTAGGAAGAGGTGGTATAGAAGCCTGACTTGAAACCTTCAACCATTTTTTTATTGGAAAATAATTATAAAGATATAATTTGGTAACCAATACTCAACTTTATTTACTCTATACTTTATTTATTTAATTTAATTTAATTTAATTCGAACTTAAGCAAGAAGTAGGATAAGTAAATGCTTTAAAATTGTAAAGCAAAGAAATATCTTTAAATTTTTGATTTAACTAAAAATATTTATCTTTGCTTAAATTACTTATAAATGGTTTATCGAAATATAATAAAAGTGATTAAATATTTCTTTTTAAAATTAAATAGAAAATAAATCTATGATGCTTGTTAACTTCAAGTTCTAATCTTTTTGTTCAATTGAGTATAATACTTTTTGCTCTTTCTTTTTATAATTTTTATAATAGATCTAAACAAATTTGATGATGAATTTGGCATATCTAACTCTTAAGCATAATTGATTTCATAAAGTATAAATAGATTAGATTTAAGAGCCTAATAAATGGACTGAGAAATATATAATAATTAATACTTAAAATGTTAAATTTTAACTAAGATATTAATTAAAATATTTGTTTATTATTATTTCTCCTTTATGAATCTTTAAATTCAGTCAGTATAAGGGTATATAAAAACGAATATTAAAATCTTTAATACCTAATATATTACTCAAATATCATATATATAAATTAAATTTCTTTTATTAGTATAAGTCCTAAACTACAATATTTTCACTTTTATTATTCGCTATGAATGTGGTTTCATCTACTTAAATGTTTAATCGCTTGTTTACAGCTGACTCGTTACTTTTATCAGATATTGTTCTATCAATCTCTTTTAAACTTAGCCCGCTTTATGATTAACTATACTTAAAACTTACTCTTACTGAACCCTTATACTAAGCATATGATTAGGACTTAGCTTATGACTAGGTGAGAAAGTGTGAAAATCCGGACTTTGGATAATTTTGGAGTTATTTAAATGTTAAGGAGAAGAAGCTTCGGAGAAATAAATGCCGCTGCTAATAATTTAGCTTATTAGCATAAAACTAAACTGGTTACTTAATCTTAATTTCTATCTCTACAAATGATCTGATAGCATGGATAATTTAGAGTTGCATTAGTATGCAAACCTAAATAAAATAGCGGTATCTACTTCATCACTTATCAAATACTTTGGACACTTGCTGATGTAATAAAGAGTAAGTAGAGCTATAGTTAGTACACATATTACTATTAGTAATATAAAGGTAATTCTTAGATGATAAGGAACAAAAGCAGAAAGGGTTACTAAAATGCCAATTACTGCTGTAGTTGAATGTAAGCCTACTTAATAAAAATTTGCTCTTTCATAGTTAAAAGACTTTACTTTATACTCGAAGAAAGCATAAAGAGCCATTAAGAAGGAAAATAGAATTCCATGTATAAATTCTTAGTCTTACTTTAAAGTTTTTTCCAATATTATTAAGATAAGTTATACTTCTGCTTTCACTAATACACTCACTGGCTTCTATTTAATATGCAACAAATTCTTTATATCTTATCAATGTGGTCTGGCCAAAAAAGCTAAGGGATAGAAGACAAGCAAAGAAGTAGCAGATATGATAATTAGAACTTGATGTTAAGAACTTGCACAATTTAGTCTACAATCTTTATCAAGAAAAGCTTCAGTATAAGCTTACTTAAAATCTAAGTTATAATCTACTCCTTAAATGCATATAAACATATTAACTAAAACTAATATTATTGGAATATACATTAAATCCCCTATTATAGGAAGAATGAATAACCCAATACTTCCAGTCCAACTTGATACACAGTTATCATATTTTACTTCTATTTCTCCTAAAAATATCAAAAGAGCTATTAAGAATAGGAAGCTAAGACTTACACTGAGCCAAAAAATACTCAAGTAAGCTTCTTTGAATTGAATGTTAAATGAAAATAGATTAACTCAGAAGTTTAAGTAATCTCATAAATGATCATAAGAAGGTCCTAAGCTCAAATATTATATAAAATGAATCATTAGAATTCCAAACAATAAATCATCTTACTAACTTTTAATCACTCTTTCCTTTATCTTTTCATATTTTCTTCCTTTTCAAATTTTTACTCCGATAAACAAAAGAATCAAACTTAATCCAATCATACCACACATTATTATATCAACATACATTCTTCCATCTTTATATTAGTAAACGTATCTAACTGTAAAAGGACATTATTTGTATTAATCATAGTGATCTGCAGTACTTCTTTATGTTCCAAAGTATTTTATACCATCTTTCAAATCTCAAACTATAGCACATCCAGGACAATATTTTCCTTTATAATTAAAATCTCAAGTTCCATTTTCATCTTCTGAGAGCACCTTTATTTAATAATTCAAATCTGTTCTAAAATTATTCTTAAAGCGAACTCTTCCAGAACAAGAAATCAAATCTACTTCATTAATACCTTATTACATAATATCAAAGTTCTTATAGTCTTCCCCTTCTTTTATAATACTATCTAAAGCATGTGCTATTATATAAGCTTCTTCGTAGTAGAAACATTATAGATCTAACAGAACTATATTTTAGCATTCCTTTAATCATTATAGTTACTCTTATCCTTTTTCTCCTACTCAAGCTACTGGAGTCATATAAACATAACTGTAACCAAATATTTCCAATAAGTCCTCTCTACTTCTATTTCTAGCTTAATCACTATCTATAATGTAACTTCCCGTATATGAACTTATTCATATTATGTCACCTCTTCTACCTCCTTTTTAATACAATCAATATGCTATTTCTATTTGCATATAAGGAAATCCTACTACAAAAATTATTCTTATCTATTTACTCAAAATATCATCTGCTACTCTCTTATAATGAACTGTAAGTTCTTCAAAAGTCCCTGTTATTCACCAAGGAACATTGTACAGTTCAGGATCTGATACTATTTCTATTCCAAATTAAGATGCATGTTCTCTAATTTCGTCTCCTGTTTATTGTAAATCCAAAACAGCTTCTGCATAAACTCCTATTCTTTTCCATTTATTCTTCTTTATAAACCTCAAAATGTTTAAGCCATAATCTTAAGGGTAATCGTTATTTACTGTTATTCTTTCTTTTCCTGTTTTAAATAAACCACTTACTCCACTAACTAGAGTGAGAGGAGGTAGTTCTAAGTTAAATTCTTTAACTAGGTTAGTAGTATTTTCGATAGTAGCTGCTACCTTAACAACATGCACAACTCCTATTTGATTGAAGTTTTAGATTAGATGCTTAATATACCAGTCTCTATCAAACAAACTCTAACTATAGTCCATTTCTATAGCCTTTAAGTCGTAATTGGTTAAAATGCCTGTTTAGTGCTTTTTAACATCTTAAGCCCCACATTTAGTAGAGTTTTATAGAGAATAAGCGACAGGTTCGTATCCTCCTTAATAGTTTCAAGAATTGGAACTATAACTAAAAGATATAGTAATTTAATTAGGAGGTATTTCAGTAGAATTTCCAGGTCATATAATTGGAGTGATTTGTATATTTTGATATGATGTAAGTCTATTAATAGGAAGTACCTTTTAGTTTTGCTTGTTATACATTAGAAGAACTTAAGTTAAATCAGTTAAAATGAAGCTATTCTAGGCCTTTAAATGCTAAAAGTTTATTTGATTTATAATTTCTTCAATTTATGTTTCTAGATATTTTCATACTAATTCATCCCATTATTCTACGAACTCCTCAACTAAGTTTAATCCAATCAATCCGTTTTATGATACTTCTATAAAATCTATATTTCTACCTAGAAAGAAACTGCTTTCCATAGGCAGAATTCATACAAATCCTTTCCCAGTTAGCTTAGCCTCTTGAGCTTAGGTTAGAAATTTGAAGATAGATTCTTGGTCTGCTGATAAAATGAAGATTGGAGTTCCTTAACTTTTAATAAATTTGATTAGTTCTTAATCAAAGAAATTTGGTTCTATGAAAGTAAAAGAGTTTTTGATTCCTTTAGTATCCAGAAATTATAAAGGAAGGTAATATTTATCTTTGTTTTACTAAACTATAAATAGATTAGTGTAATTGAAGCTTCTTAAAAATACGCTTAGTATTTAACCTTCCTGCTTATACGTAGGAAGCGTATTAAAACTCCTCTTCCAGATAGGTTTCTCTTTTAGTCTCCATGCAATTAAGTGAGTAGAGTTCTTTTATTAGCTTTTAATACCAAGCAATCTAGTGAAATACCAATCTTTAGTAATGTCAATTATAATATTCCTTTCACTTAGTTAATAATCACTCAATTCATAGAAGGAGTTAACCTATAATTTACGTATTCCGAAAACCCTGATTTAAGAATTTAATTTCTCTAATTCTATTTACATTTTAGCTTCTAAGAACTAAGCTAGCTCTAAGCTCTATTTCTTGAATATTATAATAAAGGTAAAGGGTTAGCCTTAGGAAAGTAATAGTAGGATAAGCAATAAGAGAAAGAGATTTAAGTAAATGCTCATTATTATTAATTTATTTAATTAATAATAAATCTTTGAAATAGCATGCTTTATCTTATTCTGTTTAAGCTATTATGATAAATAAATACTTTTATCTTTTTAATTTATATAAAGTTGAAATAAGTATGATTAAGAGCTACTTTAACTGATTATATTTTTCTATTGTCATCTGAAAAAATTAATATTTCTTCATATATGTTTCTTTGTCGATTTTTTTAGTAATTTGCAGATGCTATAAAAATAATGATTTAGTTAACCAATTACAAAATATACACTTAGAAAAATAAAGGATGCTAAAAAAATAAAAGAAAGTCTTAAGAGATTTTTTTTTATTATTTATCTTGGCTATTAAAGAACATTAAATTATACATCTATGATTATAATAAAATATAGATACCTTTCTCTTATATAGTATGTTTTATCTAAAATTTATTATAAATGCTTGAAGTATATATTAGACTTAATGCTTAACTAATTATAAGTAGTATAAGTTAAGCTCTTTATTAGTATGTCAAAATTTTAAAATTTTGGATATAACTTAAATTTCCACTCCTGTGAGAGATTTTTTAAGATATATAAAATGTTAAATTAGAGATAAATCCTTTGATCTAGATAGAATTAATTGAACTTAAAAACAGGGAAAATATGAAATTTACATAAAAAGATTTTAATTTATAATTAGCTTTTCTAACTTATAAAAATGCTATATCACAGTTGAATATTTTCTATGCTTTTTAACTAAAAATATTAAATTTTATTCTACCAACTTTTAAGATTAAGGAGAGTAGATTGCTTAAAAGTAAAGATTACACTATTATAAAAATAGGATATTCATTTATATATAAGATAAAAGGAAAACATAATTAGCTTTTAATGGATCCCCTTGGAAAATTTTATTTCGATTTACTATTTTTAACTTTAGTTTAGGCTTATTAATTGAAAAATAATTTGATCATTCTTGACTAATAAAAGATTCAGGCTACCGACTAATAGTTTATTCGTATTTTAAATTAATAATTTTTAGTATTTTTATTCCTTGTTCTTCATTCCTAATAAATCTAAGCTGATAATTTTTATTATTTCTCATATTAATTTTCTCTTAAAGAATGCTGTAGAATTAGCTTCTAAGCATTTATAAGGTAATGATTAAATTTATTAATTTTAACTAATATTTTTTTTATTAGTTTGGAAGTTTAAGAAAAGCTTATATAATGATATTAATAATGATTATTAATACTTTGGTATATGCAGCTTATAGCATTTGAATTTACTTATTTATATAAAATGATTGATATTAACTAAATACATAATATCAGTTAATTATCTCTTATATTCTCTAATTTAGAACTAAGATTCATATTATTTCTATTTCATAAAGATATAACTAACCTAGTGGATAATTAAATATGTTCATTTTTAATTTTTTTAATTCAATTATTAGGAGATAGATTTGATATGCTTTCCTTAATAAAATTATTATCTAGATCTTTTATTACGCTATTTTATAAAGCAATTAGTAGATTTTGTTTTAACATGCTATAAATTTACTCTATAGAATTGCTTAGTCTCTGCTTAAAGAAATATTAGCCTAACATTGCTTCACTATTAGTTCTTATTTAAGTTAAAACTAAATGTATGAAATTATTTGTTATTTAACTTGAGCGCTATAATTAAAATCTAAATACCTTTCTTCATTCAAGAAATGATAAAAAGAAGATTGAATTAATTATAGATGTGTAAAGATTTAAGATTAATAAGAGTAAAGTCTATTTTAATTTTTGCTTTTAACTATTTCATATCATGACAAATAATTTTTATTTCTAGAAATTAGAGAATTATTTTCATGCTTTGAAGATGAAAAAAGCGGAATAAAGAGCAAAATTAAAAAATAGCATAATTATAGAAAATAGAAAGTATAATAAGATATACCTTAAATAAAGCTATTCAGTACAATAGTTGATTAAGGAATAGGAATGCTAATTACTTAGATATTCTAAAATAAAATTTAGCTATTTTAAGGAGTTTTGCCTATATAATTAATAAGACTTAGCTCCTAATTTTATAATATATATAAGATATAGTGCATTCATCGTAGTTTAATAAAACCTAATCTGAAAGTTATATTCTTAGTATTATAGAATTTTAAAGCAGCTTAAGAAAAAAGGAGAAAAAGAAGTATCTAAAAAATATGAAAAATAAAATAATTATTAAGTTGGAATGTTTTGGGATAGCTAAGTTCTCGTACTCTGGATAACCTCTTAATGGACATAACAGGAGCATTCTTCTTATCAGTTTATTCAAGTAAGGAACACTATAAGTTATGAATGACTAGTTCGTAATATAGTTGTCAAACTCATAATAAAACATGATAATCGCCTGGTGATAATCTTTTAAAACCTTGGATTTAGCTAGGAACCCCTCACGTTTAAATTTATAATCAGAAAATTAAAAAAATCGTGCTTCAGTTTCTCTTATTGTAAATAAGGAAAAAATCCAATTCATAAAGGATAAAATGGACTCAAGTATTATTAGAGAAAGAATGGAGTAAATGATAACAACTCTACAGTATAGAAAAGCATGATTTGATGAATATGTAGTAGGACCACCCAACTACCTGAGATACAATAAAAATAGAAAAGAAGAAATATGCTACATATTTAGAATAAGAACGAGATGTAATGGGAGCCAGGATTGTTTAAAAGAAAGACACCTAGTTGTGACAAGCAAATGCCCTTTCTGTAATGATGCAAGAGAAAACGAAAGGTATATCATAGAAAAATGCTCAGAATACAAAGAAAGTAGATAAATATGTATTAGAAAGTTAAGAACTATAGGAGTAGAGAGACAATGAATGGAACTATTTGATATAATATGAGGTATGACAAAATTTGAAAAATTAATTAGAACCTAAGAAGAGTAAAAAAGAGCTAAAACTGACTTGATAATAAAAGATTATATCAAAAACATATTAGAAAAAAGAAAAAAAAAGGATACTTAGAAAAGAAATTGAATGAAAAAAAGAAATAGGAAAAGATTATAGAGCAGAAAAGGATAATTTTTATGAGTTTATAAAAGCTTGATTAAGAAGAAAAGAATTAGAAACGAAAATTAGCAAAGTATGTAAAAAAAATAATGGACGCTTGTAACAAAGAATCAAAAAAACGTAGATAGATAGAAGACAGAAGAACAAGAGATAATGAAGAAGAAAATGATGAAGATATGAAACTAATAAGAGAAGAATTTTTATTACCTTAAGACTTACTTGAAGAAACAGACATGTATTGAAACATTTATTAAAGAGCTGCGCACCAACGAGAGTGCTACGCGCTCTATAATCAAATTTATTTATTATTTATATTAAGTTTTAAAATCTCAGCGAATATTATTATGAAATATGGGAAATACTAAATCCTAAAATATCTAATTAGAGAATGAACAAGAATTTAATTAATAAGTTATTAGCGAATTGTAAAAAATAATAAGTGAATTAATTCAAAATAACCCTTTTAGTTTTAAGGAGTTTATTGTTTATCTTAGATTAAATATTAATCAAATAAAAATAGTAAATTAACTCTAAGGAAGATAAAAATTTCATTATGCTCAATGATTGCCAACTATGTAACTTGTAAATAAATTTGAATCTATTTTAATGGAATTAAATTACTCTACTCCTTTATTAATAAGATATAAAAGGTACTAGAGATGGAGAGTAGCAAACCTTCCTAAATTCAACTAATATGGTTTGATGAAAAATCAAAAAAGAAAAAAAGCAAAGTTAAAAAAATTAAGTCATTACATTTAAGACAAACATTAAATGGAAGTTAATTTAGAACTAGAATAGTTGAAATGAATATTGAAACTGTATATGAGCAGTATACTAAATAAAATAAGTTCTCAGAAAGATAAATGACCAAATCTATAATCTTTAAAAAAGATTAAGAGACCTCTTGACATAATTTAAATAACCGGCTTTCGAAGAAATATTATTATGAAAGCAAATTATTTGAAATAAAATCGTAATGGAAGAATAATTGTAAATTTAATCTTAATCCAATTTGTTTGAGGAAGGTTCAATTATAACTGAATATCTAAGTTTGATATAATGAATGTTTAAGTAAAAGATTTAAATTAAAAATTCAAAATACCTTAATAAATAAATAAAAAAATAAAAAATTGAAAATTATATTCACATAAATAAAAATAGAAAATAAGATTAAGAAAATAAGATATTGCAATTCTGCCCAGCATCTAATAAAGCAATCTTTTGGTTTAAAAAGATTTAAAGTATAGAAGATCAAAGAATTGAAAAAATCACATTACTATATAAAAATAATAAAGAAATCTACATAAAAAGTTAAGAAACATAAAATCCAAGCAAAAGGCAAAAAATGGTAACAATATCTGTAACTAAATAAAATAAAATAAAATAAAAGAGTTTCAATATTTAGAAATATTGGGACATACTTGTAATACTTATAGCCTAGGCTATAAATATTGCAAATATGTTAAATATAAAAGTTTTATATTTGTCTATCAATTTTCTCTCTTTCTCTTGCTCTGATTTTATCAAATTTCTATTTTTCCAGCCTTGTTCTTGATTTTTATAAATATGATTAAAGTTGTTGGTTTCTTTAAGTACATCATCTTGCTCTTAAAGCATTTCAACTCGCTTCTTTTACATTTTGTAATGAAATATTTTGATTAACTTGTCAATTTTAGGAATTTGGTTTTTTGAGAAGCTCTTGTTTATATAGTTTTAGTCGTATAAAATTAATCTCATATGATCCTTACCTTATAATATTTTATGACTTCCAAATTCCTAAATAATATCTTCATAGTATTTACAATTAAAAATATGTTCAAATTCATCGTAATTTTCTCCACAGATACAAATTATACTATAATCAACATTAAGATGTCGCATACTAAGTTCCTATTAAAAATTGTAAGAAAATGTCTTCAGTTTATAAATAGAAATAGTCCTTTAACATACTACTTATTGTATTTAATATAAGTAACTTCAGGAAACACACTTAATTCGTTGTCTATTTGGCCAATAATTCTTTATGCAGTTTTCATAAGCGCGTTCCTTTAGAGACTTTCTTTAAAATATTTCTATTTAATTTTTAGTTCCAAATATTTGTTAAATTCTTTAGTGTTTCAAAACTGTTAAATATCAAAGTTATATAAATTGATGCATTTTCTTAAGTATTTCCAATAAGGTAAATTGTGCTAAATGGATTTTTCTAACAAAAAAGCTAGATCTGAGTTAGGGTTTTCTTTACTATGGATTATTAATTTTTAATAAAAGCACATTACTTTTAAATTACCATATGTTTAAATGGAAGTAAATTCAATAAAACAAGACTCATTAAAAGTCGAATCCGATAATTTAAAAGCCTATCTTGCAATGAGTCTTTACGATTTAGTAATTTAATTTATTATTCCTTTAACTCCTGGAATGACAGATCATTGAGTTATATCACACCCGTATTCAACTTTAGGCAAGAAAAAAGTTCTACATATAGTTTTAAAGTTTAGTGGGCAAGTTATTCCATATTTAGAAAGTATAGTAGTAGCTCTTTAAATTTCTATCCTATATTTAGTGGTTACTGCTACACAATGTAATTTGTAATTTTATTTGCTTCCAATTTAATATCCTAAATAAGTTACTTAATCTTTTTAATTAATTAGCATTCCATTGAGATTTAAATTAATAGTGCTTTTATTTTCATTTTATTAGTTTTTTTTCATAAATTCTATTACTTCGCATTTTGCTACATTTATTGTTAATTTTACTCATTCAAAAATTGTAATTGTGGCTTTTATCAATTTTTAAGCATTTTTTTAGTTTTCTGATAATTCAATTTAGTAATCAGCAAAAGCCCGAGCTACAAATGTTTTTGATAGTATTTTAAATCCTAGTTTCTTCTGGTTCTCTTCAAGGTATCTTACTATAATATCATAGTATAATATTGCAAGTACGGGGCCATGACTACTTCCTTGTAAGACTCCATTGTTATATTATATTGTTTTTGTAGGGTATCCATCAATAATAAATCTTGTATCTGTAACTAAATTAGATGTAAAATCTAATTACGATATAAAGAGAGCTGTAGGAGATAGTTAAAATAAAGGAAAATCAAATATATTAAGCTTTTAGTTGATTATAATGATAATAATAATTAAAAATAATTATAATATTTTAAATTATCTAAATCAAACTGAAGGGATTTATTTTCAAAATTTATCATAATATTCTTAGTAAATAAAACTTAATTCAAATTTAGGACTTAGCAAGAAAAAATGATTTAGAATATTAATAAACATTTCTAACTAATTATAATGGAAAACGAAAAATAATTATAGTTAAAAAGTAAGAGAGGGAATAAATTTTAAGCTAATCTTTATTAAAAAAAGCTAAAATGAGATGATTAAGCTAGAACTATGTTAAAATTTTTATTCTGATTATTTAAGATGAGATCTGAAATTTATTAAAAATAAGGAAAGTTAGATATTTTAAGATTTAAGCAAGAATTTCCTTATTCATCAAAATATTTCTTATTAAATGTAAAATTCATCCTAAAAAAGGAAAATAGAACTGGCATGTTAATTCTGAAATAAAAAAGCATATAAATATTAAATTAAATAAAAAATGGAAGGCTTCAGAGTTTAACCCTTCTGGCCAGATGAGCATGGAACAGTTCATCAAAGTCCTACTAAACCTCCAGGAAGAGGTCAAAAGCTAAGGAAGGACAATGAGAAGCTAATGCAGCAACTTAATCTAGCAGAAGGAATAGAGTCAAGACTGATGTCCTATGAGAGAGAATTATGTGCTTTTTGAAACATATCAAAAGTTAGAATAGTTAATCCTAAAATAAGCTTCAGAAACAGACTGAACTGGATAACAGACTCATAAAAATAGAAGAGAAATTATAATCATTAAAGAAAGATCAAAGTGAAACTGGAGCTATACAAATGGAAATCGAAGCCTAGAAAGAGCAAACAAATCAAGGAAAATAATTCAAAATAAAAAAGAAATGTTTCTGCTGTGGAAGCGTATGACATCTTTATCGGAAGTGCTGGAAATTTTAATAGAAATAAAGAAATTATGAGATAAAAAAGTAAACAAGGAAGAAAAAAGAAGAAACCAGAATGAAAAGAATGTATTGTAATCCTGATGGTTCAATATACAAAATCAAGATGGAATCAAGGTAAGTAAAAGGAGGGAAAACCTGGAGAAATCCGAGTTCCCAATTTCGCTAAAATTGGGCGATCCAAACTTTTATATTTAACAGCAGGGAGCATGAACTGCAATCCTCCTGGCGGAGTTGAAAATCACCAAAACGGAAAACACAAATTAATAGAATTTTTTTTTTAATAAAAAGAAATGAAGTCTATTTTCAATCTATAAAATTAGAATGAGATATTTAAATATATTAAAGTATATTAATAAGCTATATTATAATAGATGACTAAAACCTATATAAAAATTTATAAAATTATCTATTTTAAAATAGAGAGATTAGAAGAAACATAAAATATTTAATGACTAAGATTATGATAGAAAATTTAATAATAGAATAGATAAATTACTTATGAGATTGCTTATACAAATTCATAAAGTAGATGAATGAATGAATTAATTAATTAATTTACGTGATTTCAACTTTATTTGGCTAATCACAAATTAAAAGTTTAAAATTAAATAAAAGAGACTTCATATTTGCTTGGATCTTGTTTATCATACGTTCTAAGGATTTTTAATCTATTTTTTCTGAGAGTTTCTGATAGATCGATTTCTTATTAAATTCGTTAATTGCATGCTATATGTTTGGAGCTTCTTTGTTTAGCTGGAGTATTTTTTTCCTGTATAGTTTACCGTCTTGATTGAAATAGACATTGAAAATATTTTCCCATTATTTTTCTACTATTTTCTTTTATTTTTATTAGAATTGGAAGCAGCTTCTAACTTTGTGCCCTGGTCGCTTGCAGTATCAGCATCTCATTATTTTCCAATAGGGAATATAATTTATTGTAAGCTGTTGCTCTACATCCATCGGATCATTCATCTCCATTTTTTGCAGTAGTATGCTTTCAGTTAACTTTGCGAATCGATTAAATTTTGTTTCTAATTATTCTATCCTGATAATTCCTAGCTATTTATTTTTAATTTTTTTTCTTATGAGTTAATCATCAGGTGTTCAATTTTTCTTTCGAGTTCTTGTAAAGTTCTTAAGAGTTTAAAATTTTCTAATTGCATGACTTGGAGTTCTTAAAGTATTTTTTATTAATCGTAGCTTGACTAAGATGATTCCTCTTGAGAAGAGATTTTTTGCAAGTAATTTTCCATTTTATCTTAGATAATAAAGTCATACTCGTTCATTTGTTTTAGCATAATATTCCTATTTTAAACTAAATATAATCAAAATTTTATAATCAAACTCTTCAGTTAAAATATTATACTTTGAATTTTTATTAAAATTATGAATTAACATTGATTTAAAGCTTTTGCTGGATCGTAATTGATTCTTGCAACTGAAAAAGCACTCTATAGATATTTTGAAAAGTTTGAAATGTAGTGAAAGATTCTCTTTTAACTTAAAATTAATGGCTTTCATTGTTTTTGTCTCAAATAAATTAAATAATTTAGTTTTCTTTTAATAGTCTTAATTAATAGTATCTATATCTTGGAACTCATAGTCAATTTATCATCTTATATACTCTTATGTTTCATTACTTATCCTATAGCTATAATTTAAACTTTACCACTACTCTTATTTTTCCGTTCCTTCAATAAATAAAATAATTTCTAAAAATAGATTAAAATTGAGTTAATATAACAATCTAGGAACTATAACTAATTTAAGTTATATATCTTTAAAAAAGACTGAAATAGCTAAAAAATGTGAAGCTTATAAAATTAATAGAAATAACCAAGAAAATGTAAAGACCATAACTTACTAAGCCTAATTACTTCTTAAAAATACATTATCTTATATAATCATTCAGCAGCACTACATTTAAAAGTTATATATATCCTTACAAGTCTAATAGTTATTAATCTTAGGATAATATATTAATTCCATTATATTAATATAGTCATAAGAAACTAAAGAAAAGGGAAATAGATAAGATTAAATAAGAGAAAGAACAGGATCAAAAATAAAAATAAGTGCACTAATATAATATGTTTATATCTAAAAGTTAATTGAATGCTTTAATTTAAGGTTCTATTAGCATTTTTATTAATATTAGGCATAAAATTTGTCATAAAAGCTAGAAAAAATAAACTAGGATATAGTTGAAATGACTTAACTTTGCTATTTAAATAATCTGAGAAAATAACTTTAACACTATTTTAAAATCTATAGTAACCTTAAATCTTTCTACCTGTTTGATAAATTAAATTTCAGTAAGGATTATAAAAATAGCTATTCTAAACTTAAATCTCTAAAATCTGGTAAGATTTAAAGACAAAGAAGCAAAATTTGAAATATTCTCCATTTGGTAGTTAACTAATTAACGTTAATTGATTTTTTTATTAAAATAAAGGGAAAAATATAAAATAGAGCCATTTAAATAAAATCTAATTGTTTAGACTTTTTAAGATAGTAAAATTAAAAGGTAGAATTAAATGCATATAGTGAACTAATATAATATTAATAAACCTATGCAAGTTATATTTGTATATTTCTTGATTTAAAAGGTGTTGTCTTAGCTTCTGACTTAGTTTAAATTATAATGAAATAAATTTTATAAATATAATTGTGTAAATGATTGTTTCAACAATTGCTAGAAGAGTAAACCAAGGCAGATTCAGAGGAATCTCTATAAGGCACTATTTTGATTCTAGATTCACTTATCTCAATTAAGATTTAAATTAATTAGAGAGATCTGAACGATTCTCTGAGCTAAGTATATTCAGTCTCTTAAACAAAGTACAGCTAATAGCAAAAACCCTAAAAATAATTCTGATAATAATCCTATAGGACATCTGCTAAGAGCATTGCAGCAAATAATTAATAGTATGAACTTCTGTATATTTTGCTGTAGAAGCTATGAGAGTAATCTACCTTTTTCTCTTTTACTGAAAGAAATAATTCATCAAGGGGAAACTGCAAAAGACAATAGAGATTCTATACTATGTGTAAGAATTTATAATAAAGGTTTAATATCGTTTGGGTAGCCATTGGAATCTAAATAACTATTATAACTTATGGAAGATGCAGTAAACATAAATGCATCTACTTTAGTACAATGTTCTTTATTTACCTTGGAGCTGCCAACCTTATTTTCTACTTCATTTTTCTCAAAGCTTGCCCTTAAAAACTATACGCAGGGACTATTTAAAGGAGATAAAACTAAATTTTTGATGAGATCTAGATGAATCATTAGAGAAGCTAGCTTGAAATATAAGAAATGCTGGAAAGGATATTTGCTAGATTAGCGAGATCTCGCAATCCTGAAGAAAATAATACTTAGCAAAACTAATAGCAAATTATGGAGGCTCTAGAAAAGATAACTACTACTTTAGACAGCGAAATATAAGGGAAAACTTGCTCTATTTGCTTAATGGATTTTAAAATTGGAGACTAAATATCAAATCTTGAATGTCATCCGTCGTAATTGTTTATTCAGGCATATTTTTCACTAATAGTGTATCATTGAATGGGCGAAAATCCATGCTAAATGTCCTTTATGTCAAGTTCCAATAATTGATTTATCTAAGTCGAATTGAGTGGCTTAGTGAGCTTATAAAAGGAATTATTTTATTAAAGTTTTTTGATATTTTTACAATTTAATTTTAATATAAACAATGGTAGACTAAAGCAAGTAGATCAGTGGGCAAAATAACTTAAATAGTCTAGAGGAAAATTCCTAGTTTGAGCAAGTTAATCAATTGAAATAAGACATTTGAGATGATTCTGAACTTCTTGACTAGAAAAGCTAGTTTATACCAATCAGAATGAACAACTAGGACTTGCAGCAAAATAATTACCATTGGCTTAGCAAAGAATTTATTAAATTAAACCAAAGCTAATAGCCTTTAGCAGAAAGCGAATTACCAACAGCTTAGAAAGAACAACTATAACTTCTAGAAAGTACAAGCGAATATATAGAAATGGAAGATTAAATTTTGGAGAAAAACATATAACCTAGAGATTTGAGCTTTGGTTTGCTTTTCGAGGCTAAATAAAAATATAAGCATGACAAACTGAAAATGTTAGACTCTATTATAGAAAAGGATATAAAGGATATTCAGTAATTGTTAAATAAGCAAGAGAACTAAGAAATAGTAAAGCTAAATATAAAAAATAAATAAGAGATAAATGAAATTGACAAATAGGAAATTAAAGAGAGATTAAAAGACAAGCATTAAGAATTACAAAATGAGCAGAATGTTAATACTTATTATTAAAACTTAGGATTAGATAAATATGAAACATCAATAAAAGAAAACATAAACTCTTGTAGAAGGCTTCTTTAGTGGTGACTTTAAAATATTTACATTTTGATAAATTAATTTAAATCAAAATTCGCTTTGAAAATTAACTTTTCTAAGTTTTTAAACTTAATAATTAATTATTTATAATCCAGATCTAAAAATGTTATACTCCTAGCTAAAAAGAAAAATGAATCATTTTTTACATGAACTTATAAACATTTGACGAAGTTGCTGTTAGAATAGTTTACTGAGCTTAAGAAGTAGAATTAGTTTATAAATCTATAAGAAATATTGAATAAAAGATTCCTTTATTTTATTCATATTTCTAAGCATTGTAATTTTCTATTAAGACTATTATATTATAGCAGTTGTCTTATAAAAAGGTACATTAGGATCAATCAATAAATAGATAATAGAATTTCAATGAAAATGATGAGGATTATTTTTAAAATGAGATATACCTGTTGAGTTACTTTTTGAGTTAAATCGTTTTAAAAATAGAAAATTATTATTTAAAGTGAAGTTAAATAAAAAAAAGTGCTACAACAATAAAATTATAAGGTATGTCTAACTTGAATCTTTGATAGATTCCATTATAATGAAACTAGTAAATGGCATTTATATATTTATCTATTTTAGTAATCATGCCTACGTTTCATATAGTAAATATTTTTCTTCTCTAGTCACCTTAGTTTTTCAATCTCATTTAAATTGAGGCAAATAAAATCTGACTTAATTAAAATCTATAAAAATGCTAGTAATAAAAGATAATTGTTCCATTTGGATCAAAGAAGTGTTTAATAAGGAAAATGAAATTAATGCAACCAAAAGTATTTTTTTATGAATAGGTAGAAAAATAAAGGGAAAATATTTTATTCGATTGAGTTGATTCTATAAAGTATGTATAATTTCTTTTTTATTAATGAGATCAAAACAATAACTTATCAAATAAACTTTTACATATTAAATTAAGTTGCTTTAAGCAATCAAAATTATAAGCCCTGTCTTGACTCTATTATTCTATATATCAGAGGTATTTTTGCTATAAAGAGGAAAAAAATCGTAAAAACAATGATAGTCTTCTTGTTTTCTAAAAAAGAATAGTCCGTTAGTTTTGCTTTTTAACTTTTATCTTTTGCAATTTCTTGATAGGATATTACTGAATCAGAATTATTTTTCCTAGTATGTGATGCGTGAAAATAATTCTTACTGTCATTATCTTTAAGAGCAAACGAGTCTTAAAAGCTTTCTTTATTTGCAAAAAACTGCTTATTTAGTGAAATATCCGAGCCAATAGTTTCTAATGAATCTTAGGCTTTTTTTTATTACATGTATTACACAATGGGAAGTTGGTCTTTTTATGGCAGAGATAGAGAAGTTTAACCTATTGTAATTTTCCACCTTTTCTTATCTTTATTAATCACAAGACGTTGGTCCACGATTTTTTTGATGTATTTAGCTGGTTTATTTTCCATTTTTATTATAAAATAAAACTTATCTCAACAAATTTAACTTATAATCCTTAGTTTAATTAAAGTAAACTCGATATGTATTATTAGGATAAATGAAATTCAGTAAATAAAGAATTTAAGTCTTTTGCTGCTTTCCTTAATGAATTCTCTTAAATTACTTAAGCAGCTAATAAACAAAAATAATAGATTTACTAAGGCAACTACTTAGAATACCTCTCACACTAAAATTAAAATATATCATAATAACCTTTTATTTATTTAGCAACCTAAGCAAATTTAAATTCTTTTAATAATTAACGTTACCCTTTTTACAAATAACTCTCAAACTTTAACTATCTTTATAAATAAGCTGCTATTTCAGATATTTAGTCTACTGAACTTATTTAAATAAGATTATGCTTAAATTTAATTATTCAGACTTGTTTTAAATTAACTCTTATAATTCTTAGGTTCATTTTATTCCGAATTTTCATATTTGAAAGAAAGAGAAAGATTTAGCTAAAAATATCTTGAATAGCTTTATGTGTCAAAACTGTTGGCTTATCCTTAGTACGTCATCTTTTCCCTCCTTATTATACAACAAATTGTATTTTCTGTTTTTAATCCTTTTATACATATAATACTAAGTATGACCCTCCATTAAAGTTAAAGACTAAGGAATTTAGATGGAAAACCACACAAATAAATAAAAGAGCAGTTAGGATAAAATAGCTAAGGTTATTATTTACACTCTTAAATTAAAAAGCCTAAGGATCTATATGATTTCTAAGCTTTTCTACGAAATACTCAGTACAAAAATGAAGTGTATAATATAGAAGCATATAGTAAGCAAAAAATAGCAACACAAACTCTAATTACTAAAATACGAAAAAACTAAATCAAAACTTTTAATGAGAAAGTTATTAGGTAATATCTATATGATAGATGTAATATTTACGACCTCTAAACTACACAACTCTAAATAATAAAAAGATAGTGCTGTAAGATAAATAAGCTAAGTACATAAAAAAGAAAATAAAAGTCTTATTACATTATATAACTAAATTATCTTTTTATTATTAAGGGATAAATATTGGTATTTTTATAATAGAAGCACCTAAATTTTCTATTAAAAGGGTATTTAATATTAATAAATAATTATATTTAGTTTTATTCATGTCTAATTAAGAAAAATAAATTATGCTGGATCTTAGTGCTATATCTCTCTAAATTAGATATAGTTAAAACTTAGTTTAAAATTTTCTATTTAAACTAAGAAGTATTCAGTGGAAATGCTATAGCTATGTAATCTGGTTGTTATTTAATGAAATTAATTGTAATAAAAGTAAATAAGACGTTCAAATGCCCGAAATTGAGTAGCGATAAAAAATTACTGCGAGAAAATTTCATCCTAATTCTAAAATTCCTTCAATATTTTTGCCAATGATCTAGCTATAGATATTTCATTAATGAATAAGAAAACTAGGTATGTCATACTTATAGTTTCTTTTTAAATAATTTTTCTAAATCTTTTTGAGTATGTTAAATTTTAAATTAAATTAAGCTTTATAAGCATTCTATTTAATTATGACAGAGCTTTTATAAATTTTGCTATAGTTTAAATTATACTTAAATTAAAGCTAAAGCTTTTTGATGGTAAAGTTGTTTGCTTTGGAATTTTAGCTTTTTCAAAAATAAGATGGCTGATTATCTTGTACTTTTTGGAATCATAATTAGATTACAGACTTAAACTCCAGCTGACAATTATTTTTATTGGCTCATTATTCTAATAATCGACTTTTAATTTTAAATTTCAATTATTTTAGTTTAGAAGCAAAGTCTACGCAAACACTTTATAGCTTTTCTGTTAAAAAATTAATTCTAAAATCTAAAAAATTAAAATATACATGATATAGTTTAAAACTAGCAAAGCTTAATAATCTATGATTATTTAATCATGCTATTTTAATATCTTAAGTGCTTAACTTAAATAAGTATTAGTTATTTTGTTCTAATATAGCTTTAACTTTGCTTATAGCTTTTTTCTAGCTTTATATAAATAATTTAACTACTTATAAATTTTAAAGGGTATTGAGAAGAAAATAAAGAGATATATAATTTAGTGTAGAAGGATAAGGTTAGCTAATATATTGTATACTTAAAGAAAGAGTAAGGAATTTTATTATCAAAAGAGTTTAGTAGTTATTATTTAAATTTGCTAAGTTAAGAGGTAGTTTCATTGGTCACAGACTCTAAATGCGATTTTTGCTTTTTTATAATTTGGACTATTTACCAAGCTCTAGTATCTTCTTTTTCAGGATCATCAAAAACTTAATCCCAGTGATCAAACACAATTTATTTGAATATAAAAAATGATTTAATTACCAAAGATCGATTATCAAAGTTTTTAATTTCAGAGGCTGGAATATAAGCTTTGATAACATCTATGAATGTCTCTGGGAAATTTATTTATTAAATGATATAGCCTTAGTTTTGAACTATAGTTAAAATTAGCTATTTTGTTGCTTCTTATCTACCTGAAAATTCGCAGAAACAAATAGGTTCGAGTAATATTGGCTTCGCACCCAAAATAACTTCCTAAAAACACTAATTGAACATATCAGCAAATTGAGATAACGAATATTTCTAATTTGTATTCTTAATCTCCAAATCAGCAACATTAACTAAAACATTTTTTAATCTTTACCCATAAAGTACTCCAGAATTTGTAATTTTATAAAAGGCTACTATGATAGATTGCTTTATTAAATCTCATTACAGAAAATTACTCTCTTAGATTTTCTACTAATAATTTGGTAATTTGATGCATAAGACATTTAATCCATTGTAATCAAAGCAAAATTCTTCTTAATCATAGGTCTATGTTTAGTTATTTAGCTTCTCATTTTCTCTTAGTATTTCTTGATTTCTTTGATAGCTTTTCTCGATTTAAAAAAATGTCTCATCAGATATCACTTCAACATTGCATTTAATTATTAAATTGTTGTCCTATGATTCAAAGTATGTAAAATGTGAGGAATTTTAGGCAATTGACTCATAAAATGTAGTGAACATTTCCGAAAAACTTAATTAGTCATAATCTAAATCTAAATTAGTCATCAAGTTAATAAATGCATTAATATGCAATTCACTACATCCTCTTATAATTATCTCTTAACTCCTAATTTCTATATCTACTGTCACATCATTATTTACTATATTTTTTATATATCTAACTAAAGTAGATTAATCTTAATTATTTTTTGCTTTAATTGTCTTTCAAAATATTGGTTGTAGGACTCTTTTTAATGGGCTAATAGTAAAAGCTTTATCATGATTTGTTAAAGTTGCCTATTTTTCATAGAGTTCTTCTCCTCCTGTTAAGCAAATTATATTACCACACTGAACTTTATCTAGTTCTATAGTAGAAGTCAAGTTAAGTAACAAGATTTTATCTATTTTTATCAGTTTTAATTATCCTTCTTGCTAAGTTATTTTTCTCTGTAGCTTCTTTTTTAAATACAAGTTCTAGTTTTTGCTAATAGTTCCTGAAAAGATTCTACCTCATGCACAGAATTTATCTGAATTATTCAAGGAGACTGTTTTGGCTATAAAAATAATAACTGGACCATTTTGATCACATTAAGCAATGCTTAAAGCGCACTAATCGTCCAAAGGTCCTTCATATAAATAATCATAACGATAGTGTTAAGATACAAGTGGTGAAGGTAAATGAACAACAAACATCTGCATTAAAGTAACTGACAAGCTGATTCATTTTTTCATAATAATCTAAAGTTATTTACGTCTAGTTAATTATTTTTCCTCTATGGATAGTTTTATCTTTAGTTTGGAAATCATTTATTCATATTTCATGCTGTTACTATCTAAAACTTCTTTAGTCAATCTCTGAATTGGATTTAAGATAAATTCTACAAATCCTCTAAATAAGATTTTACTATCACTTCCTTAATCCGTTTTTTTCCATTTTTTATCACTATTGTCAAAATAAAAATCGCCTCATAGTTTTTCTCTCATTCTTATCTTATTTACTTTAAATTTCACTGTGTAAATATCTACAAAATGATCTATCGTAAAGCCGAACTACCAAATGCTTGATCCAAAAGCAATATTTCCAATTTCTGGCATAAATAATTTTTGAGACAGATGAGGAGATTAATATTGCTCATATAGGATATTTAGCTGTTCAACCATAAATTATAGCTTTTAATAAATAACTTCAGGATTCATAAAATTAAGAGCTTTATCAAGCATATTAAAAAAGAGAACTGGTGTTTGCTGTTCTCTCTAAGCTGCTTTAATATAGCATTCAAAAGGCATTCTTATTTATTCGGTTATGTCTATAATTAATAAAATTCCATCAGTCAGTCTTAGAGCAATTTCTATTTCTCCTATAAAATCGAGGCTACCAGGTGTGTCAATAAGATGAATTAAATAGTCTTGAACTTGATCATGACTTTCTTAATATTTATATTTCAATAAGGTGGAATGAGACTAAATAGTTATATTTCTATATGTTTCCTCTTAAAGTATATCAGTATAGTGCATGTATGAATACTTTTCTTTGGGTTTCACTATTCCATATTATTCAATAAGCTAATCAGCAACAGTTGATTTTCCATGATAGCGTTAAGAAATCAGGCTTACATTTCTAATACATTTTTAGTTTTGCACTAGTTACTAAAGAACTTCCTTTTATTGACTGAGCATATAAACGATAATAAATGCTACTCTAAATTTATTAAATGAAAGATCCTAGTTTTTGATAATAATAACAAACTCCTTTCTATAAAACAAAGACCAAAGCTTTAAAACCAGAAAAAAAGCAAGCAGATTATATTGTTTATCTATAGCCTAATAATATTAAAGATATAATTAAAATCTAACAAATTGACTAATGCCAAATTTAAAAAATAGCTGAATTTGAAAATTAACCTTAATTTATAAATATTTAATCTCTTTATTTATATCAGTTATATAACTCTGAATTCTCAAAACTAAGCAAAACTTTATTATGAAAAATAGGTAAATGTAGTATATGTAAAGTAGGATGTTTAGATAAAACTTTAATTTAACTTTTAATATATCTTATAGTTGAAGCTTTCATTATTTTATTATAGAAGTATTATTGATTTTATTAAAGCTTTAAAATAGAGTTAGAAATCTGAATAAGCATCTTCATATGATTTATAAGGATTATACATTTCATTTTATTAGATCTTAATCAGTTTGAATGAACTTAATAAAATGAAAATCAGTTTATTATATAATAAGGTGTTAGGCTAAGAAAAATTAGATATAGATAAATAATAGAATGATTAGACGTACTCAATATCTACTTAATGCTTTAATTAAATATTTCGTGTACTAAATACTTTCTTTTATTCCATTTTTAATTTATTAGATTTTGGAGTCTAACTTTATATAAGATATTTTGTTAATGATAGAATGGTTTTATATAAAGAGAAGGTATTTATTAAGCTTATCTAATTATAATTTTAATATATACATGTGTTTTAGATGAAATAATAGAAAAGCTTATTCAAAATAATCGATTTCATCTACTTCTTTTTATCTAAATCCTAGTTTTTTCATTAAGTTATATATAAATAAATTTTAATCTCTCTATTAAGTAAAATTGCTTCATTAATACCATCTAATCTACTTAATTGTCTCTTATGTTGCATATAGAATTCCTTCTTTAAACTAACTTTATAGTTGTAAATTAAATTTATACCTATTAAACGTAAATTCTTCGTCCATTTACCTCAATGGATTTAAAAAAGAAGAATCAACTATTAGGTTGTGAAGTACTTTATTAGGATATACCTAGAACTTTATCTTAGAAATAAATAATATTTAACTAATATACTCTTTAATTGGCTTACCAAAATAGAGATACAGTTAATTATAATTAACCATCTATTAATCTATTAAAGCTAAAAAGCTAATAGGCTTAAATTATCTTAAATTTTAAGGTATTTAAAATTTAATAAATGTACAAAGCTTTAAATTTTTGGAAGGAACGAGATAATTTAGCTAGCTAAAAGTTAAATACTTAGTATGAAGTTTATAATTGATTGAGATTGTATTTAAGAGTCTTTTATTAGATTTATTAAATAATGCAAAAGAAATATTTGATATATTAGGATTTATGAGAATTAATAAGAGCTTAGAGAAATAAAAGCTGGGTAGTTAAATTTAGATTATAAACTTATTTTAATTAATTAAAAATGAGAGGAAATATTTAAAGCTTAAAAATAAAAAGGAAATTCATAAGAAAATCAATTTAGATATTATATATATGATTGCTTAGTCTCTTATTATTTTTTTTTATAAATAACAATATATTAAAAATAGGAGGGAGAGTATTATTTGGGAAATTATCATTAATAGGTGTATAATTATAATTAGCTTAATTAGAATTACAAGCTGCAAACAATCATATAAGATTGAATAATTCTAGTATGCATAAAATATTAATATACGATAGAGTAAATTGAAACTTTCGATTCTATAAAACTTTAAATGAGTAAAGAAGTTTTCGATGGCTAGGGAATTGTGATTATAATTGTATACAAAGAAGTTTATAAATCTTTTACTAATTTTGCTTACAATCAAATTCTAAAATCCTTTGAGTAAACTTTCTTTAAATCTTCGTAAATTAAGTTATATAAAAAGTAAGTTAAAATTATTTACCTCTAATTTAAGTTTTTCTCCTTCAATCTAAAAATAAATCTCATTATACATACGATTATTTATAGTTCTTAATTAATAAGAAGCCTTTTCGATAAAGGAATTTTAAAGGAATTTTAATAATTTAGGGAAATAATCATAAAACAAATTCCAATGTAGAGTTTAATAATAAGAATTTTAGAATTATCATAGTTTCTTAGTTTTAAGGTTGATATTAAATCAATAGATATTGCTTATTTAACCTCATCTATCATTTTATTTTTTACTAAATCACATTTTATGTTTTCTTTCATCTTCTTCTAACCTAATTGAATACCCTTCACCATAAAAGCCTTTGTTTCTAGGCAGCTTCTCTTACCGTTATAGAGAGAATCCTCAAATAAGTAAGGCTTATCACAGAAAGGGCATGTCCTAACTTATCTGTGGGTTCATCTATTACTAGAGTACTCTAATACAGTTTACAAAATACCAGATTATCTACTTGGCTGACTAAGGTACATCGTCCATTTTCAATTATATATATAATAGAAAGCTTACAAAAGAAATTACATGAAAACTAATATTATTATCTGTACTTATGATAGTTTACCTTCTAGTCGTATTATATCTAAGGTAGATATTTATATACAGATTTATGAATTTAGCAAGAAAGTCGAAATGCTTTGCATCTGATAGTAGTTTATTATAGTTATTAAGCTTATGTTAATTCTTCAAATTAAACTCTTAATTGTTATTTCGCAAACAAATCTTAAAGTTTCTATAAAATAACTTTATTTAGAGCATTTCTCAAAGCCTTTTTACTATGATTATTGATAAATAAATATTGTAAATTCATTTTTAGTTGTTTACTGAATCTTTAGCTATTATGATATTTCATAAAATTCCATTTATCATAATCAGAAAAATATTTCCAGCTTAAGCTTTATCAAAAGATAGAATAAATAAAAATTTCTATTCAAACTTATTAATATTAAAAATGTAATATAACAACCTCAATTGCAGCTAAAAAATAAGATAGAATATTAGACTCTCAAAAAATGAAGTTAGAAAGGTTAGGAGACAAGCATTTAAATAATCACGTAAAAAAATGGCAGAAGGTCTCAAGAAGGGTTTTTTTCCAACTCCATAGAAAAGGAAAGAAAATCAGAGACTTCTAATTCTTCTTCTACTACGACTTTTTTAATAGCATAATAATTTACTTAGGTTTTTTAACCCCCAAATTTTGAAAAATAAAGACAATCTTAAATTGAATAAGAAATTAAATCAACAGAAATTGACTAAAGCAAGGTAGATTTTTTACTTCCAAAGCCACGGTCAATCAATGCATGAAAAGTGGTAACTAAAAAATAATGTAGAAATAGAAAAATGATGAGAAGCTATTAATAGAATAACTTATGAAATCTATCCGTAACCTATAAGAAGAAGTTTAAATATTAAAGAAAGAAAATAAAAAATTATTATGAAAAGTTAAAGAAATTAAGAAAGATTAATGAAACAGGAAATCGAAGTGAAATTTTTGGGAAAAAAAATAATTTAGCCTTAAACCTTAGCTGAAAATAAAATGGAATTAGAATACATAAAACCCAAAGAGATAACTCTTCCCAAAAGGATTGTCAAGCTGTGCTACCTATGTAAATCAAGATTCCACACATACAAGAGATGCAAGATATATTTGAATATACAGAGAAGAAACAGTGAAGAGATTTGGAGAGAACTGTACAGAATTTATGTAGATAAGGATGAAAGAATATTTAGAAGGAAGTTTTTTAAGGGAATACCAGAACTCCAAAAAAACTGGGAGTCCCGAACTTTTATTTTAAACCTCAAGAAACGAACTCTTAAGGTATTCAGCGAAGGAGTTTAAAATCCCCAGAGATGCGAACACTTTAATTTAGTATATTATTATTATTATTATAATCACGTAAAACCGAAAAGAAAGAAGAAAATTATAGTTTAGAATCATAAGATAAAATTATGAAGACATTTTGGAAACAGAACAAGATATTATAGAGTTTCCCTCAGAAATACAAAAAATTGATTGAGGACTTGAAAAAGGTAATTAAACAACAAATAGAAACGATTTTCAACTAAAGTTGCCAAATACGCGAATTAACAACTAGCATTAATGAAAATAATAACAAGATGGATATGCTTAAAATACAACTCATTGAAAATAAATACATGACTCATGAACAATTATAGCTATAATCTCAATAATATTCAAAAAAAATCAATGATGGAAATTGAAAAAACTTAAATTGAAGTTTAGAAAGAATAGAAAGCAGAACTCTAAATTGGTAATTCAAAATTTGAAGAGAGATTACAAAAAATAGAAAAATATTATTTGCAACTAGCTGTTTTACTATACCTATAGTAAAAAGATACTGATATTGCAATAATTGGTATATCTTCTTCGAAACTGCTGAAAATGAATAAAATTAAATGAAAGAGAGAAACATAGAACTTTGAGCCAACTAAATCAACTTTGGATAATGGAAAATGGTTTCTACAAATAAATGTTTTCAATGTGCTATATTGAAAAAACAAAGTGATAACCTTCCACTAATAAAAAAGGTTGTGGAATACAACCACGTAAAAAAACTTGTCTGCATGTACCTGGTTGAAAATCCAGGACAGTAAACCTTTAAACTTTAATAAAAAATATATATAGCAACCTTAATTGCAAAAGCTATAAATAAATTAAATAAGTAAATTATAATTATAAATCTAATCAAAGATTAAAATAGGTAGATATCATAAAAATCTTTCTTATTTTAGAATTTACGAAATTTAAGTAAGAAAAAATTAGAAAAATATGATAGATAGAAAATTAAAATGTTGATATATGGTAAATCAATTTAGATAGAAAGGAGTAAATAAAACTTAAAAAATACAATTATAGATATTAAATTTTTTTACCTTATTTAACAAAAAGCAAGATTAGTTTTTTGTTAGATATATTTCTTTTATATATCTCTTTTTAAAAATATTAATAAAATAAGACAAATAATTAAGATATAAAGCTAATTGAAAAAGTGAGTAAAGAGAGATTTGAAAACATTTACTAACATCTATAATTGAAGGAAATATTTCTTTCAATTAAAGACGTCAAAAATTATTTTGATTTAAAATTTAAATTTAAGATATAAAGCTACTTAAAATAAATAAATTTAAATCTAAGAAACGTGAAATTTTACAATACTTTTAAAAAATTTCGAATATAAACAGACAGTTTTATTTATTTTATTATTTCGGAACCTTTAAGAAATATTGCTATTATATATAATATTGATGACACCCGTGGTCAGGAGAACTTGTAGGTAATCTGGTAAAGTTTATACTACATCACGAGTAATCTCACACTAAATATCACTATGGAGGAGAGTGGACAAGCTCGGAAGAGAAAAGCCTTACTTACTCGAGAGTTCTCGCTATCAGTATGGACGTTTGACTGACGACCCTTCTAATGGCTTAATTACTTTTTTCTATTTGGGCCTTATTCAGAAAGACTGGAGCATTTGGTTCAAACCTAAGAATAATTTTTAATAAGCAGATTCCCCATTTAGAGAAGCTGACGTAACTAGAATGAAGCATGAAGTATGAGAACATTTTTTTAAATATTAATATAGAAAGAGCTGCACGCCAACGGGACGCTACGTGCTCTTTAAAAATATTTATTTATTATTTTAAATTTTTATTTATTTTATTATTACTTTTATCCTCTCAATCTATTGAAATTATATTAATCTACTGTTGAGAATTGGCAAATATATTTTAAATATTAACAAGCTAGGATTGAACCCATTTGAATTAAACTTACTTACTAATAACCTGCTATTCAACCTTTTAGCGTGATTAGCCAGCAAGCAATTAGTTTTAGGTTCAATTATACTGGTTTTCATTCCTCTTTGTTGCTGGGCTAATGTTATTATTATTATTTCTATCCCATAATATTTTCTGATCTTGCATAATTTAATCTTCTTAATAAAAGTATTTATCTTAAGCATTCTGAATACCAGATTTTATTTAAAAAATAAGCCTTTAGTTTTCACTTTTACAACTAACTTATGTAAATATTATAAGATTTTAGGTAAATTGATATTTATAACTCTAAGATTTGTTTAAAATAGAACGGATTTATATCTTTTTAACTTCGAAGTTAGTGAACATCTTTTATATACATAAATTTGTGTGAATATTATTTTTCTTTTTTATCTTACTTTATTTAGCTTGTATATGATATTAATAAAGTAAATTAAATTTATTTTATCATTATCAAATCTATTTTATATTGCTATGCCATCGCATAGAAAGACGTATTCAAATCATGCTTCTTGATCATATAAATTATCAAATTTTAAATTAATTAGCATCTGATTATCCAATTAATAGCTTAATAATTTAAGGAACTACTAGAACATTGGTAAGCTGAATGAATATCAAAAATATTATTTCTCAATTAATGCTAAAGTTCTTCACTTTTTCTAAGACTATTTTTAGGCTAGATTTTACGATTTCTGTAAAAATAAAATTTTAAGTAAAAAAAAGAGAAAAATGATTTGTCTTAAAATTGCATTTTAACATAGTTAACTAAATATAAAAGTAATTTTATATTCTCTTTACTCAAGATTTAATTTTTTCATTTTATAGATCTATAAAAAAAGTAATTTTGAGATTTTCCATTATTTAAATTATTGCTTTGATATTATTTTTTGTAGATATAGAAGTAAAAATCTATTTTAGAGAAATCAATTTAGATTAAATTTTTAATAGACTAAGTATTTTAATTTGAAGTCCTTATTATGTTTTATAATACTTTAGCATTGTCTTTTTTATTCCTTTCTAAGTCAGTCTATTTAATTCTAAATGTTCTTTAATAAAAATTAGATCTATTAAATCTATTTATTTTAAAAAAGACTTAAAGCCATCCGATCTGCTTTAAAAATTAAAACTATGTATAATATAAAGATTTATTATCCTTAAAATTGGCTAATAACCTACGTTTCCTTTATTATATTGATCTATCCAAGAAATAAAAACGATGATCTATTCTTACTCATTTAGCCATTTTACTGGGCATATATGGCTTTTTTGGTGGATTAAATTGGATTCTAGCCTATAAAGACTAAAATTTTTAAACTTAGAAAATCAAAAATTGAAAAAATAAAGTTTGAGATAAATAAATAAATCCTGGACAGATTGAAAATGTAAATAGAGTGCCATCTTTTAATATATTTTTAAAACTAACAAAAGTATATTAAAATCATTAAACTGTAAAAATACGTTTGATATATAAAATTGAATTAGTTTAAGAAGATAATTTACCGGTATTTGCATTAAATTGCTACCTTTTTGAGAACATTATAAATGTAGACTTATGAGCTTTTGATTTTGCTGACCACTATATTTATGGTAGTAGAGTGTATAATTACAACCTTAATTCCAATGTATTGGTAAGTAATTCATTTAGAAAGGGACTAAAATCTGATTCTCCTTATATCAGTTTTGCAGGATCTTTTTCGGGTGGAGTTGTACTTACTGTAGGAGTTTTGCATATTTTAGCAGATGCGGATAAATAAATGCATCGTAGATCAAGTTCTTAGTATCCTTGGGCATATGTAATAGCCTTAATTACTTTTTGTTGTGTTTTGTGCATCGAAAAACTTTTCGCTGAACATCATTCACATGGCAATCAAAGTAATCATGTTGATATTATGAGTCCAGCAACTCCATCAAAAAAGTAACGACGAGTTACATTTGGAGCTATAATTCTTACCTTAGCATTATGTTTACATAGTATACTTGAAGGAACTGCTCTAGGTTTTGAATAAACAACTGCTGGTGCCACAAGTCTTATGATAGGATTTCTTACTCACAAATGAACTGAATGTCTTATTTTAGGAATTAATTTGAATAAATCTGGAGCTACAAAAAAGGAATAATGGATTCTTTAACTTCCAGTAATAGCTTCTTGTCCTATAGGAGTTGGAATAGCTTATGCTCTAACGGGAGTTGATCCTATTATTTAAGCAATTGGCCTTTCAATGAGTGCTGGAACTTTTTTGTATGTAGGTGCAGCTGAAATAATTTCAGAAGAATTTGCATCTCATAAGAAGAAAAAAATAAAAACAAAAGTTTTCTGTCTAATCATAGGTGTAATTTTGATTTGCTTTGTAATGGCTTTCGACAAACCCGCTCCAATTATCTCTGAAGATGACGATGAACCTTTTAACGAGTTTCAAAATAATGAAACTGAACACGATTCTTGGATAAGTGACAAGAACAATTAATGAGAGATATTTATTTTTTATCATTAATAAATCTATTTTTCAAGCATTTCTCCTTTATTTTCACAAAGTTTCATCAGTCTTTCTCCAGAATCAAGCAATCAAAACTTATAATTTAAACTCAAAAATATTTCTTTATATTACAAATTACTTTAAAGTCTGATAAATTTGCTAATGGTCTATAGATAATTAAATTACAAGCTAAAATATTTAAAAACCTTTCTCAATTCATAAAAAATTCTAGTGCTTTCATATGAAGATTTAAAAAAGATTGAAGGCCTAAAGAGTTAGAATTATGCAAATTATAATTAGATAGCTGGGAGTTATATTTTGAATTAGGTGATTCTAGTTAACAAATCATTTTTTATTTGATTTCTAAATATAATTTAATCTGGATGAACACCATTAGTATCATGATTTCAATTGAAAGTCTTGAAATATAATGATCATAAAAAACTTGAGTGATTTTTCCTGTTTCATAGGTTTTTATAATAGTTTTCATATTCTATCTCTTTTATTTTATCTTTATCCTCGCTTTAAAGATTAAAATGATTTCAAGCTCTTTTAACTTAAATTAAGGATAAAATAATAAATAAAGCATAAGATTAATGATACAGAAAAAATCCTAATTCACTAATGCTTTGATTAATCTATCCAATAGCAAACTGCTGAAAGATAAAAAATTTATAAAAATTTAAGTGAAAAAAATTAGAAAAATCAAACAATTTACGACTTCTTAAGTTGAGTAATAATTCTAGACTCTCATGTTTCTAATTGCCTTTAAACTAACTAGAAATGCATATCTTTTGACATAACATTAGAGATATTAACTATTACTTTGCTTAGTTTGATAATTAAGATATGGCTTTAGCAAATAAATCCTAGCAGAGTAAATCAAACATAGCTTTACGAACCATTTAACAAATCCCTACTTATTAAATCAGTTTTTACATAAACTTACTCTCATAATCATATGATTAAGCTAACGTATAAGAAAGAATAAGCTATTAATAAAAATTACTTTGAAAATAGAAATTTTGAATAAAAAAGTGTTTCAAGCTAAAAGATTGGAAATAGATTTTTAAAGGATTTGCAACAAATTTTAGAAAATGGCTTGTAATTTATTAAATCAAGTAATTATAGAATAATAATCCAGCTCAGAGCTAGAAACGTAAGAATTTTTATTAATAAATTATTGAAAATTTAGAAATTACTTTTTCATTTTTAGAACAAGAAAGTAAAAGAAGATAAAAAGTCTATTCAAATACATAATTTCAACACCACTTAATACTATGCAATTAGATTTAGAATTATTTCATAAAAGAACGTAGAGTTTACTTTTTAAAGGTATAATTCACTATCAATCTTATGATTTTTTTGCTTCATTTAAATTTAGATTTCTATTTATTAAGAAAAGCTACAGATAAATCTTCAGTCTTAAGAGTGGTTCTATAAAATTTAAAGAAACTTAAGAAAGGTTTTAGTTAAAAATTCTATTTTTAGAATTACTTTAAAACCATAAACCTTACATTTTAATGAACTACATTCCTCTTTCTTAATTTTATAAATCAAAGAAAAAAATAAAAAGAAAAATTCTATTTTATTAAAAACAGCCAGGCAGCAAATCAGAAACTAAAGATGATTTAGAGCAATAAATCACATGATTTTTTATTCGTTTTTTTATTTATCTAAGTTTATCCATAGTAAGTAGATTTAAAAATTTATATAATGATATTAAAACTAAAATTAAACTTTTATTTGATGTCGAAAATACTAGTGAAATATGATAAAAATAGGTATAAATGATATATAATTATCTTATAGGAAAATATTTTTTTGCTTACTAGAGAAAACTTTAAAAGTAATATTCTACTTAAGATGATTTATAGATACTTATTTTCAGGATTATACCGCTTTTTAAATTACCCACTGATATAAAATATTAGCAGTATCTATAATTTTATTTTCAAAAAGGGTAAATAGTGATTAATAGCTAATTAGGTTTTTCTTATAAACTTAATCAAATATCTTTATTTATTTGTGATGAAGACTTAATTCCTAATATAGCTAATTCTATATATAATAAACCTTTACTAAAGTCTGTCTGATTATTGAAATCTCTTAAAATTTAAATATCTATTTGAAAAATTTTCTACTTTCTTCGCTAAATTTTTAGATTTATCATTTTGCTTCTTAGAATTTTTGGTATGAAAATTAATCTAAAAAATGATAAAAAATAGCATAAGGTTTCTTTTATTTAAATTAGGTTTATTGATAATATGATATTTCTAAAGAAATAAGATTATAATCCTTTATAGTCATTTTTACAAATTATTCCTATCCTTAAAATAAGAAAATATGCACTAATTATCTATTTAAATAGGTATATTGTGCTTATCAAATTTTCTAAAGTTTGTGCTAAAGCAAAGATACAATCGATGAAATTAAAATACTTGATGTCAATGAAAAAAGGATTAAAATAAACTTTAATAAATGAAATAAGTTCTAATATTAAGATTATATAAATGAAGAATAGAAAAAATCATTTATAATTATAATAAAATTTCAGAAACTAAGCTATAAAGAGCAACCTAAGCAGGAATAAGAAGATCTGATTTATTTAAATTAAAAATTTCTTTCCTAAAATAAATTTTAAACAAAGATAAAACAAAATGCTAAGAAAAAGTTTAATTATTAATAAAATCTAACTAATGATTTTAAGTTTTAACAGAAAATTTGATTAAATAATCTGGTTTAATAATTATGTAGAAAGTAAAATAAGGATTAAATTTAAAAATGTAAATAAGTGAACCTTTTCATTGCTTTCAAAAATATTACATTCTGCTTATTTTTCTAATTTAATAAAGGAAAGAAAAGCTTTGTTTTTAAATATCTAAAATTAATAATTATGTAAAAAATTGATAACTCTTAAGGATCTAGTACTATAAAAAATAATCGTCAATTTTTAAATAAATCTAAATATTTTCTAGTTGCGTTTTCAAAAGATTGAAAATGAGCTTTAATGAATAAAATCTATAAGAATAAAAATACGAAAAATTTTAGAGTAGAAGCTGAGATTGCAAAAATTTAATAAAATAACTTTTAATTAAATAGAATAAAAATACTTTTAAAATTTAGATTTTTTCAACCTGAAATATATTCAGATAAGAATGATTTAAGTGTATTTAAAATATATTGATGGAAGTTTTGTAAATGTAAAAAAAAGAGTATATGAGGAGTATCTAATATACTGCTTTGGATTCAAACAAATTATTTACTTAAATTAAACTTTATTTATCATTGCTTAAGTTCTTATTTTCGCCTCTTTAAGACTTTAGGATTAATTCTAAGAATCTTAATTAATGTTTATAAAGATAAAGTCCCATAAAGATAAATTAGCTTCGAAATGCATTATATTTTATAATTTTTAAATTTAAGAGTTAGCTATTAAATGATCTTTATTTATGTATTTGCCGCTATTTTTAGATTGTTTATTTATTTTCTAAACAAATTTATTTTTAACTTTATCTTTTATCTTTTCCATCTTGATAATTCTTAAAAACTAAAATTATTCATTATTTATTGTTCTTTCTCTTAATTCTAATGTAATTTTTATTTTAAGATATCTAAAAAAAAGCATAAAAGAAAGCTTTTAATTTCTTTTTTCTTAGTAAGTAGTTAAGTTAAATTTAAACCAATGACTTTGATGGTATTTTTTGTGATTTGGATCAATTTTCCACATGTATAAAATAAATTATTGTTAGCTGAGGAGAAATAGCCAAAATTTTTGTTAATCTTATGGAAAATAAAAATAAATTACTTTTAATTTCTTCAAATTTTTGATATTCTCTATAAAATTTAAACCTCTCTCTTTTCCTTTTTCAGCCTTATTCTCACTACTAAATAAAATTAAGGAATAATGAAGCGTTAATACCTATTAATATAATTATTAAATTATAAATGCTTAATCTTTATTTTCATTTATTCAATTCTCAGTTGAATATCTAAACCTAAATTAAAAAATACAGCATTTGATATCATATTTAATAGTTGATTACAAGTATATATCTTGATAAATAATTTTAATTTCCTTGAAAAAATGTTAGTTAAGGCCTATGACAAAAAAATAGTATAAAATTTGTAAATAAGCAAGAGTAATTATTCCTAGTAATCTGAGAAACTACTACCTCTCACAACTAGAAAGAAAAGAGTTTTAAGATATATTTAAATTTAATATTGGATTATTTTGAAATTTGTTCCTTTTCTTTTGCAACAATAAAGGAGGAAAAACTTTGAAAATATATAAATATTTATCATTATTAGATTTATAAAGGAAAATAAAGTAATTTTGACTGAGATATAATAAGGCTTCAATTGATAAAACTAAATTTATTATGCTTAATATTTTAAAATTTTTAATATATCAAATAGCTTAATTAACTAGGTTTGTTAATATTCAATTGCAAAAAAGCGACACCTGTGAGGTTTGAACTCACGCGGGAAATTCCCAATGGCTTAGCAGGCCATCGCCTTAACCACTCGGCCAAAGTGTCTTATTATATAATATTCCCATACAGTTAAATAGCCAAAAATCCAAAATTATTATTTATTTGAGGTATCATATAAACTTTATTATTTTCCTCATTTTTAAATTTAGGGAAAAATACTGTAAAATTTTATTTTTTGCAGCATTAAAAATTAAATGAAAGAAGATAATTATACAAAAGTAACTAATAATATAGGTAAAGCTCTTTATAAGATAAGCATCTGATTAAAAATTGAGATAAGCTAGATTATGAAATTATAAGTAAATTAGTTAAATTCTAGCAATTAAATAGCTCTTACATTTGATGGATCTATTCAAATGGATTAAAAAAAATCAAATATTTCTAAATTTACCTAAATCTCTAAAGCGAAAAGATTAGATTTATTTATATTTTTAAAATAAACAAAATTTATTTAGCTAAATAATATTATCAGTCTAAGCTTCTTAAGAAAGTATCTTAATTTAAATATAATTTAAGTTTAGAGAAGAAATTCCTTTATTTAAGTTCTATATTTAAATTACTAAAGTAGCTTTATATCTGATTGTATGCTTTATATTTTATAAATAAACATTATATAAATAGCATCTTAATCTTAGCTAATTTTTATGCTTTTACAATAAATTATACATCTGCTAAATAGTAGAAATCAATCTATAAGCAGATTAAAAAAATAAATAGAATTCTAAGTAAAATTGATTAAATAATTTATAAATATATAAAATTTATAAAGCTATAAAGTAAGGTTAATAGTTATTAGATTTATCTAATATCACAAATAGACAAAAGTAGATAAAAAATATAAATGATCTTTAAAAGATTTTATTTATTAAAAAAATATAATTGTTTTAAATTTTGATTTCACTAAAATTAAATATGATTGACTTTAAGCAAGAAAAAAGATGAAGACAAGGATAAATTTAAGAAATAAAAATTGTATTTCATGTGATAGAAAATTGCAATAGATAAAATATTTAATAGTTATATAAAAAAGATTATTTTCTAAATTTTTTAAAAGTAATAACAATATTTTACTTAATTATTTTGCTTTATTCTAAAATTTTGTAATAAATAATAAGATTTTAACTATTTCTAACTTAACTTGAAATTTTAATTTTTATAAAATCAAATTTAAAATGATGTTTATTTTTAGAAAGTTTTTCTTATATCTAATTAATGAAAGATTGTATCTAAGTTTTCACTTGCTTCATAATAGTGTCCCTTATTTCATAGCTAATAAAATTCATAAATCATATTTAATAAAGTTATTTAACCTAAAATAAAAATTTAGACTTAAGTTGTTTTATAAACTTGGAAATATTTAATTTTCCCATTTCAATTATTTTCTATTTATATCTTAATCATAAAACTTATTTAAGAATTTATTGTTTTTATCTTAATCTCACAACAAGTTCTGAAAATTTAACTTAAAATTAAAGAGCAAATAGAAAATTTTTCTTTATTTATAAATCAATGTATAAATATAGAGTAAGCTAGCCAAATAATATCTAAAATACTATTTAAGTTATTCATGCTTCTATATCTATAAGACACTTTGGCCGAGTGGTTAAGGCGATGGCCTGCTAAGCCATTGGGAATTTCCCGCGTGAGTTCAAACCTCACAGGTGTCGCTTTTTGTTTTAATAGAATTTTTCTAAATAATAACTGTATTATTAATAACTAATTATAATATAAAACATAATAAATTAAATTTTATCAATTGAAGCATCATTATTTCTATGCCTAAATTAATAGCTTTTCCTTTTATTTAAAGAATGATAAATTAGAATACCAATTACAATAATTAGTCTACTAATTTTCTTTTAACTTAAGACATTTTTCTTTATTTAAACAATTTATTTAATATCTCATCTGCATTAATCAATTTTTCCTCACAGCAATCAAGTTAACTAAAGCTTTAAGCATAATTAAATCTATCTAAATTATTATAAATGAAAACATTATAATTTTTTAATTTCTCATAATTTACTTTTATTAGTTTGTCTACTTGATTTTTGTTTACTCATATAACTAAAAAGTTTCATTACCATCTACTTTAAACTACTATCGAATAAAAAAATTATTGCTTACTGTTTAATTATTTTATAAATAATCAGTCAGTCAAAAATTTAATTTGGTTCAGAGCTTATACAACTTTAAAAGATCTTCCAAAATTTTACCATTTGAAAGTAGAATTTTCTGATTAAGATAAATCTCTTAATTAAGAATGATTTGCAGTTTTAGATTTTCTCATTTCAGAGTATATTATTAAAGCTATAGTCAGAATAATTTGAATTTAATCATTTAGGATTTATTTAATATAAATGGATGTTGAACTAATAAACTTAATTCTCTAAATTGTCTGTATAATCACTATATTCTTTAGCATATTTTGCAGTATGATGATTATTATTTTTTATATGCTGTTTTAATATATCAGATCTGATCATTATGTACTTATATTGTGAATGAAATTCTGCTATATAATTTACTGCTGTCTTAATGCTTGCTTTATGTTTGCCAAAATTTCTAGTGGATTAGAAATGTTATGAAGAATGATTTTTTATTGCTCTTTGTATTTTTCTTTTGTTGGAATGGTTTTAGTTAGTATTACTGTATATAGTACGCATAAGATCTTAACTAAACTCCAAAAGATACAGAACTTGAAAGGTTACATAAAGCGAGCTTTTTTATGAACTTTGCCTTTTTTACTGCTTTTATTCTTATCTGAAATAGTTTGCTTTTTGGCCTAAGCTCCTTAGATAATATTATACAAATTATAAATTTACCTCGTATTGCTGCTATGATGAATTCCAGTTTAGATAAATTTAGTATGAACACTACGCTTACTCATAAAAGTGAAAAGAGCTAAACTCAAATCTATAATAAATATCTCTTTCGATTTACATGAAATCATTTACTTTTACAAAGCTGTAAGACATGCTACTTATTTTTATGCCTGTATAATGATATCTATCTCTTGTCTGGCTGTATTTTGCTTTATCAGAATAGAAATTTTAGGCAATACAAGTATGTCTCCTATTTTTTAAATTGTGATTGAGATTAATCTTATTATGATAAACTCGTAAAACTGCTTTGTATCAATAATCTTCTGTATTAAGACTGATATTAAAATTGAAATTCTGAATTGGTTTTAAGTTACAAAAAAGTCTTTTACTAAGACTCAAATGAAAGAGGAAAATTCTATTTTGAATGAAACGTTAAATAGCTCAATTTACTCTCCAGATAATTAGGAGAGTACTATTACATGTGATGACTTAAACTCTTAATTTTGTTTATTTTATTTAATTTAATTCTGTTCCTATTAACTTTAAATGCTTGCTCATATATTTTATTTATTTTACTAATGCCATAGAAAGTGTATCTATACGTATTTATATTTAATTTATTCTCAACTTGTAAAGTATTTAAGTATGATAGCCTCTTAAATGGCATGTTTATAAATAAAAAAGTTTCGAGCGCAGCTTTATCAAGTTTTTTAATTTATTTGAAAAATATGCTTATTTAGATAATTATTTTTGCTAACACTACTAAGAACTTTAAGATTTTTTTAATTATTAAGCTTTTACTTATAATTAAATCATTTAAGATTGATTATACTAATATTTGTGGATTTTAATTAAAATAATAAATGATTTTATACCTAAATCTATTTGCTAGTAGCTATCTTTTAAACTATTTAAGCAATGCAATTAATTTGCAGTCTTACTAAATTAAAGGCTTAGTATTATAAAACTAAAATTCTTACAAAATGTGTTTAGATAATTAGAGTTAAAGCTTAAAAATTAGCATGATTTGGTTTTAATTTCTTGGATGAAAATGTTTTCAGTCTCTAGATTAGAAGTCTTTTATCGCTTTAGGAATTAGCTAATTTAATATAATTAAGATGCTTAGAATGCTTTATGTTATCATTTTTTAAATCCTTTAGTTACTTAATTTTAGCAGATTTGATTATACTAGCCAACTAATATCCTTGATGGATTTAAAAAGATGTCTTTTTCTATAGAGTATTAAGTTTGCTCTAAATCTAAAGCTTTAGAATGTTTAAATATTGCTAATCTATAATAAAATTTATTACTTAAGGTGAAAAAATTAAAGTAAGTTTGCTACTAACTAAGGATATTAAGTTTTTTAATGCTAATACTTGGAACCGAAATAACAAATAAAAATAGAAGCTGTCTTTTATGTTCTAAGTTTAGAGATATAAATGCTTAATTTAAAATAATTTAATTTCTAAGTTATTTTCTTTAAATAGACACAATTGAGTTATTATAACTAATGGCTGAGTAATAAACTTAAAATAAAAAATAGTTATATTATATACTTTTGAAGGAACATTTTCAAATCTCTAAAACCTCTACCCTATGATACTTTTTGCTCTTTTAATTTAAAAAAGTATAAAAACGTATAAAACAAACTAATAAACTAAATTAAATGATCTGCATTAGAATTCATAAATCAATCAAATATCTATTCTTTTAAAATTCTACTTTATTTGATTTCTGTTAGTTTCATAATTTATTTTTAGTATCTTTATCTAGATAATCTCCATATGCTAATTTATTATAAATAGCTAAGATTTTTTATCTTGAGCAATCATTAATTTCTGTTTTTATTAGCTTTTACTAAATTTCACTAATAGTAAAGTATTTTTGCTATAGCTTTTGATTAAATTAATAATTGTCCTAGGATGTTGTTATAGTTATAATCTTCTAGAAGATTAACTTAAAGAAAATTTAAAAAGAGATACTTGCTTCTGGTAATTTCTGTTCTTATAAATAAATAAATTTGATTATAGAGCGCGTAGTACTCTCGTTGATGCGCAGTTCTTTAAAAAAAAATGTTTCATACTGACAAGAATGTTATTACTGATAAAATTATCAGATGCTGATAAACCTTGTTCAATACTGGTATAATTATTCAGTACTGATTAAAATGTTCAATACTGATATAATTTTAGAATACTCGTAATCTTTAATACTTGCTGGAGGTCCAAGGACATGGCAGGATTGTGTCTCATTGCATCACCAAAGCAGAGGACGACATGTGTCAATTATGGGTACTTAAATTCCCCACCTCTGATGAGGCTCGCAATATTATTTCTTTTTCGTTCCGGAATTAAAAATAAACGAAGCCAAGCCAGTGTCGAAGGTCTAAGAATCTTATGTCTTGAGGTCAAACCAAAGCAGAGGAAGACATAAAGTCGATTATGGGTACTTAACTTCCCCAACCTCTGATGAAGATGACCTTTTTGTTCGCCTTTGAACAATTATGGTGGTTCTAAAAAATATATATTTAATAATTGTAAGCAAAGTATTTTAATTGGTGTCTAAACGTGATTTTTAAGATTATATTAGAAAACTGTATTAAATCTTTTTTATTTTGAACTGAGACTCTAATAAGGAAATGATTATATTTATATAATTATCTTCTAATTACAATATTAGACTTAGTATACCGTTAGACAATATTAGATTGTAAATCCTTTTTCAAGCTACTAAATAGAATTAGAACATGAGATTTAGACAAAGCTTTATATCTCTACTTTTGGATAGAATTATTAACCTTTATTTCTAGTCAAGGGAAATGAAGACTTTAACTGTTTAATTCCAATAGATGATTCAGTTTATTGGCTTTGAAAGCTAGCAATTTCAATTAATTAAATGCATAGAATGTTTCAATCTTATGTATCGAACTCTCTAATAAGAATATTTTACCTATTTAATTTCATAAGCCTTCATTATAAAGTTAGAAAGCATTAGCAGTTAAGAAAGAAGTAAGCTTCTAATTAGTAAAAAAGGGAAGCTAAAGTTCTAAATTAAAGCTTAAGCCTTAAAAATAAATACTCTACTTATTAGCTTATAAATATATCCTTATAATCACTACTGTTAATTAGTTTAAAGCCATAAAAGGATTTCTATCTTATAATATCTAGTTATCTTAATTTGTAAATGATAGTGCATCATTTAAGTTAAGGTAAAGAGAGGATATTATTATATAAAGCTTAAAGATAGGAAAGAAAGTAGAATCTTAAGTAAGAATTTAGTTGATTAATTATTTGTCAGCTTCGTCCGTTTGCAAAATCTGAACTTACTGAGCTGATATTAAGATTACCCTTATCAACATTTACATCCTTTTTAATTTTCTCATTCATTTGCTTAAATTTAAGTGAGTAATGCGTTCCTTATTTTGAAGATTATTCTCCATTAGATCAGTTGCTTTCTTCGTTCAATTTGTAATTATCTATATCCACCACACTTTCATTGGGCATTTGATCGCTTTGTTCAGTCCATATAACAGCTACATCTTATCTATAATGGAAACTAAAGTACAAGGTAATTAGAACACAAATAGCTGTAAACGTAAAGCACGCTAGTACACATCAATTCATAATATTATTATTGAAATGAAACTGAAATCAAAATTTACTCTCTAGCAATATCATAAGAAAAAGGCATTTCCAATATTGCTTATTATTTACAATAAAAACCAACATATCAAGCATCAACTCGTCTTTCCCTTATAGTTGTATTCAAACCTAAGTAAAAAAGCTGCAAAAAACCACACAATGGAGTAAAGTAAGAAGCTAAAAGTAGTGCAATAAGATGAGCAATCGGAAAAAAGACAGTTGGAAATGGAATTTACTATACTGAAAAATTACACAGTGTAAAAAAAGAGCTGCAAAGCACACAGTTAAGCTTAGTTAAATGAGACAGAGTATAATTATTAACTATATCCTTACTGAGATTTTTCCTCTTCTTTAGTTGAATATCCCTCTTATAAACCATAAAAAGAAACACAATTGAAACAAATAGAAAAGACCTGAATTAAAAAATACCCTAGTCATATGTTAAATTGATCATAGCCTGGCTAAATATGAATTATCTTACACATATAAAGTGTGCCATTTTAATTTATTAGATTAAATTAAAATTTTCAGTCTAAGCATTTTAATATCCTTATATCCTTTTCTTTCATTTGTATATTACAAGCTAATTTAAAATATGTAGTCTCGTATATATGTGTATATAAATATAGGGATTTGAAAGCATGTAAAATGGTCTATATTAGTAGATTTATAAGCTACTTTAAATTTTAATTGATAGAAGAATTAAAATAATTGGCATTCTTTTGTATAAATTTAAGATAATTAAACATAGCAATGTAGAGTATTGAGATAAGTATTTAGATCTGCTTAACTAATTAAAAAAAGGATTATCAATTAAGCCAAATTATAAGATAATTTTTGAAGATTTGATCGATATATAAATAGAGTAGATTCTTGAAATAAGGTAAAATTAATAAGCGATTTAATAATTAAATTAGAGAGGTTAAACAAATATAAGTGAAAATGCTTATCAAAAAAATACAATTAGAGCAAAATTTAAAGTTCTTTTTATTTATTAAAAAACTCTCCCTCATAAGCTAAACATTTCATAGATTATTAAAGATATCTTTGTAAATCTATAAAGAAAAATTCGACACTAGAGTCAATTTTAAATCTAGTTACTTGGAATAAGGACGCTAATTAAACTAAAATTAAAGCATACAGTTTATCATAATATCAGTGATATAGCAATTACTTATTATAAATTTCCAAGCATAAGAACTAAATGAAAATTAGTAAAGATATTCATAATTTTAACTGGAACGAGATCGAAACTCCAGTTTTCATTAAATTAGAATTTGTTTCTGCAAGTTAAAAAATAAATCCTTTCTATCAATTTAAATTTCATTTAACTACCTAAAAACTAAAATGAAAAGAAGATTAAAATTATATCAAGGAATTAAATAGCAAACAGTAATAAATTTTAATAATAATCCAGAAGATTGAGTAAGGTATTTAATTATGTGATAATAGATAACAAATATTATGCAAGTGATTTGCTATTTTCTTAGTTTATGTATTTGAGATAACAGAAATAAAATATAAAGTGCCTCTGCCTAAAATTGAGAATGACTATAAAAACTTAAGTGTTTTCATACTTATTGCCTTTATCTAATTTAAAAGAGTTGTATTTATCTGGATCCGCTATAATAAATATCTATCAGGTTCATAATAAAGCATAAACAGAAGTAAATTAAATGAAAAGTAGACATTGCAAAGAATAGAAGATTGATATTAAGTAGGTATATTAAAGAAATAAATAAGTTATTAGGATTAATTAGATGTAGTGTAAAAGATAATTATCCAAAATATTAAAGAACTCTAAGCTAAATCTAAATTATTTTTTATTTTTAGATATTTGCAATAACTCACTGTATGCAAGTTGATTGAATATATATCTATAAGCAGAAAAAATCTATTTTATTTGACCTATTAGATATTATCAACCCAATATAGCACACTATTTAAAATTGTGACTATAAAAACACAATATTTGCAGTCAGCTCTGATTATAGAAAACAAGAGCAATAATTTTAATTTGATGATGAATGATAGATTAAGCTTATTTTAACTAAATGCTGTGATAAATTAATTAAAAAAATTATTATCATAATCATTTACACTCTATGTAACAACAGACTAAGAAAAAGACAAATTAAGATACTCTTCCAAAACAGAATTTTCTTCATCTTAATTAGTTTTTTCTTACTAATTCTTTGATATTTAGAAGCACTTTACTAATTCCGTTTTAATATCAGTCTTAAAGCAAATTATTATACTAGCAATACAGTTCTAAAGGCTTATTACAGTCCAAGTAAAATATTATAGGAATATGAGTGTAGAAGGATATTCGAATTAAGTAAGGAGCACTATCCTAATAAAACTTATAAAGATCAAGATAGAAATAAAAAAGATGATGGTGGAATAGAAATAGGTAGAGTATTTAATGGAGTTATAAATACATACCGTTTCATGCATATCTAAGGAAATATTAGAAAGGGTTCATAATTTAGCTCGCTTCAATTTTATAAACACATATATAATTCATACTAAGTTAATGTAGACAGGAATCTATCAAAAAATGACAATAAAAATAGTTGATATTTTGAAAATTATTATCGGATCTGTACCTATAATATAGCAAAGCAATTCCATAACCAATTATATCAACAAAAATAAAAAAGATAAAAGGAATAATTAAACTATGCGCACTTTCACATTATCAGTCCTTTTGAGCTTTATAAGAAGCTAGTATATTTAGTAAGTTGAAAAGCTTATTAGTTACATGCCTACTAATGTAAAATAAAGTGAAAGATAAAGACCTAACCTTCATAAAAAGTACTCTTCCTTCAAAAAGTTATCAAAAAGAATAAAATAGTTGATAGTAGAGTAGGATATGTAGCATACTTTCATTCATATTATCAACAAATAGTGCTCATTTCTTGAATTTTTAAGCAATAGAAAGAATAATATCACAACTAAGCTAAAAAAAAGGCTAACAAAGGTGCTAACTATGGATATTGTTCGTAAAGCTTAATTAGTATTTTCTGAGACCATTTTATATTGATTTAGATAAATTTAATATCTATTAGTTCTTTAATTTATCTCAATCTCTTTTCAAAATTATATCTTTTTAATGAATACTTTTAAACTTAATATAAAAGTTTTCTCAAATGATCTTAAATATTTCATATTAGAACCTTCACATCAAAGATTATACTTTTCTCTTTTAATTTAAAAAGAAGCTTTCTTTGAAAAGTTCTTTAAGTGATTCTTTTAGATTCTTATTATTTATTTCATTTAATCCCTAGCCTTTATAATTAAATTTTTTGCAGAGCTTTATATAAAATTCTTTCGATTAAGATTTTTTTAATTTATCTAAAATAGCTAAGACTATTGCTCTTTATTACAACTAAAGATCTTTATTTTTATCTAATATGACTTTAAGTTATATTTAGTGAAAAATAGTAAAATCTAAGTTATATAAGTATACTTTCATTGTTAATTATACTTCTAGTACTCTTTTAGTTTATAAATTAATTATTTCTTATATCATATATAATTAGCTTTCTTTAAGTGTATTGATAAACCATTAAAAATATTGTACTTAGCTAAAATTTAAGAATTATGGTTATATGCCTTATATAATTATATCTAAAGCTAGTTTATATCAAGTATTTTATCTAAATATAGATGTAACTAAAAATAAACTCTTTTATTTGAATACATTAGTTTAGGATATCAATCATCAGTATAACCAAAAATTAATTGAACATCAATTTATTTTAATAGGTATTTAAGTATTTAGAAAATAAGCTAAATCATGCTTAAATTAGTTTGAACTTATCTTTAGTATAAAATCAAGATACCCAGATGTAAGTATTCTTTTTATGAGTGTATTTAGATATAGAGTTTAAGATAATAAATTTGCTAAATTTAGAAATTGAGAAAGTTGAGTCTTTATCGTCTTATAATAAAAGGTAGGGAAAAAAGAGATAGAAAGGCAATGATCTCAATTAATATTACCATTCATTTAGATTAAAGTAATCATAATTAAGTTTAAAGTTATATAGTTCTTATATAGTAAGAAATGCTTATAATTATTAGTAACTTTTTAAAATTATAAATCATAGTGTATAAGTAAGTTTAATTATTAGATCTGTATAATAACGCTATAAGATAATACAATTTACCATAGAAGAAGCTTGCTTACGTTTTGATTGATATTTTATACTAAAAAAGTGTAAAAAATAGAAGTTACTATGCTTCGTATGTTTTTACATAATTAAGAATGCCACTATAGAGCTATTACCTAAATTATTAGACAATAACTAGAAATTTAGTGATTAAATAAGGATATAATTAAGCCAAAATCATACAGCTTTATTAAATCATTAATATAAATATAGATTCTCTTTAATTATAATTTTCGCTTTAAGTTTCATAAAATAAAAGTTGCTTGAAGAATTATATAAAACAATTTGGTTAAAGAATACATATTTAAAATGAATAATCTTAAGATATTATTTATTTAGAGGTATCTTTAGATAAAAACTTATTGAAAGCTATGTTTAGATTGTTTGAAAATAGATTATTTTATGGATTTTAGGAAATTATTATGAGGAAGGCATATTTCACATTTATTAATATTGCTATTATTTAATGAAAGTATTATAATAAAATTAAAGCTGCCTAGCCTATACTATGAAATGAAAGAGAGTTCCAAAATTATGTTTGTGCAATTATTTTTAGTTGTAATATGAAATTTTTTCCTAATTTTCTTTTTAATTTATTATATGCCTTATAAATTGAATAAAGACTTAGATATACATTGCTTAACTTAATGTAATGAGAAATAAGTATATTTAAATATTTCCCTGAAATAAATAAATTAAGAAGATTCTTTTATTTTATCAATCTAAATAAATAAAGATGGGATTCATTTATGAAAGAGTTATATTTCAGAAGCACTATGGAAAAATTTTATCTTCTCTGTATCCCGCTTTCATCCAGTTGTTCATATTAGCTTTTGCAACCAGAAGAAAAGAAAACAATTTACCTTTTTATTTTGATTTCCTAGACTTAGAGGTGAAAGATAATGGAGAGAAGAGTATGTCCTAATGATATGGATTTGAACTTAACAACTTTTAATGTTATATTTAATCAAATGCACGGTCTTTATTATCGATTTTCTAATAAATCAAATCAGGCTATACCTGATTTATTAACTTTGTATTAGCTAAAAAAGGATTTTACATTGAGTCATGAAACATGTCATAAGTTTTTAACTTTAATTAAATTTTTTTTAAGATTAATTAAGCTTTAGCACTAAGATTAACTATCTATTAAAATTATAATACTAATACCTCTTAATTCCTTGCTTTTATTTTTTAATTTATTTTTTATAAAATTTGAAGATTCTTAGATTAGAAAATTTCAAATGAGCCTAATTTTAAATATTCGTTATAAGCTAAAAAATTAAAAAATTAGTAAAATTTAAAAGATTTATAATCCTTCTTCAACTTTATATTGCTTAATAAAAGCTTTTATTTATATTAAAATATCTATTTAATGTTTTCCTTTTTTATTAGCTTTTTAAAAGAAATCCTTGGAAATTAACTTAAACTCTAAAAAATCCTTTAATATTAAAGAGTTTTTCTTATACTGATAATTAAGAAATTATAGTCACTTCTTTGATATCTGCTATACTTACTTTCTTTTCCGTTTATAATGTTTCTCTTAATTATTAAAAAAAATCTGAATTTTTTGGTTGCAATTTTATTTTTTTAATTTAAAAATAAAATATATAGAAAAGAAATTGTTCTAAGTAGGGATTTTTTAAATTTATTAAAATTATTGATATGTTTTTATGTTGATAAGGAAAGAACTAGTAGAAGAACTCATGTTATGTAGCTCGTTCATATAGCTTAAAATTAAAAAACATTAGTTTAAATTACTGTTTGACTTCAACTCTCTTCATCCTACCATACGTTTATGGTTATATTCTGCATAGCTACTATTTCTAAAGATTGCTAAATAGCTTTTCGAAGATTTTCTTCTTATATCACCAATTAAGAGCTAAATTCATTAATTCTTTCCTTCAAGTACTATCCTTCTTGCTTTATGAGATTTTCTTCATTGCTTATATCAATGAATGTCTATGGGGTATTGAGTTGGATATTTTTTAATGCAGCTTCATTTTACTAAGATTATTTTTAAGACTGTCATCTTTAAGTAGTTTGGTTCTGGCTTTTTTATGTATTATGCAATTTACATTAAAGCTGCTGCTGGAAAAAATTCTAAGCTTTATCCAAGAAATGCAAAGGCCTAACACTGTTGTGCCCACCTTCTACTTGCATAAATATCTTATTACCTGAGTACTTATCATGTAACTCTTAGCTGTGATGTATTGGTATGAAATCATCATTTGTACCATGAACAAAAAGAGCTGGAATGTTGCACTTTTTTACATGATCAATAGGAGATAAATCATCTATGTTAAAGTTAGCCTTTTCTCTTATAGTTTCTCTTATAAATTTCATGGCTGCAGATACGACAAATTTTGGAATGCTTGCATATTGTTATGCTATCTCCTCTGCTAGTAGTCCAAGATTTGTGAAAGGCGAATCTAGAACCATCCCAGAAACAAAAGAATCATTACAACCGTAAAGCAGAGCAGTTACAGCTCCCATACTTCTTCCTCAGATTCCTATTTTGCTAACTTTATTACTTTTCCTTAGGTAGTTTATAATAAACCCAACATCTTGTTTTTCATACCATCCAAGACTAATAAACTCTCCTTATGACAAGCCGCATCCACTAAAGTCAAATGCAAATAGAGTAATATTTTAAGGTAATAGATAAGGAATACAACTTAAAGCTTCTTATCTTGTTGAACAGTTACCATGTAAATAAATAACACAAGGAAGCTAATCAGCTACTCTCTACTCGTCAATCGGTTCAAACCATGAACACTCAAGTAAAAACTCTCTTTCATTCTTTAACTACAAATCTGTTCGTTTGAACTTCTTCCAGTTTATTATAAACTCCTTAGGTCCTAAATCTTAAGGTAAATAAATCTCCCTTTGAGGTCGGATAATACCTTTTCATAGTTTATCATAAGCTTCCTTCATTTATAAAATCATTTTTAAGAGCTTTTTCTATAAATCTGATTTTCCTTATTTAAAGGCAAGGAAAATTATTATATTTAACTTTTAATATTTAAGCCAGAATAAAGAACTGGCTTTTAGTCTTAGAACATAGAAGTAACTATAATTTCTTTATTAGAAGCACAATGTACTTTAATAAATCATAACACTATTTAAGGTAAACTTCAGCTTTTTACTATAAATAATAATACTTAATTTTTTAGTTTATAGCTAATAGCAAAGTATCATTCTTAATATTAAATAATAAAGGTAAAGCAGATACCCAATAGATTCTTTTATTGAATTAGAATTTTCCTTTTAAGTTTCTTAAAAATTTATAATTATAATCCTTTTTTAAAATTCTCTTAATACACAGTTTAAATTTATTTTTTATAAGAACTAATAGCATTTAAATAATAACTAGGTAATTATCATTTTATAAGTTACTAAGTTAGAAATCATTTAAGTACTTTATTTTAAAGCCTAGCAACTTTAATTACTTTTATAAAGTTTGTTGGCTTTATTAATTAAACTGGTTTTGAATAATATTAAGTTTAATATACCTAGCTTATCTATATTTAGTTGATATATCAATCTAACTTAAATATATAACATGATATGTATAAATGGCTTTTTCTTCTTTCCTTAGTTCTATTTTCTTTAATTTTATCCTCGGTAATTTATTTAATGATTACTTAGTCTATAACTTTATTAGTAGCACTATCCGTCAAATTTTTCATATGATCTTTTATATTTTTGTTGATTCACATTCACAACTATAAACTAAGAAATGTAATAAAATCTTTAGAAAGAAGAATCCATAGATGAACTGAAAAGATATCCTCTAGACCTATATCTTCCGATTCTTATAAAACGACTGAGCAAAACCGAAGAAAATCATATGATCATAAAAAACTATAATGTTAGCTCCAAATAATTATAATAATTTTAATTATCTAGCCTCTTTAACTAATTACTAAACAGTAGTCTGTAATAAATATGTTGCAACTCTTTAAGAACTTAAAACGGATAGATTGACAGTTGTCAATTAAAATTAGCATTGATTAGAGACTTTTGAAAATGTTCATCCGAAGATATCTTAATGTAATTTTTCGATTAGTATAAAAAGCGATAAAAACATATCTCCATGTTGAAATTAATGGATAAAAAAAAGAAATTCTAATCAATGAATCTGGGATGAAAGGAGGCTCTTAATCAAATAAATAAATTTAGGTCATTTCAATAGATGGTATACTATAATTTTATCTATTTAGGAACTCATAATTGAAAACGACTTTGGCATTTATTCATTAACGAAACACATGCTAAAGAATATTTTGTACCTGTTATATTTTATGGATTTCGACCATATTGTAAAAAGCTAAAGAGAGAGGAGATTTCGTATCCAGACTAATGAAAAACTAAAAACTACTCAAATAATTTAATAAGCAGATGTAGAGATCTAGTTCAGATTTTGAACAATCAAGTTTGACATTTACTTTTCACTTCCTGTTCCATGCCAGACAACAGTAAAAAAAACAGAAATGAAAAAGAAGTTTATGAAATTCTCAATGAATTAACCAATGCGTTTACCTATAATGCTCATATCCTCCTTGGCAAATTATAATGCCCTACTAGATTATTTTAATGATAATCTTATTAATAACTACGATAATACTACACAACTAAAGTAACTTATATTATAGGATGACTTGTAGATTATCAGCAGCCTCTTAGCCAATACATTCCTTCATAGGGTTAATCATTGATATTAATGTAATAACTACATATTGGCAACCTAGTACTTGAATATTGATTAATTTTAACATTTCTAGACCCACTATGATCAATTAATCACGATTATATTCCTATATTTGAAAACTCCAGCTTACAATGCAAACTCAAATGTTCCATGATAGTATCCATTACTCTATAAGAACGATTTCTTTTGATCCAATAGACAGATAAAGTTACTAAAATCATTTTAAAAGATGTTTTTCATGTTTTTGACTGTAGATTAAGACAACTTAAACTCATAATATAGTTTCATCAAGAATTTACTTTAGAAAAGTGCAATAAACACTATAGGAATAGTAAAATAAAATACAAATTATAATAAAATCTCTCGGGATTTCACTATGAAGCATATAACTGATAAAAGATCAAATTAGAAGTACAAGAGACTGTTTTTTATGCAAAAAAGAATCCATCAAATGGCAATAGAAGCTTATTCTACAGCTAGAAAACTTAGAAGCAAATATATGTAATCTTATTGGAACTGAAAAAAGCGTCAGGCTAAAGGCAATTTCTTAAATTCAATGAAATCAGAGAAAGATGATCTGTTAAGTGAAAAAATTACTAACCCCAAAATAAGGAACTATTTAATTTTAGTAAAGAACTCCAGGACTCATTTATTGATATTTGAGAAATCTTTTTGTTAACCAAGCATAAAAAAATTACATAGAAACAATTTTGAGCTAATTAAACGATAAATTGATCTCATTTATTGAGATCCTTAACTTATCAATTACTCATCTACTCACTTACAAAGTTAGAATTTTTCCAATTTAAAGAAATCAAAAATTTATTAAGCATTTTCATACAACAAAACAATTGGGCCAGATGGAATAAAGAATGAACTCATCAAGTATGCTGGAGAAGAAATACAATAAATAATGCACCGTTTTATCAATAATATATTAAAATTCTAAAGAGTTCCATAAAAACTAAATACTTCCATCATCCCTATTTTTAAGAAAAGAAGTAAGAGTGATTGGAAAAGCTGAAGATCAATTTCGCTTATTAATACTATAATGAAGATCTACGATAAGGCTTTAACAGAAAGGTCTTTCAAAATTCTTTAATAACGTAACCTCATACATCCAGCATAAATGTATTCCTCAAAAAGGAACAAACAGCTCACTAAAGATGATTATTGTAGCAGATAGTTGACCTTTATTAGAGTGAAAGAAAAGGCTCAAGAAAGATGTTAGCTACTCTTATTGATGTCGAGAAGATATTTGACAGTATTGAGTAAAGGATGTTTTTTCAACATCTTAGAAGATTGAAAATACTGTAGGAATTGTACTGTCACTTGAGTTTTATTACAATAGTTTGAATTTCTCTATTCTCATCGATGATTAATATACTCTCAGACTTCATTACAACAATGGAGATATACAAGGGAGTTCCAATGGTCCTGTGCTCTCATTCCTATATTATGATATAGTAATCAGACATCTGTAGGAAAGAAAGACACAAACAAACAGGTATTAGTCTGCACAATAGAACTTCGAAAGTAAGTATAGGCAGATTACCTTACATTCCTTTCTTGTTCTGCTTAGAGGATATAATAACTTAATGATTAATGCAACCGAGTTTTTCAGTTGATTTTTTGTAAATAAACACTAGTAGATGTGAAACAATCCAATATATTAAAAAAGAAGAGCTAAAAATTTGAAGTGAATTTAAAACAGAATGATTAGCGTATCAAATAGAAGAACCAAGTGACTTATCTTAGAGTCGTAATACAAGAAAAGGGTATTTGATCAGTCACTGTAAATAAAGGACTTAAATTATTTAGAATCGGTAAAGAAATACATTTATTCTCTCAATAGATACAAGAATGCTACTTCCTGACACTTCAAAACGCTCTGTTGCATGTTACATTGCCAAAGGCTTATTAAGGTGGGAAACTGATTCCTTGAACCGTAATGAGAGGCTCATAGGGTATGAAAGAGAAGAAAAAAAAAAGTTTTCGTATAATGATGAGGAAGGTTTTATAGTTGCCTATCACTATTTTTAATGAGTCTTATAGCATAGACCTTATCTGATTACCTTTTGAACATATTATGGCTGAAACTTTTCCCGATTCTACTTTAAAATATGGAAAGAAGCTAGGACTTATCCAGAATTTAATATAGGAAGATTCTTTGAATGAAATTGAAGCTAAAATATTTGTACTTTTAATAGTTAAAAAAGATGTTTTAATTTTATAGAATTAATAATGATGGCCAAATCATTATTTCTAACTAACTTTCTATTGAGAAACCTATTGAAGAAAAAATAAGAAACAAATTTTATTAAAAGGCAACTCAACACTATAGAGATATCCTAGCTGCGCAAATATATAAAGAACAACTTGAAGGACTTCAGAGAGTTCCTGAGATAAATTATACTAAATTTAGCAAATAGTCAGGAAAGAAATAATTTCAACTTTTAAGTGGAGCACTTAGTCTTATAACTTTCAATATGATTTATATATATATATATAATTATCCTGTGAAAAATAGAATTTTTCCATGTGGAAATAAAGATTCATTTAAGAATATCTTCGAGTATATCTACTATTTGGATTAACTTAGAAAATTTTCTGACCAATTTCCTGGAAAAAACTTGCTACAACTTATAACTTATGATTAACTCTACATAAACTAGCAATTCAATTCTCAATAAACGGACGCAGACCTTTAAATAAAAATTTCAATAAGAATCTACTAAAAAGAATTGAAATTGTAGAAAAAAACGCAAATAATTAATTAGAGTTTAAAGAAGAACAACAAGAAAGCACAATAAGCAACGGAGAAAAGTTAAAAGATGAAAAAATGAAAAAATGACGCATGAACTTTATGAGCATAATTAAGATGAAATATCTGATTCATGTCAGTAAGTTCATTTCATAAACATTTTAATTAAATAATTTCTTCTTCAATAATTGGCTTAATTTGAATGTTGCAACTAATGCAAGCTTAAAAGTCTAAACCAGGAAAAGTAAATCTAGAGAAGAAAGAAATTTAAATAAAAAGATAAAAAAATAAAAAGAAAAAAGACTTCGTTTATATATGGAATGAATTATACATTATAAATTATAACATCAAAATAAATCGGAAATAGTCCAAACATATATGATATCAATAAATATTTCTAAGAAAAAAAGCACTATAATTATGTATTGAGCATTTAAAAAGTATATAAATAACCTTTTAACTTTTAAGCATCTCAGTTATTCTTTTATTTATGAATCGATATAATTTTAGAGGTAATTTATCATGGTTTCATACCAATTTTAAAGAGTGAAATTATAATAAGATTAATAATACAAAAAGAGTTATAATAAAAAAATAAAAAAGTTTAAATGCTCTAAAGTTTTAATCGAAAGTTGAATAAAAAGGATAAAAAATAAAAAATAATTTATATTAAATTAGCAGGATATTAAAATAATTAAAGCTATTTCTTTTAGTATGTAAATAAATATACTTATGAGTTAAACTAATCTGATTTGATCTGCAAAGAATATTAGCTTCTATTTTAGCAGGAGATAAATGCAAGAACTTTTATTATTTTATAATTATAATCTAAAAAGTATAATCTACTTATATTATCTATTTTTATTATTATATTTCAATTTTATATATTATTCTTTTATTCTTTTATTGCCTTTCATTTGCAATTACCATTTATAGAAAACTATTTCTTTTAAATTGGAATTATACTTACTTTATGCCAAAAAAAGTAAAAATGCATTCGCTTTAATGTAAAAAAGTAATAGAAGACTGAAAAATTTATCCTTTTATAAATTTAGAGATTTAGAATTTGGAATTGCTTCTATTAAAGTTATTCATACTTAAAGATTTAAGAGGGTAAGATAAGCGAAAAACGGTATTAATATCTTAATTTTCAGAACATACAAAAATCTAAGATTTCGTAAGGCAGACATTAATTCTCACTTTTAAAAAAACAAATTGATGTAATTTGAATTAACAAGAGAAATATTTAAAAATAAAGATTCATGTCTAACTTAAACTTAATAAGTATAAATTTAAAGATTAAATTTATTCTTAACTAGGCTAAATAAAAAGTTTGTTAATCATAGATAGATAATACATAATAATTTAGAAAAACAACAAAAAAGGAAATTTTTGTATAATCTATACATAAACTTAATCACTTAAGAAAAGATTACTTTGCTGTAATAGAAATTTGAAAAGTTATTCTATTTTAAAATATAAATAGATTCAGATTATTAATGCTATTAAACTTGTGGAATTTGCTCCATGAAAAAAAAACTAAATTTTTATATTTTAATCTAACTTTCGAGCAGTTTAAAACAATCATTTTTAAGAATCGTTGTAAGAAAAATTAGTCTGGCTTTTCATCATATCAGTATTCTAAGAGAACAAAGAAAGATGAGATTATTTATTTTGCTTCTTTATATCAAAAAATCTATTGCATTCAAAAAGGTGCCTAAAAAGACTAAACTAATTATTTCTCTTTTATTAAAAATATTTACCTAAATATTATTCTAAAGACTTTATATATAATATTCAATAGCTAAACTCTATAATTATGTTTATATCCTCTATTTTTTATCTAATTCATAAATAAACTTTCTAACCAAGTCTAAATTAAAGGAATAATAAAGGTATTCTAAATCTGCTTCTACTATTAGTTTACATTATATTAAAGATGATATCTCCAATTAGACTTTCAAACGATTTCCTTTTAAATTATCATTATCTTCTTAATTAACATTATGATAGAAGGTAAACTAAACTTATTATATTAGAAAATTTGATATAACACTATTAAAATATAACACTATTTAATGCTTATTTCACACTTAAAGAGATATATCCTTTAAATATATAGATAACTAATATTTAAATAGCTAAAATCATTTATAATAGAACTAGATTTAAATTAATTATTGAATAAAGTTATTATATTACTAAGGTTATGGTATTACATGAGAGAATAAGCAAAAAATAAGGTACATATGCTTAAAGATATTTACTCATTATCATCGCTAATTTGAATTCTGATCTAAAAGATTCTAACTTCTATTATTTTTCTACATTTTAACTGGCTGAAATTAGTTAATTTGTAATTAGGAAATTAAATAATTTTTATCAAAACTAAAATAATAATTGATGTCAATTAAAATTTTAGATCTTTTATTATGAAGGAAAAATAATTATTTATACCTACAAAATGAGTTAATTAGTATTAAGTATTTCTAAACAAGTAGAAGGATAATAGTTTTGATTTTGAAAAAATAATAATTGAGATTTAAAAACTAAGGAGCGTAATGATCATTAATTTATAGTGACTTCATAACTCAAGTTGAGAGATAAAAAGTTTAAAATAAGATAATTTAAAATAGAAAATTTATAAAAAGGGAGATTAAAAATAGATTTTAATAGAAATGAGGCTTTCTTTTTACTTTCTGTCTATATTTGAAATTAACTTTTAGCTCTAATGTAATTTATTTGAGTAAATTATAAAATATGCTTCTATTCAAATGATGCTTCAATAAATATTCTCTCAATTTATATAAAAAAAATGTATTATTCGAATCTCTATATTAAAATATAAAAGCTTAGCAGATTCTCTTATCCTATACCCTTACAGCTACACTAATTTAATTTCTTTTCATATAAATATTAAATAAATCGAAGCTTATTAAATTACTTGAAAGGTTATAAACTTAAAATATTATAAATCATAATAAGTAATCTAAATTTCAATTTCAATCTGTAGTGTTCATTCAAGAAATAAAGGCAATATTATCATTTCGCTAGCTTTAGTATATCTATTTAATAAAGTAAGGAAGCTATCCTTATTCGGTTTTTCTTTTTAATATCTTTCTTTTTATTGAATTTACATTTTAAGATAAAAATAGAAATTTTATAATTTATTAGATCTTAAGTCATTTCAAGCTGAACTTTTTTAAGCTATATCATAGAAGTTATTAAAGCAAGCTCATGAAGAGGCTAATTATAATGCTTTAATAAAATGCGGGTGAAAGCATAAAAGAAATTGAAATAGGAAATCTGAAGGTTGCTGCAAGTATTTTTATTTTATGGTAGTAGAAATAAAATTTCATTCAGCTTGCTATGATCTATTATTATTAAGCATTATCTAAAGTTAAAATTTATCTCTAACTTATTCTTTATATACATTATATCCAATAGACAACACAAAATTATATTAACTTCAGTAATAAGTTATTTAATATACTTAGTTAAAATTATAGAAGCTTTAATTAATAAATCTACACATGACTAAGGAATAATCATACTAAAGTAGAAATTATCAAAAATAACTAAAAAATGATTATTTTAGACTTTTTTTGTAAATCAAACCACTTTTTTAGCTTCATATCACAAGATTAGATAATCTAGTCATTTAAATCCTCATTTTTTTCTCCTGTTTCCTTTATATAAAATCTATATACTTTTGAGATTTTAAAGGTCTAAATAAGAAGAGTGTAAATGTAAAGTTTACATACCTATATTTCAATAGGTTGTATAATATTATCCCTTTAGTCTAAGATTTTAGCTTTTGTTTTATCATTTTATAAGCAAAGCTTGATGAGAAATAATTTAGAATTGTAATCTTGCTGATATACATTAGTTGAACACTTTTCTATTAATTAAAGCTAGTTTGTGCATTTAAAGCTTTCCATTATATTTTATACATTTTTAATATTAAATGAAGGCAAATATACCTGAAGGCATTATGGCTAATGAAGGCTTGTAACTAAAAGTTATCTTCGATAAATTTACACTCAAAAAAGGAAGTGAAATACAAGATTTGAGACGAGGATTGTCCAAAGAGATAGCTGAGGGCGAAAATAACTTTTATAAGGCAAATCTGAAATAAACATAAGATATTAGTAAGAAAATAAAAGTTTCCAAGGAGATAAAATAAAACACATAACTAGCCGAATTATAAAAAAAGTGTTATAAGCAAAGTCCCAAGAGAAGAAAGCAAAACATGAGATAAGAATTTTACGATGAAAATTTTAAAATAACTAACAGCAAAATTGAGCAGTTAGACAGGATAAACATGTTAAAAATGCTAGACTCTAGGGAAAAGTAGCAAAGGCAAAGTAAAAAAACATAATCTCCTATAATCTTCCAAGCAAGTTCAACAAAATAAAACGATAACTAATAATCGAAACGTAGGGAAACTTTATATGGAAACAAAACAGATCAATTATAATAGAATGCCTAGTAGTTACATCATTAAAAATCTAAAATTTTTAATAAAAGCTTCGATTTATAAAGTTTTAAACCAGAAGTAAAACCCTTAAATGGAGAAAAAAGCTAGACATGAAATAAAAGTACCGAATATTAAACATTAAGCAAATAATTTAAGAATCAAAGCTCCTCTTATTTAGATTATCAATTTGATATTTAAACAAATTTTAGACTTAATAAGTAAGTTAAAAATGAACTTCAAACATTTAAAAAGAGGAAATAATCAAGACTTTAGAATAGAGATTCAAAGAAAGATAGTTAATAAATATTAGCTAACAAAGAATAAAAACAAATCTTTCCTTAAAATTCCTAAGAATAAAATTGATTTTATTCCCAGTAGAAGAGTTAGAATAGAACTCAGCTTAGCAAAAGTATCAAAAATTTAAGCTAGAATTTAGAACTTAGTTAAGAGAAAGAAAAGATTAACTCATCATTAATCGATTTTAATAAGAGTTAGTAATTCTCAGGAACATCCTGTAACAATGAAGAAAGTAAAATTCCAGATATAAAAGAAAATAAATCTTACAGTCCTTTTAAGCAAAAATATATTTAAAGCAAAAGTTTAGCACAAAAAAAGGTATCTTCATAAAGCTTTATAAAAGTTGATCAAGATCTTAATATCAGCCTTAAGAAAATAAATATTGGAAAGCTAAAAAAACTAATAAAAGAAAGCCAAAAAGAAGCAAAAAATTTAAGCATCAGTAGTTCATATTATGACTCTAAAAATCACAAATAAATCTCTTTAATAAAAAAAAAATCGCAAATTTTTGAATAAAAAGAATAAGAAAAATCACTAAGAAAAACTAATAAAACTATTAATGAATAAGAATTATCTTAAAAGATTATAGAAGAAGATTTAAGGGGAAAAAATTAAAAAGAAAAAAGTTTAGCTGATATAATAAAGTTTGTCATTCAAGGAGAATAATAAAATGATAAAGATAAATTGATATAAGCTAACTAGAAAAAATAAAAAAATTTAGCAAGTCCATTCTAGTTGCTCAGAAAGTAGTTTAGGAAAAAACCTTTATAGATAACGAAGAGTTTATATAACGAGTCTCAATGATTTATAGATCATAGCTATTCTGCTACTATTTAAGAGAAAAATACTTCATAGGAAACAGTTTATAGTTCCATAATTCCACTGTCTTGCTTAAATCTAGATGAATAATTTCACTCATGTTCAATGGAACAATAAAATATCTTAAATAAGGAGCAAACTAATTTCTTCAACTAAGGAGTTATTGAAAATCCCTTGAAAGTTTAATAAACTAATAACATTCAGATAAGATAAACTTTTTCCACAATCGATTAATTTAGTGAAGCAGATGAAAATGATTACAATCAATAATGTAATGACAAATAAGACGAAAATGATTTCTTTTATGCATAAAACTTCCGAAATGATCCCACTTTTTATCATAATTTTTAAGAAATAATAAGAATTTCTAAGCTTAATGATTTTCTTCTGCTTACAATGTTTGAGAAAATGTCTCAAATTGGAACTAAATGAATGAAAAAAATATTTAAAACAACATTTAAACTACTAACTCACTAAAATAATAACTTTCAGTTATTATTACAAAATTTGGAATTAGAATCAAAAGTCCCTATTTTTAGAACCTAACTCTAAAGCTAGTAAAAAGAGCAAAATATCTCATAAGTATAACTAACTGAAAAGCAGATACAAGGAGAAAACTAAGAGTAAAATTTAGAAGAAAGATAAACTCAATAGGCTCAAATCTTAATAAAAGTAAGCAAGAAATTTATCAAGATTTTCAGTTAATAGTTCAAAGAAATGCCTGAAAGCTTATAATACTTTATAAAACTTCTTTTTATATAAAGTAACTCTAAAAGTTACTTTCATATATTATCTCCATTTGAATAATATAGAGTTAAAGATTTTTTGGAATCTCAAAACAACAAGTAAGGTTTAATTTTAGAGAAGCTTCACTCTTGCTAATTGCTTTCTTTATTTTTAAAAATCTGCTTTTTAAAAATTTAATTCTTAACTCAGAGGAAAAACTAATTTCTGATCTTAACTTTAGCCAAAGGATCAACGTATTATCATTTGCAAGTTTGCTACAAATTTTAATTTTGTAAATTTTCGTGACTAAAAATATAAACAAATGAGAATTTGTCAAAATCTAATAAAACTTATATGCAGGAAATTACTAGGAAAAGCATAATGTAAGTATTTATTTCAGACACATTATGACGGAATATCAGATTCTCTGTTATCCTACAACTGCTTAAACTTCCTTTTTATAAAATTCCACAACATTCTTCACTATATATAGTTAAACCTAAGTGATATTTTGGAAAGTCTGCATGACTATCTTAGCACTAGAAATTTCAGTCATTCTGAAGAACTTTAATGATCTTATTCATAGATTTATATTTGCTTGGCTTTATTTTTTACTCAAACTAGAAAAAAAGTTCTTGGATTAACATCTTGATAAATTAAATTCTCATTCATTAAAAACTTTACAGATTTAAAATCAAAAGTAAGCTTATCAAATTAACTAGCTTTATTTCCTTTAATTTAGAGATAAATAAATATTTTGATCATTCTTTCAAATCTCTTAAGCTTTAATATTTGAAAGTTATTTAAATTAAGTAATAAAAGCAAAGATAATAAAAATCAAATTTAATATGGAAATTCCTTTTTAAAAATAGTCAATTACAAATATTGAGATCGAAACATTTATAGTTGCTAAATCATTATTGCATCATAAAGTTTTAATAAAAGAATTTAAAGTTTTAGCATGATAGATTACTTTAAGGTAAAAAGCTAAAAGTTAAATTAATTGAAATGATAAAATAGTAGGATATAAGTATAACTGAGCATAATTATAAGCACATAAAGATACAATCTTTCATGGTATATATATATTCATTTCATAAAATAATCAATGGAATCAGATTTTTTGTTTCAAATAAAACTCCATAAAATTTATTTTGCAAGATGATAAAATATTTTATTATAAAGCTTTATCATTCTAAAGTTGATAATACAGCTTTCTAGAGATATTTTTTAGCTTAAATTTATTTAAGCAAATTAGATTAAATAATTATAATATTTTCTTAAAATTCAAAATTAGAAATATAATTTGATTAAGCTCTTTAAAAGTAAATCCTACAATCTAGCCCTCACTTTAATAAGGAGTATTTGGAATGTATTTAGTTATAGCACTATTACGCTTATAACTCTTTCAATTACCTTTAAGAAAGATTTAAGAATAATCGCTTTTTCCGTAGGTATTTACCTTTATCATTTGTAATCATTTATGAAAAAATTGAACTTGGTATTAGAATCATAGCTACCTAAGTAACTGTTTCGCTATCAATAATGAATTAGCATTGGTTAATACATTGAAGCTTTTTAATATTAAATACCTAAAAAACCAAGTTTTTATTAGCCTGTACATTTCTTTCTGACTTTTTTATAGCCTTAGTGTTATTATAAAAATACCTAAATACTTATATTTAAATTTTAGGATAAAAAAGGTTAAGTAACCTAAGTTTTGAGTTCGTTGGCTTCAAAAAAATTAATTATAAAAGTTATATTTCTAAAATAACTATAAAGCAATTTATCAATTGCCCTAGAAACTGAGCTATTCTATTTGATACTGGATATTCTATTTCTTTAAGTAGATTTTATATCTCTACGATTAAGATCCTAGATATAATTTTGTCTCCTTTTGTATGTTTAAAAATTCTTATATATGGACTAAGTTGAATGATTATCATAGATATTAATAATTTCCATCTGTATATTTAAATCTTGAAAACTGAAACTAATTTATCACTCTAAAAATTTAGAAAATACCCTCATGGTAAATTCTTTAAGTTTTAAAGATTTAAACTAGCAAGACTTTTTAATTAAACAAGCTAGCTAATTGATTATTCTTTACTTATAGACATATTATCAAAAAATTAAATTCTAGTTAATTTTTCTACTGTTTAGGATTATTTTGCTAGTTATAATCATGAACCATCTCTACTTAAGGATTTAAACATATGTATAGTTCTCTTTAAATTTAATAATATAAAGTGTGAATTATACTAGGAGCTTTATAAGAAAAACTGCCTTTCAACTTAAGTTAAAAAAATATCTATTTTATCATATTTGGTTATTTCAATTTTACAATCAAATCCCTAAAATAAATAATCACACTAATTAATAAATTTTGAAATATAAAGGATAAAGACTTCTATGATAATGAGCTAGAAAAGGAATCTAAATAAATTTAGTAAAATATACTAAACTAACTTAGTCATAGAACAATTAATAGTCTTTTTATATATAATCCTCACTCATTTAATACTAAACTTATTTATATTGATATCTATTCAAAGATATTTATAATTATATCAAGGGTATATAATTTATATTATAAATATCTATTTTAATGCTATTTCTATATAGTCCTAATTAGTATGAGGTATATTCTACATAGCTATATAAGTATAGATTAAATAAACCTTTTTTATACAAATTTTATGGTTCTAAGATACTTTATATAAGATGCTTATCTATTAATTAGTTTTAAGTACAAATCTTAAATTTATTTGTATAACTAAGTTTTTTTTATGCTTTAAATAATCAAAATTAAATTTGTATAGAGAGGCTAAGAGAAAATATAACGAATTCCAATAAAAGAAGTTGAAAAAGCCATTTAAAAAATAGTTAAGCAAAAGAGTAAGTTAAGATTATTATTAATTAATTCTACCTACATATAGGAGAATTTGCTTGACTCTATTTATTTAATACTAGAAAAGGCTTATGTCTCACTATGATTCTTATAAACTAAGTATTTTAAGTTCTATTTTTTAGAATGTAAATAATCTCAACCAATTTTAAATTAATAAAAGCAGGAATTATAGACATAGAAATGCATAGATTGTAGGAAACTACACAGTGAAAAAAGATACAGAAAGCAATGCTATTTTTGTAATAACACATGATACCTGTATAAAAAATGTCAGAAATTTATAAATTAAAAATCGATATTGAATCCAAGAAAGGAAGAAGAGGGAGCAACTTTATTGCATCAGAAATGGAGAAATCTTTAGAAGGAAAGGGAATTAAATGTGCAAGAAAACAAGAACAATCAAACCAGAAAGAAGAGTATATCAAGGCTTTAATGATCAAGCAATTTCAAACTGTAAGGCAATTTTTAAAACAGAGATCCAACTGTTGTTAAGAATTTATAAATTTAAAAGCAGGAATTTAAATAAATCTTCTGACTTAATTTATGCTAAAAATTAGAATTGTTCTTTTAAATTTCTATGAGAATGATAAATTTCCTTATATTACTATTTAGTAAATAAATAAAATAAGACTTCAATATCAAAGCATCATGAAAAGGAAAATGGAATAAAGTTTCAGGAAAGGCTTCTATACCACCTCTTCCTAAGCCAAAAAGGAAGAGAGGAAGCAGGAAACTATCTCTTCTCTGTCTTCTTAATAATATTAATCTTCTTCTTAATAAAAACCTGAACTTAACAAGATTAACAAAAGATAACCTTAAAAACAGCCCATACGGAAACCCCAACCTCAAGTGAAAAACCGAGGAAGCAGATGAATTCTGCTCTCCACCAGGAGGTCTCTTAATTTAATCCTTCTGGCCAGATGAGCATGGAATAGCTCATAAAAGTAGTATTAAACCTCCAGGAAGAGGTTAAAAAGCTTCGCAAGGAGAACACGAAGTTGACGGAGCTGATCTCTCATGGAATTTAAGATACACTTGATCTTAGAATGGCCAATTAGGAGAGGGAACTCGAAGCTCTTTGGAATTACTAACGAGAGTAATTTTGTTAGACGAACTCCTAAGTGCAAAAGATTCAAGACTAGAGCTAGCAGATCGAAAATATCTTACAAAGTCAGAAAAGCTTCCAAAGTTAGCAAATTCCATTGGAGTAAATTCTATCTGATAAGATGGAGATCGAGAAGAATCCTTAAATTAAGTTGAAAACTAATCAAAAACCTCGGATTGTGAAACTGTGCTACTATTGTAAAAGTAAATGGCACAAATGGAAGAACTGTGGTGAGTTTCGTAAAGTAAAAGAAATTACATGGAAAAAACAAGTCTAACAAAGAATAAGAAAGAGCAAGAACTAGATCTGATGTAGAACAAATGGAGAAGTCTACAGATTGAAAAGTAACCTTGAACTGGAAGAATTTGGAGATAGAGTTAAAATAAAATATAGTGGGAGATGAAAGATCAGAGGAGCAAGACTCAAGAATCCTAGAACTAGAGACAAGCAAGATAAAGATAACTTTAAAACTTCTTTTTAGTGGTGACTAATTGGCGCCACAAAACAATTTAAATAAAATTATTATTATATCAAAGCATCATAGTTAACTCAATTCAACTTCAATTAATTTTAGTTGGTTTATTTTCAACATTTGTAGATAATAATTTAACTGAGAAATGAATAAGTTTATAAATAAAATGAAACTAAACCATTTATAATATTAGGTGATAATAAGCTTTATATATGAAATTTAATTATGTTAAAGTGACCAAGTTGTCTAATAAAATACTCCATGCTCTCAACTACTAAAATGTTTATTTCTTTCTTATTAATCTTCAATAAAGCTTCAATAGCGAAATTATATTTATGGAGAAGCATTTATATTTATAGAGGACAAAGATTCTCTTCTTCTACTTAATTATTGATAGAAATAAGTTAATAATCAGGAACAATTTTAAGGATATTTTCTTAAAGATTGAATCTCAAGTATATATATAAATAGAATAAAAAGCATGTTGCTTCTTAATTATTAATGAATCAAATAAGAGAAATGGTCAATTGATTATAAACAGAAAAATAATTAATGTGAAATTTGCTATTCGATGTTGATCATTTTCAATCCTTATTAAGTGAATAAATTATGAAATACACTGCTATTAATAAAGTTATATAAGTATTATTAATTCCCTTCTACAAACTACTAAAAAAGTAAAGATGATATATATTATCAAATCGAAAATCAAGTTAGTATCATACTTTTATATAAGCAAAATAATGTATTAATAGTGAAGGTCACTGAATAAATTGAATTTAGTATTTATAAAGAATATATAGATATGTTGAAGATATTAAAGCATGATAATGCAAGTTTTTATTTAGCATGATAAGTCGAACTGATGCTAAACCTTTATTGTAATTAGTAAAAATTAAAAAAAAGCAGGAGCAAGCTTAAGATAATTCTATGCTCTTAGTTTCTTTTAATTAAATTAAACTGGAATAAGTTTTTAGAACATAATGGTATTAATTCTCTCTTCATAAATAATAATGATTTTCATTTATTACTCTATATCTTCTATATTTACATAAAGGAATAAGAAGATATAAATTAAGTAAGCAATTGGAACTGCTTACTTATATACTGTAATAGAGTATGTGATATCACTATAATTATAATTAACTAATTATATCCTTAATCCTTCTCTTTTATACATAGGTTAATAACTTAGTCATTTTCCTTTTTAGAATTTAAAATTATTATAAGATATATTTCTATTTTTATTACTTGAAGTTATATAAAGTTAGTCAAATTAAATAAGTAGTTGCCATAGATCTCAATTTAAATGTTTGCTTAGAGTCAAAATCAGAGGAATATTTAATATCGACAGAAACTACTCTGTCTAGTGAATAAAATTATTTTTTATTTTAATACTTAAAACTTAGTCTCTACATCCTTTCATTTTATCCCTGTCCTTATAAACAATTTTTCTATTAAACTTACATATTTTACCTTTGTAAACGAAAGAGCCTATTATTACAATTTCTTACTTTTATCTCTTAAATTAAATTTTCTAAGTTAAAGTAAATGACTCATTAATAAAATGTTTTATATTAAATAAATCATCAATCTTTTGCTTAAAAAAATGATAAAATTTTCATTTATTTAGTACAGAAAGATCTTCATAAGATTTAGTCTAAATCCTTAAAAATTCGTTAAATGAATATAGTAATAAAAAAGACAAATTCAACTATAAAATAAGAAGAAATTAATTGTTTCCAGAATTAAATTTCCTTCTTTGAATGAAATTGGATTTTAAATAAAGAAGATGTTTAGATATAGTAAATAATGTGAATAATATCTAGATTTAAAGATATATGATTCGCTATTTTTGAATTTAAATTTATTATAGAAATCCGTTAAAAACTTAGTTAGAGAATATTTTTGATTGAGAAGATGTAATGAAGCTAAAGAATGTAGAAGCTTCTATCATTTAAATTATCTGATGTAAGGTTAAAAATTATCGTGGCATAAACTGGAAGAAAAGTAAAATATGTTCCTAGCATCTTAGTATTATTTAGTGAGTTAAAAGTCAGATATAAAAGAGAAATTTAGTTAAATATTCCCTTAAAATTGCAGGAATCTTTAGTTGATTTAGTTCAAGATAGAATTAGAATCACAATATTTAGATTTCTAAGTAATATTAAATCAGAAAATTAAAGGCTGAGATCATAATGCATTTATGATTGTCTGAAATGAAAATCAAAATTCAATTAAATAAAAGATAGAAAGCTTAAAGGAATGAAGTCAAGATTTAAGTGTGTTCTGATTTATTGGCATACTACGTCGAAATATTTATATTATGAAAACGGAAGTTGCTTAATTACATCTTCATAAGCAGATTAATTCCATTGGTATGTGTTAATAGTTAAATAAAATAAGCTCTAATCCATAAAAATACCTTACCAAACTATAATTAATACAACTTACCTGATTGAAAATTTCAATTAGATTTTAACAACTTCAATTCTGGCGAAATTTGAAAATATAAAGCAAATTTACCTAAATAAAAGCTTCTAAATAGTTCGCTTAAGATTTAACTCAGTTTGATTAAAAAAAATAAAAATAAAAAAACTTAAGAAGAAAGAAAATTTAGGAATAATAAGGTATAAAAATAAGATAGAGGAGATGAAAATTTACGATACGATACAGAATTAATTATTTAAGTTATATCCTACATAATCCAGTTTCTATCATCAAGAATTTCCAAAAGTTAATTTGAGATTTAAATTTAACTAAAAGCACTAAATTAATAATTAGAAAATGCCTAAGAAAAAAAAATTGATTTGAATAGACTTCCCGGATAAAGATAGCAGAAATGAAATTAAATAGCCTTTATATTAAATAAATAATTTTAAATGAGTCACGTAAAACAGTCAAATTCAATTTTTGAAAAATAACCGCTAATTTCATTAATGATTATTTTTTTATTATCTCTCATTTTCAATAAAATTATTATTATAAAGGAACTTAAATTGATAGTGGCAAACTAAAATAATTATAATTAAATATGAATGAACATGAACAGCAATACGATATCTCTTCTAATTTACTACTGGGGCCCTTTCAGGATTAAGATATCGAAGCATTTTTGTTTGAAGATTAAACATTTGCCGACTCAAGTAAAGGAGTCGAATTTGTTTAGAAAAGTACTTGTGAAAATGGATTGTATGAGGAGTCTAAGAACTAGAACGTAGAAAACACCTAGCACGCTTGCTTCATTTGTAATAAATAACTAAAGAGTTTAAAAACGCTCAAGTCTCATATGTCTTCGCATAGTTAGGAGAGAAATTATTCATGTCCCTAATGCGAAATGTCATTTCTTCGTAAATACACTTTGTAAATGCATATAGGCACTCATAGCGACCAAAAACCGTATCAATGTTGCGATAAAAGTTTCAAATCCCTTTAGACTTTACATTAACATAAAAAACTGTACCATGATAGCTAAAAGTCATTTAAGTGTGAATGCTGTGGAAAAGATTTTAAAAGGAAAGACTACATGCTAAAACACCAAAAAAAAGGTATGAAGAATCAAACATGTGAGGAATGTGGTAAAAGTTTCGCCACGAAGCAGACACTTAAAAGACATTAGTTGAGATTTCATGCAAATAAGAATTGAAAAACTTTAGTTACATTCTTTAACTAGTTAGTAATAAATTATTTACTATTACTCCTCCTCACATTAACAAAATAAAGGTTGATTATCCTTTTATTTCATTTTTCGTTTTTATACAAATTTAATTTTCGAATAAATCATTGAAATTTAACTCTTCTTAACTAGGTTGTTTATTAATTTCGTTAGCTTACCGAACCTCTTTAAATGTTTAGATTTAGAATCTCTAAAATTTTAATTCGATTTTTTTATGTTTTCGATTTTCTTTATGAAAAAACTTATCTTAAGTTGAATATTTCATATAAATGATACTTAGTATGGTTATATTTATTTCCTGGTTTTCATAAACTTCTTAATTTAAAGTTTATCGTAATATCACTTTTATTAAATCTATTGATATCCGAAGTTAGTTTTTTTAATTAAAAAATTGTACAAAAAAGTTTAGCGTTTTTAGTGTTATTAAAGATACTGAAGATACTAATATACTTTCAATACTCAAATAGAAGAAGTATTTAGAGAATTTAGCATCAAATTCTTGATTTATTGTTCCTTTTTGAAGGAAAAAATTACTATAAGCAAGTTTTTAATAATGCTAGTGACTTCTTTAAGTTGATTAGTGTTTGACTTCATTTATTTAAAATGAAAGCATTAATATTTGCCTTGCCAAATCATTTATACTTTAAAGGTAGCTTCCTTATCTTCCTAAGCATTTTATTATTTTATATAGTTAATTTAGAAATTAAAAGATTAAGTATTAGATTTATATATCTAAGAGATATAAAATAATAAACTACATTTTCTTCTAAACTGCATAATGAACTCTAGTTGACATCGTAATAGGATAATAATACTTATGGGCAGATAATATAAGAACGATATTAAGCTTATAAATACAAAAGGCAGTTTATTCTTTTAAATCTATGTATTTTTCGGTATATTTTAAATTCATCTCTAATTGAACGGGCTACTAAAGAATCTGAAAGATGTAAATAAACAAAAAAGTTATCAAACTGATGAGTTTATAGTTCTATGCTTCTATTATTTATTTAATTTTAGAAATATTAATACAACTCTAGTTTGCTTGATTGTAGATAAGAACTTCATAATTTTATATTTCAATTTGCTAAATTAACTATTTGATCCTAAAGCATACTTTCTCTTCAAATTAAATCTCATATACGAAAACTATTTCTTTAGCCTATCTAAATAAAGCAATATATAGCTAGGTTTAATAAGCAATATCAAATTATGCTTCAGCAATACCTAAATCTTATGTTCTTAAATCATTTTTTCATTAATTTTCTTAATTTTCTCTTTGATTATTTTTAAGAATTAAAATAAGCTTATTTATTAGCCTTAAAAGAGGTTTATTAAATATATATGGATAGACAGACTTTAAATATATGTATATAATGCTAATATTATAAAATTAAAGCTATGCAATTTTATCTTCTAGTTAAGGATTATCGTATTATAATCCAATTATGCATAATTACCTGGTTTTTTGCTATTTTAGCAACACTATGTCTCTTTCTTCTTGCTGTAGATATTTAGTAGTAATAATAACTTCAAATTACTATTATTTTCTATTTATTATGACTGTAAATCACATTAATTAATCTTCATAAGTTCTAGTTTCAAATAGAATTTATTTTTCACATCTTTCTAATTCTCTTCTACTTATTTTAATTAATAAAGATATTTTAATTTAATCTATTTAAAATACCTTTCATAAGTATAAGCATAGACTATTCATTTTTAAATTAATAAAGAAAAAAATAATAAAAGTATATCAAAATTAATTATTTCTAAAGTTTTCTTCCTATTTAATATCTTAGCTTTTTATTAAACTGTTAAATTCTATTTCTTTCATAAGTTAAATACCCTTTATAGTTATAAACTTCTAATTTTTTGCAATATAACTATGTTATTTTATTCTTATTAGCTGCCTCCTTTATCTCTTTTTTAGATTTTAATTAGTATGATCTTTCTTAAACTTAATCATTACATATCTAGATCTAATCTAATCAAGCAGTTAGTAGATTTCTTCTACTTCGCTTTAAGAATTTATAGTGAATAGTTTTATTTAACGAAATGTAAATTCATAAAGTTTCTTTATTTCTACTCTTCTAATATTAAAACTAGCTTAGTTATTAAAAAATAGCATTATTATAGATTCATTTCATTAAATATGATTGGCTTTATACATTTTAAATTTGATTTTTTTAAGCTTTTAAGAAATGAATTCTTCGAAGGTATTTCAAAACGAATAAAATTTATAGAAGTATGTATACTTTACTAGATGGATTTTTGTTAGGAAGCGATGTAAATAAATTGCTAGCTTAAGATTAAGTTCATTATTTGAGAAAATTCCTCTTCTATTAGCTAAATATGAGATTTTACCTAATCTTATCTACTCTTTAAAAGAGACGAATGTTTATGTTAAAATTAGATAAAATGAAGGATGGCAGAATATAGCTTCTCTCTAAGTGATAAAGGATTAGACAGTTCAAATAGAATAATCTGAAAATCTAAAGTCATTTAAGTTTGATTTCGTTTTTGCTTAGAATTTAGCTCAAGATTTTAATTAGAAAGTCTGTAGCAATCTAATAAGCATGTTTATTTAGGGAAATAATTGTGCTATATTTAGTTTTGGATAAAGTAGAGCTGGAAAAACATCTAGTTTTTTATCTCACTAGCTTGATTAAGAAGATAGTTTTAAGAACGGAATAATCTTTTATGCTTTCCAATAGATTTTTCAGATATAAAACCAAAAAAACTCGTCAAGTGAAATTTTATTCAGCGTTTCTTGTTTTACAATCTATAATGAAATGGTCACTGATCTGTTGAATGACAATAGAACTGAAAATAGGAATCTATAAATAAAAGAACAATAAAAAGTTATTAACATTTAAAATCTAACTTAGGTAGTAATAAAAGATATGAGTGACTTCGAATTTGTATTAAGATTATCTATATAAAAGTATATTTAAGAGACTACTAATAAATATAGAACAAGCCTTATATTTCAAATCTCAAGATAAAAAAGAATCAAGAATTCACAAGATTAAAGTAGAACAACTTTGAATACATTCAGTTTTGTCAAAATGTAAGGGAGTGAAAGAATTTCTAAAACTAGCTTTAATATCTAAGAACTTTCAACCACCTTGAAAATAGGTTTGTCTTTAAGCCCCTTTTTAAATGTAATTAATAGTGTCTGCTAGAAGAAAGGACATATACCATATAGAGATAGTAAATTAACAAGAATTATGCAAAACAGTCTTGGAGGTAATTGCTATATTAGCTTTATTTTTCACATCAGAAACAATATTATAGATTTAGATGAAAGTATTAGTACACTGAGAGTAGCATAAAAAACTTAATTGATGGAAAATAAAATACAAAGGAAATTAACTATCTAGCATCATCCTTCTATATAGTGATGTCTTAGTATGAAAAGTAAATTTCCTGAAATTATATACAATTCTAACTCTTAATGATTAAACAGCTTTAGATAAAACATCTCTTAAGAATGTAAATTCACCTTATTAAAAATGGGTAAAGACTAACAATGAGACTAATTTAAAAATTTTGAATCATTTAAGTAGAGATTTTTTGAAGTTGAAAACTAGCAATTAAAATAGATATGCGACTTGAATTGTATTTTTAGCATGTATGAAGAACTTAAAGTAATAACGAAAAATGAGTAAACAGAGACATCACCTTAACTTTATATTTCTCAATTGAATTTTCTTACTAATTAAAGTAAAGCTGAATGTTTAAGCTTTCATAGATTTTCATCTGACTTAACACATTCAAATTTTAAAATTATTAGTTAAGAAAGAATAAAATGCGTAATTTGATAAATAATCATAAATTTATTATATACTTACAATTCTTCTATGCCTCTTTTTTAATTATTGCAATTTTTTTTAATTATATTAAGCCAAATCAGTGTGTAAGTTCATTATTATATGCATATAAAATAATAAAAGGTATTTTACTATTTATTAGATATTTAAATCTGATTTGATGTTATTCCTTTTTGCTCTTTTTCTTTATTATTTGATTCTAATTTCTCTATTTATTTTAACATTTTACTTGAACCTTTCTTGAAGTTAAAAGATTTATACATTTAAGTTATCTGAAAATAAACTTCATTTACTATAAAACGTAATAGATTTAAATAAAGCAGATAAAACTCTCTTTGAAATTAAAGATTAGAAAATATATTTAAAGACTTAAACTAAAATAACTAAAGAAGGTATTTGTTTAGATTAATTAACTACCAAGAGGTTAATGATTTTAATATATTTAATAAAGTAGAAAATTTAATCAAACCCTCATGGCTTGAACTTCATCTAAAAGATTGCTTGTCATACATAAACAACAAGTAAAACTTGGCTTTCCACTTTTTCCTCCTTTCTATGGCTTTGCTACTTATTGTTCTCCACACTTTTGACATAAATGATGGCTACACTTTGATGTGAGCTTTACTATTTAATTATCCCAAGTAACAAAGTTTGTACATATACAGCACTAGAAATATTCCTGTGGGCTTCTTTAACTTGAGATTATTTTTTATTATCTCTACGTAAGCTGAGTTATTATGTTAATTATTTTAGACTCAAGTTATTTTACCTTACTGATAGAAGGTATAGAAGTTTCAACTTAACTTTCTATTGATTATAGTTACTGTAAGAAAATGTTCTGCTGAAAAGATATCTATCTTTTTAGGTCTTAAATTTAATCTATAAGCTGAGATTAACTAGTAATCATTGGAATTTATATAATTGGTAATTATGGCTCTTATTATATTTTGAAGTGATAATCTTCACTCTATTTTGTATTGTTTTAACTGTCAGATTTTTATAACTATTTAAGTTAGTCAATCATCTTTTATTATCAGTCAATTTCTTATCCAATGTTTTCAGATTTTGTAGGTTAAAGACTACTTGCTTAAGTTTTAAATATATTATTGTATTAATCTTATGAGCTATTTTATAAAGGGTTACTTTATAGAGGAGTGAAATTCTGGGATAAGTCTGCTTAATAATACTATTTAAAAGAATTGCCAAATTGGTATTCCTTTTCTGCTTTTTGTGCCTAATTCACTTATAATTCGAATTATGAAATAGCAGGTTGTGCAAAAGGCTAATTTTACTACACTCTAGGTTTTATATAAAGCTAGAATACATAATCATTTGGAATTTTATATTGAGCAATAGTCTTTTCATTTTCAAGCTTCTTGCCCATTCCGAATAATTCTTAATCATTTACAGGAATAAACAATTAACTCATTATGAGCTCTTTTACTTATTATATTGTTGTCTCAACTGGAACGAAATTAAAGATAGCTTCCTAAGAATTGTTGGGCTATTTTCTTACCTTAAAGTTAATATGTGCTTCTGGGTGTTCCTCAAAATTTATTTAGTCAATATTCTATTACTACTAACTTAAAATATCCACTTTCCCTTTTTTAGCTTTTTACTACATTTTAACAGCTTTAATTGCTTACTTCTTACCTCCTGTAGATTTTTTTATTTTGGGGTTTTAATCTTCTTGTTAATTTAAATTAGGAATTTTTGTAAGCAAACTCGCAAACTAAGTTTAAAGATCTTGCTGCATTTAACTATCCATTTCTTCGTTACAAATAAACTTATGGAGCTAACCAACTGCTTCTGGTATCTTTTCTATTTCTAAATTTGCTTCAGATCCTGATTAAATTTTAAGATCTTCTAGCGAATTTTCGAAAGAGTTGTCAACATTAGCTTTAAGACCAGTCTTTTTCTAAACTTGTTCTACTTTTACTATTTTTTAATCTTTTAATGCTTTGCCTTTTGTTACTTTCTTAGCTTTGTTTTGCTTTACACAAAAGGAATCTTCAGAGTAAGTTTCATCAGGATCTCTGCTATCTTCAGAATCTGAATGCAAACTTGCTGATTTTTTTCTTTTTCTTTTATCTTCTTAAGAAACATCATTGGGCTTTACTTTTTTTACTGGTTTAGCAGTTGCTTTACCCTTTTTAGGCTTAATTTCTTCTTCTTATTCCTCAGAAATACTTAAAGAATTATTCTTTTGTGATTTTACGCTCTCGGTTAAAATTGAACTAGCCTCATTAGAATCAACCAAACTAACTTCTTCCGAACTTTCGCTTTCTTCAGAAGAAGGAATATAATCAGAATCCTCTTCTTCAGATAAATCCTCTTCCTTTTGTATTTTCTATTTGGTCCTTATCATTTTTAAATTTTTAAATTCCACAATTTATTTAAACCTTAAACTAAAGCTATAAATATCTACATCAATGAAAAAATAAAGGATATAAGATAAATGAGTGCTATATATAAAGTAAACTAGCAAATGGCTGACTAAAAATGGAAGTTTTAATTCCAAGCTTTCCCTTTAAATCATTTATAGATATTAAATTCTTTATCTTTACCAAAATAACTATTATTTATGTTAAGTTTCAAATGAAGTTATTCTTAGGGTTTTAAAATTTAAGTATTATTAGAGGATTATGGAAATTAGAATCTTTTAAAAAGATAAAAGTTAAAAGTTAGAAAATTAATAAAGATATCTTAGCGATTTAGAAATAGTTTAGTTAAGATATAGACATATTTTAATTCTTAGTATTATAATACCTATAATCGGAGAAATATATTAAAATGTTTATTCTAAAAGAAGGAGGAAACTTCTTAAGAAAAGGCTAATAGTTCAAATAAAAATAAATAATAGAAGAAAAAAGACTATGGACCAAATTGAGCTAAATATATTACTCAAGGAAGGTAAGATCTATATAAGAAACTGTTTTAAGGACTGGAATTACACTAATCAATAACGGAACTAGATAATACATTATTTAAAAAAAATTGAAGGAACTAAAGGATGGTTGGTATTACGAAGAAGAAAACTGAAACTCAGAGCAAGATTTAGATTGAGATGAAGAACAAGAACAAGAAGAGTAAGATATATTTGAAAAACTTCAAAGGAAGTAGCAAAAATCCTACAAATATTAATTCAAATGACCTTATAAATGGTTTGCATAATAATGGTAGAAATATAATTTTTATTATTATTATATAATTTAATTTAAATAGGGTGAAAGCCTTATTCTTCGGATGCTGCTTGAAGGTCCAGCAAGGCAACAACAAAAAAACGAGCGCGGACGGAGGATAAATCAGAAGAAAAGAAACCAATAACAAGAGAAGGAAGATGTGACAAGCTGGAGAACTCTGAATGCCAGGAGGAAACTTTCTTCATCATAGGTCGGGGAAATGTACCCGTAATCACATATTGCATCCTAAGCTTTGGAAGGAAAAATTATAGGGACGTACCGCAGAAAGAGGAAACAAGGAAAGAGAGAAAAGAGAGACCTATAAAAAAATTTACGTCATTAAATAAAATTAATTTAAAGAGCTGCAAGCCAACGAGAGTGCTACGCGCTCTATAATCGAATTTATTTATTATTAATTATTTATAATATTTTAAGAATATTTTTAGAAATAAAAGATTAATTTGAAAAGCTTTAGATAACTAAGATCTGTCATGCTGCGTACTCTAAACGACTTTTTAATGAACATTACAGGGGTAATTTATTGCTCAGATTTTGCAAAAAGAAATTTTCATTTGCAATAAATGCGTATCCAATAATTAAAGATTTCTGACTCATAGGTTTAATATCAGTTCGAAACTTTTTTCTTTAAAATATTGATATCAACTAAGAAATATTCAAGATTTAGAGATATAACCAAACAATTCAAGAGCTTGCTACGAAAATTCTCTTTATTACTTTAAGTTTTTATTATATTTTTATTTTTATAAATTTTGGTTTGTGTATAAAATTTTAAATTTAATAAGTTTCAATATAAGAATATAATTTTAAATTTTAGTTTGTTTTATTTTAATTTAATATTTTTTTATTGCTTAAATAAATAAGGCTTTTATATATTTTTAATAAAATTAAGATAAAAAGTAAAAGCTTAGTAGTTAACCATCTGATATTTTTCATCAGTTTGCTTCTATTGATTTGGTAAAAAATACTACTAAGCTTAGGTAGATAGTCTAGCTCTGCGAGCCTTCTTGCATATAGTTTCTTTCATTATATAAGATATATATTATAGTTTTTATAATCTTTTCATGCTCTATTTTTATAAGTTCTGCTATTTCTAAGAAGCCTATTTCCTTATATTAATATATAATTATTATTTTTCTGTTAAATTTTTGTATTTATATTAATCTTAATCTTGAAAATTTAAATTTATATAAGAATTTATTAATTTTATTTTTGGTTATAATAAGACTTGCTTAAGTAAATTATATTATTATATACATTAATTAAATATTAACTTAATAGTTGATATTATTTTATTTTTGTCTTTTTTTTATTTTTGTCTTTTTTCAATTTTTTATAATTTAAATTAGCTTCCTAATTTTTAGAAATGTTATTTTATGTTATTTTTTATTTATAATTAATAAAAGTTTATATTTGGTAATCAAATGTATATAAATAATTATACCTTTCTAATTCTATTAATTTTTTATTTTTAGTGTCTAATATGTAAATTATAATAATAATATTAATTTTAAGTTTTCCGTTTTAGAGATTTCCAACCCCGTTAGGAATACAGCAGTTCATGCTCCCTGCTGTTAAATATAAAAGTTCGGGTCGCCCAATTTTAGCGAGATTGGGAACTCGGATTTTTCCAGGTTTTCCCTCCTTTAACTTGCCTTGGTTCCATCTTAATCTTGTATATTGAACCATCCGGGTTGCAATACATTCTTTTCATTCTTTTTTCTTCTTTTTCCATTCTTTTTTCTTCTTTTTTCATTCTTTTTTCTTTTCTTCTTTTCTATTAGAATTTCTAACACTTCCGATAAAAATGTCATACGCTTCCACAGCATAAACATTTCTTTTTTATTTTGAATTATTTTCCTTGATTTTTTTGCTCTTTTTAGGCTTCGATTTCCATTTGTATAGCTCCAGTTTCGCTTTACTCTTTCTTAAAAGTTTACAATTTCTCTTCTACTTTTCCGAGTCTGTTATCCAGTTCAGTCTGTTTCTAAAGCTAATTTTAGGATTCGTTAGTCTGACTTTGTGAGATATTCCAAAAGGTGTTAAGATCTCTTTTCTAGGACATAAGTCTTGACTCAATTCCTTCTGCTAGGTCTAGCTTTGCCATCACCATATCATTGTCCTTCTTCAATCTCTTGACCTCTTCCTGGAGGTTCAGTACCATTTTGATGAGCTACTCCATGCTCATTTGGCCAGAAGGGTTGAACTCTGATACCTCCTGGTGGAGAACAGACTTCATCTGTTTCCTCGGTTTCTCGCTTGAGGTTGGAGTTTCCGTGCATATATTCTTCAAGGTTAGTTTTCGTTCGTTTTGTTAGATTCCAAGTTGTTAGTTCAGTGTTGGCTAAGGTTGTGATAGAGAAGATTGTTAAGATTATTAAGACTTGGTTTCTTGCTTCTTTCCTTCCATTTTGGCTTAGGAAGAAGTGGTATAGAAGCCTGACTTGAAACCTTCAACCATTTTTTATTTCCTAATTTTAAAATATAGTTAATTATCTAAGTTAATTTTTTTTAATAAATAATATATAAAATAAATAAATAAATAAATATTATTATAAAGTGCGTAGCACCCCATTAACTAGCAGATTTTTCAATATTAATATTTAATAATTAAAAAAATGCTCTCATACTTCTTTTTTTTCATTCTATTCGTACTTCTTGTTGTCATTTCATTCGTCCAATAAGTCATGTCAGATTCTCCAAATGGAAAATCTGCTTATTAAAAATTATTCTTGAATCTTCAATCAAATTTCAAGTCTTTTTGAGTAAGATCCAAATAAGAATTAGTTGTTAAGTCATTAATAGGCCCGTCAGTTGAACTTTCATACTGTTATCGAGAACCCTTGGGCAAGTTAAGCTTGTCTCTTTTAGTTTTTCCGCCCTTCCCCGTGGTGACATTTAGTGTGAGATTATTTGCAATGCAGAATACAATGCACCAGATTACCCATTAGTTCTCCTGATTGCGGACTATATCAATGTTTTTATATAAAAAATAACTGAAATGCCTTTGATAGCTAGATGTTAATAAAATCTTTAAGGATATCGTTATTATATAATTTCTAGAGCCTTAAGTTGAGACATTATTTGATTAACATCAGGATCAAATGACAATAAGGTGAGAGAGTAGAGGATAGAGGTTGAGAAGAGAAAAGAATTTATTAAGACTCTAATTTTTACATTAAAAAGTTAAATTTAAAACTAAGTAGATTTTATTAAGTATTTCAATATGAATAAAACATTCAAAATAAATAAGATTATTAAAGAACTAATATTTTTATCTTAAGGATTAATAATATAATTAATAATAGAAATCTTTACCATATATATTTTTTAAATTGTTAATTTATATAATAATATATCTTTACTATTAAGTTTAAAAACTTTTAAATTAAAATTAATTTTTTTTAAAAGAAAGTATTTAATTTATAAACCTAAAATTGGCAAATTAATTTAGGTCAAATTTTACTCAGAGATTCAATAATAGGAAATTTATCTGAAGATCTGAAAACCTCTGATTGTAATAAATAAATTTATTTTAGAAAAAGTTAAAAACTTCTAAAGTATTATTTTTAGCTTAAAATAAGTATAAAATAAATATTTATATTATATCTTTTTAAGGATTGCATTTTATATTTTTTGCATTAAAAGTAAATAAAGTGTACTAAACTATAATTTTTCCTTAAATATTTTAGCAAAACAAAAAAATGAAATCATTGTAGAATTTAAAATAATTTATTTTTTTAGAAAATTTAGATAAATTTTTTTAAACTTTTTGCTTTATTGATAGCAAGATAAAAGTATTATTATATTGTTTAAATTAAAAGAGTGATATAAAAAACAAAAGTTTAAAATATTTTAATTTATAGTTTAAAATAATTAAAAAATTAAAAATAAGTATAAGATAATTACAAATATATATGGTAAAATAATTAAAAAATATAAATATTTAAAAATATAGTATATAAAATAAATTAAACTTTGATTAAATTAAAAAAATATTTATTCTCAACTATTAGGGAGAGAATGTTTTTTAAAGATGAACTAAGATTTTAAATTTCAGAATAAATTCAAAAGTTTTGGAATATAAAAATATATAAAATTACAGTTTTCAACTTTAAAATTGTTTTAAAAAAAAACTAAGATTATATAGCATGTAGCACTACGATAGCGCGCAGATCTTTAATTAAAGTTTTTTAAAGTTTAAAAAAGTATTACATTACAATCTTCCCTGTGTTAGCATCTCTTGGAAATTCTTGTCTCCTATAGGGCCAGTGTCGGAGTGCTTCCTAAAAAGACCTTAATCTCAGGCATCGTTAAACATATCGCCACTTGAAGCCTTGGTCTTGACATCGTTGACTCCTGCCCAGATTCTTGTTCAGGTCTTCACACGGGGTACTTCATGGTACCAGAGTTTCTATCAATCACAGTGGAAGGATTTCTCCTCCCTATTTTAAATCAATTATAATAAAATTATTTTATTTAAATTATTTTTTATTAATTATTTATTTTTATGCTTTATTGTGTAATGTTATTCATAGATAAAATGGTATTAGAAATAGCAGACCTCTCCAACTAAGCATAAATACTCATAACAGGACGTTGCCAACGATATGAAGATCTCTACATCTAATAAGTAGTTTATAAGTTCAATAGAAAATGATTATGCTTGATTTATCGAAAAAATAAAGAAAACAAATCTTAAAATCATTAAGACTCATGACAGTGAAGATACATGTAAACTTGAAGCGCATTCTGTTTTTAAACATTGATTTTTTAATAATGATGATTCTATTAATGGTAGCACCACACTAATAAACTATTATATTATTTTTATTGTGTTTTTATTTGTTTTATGAGTTAAATTTTAAATTTTAAAATTTATTTATTATTGTATTTTTTAAATATTTTAAGAGAATATACATTAATTAACAAAAATTTAAGGGGGCTAAACTTTCTTAGCTTATTAATTTTAACATACTCTTTACGCACACTGTGAAATATTATGCTAATCAATTTTTACAAACAGAAACTATCTCATATAATGAATACATATCTTAAAATCAAAGATTTCAGAATTATTCCATGGTTCAATAACTATCCAGATACATTTTCCTCAAAATCTTGATAGAAACTAGGGTTCATTCTATATTTAGAAATATTTCCACCATTTAAAATCTTATTAAAATTCTCTTTATTATTTTATGTTTTTATTCTATTTATATTTTTATATTCTTTTTGTTAAAAATTTAATTTTTTAATTTCTTTCATAAAAATCTTATATTAAATCATTTTTAGTATATTTTAAAATTTTTAAGTCAATTTTTTATGTACTTTCTTTATTTATTTAAATTTAATGTTTTAATACATTGTTTAAATAAAGAAGGTTTTATAATTTTTTAATATAAAAAAAGTAAGTTAAAGTGCTTGGCTAATATCTTAGTAGTTAACTCTCCAATATTCATAAATTTAGCTTATCTCTTATAGTTTGTTTATATATTCTCCTAATCTTAAGAATGCGGTGTAGCACTTCAATAGTGTACTATTCTTTAATATTATAGATAGTATTATACTTGATTGAAGTTTAAATAATTATTTATTGCAGGATTAAAATTTTATTATATAAAATGGCTTCTAAGAAATAACAGAACTTTGAACAAAACATTTAAACAGGAAAATTCTCTAAAAAATAAAAAAGCGAAATAATTACAATGAGTGAAAGTGAGAAATATGATTGATATGACGAACATTAACCACTTGGAAATCCAGAATTAAAAAAACTTCCGACACAAACTCAAATAGAAATATTATCTAAGTCATTAAAAGAGTTTATGTTTAAAAATAGATACCTCACTGATAAAGTAGAAAAATTAGAAAAACTAATAACGTCTTTACTTGAGAAACAATATTAATAATCATAAGAAATAGAAAAAAAACTGGAACAAAGAATTCTTTAAATTTAATAATAAATTCAGGTTACGCCATTTTCGTTTTAACAGAATTAATCAGATCCTATGGAAATAGAAAATGAAGCCTCAAATTAAAATAAACAGTAAACGTTTATTTAAAATAAGTAGTAAATTTAAATTAAATAAGTGTTACAGGAATAATAGTTCAAAAGAAGAATAAAATGCTACGTGTGCAATAAATAACACCAATGAAAATACTGCTACTAACTAAGCGAAATTTAAAGAAATAATAAATAAGATATTTTTAGAAAACTATTTAGGATATATCCAACATAAAGTGGAAAAATTTATAGAAAAAATTCTTTAATTCAAATCTTAATCCTTGGAGAAATAATTAGGAACGGTACATGTAAGGTGAAAACTATTCAGAATATTAAAGGATGGTGCGCTAATGAAGTGCTAAACCGCCTAACTAAGCCTAGTAGAAATTCAAGACAAATTAATGGAGACAAGCTGATAGAATAGGTCAGATGGCTGACTACTAAGGCTTTAACAAAGCTTTTTAACTTTTTATATATTTTTTTAAAACCGCCATAGTTGTTCGAAGGTGAACAACAAGGTCATCTTCATCAGAGGTTAGGGAAGTTAAGTACCCATAATCAACTTTATGTCTTCCTCTGCTTTGGTTTGGCCTCGAGATATAAGATTCTTAGACCTTCAACACTGGCTTGGCTTCGTTTATTTTTAATTCTGAAACGAAAAAAGAAATAATATTGCGAGCTTCATCAGAGGTGGGGAATTTAAGTACCCATAATTGACACATGTCGTCCTCTGCTTTGGTGATGCAATGAGACACAATCCTGCCATGTCCTTGGACCTCCAGCAAGTATTAAAGATTACGAGTATTCTAAAATTATATCAGTATTGAACATTTTTATCAGTATCTGATAATTTTATCAGTAATAAACATTCTTGCCAGTATGAAACATTTTTTTTAAAGAGCTGTGTACCAAAGAGAGTGCTACGCGCTCTATAATCAAATTTATTTATATATTTTTCTATAGATATTACTTTTTTAAGTTGGATAAAATCTAAATAGATTTTTTATGAATTTCTTTTCTTCTTAATGCTCATTTAATTAACAACATTATTTTAAATTATTTGGCTTATTGTTAATTTATTATTTTATTTTTCTTTTAAACTCTTATTTTTTTTAATCACATATTTAACTTAAATCTATTGATTAATTTATTAATAGATTTATTAATCATTTATAGAGGATCTAATTGATTCTATAAAATAAATGATGTTAAATTTTTTTATTATTATTAAGCTATCTATGTTATCTATTTTTTATCATTAATTTTTTCATTATAATTTAAGTTTAAGAAAAAATTTTTTAATTCTGGATTTCCAAATGGTTTATGTTCATTATAACACTCTTGTACCTACATTTATTTTATTTAAAAATGCAAAATTTTTTATTTTTGCAAGATTTTTCTGTGTTAGTATTTTGTTAAAGTTACGTTATCTATTTTAATTTTTATTTATTTATATGAATATATTAAATTTATTTAATAATTCTATTTATGAATGTATATTTATGTATTTATATTAAATTAAATCTTAAAATTAGGAATGCTTTTTAATTTTGATTTTATTGCTTTTTACCTTATAATAAAAATTAATTTAAATATATCTAATTAATTATATCTTTTAACCTATTTTGCTAAAATTTTAATTTTATTAGTAAATAACATTTTATTTATAAATTTTAAATATTTATAAATATTAATTATATTTATTTTTATTAATGATACTATATCATATTTCTGCTTAATAATTTTAGTTGCTTTTTTATATTTAATTTAAAATTAGATTTTAATAAAATATTATGATTATATCATTTTTTTATTAAGTTTTTAAATACCTTTTTATATTATATATGTATTCAAAAATTTTTATTTAAAAAATGTTTAATTTTAATTAGTAAATTTGTAATAAATTAAGTTTAATTATTTTTAAATATTTATTTATTGGTAACAGTAAAATTAATAAGTATCAAAATGATTGTTTTAGTATAGATTTTTATTTATTTTAATTATTTTTTTAATTTTTTTATAAATAATAATAATAATTGAAATGTCTTAGGATGCTAGATGCTCATCATGCAATGAAGATTTCGATGGATACGATAAGCTGCCTATGATATTACCGTGCAAACACAACATCTGTTATACATGTGCTCATAATCAATCTTCGAAAAATAGAAATATCGGATGTAGTTAATAAAATTGTTAATAGGTACATAATATACACCCTTTAAAGTTACAAGAGGACATTCAGTTATTGAAGCGTTTGGAATAAAGAGAGTTGATATAAAGTATATCTATTCTAGAAAATAATTAGATTTTAATCAAATAATCTCACAATTAACTTACTAAGTAGCAAGCTAGCTTTATTTTCTAAGTATTATAGCATCTAAACAACTATGTTTTTAAGGATAGCATAGCTTTATAGAGAGAGCTTAAATAATAATTAAAAAAAATAAATTAGCAGCTAAATTAGTTAAAGATAATAAAGAACTAGATGAACAGTTAAGGAAATACGCTATAGTTAAACTAATAAAGTTTTATTAATTTTTAAATGGAATAGAGAATTTAATAGCTAGTTGCTAAGGCATAAAAAGTCATTTAGTAAAATTCTAATATATCGACTAAAGTGTATGAGGATTTGGAAAATATTTAAAAAAAATTATCCCAGGTAAACGAAACTTGTATTAAATTCGACAATTAGCTTCTGTAGTTGAATTTTTAGATCTAAAATCTATAATAAGAGAAGTTTAATTTAGTAAGTTAGATTAAAGCTTTATAGATTAATAATATAAATCTACAAAAGCAGTAGGAAAGAAAATTATTCACCAAACCTTATTTTAAATTTTAATTAGCTTCCGATTCAAGATAAGGTAAATTTTTTATTTTTTAGACTAAAGCATACAAGGACATACAGACTCCATTTGCGCTTTAGTCATCTCCCCAGATTAAAATTATATTGTATCGGGAAGTTCTGACAAAACAATAAAGGTTTGAAATTTCCAGAATGTTAATCTCCTTAAAACTTTGACTGGACATACGGATTTAGTCTAATCCATAGCAATAGCAAGTAACCAGAAATGAATTGTATCTGGAAGTTGAGATACAACGCTAAAAATCTGGGATTTCCAGACTGGAAGTTGTACGAGAACTTTGACTGGACATGCGGGTTCAGTTAGATTGCTAGCAATCACAAGTGACCAGAAATGAATTGTATCTGGAAGTGATGATAAAATGATAAAGATGTGGGATTTCCAGACTGGAAGCTGCATGAGAACTTTGACTGGACATGCGGGTTCAGTTAGATCGGTAGCAATCACAAGTGACCAGAAATGAATTGTATCTGGAAGTGATGATAAAATGATAAAGATGTGGGATTTCCAGACTGGAAGCTGCATGAGAACTTTGACTGATCATTCACAATGATTAAATTCTGTAACCATCTCAGTTGATAATAACTTTATAATATCGGGAAGTGGAGATCATACTATAAAGGTATGGGACTTTTTAACTGGTTAGTGTATTAAAACTCTTTAAGGTCATTCAAACTATGTATGCACAGTAAAAATAACATCGGATAATAGTCATATTATATCATGTTCTTACGATAGTTCAATCAAGATATGGAATTTATAATCTGGCTAATGCAACTAAACGCTTAGTTGTCATTAGGGATGGCTATATGCTTTGGCTTTAAGTGAGGATTGCAAGACCTTAATATCGGGAGGATAAGACAAGGTGATTAGAAAATGGAAGATAATGAGTTGAGAAGAGATAAGATCTATTAAGTAATAATCTTTTTCAATTTAAGAAGTTAATTATTGAAAAAAAAGTAAATTTATATTAAGATCATAATTACTAATAAAATTTTTTGAAATTTTATTAATTATTATCTATTAAAAAGTTTGAGATTTTTTATTAAAGGTATAAGAGTATAATTATTTAAAAGAGCTCTTTATTATATATTCATTTTTTAAATGGATTTTGGTTTCTAGTCGACCGTGACGGTAATCCAGTGCAGTCATGTCTGCATTGCAAGTACTCTTGCAATAGATGCCACCACAAGCAAGAAAGGACGGGCCCATTGTGTGATAAACTTTACTTGTTTGAGGGTTCTCTCTATCGGTACGAGAGATCAACTAGAGGGAACAAAAATCTGGATCTCAGAGTTATCCTGATTCTACATGTCGCTATTCTGATCATGAAATAGAAAACAACAAGACATGAATGAGATTAAAAATATTTATTACTTAGAAGAATTAACCTAATTGAGTCATTTGACACTAATTTGGAATGTTCTCTAGCTCCAGCCTTTGGAAGAATTACAAGAATTTGAAGAGTGAAGGCAATCAATTTTTTTTTTAAAACGGAGAGAAGAATACAAGAAGCAAAGAGACCAGGTGAATCTAGAAACATTTATAGTCTATTAATAATAATTAAATTTAGTTTCTTTATTTTTTCGTGGTGAACTAAACAATGGTGGTATCACGCTAATTTCATTAATTAATTATATATATATAATTATAGCGGGTCTGCCATTTTTAGGCTATCCACTTTTAAGTTTAAAGTTGGATGTAAGTTTCAACTTAAAATCTGTTTGGATTTTTTCTATCATAAGTCTTGGTGATTTTTATTTTTATTTCTAATAGGTAAAATCTCAGTCACTTTTTATTGAATTCGTTAACCGCCTAATAGAAATAAGACGCTTCAATCTTTAGTTGTAGTATTTTTTCCTATACGGTTTACCTTCTTAATTAAAATAGATACTAAAAATATTTTCCGTTAGTTTTTAATTATTTTCTTTTATTTTTATTGAAGATGGAAGTAGCTTTTTACTTTGTGTCCTTATATTTTGCAGTATCAACATCTCATTATTTTCCAATATCAAATATAAGTTGTTGTGGGTTATTGCTATACATCCATCGGATCATTCTCATATATTTTTTACAAGAATCTTTCAGTTAACTCTGCAAATTTTTTTTCTAATTGTCCTATTTTGGTGTTTCTTGACTGTTTATTTTTAATTTTTTATTCTTGTGAGTTAATCATCAGGTATTTTATTTTCTTCCGAGTTCTTGTACTGTTCTTAGGAGTTTAAAATTTTCTAATTACATAGCTTGAAGTTCTTAAAGTATTTTTTATAATAATAATAATAGATAAAATTGTTTAGAGGTCTTCTTGGATTTTCAGCAATTTCCCTCTTTCCAACCAGAATAGTCTGATGAATAAAAAGAAAAGTTTATTGTTTCATTTCTATTTTTTCTTGTCTTAAATCTTGTATTTCTCTTCTCTCTCCATCTTTTATCCATCTACCTTGCTACTATTCTTTTGGCGCTTGTCTCTTTAATTTGATAAATAAATCCTCTCTCAGTAATATAAATTCTTTCTGTCAGTCTCTTAACTCTCTAATTAAATTCATTCTTGAATACATAGAAATTTCTACACTATTTGTATTAGTATCCTTTTTTCTTGCAGTAATAGCAATTTCTACTCTTCATTGTATTCTGATAAATTTTTGGTCTTTTTTCTATTTCCATTTGACAACCTTGCTAATTATTTTAAAATTATTCTTAAATTTGATTTTGTCCCAATATCGCAATTGATTCTGGCTATTATGCACGTTTTGTTTATTTAATTAATTATGATTATGAGTCTAATTTCATTAACTATATTTACTAAGAGCAGTCAGTTTGAATATTTCAATAGCCATCCATTTCTCTTTCTTATTTAATTAATCTATCTATCTTCTACGTTTTCACGATTCTCTATCAATATTTGATTTTACTCCTTAAGCTTTTTAACCTCATTAAGCAAAATTTTTATTAATTCTGTAAGCTTTCAATGCTATTTCGATCCTCACTAAGATTAATTTCTGAAAGATCTTAGTCAACTGGAGTTTCTTATTACTTTGGAGGTATGGACATTCTCTTCCTAGGTTTTGATTGTTTCTACTTTTTCTCTTCAGATTCTTATTAATTTTTACCTTTCTAATTTTATTTGGTAAAAAAGCCAGGCTTCATTTTTTTAAAAAGTATTTTTTATTAATCATATTTTGACTAAGATGAATCCTTTTAAGAAGAAACTTATTGCAAGAAATTTTTCATTTTACTTAATAATATCTTATTTGACAGTGTTAGTTTATACATTATAAAGTATAAGTATAAAGTTTTAAAACTTTTAAGGCTAAGCTAATAAATAATTAATTATATATTTATGTAATAATATACTCGTATCAATCGTTTAATTTATTACAATTAAGAAAGTATTTTTTAAAGTTAGGTATTAAAACAATTATTAAAGTCTATAATGAAGAAGCAATTCTTGCAATTAAAGACGTCAAAAACTCTTTTAGTTTAAAGTTAAGTATTAATTTTTATTTAAAGTATTTAAAAAAATATTTTTTATATTTTTAATTTTTTAACAAAATAGATTTTTTTAAATATTTTATTTAAAAATTTTAATAAGAATATTAAAATTTTCTAAGTTTTTCTTGCTTTTATTTGTTTTATTTTTTTAATTATAAATAAATAAAGATAATTATAGAACGCGTAACACCTCATTTGCGTGTAGCTCTTTCAGTATTAATATTTAATATTAAAAATAAGTATTCTTATGCTTCTTGATTTTATTCTATTCGTCCAATGAGTCACTTCAGCCAAAAAAAATGGGAAATCTTCTTATTAAAAATTATTCTTAAATTTCGAATCAAATACTTCATTCTTCTTGAATAAGGTTCAATTAAGAATTAGTCATTAGTCATTAGTCAAAAAGCCTCATCGTTCAAAATTTCATACTGCTAGAGAAAACCCTCCAGCAAGTTAGGCTTGTCTCTTCTGAGATATTCATCTCTTTCTCGTGGTGGTATCTAGTTTGAGATTATTCGCAGTGCAGTATAAACTTCACTAGATTATCTACAGTTTTTCTGACGTGTCTTACATCTATTTTATAAATAATATAGTAAATAGATAAATGTTTAATATCTTAAAAGTTTATTATTTAGACTTAAAATTTTAATAAAATTAAAATTTATTATATTATTAAATAGATTTTTTTAATTTAAATCTATATTTTTGCTTGATGATTTTGTTCAGAAGAAAGTTTATAGTCGGACTAAATTTTTTGAATTTTGGGATAAATTTAAAAGTTTTGGAATTAGATGTATGATTTTTTTACTTAAATTTTTAAATTTTTAAATAAATTAAAAATTTTTAAAACTAAATAAAAAAATGATTTAAATATTTTTTAAAGATTTGTATAACTTTTTAATTTTATAAGAGTAATTTTTTAATGAAAAGTGATACCAGAATAATTTTTATTTACAATAAAAAAATTGTTAATGTTTCGTAAAAAATTGAAAAGAAGGTGAAATTAAATATGGAAATAAAATATCATTTTTGCTCTGAATTTAAAGTTAGATAAGATTTTTGAATGGGCCGAAAAAAATTTGAAATAAGTATTTAAAAACATTTTAAATTTTTTAAAGAGGAATATTTACAAAATAAATTTTTAAGCTAAAAAAAAGTTTAATTGGTATAAAAATTGGTTAAATATATTTTTAATTGAATTAAAAAAAATTTCAATCTAAATCTTTTTTTGCATTCTGAGTTTTATAATACAAAGTTTTTTGGAATTGACTAAATTAAAAAAATTTTCGTGAAAGCAGAAGAATAAAGGAAGTAAAAATTAGGTATTAAAAAGATAAAAAGTGAGAGTAAATTTTATTTAAAAGCTAACTGTTTCGATAAATTAATATAATATTTGTCTCTAATTTTATATTTAAAAAATTATATTTTGCTAATGAAGCATTGTTTATCAATATAATCAAGCTTATTTTATTTATTATATAAAAAGTTTCTCAGTAAGGTTTCTTTGGCTAAAGGTCTTATCTCTAACAAATAATGTCAATAAACTAGGAAAGAAAGCTTTATCCACAAACAATAATATGAAAGAGCAATTTTTAATCTTATTAAGCTTCCAATATCCATATTTCATCTGAGTCCATTACTTAATAATTAGATTGTTAATAGATTCTATTAAGCAAAAGATACTTAAATTATATTATAGTTTAATTTTGAAAATGCCTTGAAGACATAGCAAAAGGGAAGTGCAGTATGTACATAAAGAATATAAATCAGAGAACGATTAGAAAAATTTCCAATATGAAGTTAAATCTAAAAGTAGAAGATTAAGACTAATCTCAAAGAAAAAAGGAGATAAACAGCAATTAGATTTATATCCATTTTATTTTTGAAGAAAATTCAATGATGAGCTTAATTAAAGGTAGGTCCAATATGCTCAATTATTATAATATAAAATGTATGTCGAATGCGTCAGACAAATTATTAAACAATCTGGTGCAGCGTATACTGCATTGCAGTAATCTCGCACTAGATGCCACCACGGAGAAGGGTGGATAAGCTCCTCTGAGACATACCTAACTTACTCTGAGGGTTCTCTCTAGCAGTATGAAAGTTTGACTGACGGGATTTCTAATTACCAACCTAATAACTAATTCTTATTTGGAACTTATTCAAGAAGACTGAAGCATTTGACTCAAGATTTAAGAATAGATTTTAATAAGAAGATTCCCCATTTGGAGAAGCTGACTTGACTCATCGGATCTCTAGAATTTTAACAAGAAACATGAGAACATTTTTCTTAATATAAAATATTAATATTGAAAGAGCTGCGCGCCAATGAGGTGCTACGCATTCTATAAACATTTTTATTTATTTATTTATTATTATTATAATTATACTTATTATATAAAGATTTAATTAGAACAAATATTCGATTTTAAAATGATTTAGAAATTAATTATTTGGGTTAAATTAGTAATAGTCTCAAATTTTACTATAGCTTTATTATCTTTCAGATTTATTAATAATAGCATTAATCAGATGATATTTCTCAAATTTTATTGCTTTGGGACAATTATTATCGTTTTTAAAATTAGAATAAGTTAGCAAAGGGTAAATTTCTATATTTAAGTTATAAAATTGATTGCTTCTAAGTTATTTTCTTTAGTTCAAGGATAAAACTTTGTTAAAGTAAAAAACTTCAAAATTTTAATCGAGATAAATACCCTTATTTCAGAGTTCTATTTCTCTGATCGCTTCTTTAATTTCTCAAAATATTTTTCCCTTTTACTAAATTTAGCATAATAAAGATTAAGTTAAATAAGCTCATAAAAATATTCTAATTCCTTTTTTTATTCTTATTAAAGTTGAAAATTAAAAATATTTATCAAAGTTAGAAAGATTTATCAATGATAAAATCTAACAACTTATCATAAGACTAAAAAGCTTCTTAAGTTATAGCCATATTTCTAAGAAAGAGCTTTGCAAACAAGTTATGATGATTTAGAAAATTAAATTATAAGATTATAATAAAAAATACGCAGAACTAAATCTATTTTTCTCCAGGCTCCAAAAAGATAAGAGTTATCAACATTCTAGGAAATCTAGAACTAGGAAAAACACCAAAAAGGTTCTCATCAAAATTAAGCTCCTAATTCAACTTTATTCATTTATATTTAAAATTAGCTTGATATAAGGATTACATAAGAACAAATATTGAATAAAATATGATTAAGAATTTAGATAATTTATTCCTTATCTTCAATATAGCAAACTTCCCCAAGAACTAGTAAGAAAGTATATTGATGCTAAAAGAACCAATATAGCTTATAAATAAACCCTCATTTAACAGGAAGAGCTAATTAAAAACTCATTGATTTTCAGAAAAAGCATTGAAAAATTACAAGTATTTTTGAAAATTTTTAAATAAAGCAAAAAAGAATTTTTTTTCAACGAAAATCAGAAAGTAAAGATTTCGTTTGCCAATAATTATTAAAATCTAGAAAAAGAAATTAAATGAATATCAATTAATAACTAAAATGATTTTCATGATGAATGGGAAATTATGTTTTTAGCAAGCACTAAAACTTACATAAGTATAGTCTGATTTTAAGTAATAGGAAAATCAATTTAATTTTTAAGATAATAATAAGAATAAAAAACAACTTCCAATACATTAATAACAACTTAAACCTTTTTATCTTAAAGAAATTTATCAAATTATTTAAGTAATATTTAATGGCAAAGTAGCAGGTCCATATTGCATTAAAGGTTAATTTTTAATTATGGAGGGCAATATCTTTCCTTAATTCTTCACTTTTTTCTGAAAAATATGCTGAAACTCTGAAGAATATCATAGAAATTAAATATTTTAATCATATTCTTATTTTCAAAAAAGGAAACAAAGATGATTGAAAAAATTGACGCCCTATTTCTCTAATTACACGGTATTAAAATTATTTGATAAAGCTCTTACAAAGAGATTATTTTATTTGATATACGATAGAAAATTAGTTCATTAAAGTTAAGAGGGAGTTATGAAAAAGTAACAAACAACAATTTAAATTTTAGTTATTAAGTAAATAATAGACAAATTTCATAAAAATGCAATGGGAAAAAACTAAATTAATATCAAACCTGATAGATGTGGAAAAATTGTTCGATTTTATAGAGAGAAAATTATTTTTTGATTAGGTAAAAAGGTTAAAGCTTTCTTATAGGCCTTAAGGATGCTTTATAATCTTTTTATAAATAAAATAAATAAATAAATGGGATTATAAAGTGCGTAGCACCTCAATGGTACGCAGCTCCTCAATAAAAATTTTAAAGTTATAAAAATTCCTTGCTAAAGTTTTTAACAGTGCTATCATTCCCTTGTGAATTTTGTCTTCTATAGGGCCGCGATTGAAATGCTACTCTAAGAGAGCTAAGTATCTGACATCTTTCATCATTAAAGCTACTTGATGCCTCTTCGATTTTGCCTTCTCTTCTCTTGGCATGCTCTTCACCTATGAGATATTTCCTAGTACCAGAGTTTAAGTCAGTTTCAGTTGAAAATTGTTCCTCCCTGTTTATTCATAATATAAAAACATAATTTCTTCTTTTCTAATAGACGTAACATAATCAAGAAGACTTAAAAACAATAATGGAGTAATGCAGTGTAGTTCGCATGAATCAATTTTACCCTTGTTCTTCTATGATATTATATCTCTATATTTAGAAGATAAAGTCAATGTTTTGATTTAAAAGCAATAGTTCTAGTTTTGTATGTAGAGGAGGAACAGATGAATTAATTACTATCTAAAATGAAAAAAGACATATGGATTTTAGTAAACGAAACAAGTAGGGTTTGTAGATGGTCATGCTTAAATAAGAATGGTAGATTTTCATTTTTAATAATAAATATTTTAAATCCAGAATTCCAGAAAGTTAATAAAATACAAAAAATTTAACTATCTAGCATTATCCTTCTATACAGAGATATCTTAGTATGAAAGTAAATTTTTTGAAATTAGATATAACTCTAACTCTTAATGTTTAAATAGCTTAAATAAATCAGTCTTTTTATATAATTTGAATATTTCTAACTATTTTTCTCTATTTTGCTTATTTATTTTTTTAACTAAATTTTTTTTTATTTTTAATTTACATTTCTTTATTATATATAATCAACTTTAGAATTATTAAGTTATCAAATTTAAAAATAAAAGCTTGAAAAATCAGAATAAATACTTGATGAAATAGACGAAGAACTAAACCTTTAAATTCTCTCTACAGAAGAAACTTTTAATAATATTTAATCTCTAATAAGACTAAAGATTGAAGATTTATTAATTATTTAATATAATCCTCAACTTTTTAAATTTTAGTTTAATTCTAATAGCATAATTGAAAAGATGGTGGGAGCTGAGAATGATCTTCGTGAATAAACTTTCTGGTTTTATGGCTAGGAACAAGTTCCTTTCCTGTCGCTGAGAAAGTCCCTGGTCAGAGTCAATTTTACTGAAGGGAACGCCGTCTTTGAGATTATCCTTGCTCTTGGTAGGGACTTGAAGCCTGGCAACTCATGGCGATGGAGCTCCCTAGCAGCTGTGCCTGGAGCACAACAGGATATCCCTGTTATTCCATAAAAAGAGAGCGTTGGATCGTGCAATCGGAAAGGAGTTTCCGGTCCAAAAACTTTTTTAGTTGAAATTAATTAATTAACATTAGTTTATTTTATATTTCTTTAATTATTTAAAAATTATTTTTATTATATATATCTGAATTAGATAGGTTGATAAACCCTTTCCTTTGGAAGTTGCTTGGTGGACCAGCAAGGTAATTAGAAGTAAGTGCTGCTGAAGGATGAACTTTAAGAAGAATCTAATGTCGCAAGAGATTTTCTGATAGAAGACTCGCAAATTCAAGAACGTTAAATGCTGACTGAACATCTACTTAATCATAGGTTTGAAGGAAATATGTACCAGTAATTGCAGAATGTGCCTTATGCTATGGTAGGCTTGAGAGAAAATTCGCAATATTTTTAGAGGATCAAGATTAGAGATCTATTGTGAATAAAAACTTTGATAGAGTTGCGCACCAGCGAGATGATATGCACTCTTTAATCTATTTATTTTATTTTGCTTGATTAATTGTTATTAGGCTTAATTTTTTAATATTATAAATTATAGAATTTAATATATTTATTTATTTATGATTTCTGTAAATTTAAGTTTACATATATCTTAAAAAACTTGCTTTGATTTACTTTTTAACATAAAAAAATTTGGATTAAAGCATGTTTTGAACCCCAACGGCGCGCACTTCTATCGAATGATTTTATACAAAATATCTCTAAATCTTGATCCAATAAAAGTAGTACGAGTTTGTAGTTTAAATCAAACAAAGCATAAGATAAATTCTGCAATTATGGGTTCATATATTACTCAACCTATGATGAAATAGTATTTCTGCTGGCAACCAGAGTTTTTGAGCTTAATAAGTCTTTCATAAAAAAAATCTCTTAGGACATTGGGTTCTTTACAAAAGTTTATACTCCAGCAGCGCTATTGCCTTGTTTGACTCCAAGCAACTTTTAAAAAAAAGGTTTTACCATCTTATCTAAATTAAATTATTTAATAATAATTTAAAATAAATTAATGTGATTACACCTTCACTATGTTATCATTTTTTTTATTTTATTAGTTTTGAGAAATATTCAATTTCAGTTTTTTCAGAATCATTTTCTTACAATGCATATCTGGCAATACTACGTTAATTATTTTTTATCAAAGATATCTTGCTTCAGTCGAGTTCAATTTCAATCATATTTAAGTTTCTTCTTTGTTGAGCAAGAGCAATGTCCATCAAATTTCACTTCCTTTTTACATCTTTTTCTATATAGTAGATCTAATGGAGAGCAGTATAAATTACTTACTTTTTTCATAACATAAAACATTATAGTTATTATTTTTGTTAGAATCTTCAGTATTATCTTAAAATGTGCCTATATTTACTGCAATACCAACATTAATTTCTTCTCTTTGGTAGAGAATTTTTGCTGAACAATATTTGATTCTAATGTTCATGCGTCGTTAATTGATATATTTTTAAGAAATAAGTTTTCAGTCAACTCGTTTAGTTAATTAAATTATATTTCAATTTAATCAATTCTGAGCTCATCTGATTGTGGATTTTCGTTTTTTAGTTTTGAGATACTTGAAATAAGTTACTAGATTTTTCCTTCAAGTTTATTGTATTTAGCGTTAAATTTATCATTTTTATTTTACATTTTTCGAAGTTCTTGAAGGTCAACTTACTGATTCTTGCTTAAGAGAGAACTATCTTTATTAAGAAATTTTTTGCTAGAATTTTTCATTTTTTCGCATAAAAAATTTATAGTTAGTTGTAAATTAATATCTAATTACTTAAAAATCATTTATTTTATTATGATATTATTTAAAATGGCACCTAAGAAATAATAGATCTCTCTTAAAAAATATTTTAAAAAATAAGAATAATAATCTTAGGTATCCTTTGCATAATCAGTGCAGCAAATGATATCAAATTTATAATATGAGCTAAAATAGCAAAGATTAAGAGCATAAAAATTAGAAAAAATGTTAGATAAATTGATTTAATAACTAGATCTATAATTTCTAGTCATACAAGAAATTCTGGATATGCTTTAAGAGTCAATAGTAGCTAAATTCGAAGATATTGATCAATAATTCGATGAAGTTCCTCAATCATTAAGATTCTATTTCTCTAGATTCTAATATGAATTTAAAGAACTTTTAAGTAAAGTAAGAATAATAACAGCTAGCAGTTTAAAAATTTCAAGATTAGTAATCGAGCATTCCAATGTAAATCAAACCTGAATAATAATAAGAGACAAAAAAGATAAATTACTATCAAAGAAAGATCAGTTGCTATATATGTCAGAAAAACTACTGCTGAAAGAAAAATATATTGAAAGAAATAATAATAAATAAATATTAGACGAACTTTTCTGCACTTAACCAACGAGAACTGGATAAATATATAAAAACAAATTTTATAACTCAAGACTTTAAGAATGTAACAACAAGTGAAATAGAAACTAGAAGAACAAATGGTTTGCGGGTGAGATATAGGGATGTCAGATTAACGAAGTCCTACGCCATCCTTTAGTTTGGGAAAGAGCGGAATCAAGTTATTTGTGAAGTTCTCTTCTAAGACTATAAACTTAATTTTACCTTTTTTTACAATAAATTTTAAGATTTTTTAGATATAATTTTAAATCTATATAGATCCAAAATTGTTTATATCTTATTTTAATAATTAAAATTATAAACTTACTTTCTTTTGAGTTTATTAATAAATAATAATTAAGCATAATCTTTTATGAATTAAGTTTTTTATTTTTTTTAAGTTTTAAAAATTAAATCTTAAATTTTTAATGCTTATTTAAAAAATATAAATTAGTCATTATAATTAAATTAAATAATTAAAAAATATTAATAAAATTAAAATAAATAATAATATAAGTTATATATTTAAATCTATTTTTATATCCTTTATTTTTTTAATTAATTAGGTTTTTATTATTAATTATAAAAAAAATTATTTTTTGGTTATAACATCTTTATTAAGTCTTTATTATTTTACATATTTACTTTTTACAATACTATTTGAATAAAATTTGCTAATTTTTCATTAAAGTATTTTATTCTTAAATAAAATGTTCTTTTTACTTTTTTAGTTTATTAACTTTTATTTTACTCTGTAAATAAATTCTAATAAAGCAAATTTTTTAATTTTATAAATGGATAAATTTTAGTGTCCAAACTGCTAAAAACCTTAAAAATAGTGATAAGCAAAAAAGCTTCCTAGTGAATGTATTTAATGTATCTAATGCATTAGGACAGTTTATCAAATTACTTAAATGATCTATTGTAAGCATCACTAGTAGACCTATAAAATTAGTCCTGAATAACTGCAAAACTATTAGACTCAGGATTAGAACATGGAAAATCAATAAGCTTTCTTCATTGAATAAATATAATTTATCGAGCTAATCAAAGAATTGTAGGAGATATAATTTAAGAAATTATCTAATTAATAAAATTTAATTAAGATTATAATAGAAAGTCAAAATATAATCAAGTTGATAGTGGATAGTTTTATAAATTATCTGATTAAAACGTTAGTAGATAAATAAAAATAAAGTAGTAATCTAATAGAACAGCTTTTAAGTTCCCTAGCAAGATTGAATTTAAGCATGAATAAAATTTAATAGCAACAAAAAAACATCTACTAATAATAACTAATTTTAAACTAGAGTAGTTCATATTAAGAGCAATTTTAATAAATATTTAATGAAGTAAATGATTTAAAGAAAAGCGACGAGTTAATATTGGATACAAGCAATTTTAAAATTTTTATATAGGAAGAGATATTCAACTTATTTATCTCCTTAAAAGAATAGGCTAATGGTAAATTATTGACTGAGAATGAAATGAAATCCTTAATTGATAAATATTTCTTATAAGAGCATCATGTAATGTAATTAAAAAAATAGCAGAAAGATTAATAAAAGGTATAAGAATAGTCAAATGTTATAAAGTATACAATATAAAATTTTAACAATATAACATTTGATAAATTACTATAATTCTTTAATAAATTTAAACAAGATAATTTATCTTTATTAAGCTTAAAATAGAATCCATTGAACAAATCAAGTTTGGTAGAATAAACCTCTAACTTATTGAAACTTAGTAATATAAATGACTAAGAGTTGAAGTAAAAGCTAACATAAGTAATAGAGCTATCTAAATAATAATAGGATTTATAATAAGTTTCAGTGAATGTGATAACTCTTTTAAATTACATGGATTTTAACTTCGATTTAATAAATTTATAAAACATTAATTTATCAAATGTTGATTTATCAGACTCTACATTAACGAACTGCAACTTCTCTAATGCCAACTTCCTATAAGCAAATCTCAGGAATACCAAATTCCTAAACTGCAATTTAAATAGCGCAAACTTTACTTCCATTATTACCTAATACCCCTATATTCTACAAGGACACTTTTCCTACATAAACTCAATAGCAATCTCTCCTGATAATAATCACATCGTATCATGCTCACATGATAATACAATAAAGATATGGGAATTTACAAGTGGTCAATTAAAGGGTACTTTGTAGGGACATAAGAATTTTGTATTAACTGTAGCGATAACAAATGATTCCAAATGAATCGTATCAGGAAGTACAGATAAGACAATAAAGATATGGGATTTCTAAACTATCTAACTTAAAAGTACTTTGCAGGGACATACACATTCTGTATTATCTGTAGCGATATCAAGTGATCAGAAATTAATAGTTTCAGGAAGTTATGATAATACGATAAAAATATGAGACTTTACAAGTGGTTAATAAAAAAGTACTTTGTAGGGACATACCAATTCTGTATACTCTGTAGCGATAACAAATGATTCCAAATGAATCGTTTCAGGAAGTAGAGATATCACAATAAAGATATGGGACCTTACAAGTGGTTAGTTAAAGAGTTCTTTGTAGGGACATACTTGTTCTGTATTCTCTGTAGCAATATCGAATGACCAGAAATGAATCCTTTCAGGAAGTTAAGATAAGACAATAAAGATATGGGACTTTAAAACATGCTAGTGTATTCGTACTCTCACTGGCCACTCAAGAAATGTAATAGTAGTTAAATTCTCATATGATAGCAGATTTATTATTTCAGGGTCTTTTGACAAAACTATAAAGATTTGAAATACTGCATCTTACTAGTGTATATGTACACTACTAGGTCATACGGATATGGTAGGTAGTTTGGATATATCAAGAGACAATGTATACTTGTTATCAGGTAATGGTATTGGAGGTTGGAGGTTGGGGATGTTCAAGTGGAGAATTCCATATGAGAAGATGGAACATATAGAGAATTCTAAGTTAAGAATGAAATTTTATCAGTTAGACATAATAAGTAAGTATTATTTAAGTTATAATATATTAAATGAAATAGACGAATTGGAATGTAATGTACTAAGATTATGGACTAAGATTCAAGAATTGTGATACAACAAACATCAAGATGAGTGAGGCAGACAAATAGAGATATTTGAATGGAACAGAGATATGAAAATAAGTTTTATATAAAAACTATACAATTTTAATAATTAAAAAAATGAATATTGAAAAAATCATAGTGAAATAATAATTTATTTACGTTTTAACATAAATAATAGGATAATCACGATTAAAGAACTTAGTACAAAAAAAATTCACTTCTAATTTATTTGGATCTTTTCTTGTATATTTTTAATGATTTTTTCCTATAAGTAAAATTCTAATCACTTTTTATTAAATTCATTAATTGAATTTTAAATATAGAGAGCTTCTTTATTGGCTTTAAATATTTTTTCCTAAAAGGCAAATCTTCTTAAATACAATATATTTCAAATATATTATCCCATTTGTTTTCTATTATTCTCTTTTTTTGCTTAAATTGATGATAATTTGTATTTTATGTTTTGCCCACTTTCAATATTAGCATTTGTTGTTCTTCAATAGGGATTTTTTGAAGATTATTGTTTTGCTTTAATTGTGATTGCTTAGTATTAAGGATTTTTTTGACTTACAATTTCTAGTATTTTAAATTTCACTTATGATCTTATCTGTTTATATTACTCTCCTTAAATTTGCAAAAGGACAGGTTTAGATCTAATTTATATATTAATATTTGGTTTTCAGATTTTAAAAATTCAATTGAATTTATCAAAACTTAAATTCACTAATAAAAATCACTATCAACTTTTGTTAATTTTGGTTCTCCATCTATAGCAATAATAATAAATTAAAATGGCTTATCCAATTTTAGGTTAACCATTGCTTAAATTTTCAATAATGATAAGTAAAAACATCTTGAAAATGGAGTCATGGTAGGTTGCATCTCTTGAAACTACCAAGGCAGTATTCATATGTCACCCCAAGTTAGATTTCAGGTTGTCACAGTCGAAGATAATTCCGTTCCAAAGTTTCGAGGATAAGCCAAAGCAGTGGAAGACAAAATCGATCATGATTTTTTATTTCCCCAACCTCTGATGAAATTATCCTTTTCTTCATCCTTCGATTATGGCTTTAGTTTCCTTGGAGATTCCACTCACTAAAGTAAGCTAAGCACGCTAAAGTTTGGGAACCTCCCACAAGATAATTGAAAATAAATAATGATATAATAATAAATTAAATTTTCCATTATGAGGTATTTAAATCCCTTCTGGAAGAAAGCAGTTCATGCTTCCAGCTCTTAAATAAAAATTTTTGAGACCTCAAATTTTAGCGAGATTGGGAACTCAGGTTTTCCTTCCTCTCCTTTCCTGTCTTGGTATTATCGCATCTTTCTTTATTTTATAAATTTCCTAACTCAGACTGCAATAATTTCGGTTTAATTTTGCTTCTTCATATTCCTTTCTATGCTTTTCTTGAATCCAGTAGTTTAGTTTTTTCTGTTAGAATTTCTAACATTTCCGATAAAGGTGCCATGAACTTCCACAACAGAAACATTTTTTCCTAATATTTATATATCTCTGTTTTCTTTAAGACTTTCTGATTATTTCTTCTTCAATCATTTTTGGGTCACTTTTTGTTCTCTTATCTACATTTGAAGTTGTAATTTTTGCTAGCTTTCTTCAATTTCTCTATTTTATTTTATCTGCTTCTACTGCTAGCTTTAAGATTGACTATTTTGATCTTATGATATGTTCAGAATGCATTTAAATCTCTTTCCTGAGATATGAGTCTTGAATCAAGCTCTTCTTGCTTTTATAAAATCCCTTCTATTTTTTTCTTTTTTAGCATTTTCGCCTCTTCCTGGAGGTTTAGCATCACTTTTATAAGCTACTCATAGCTTATTTATTCGTCAGTTGTAATCTCCATGGCTTCTTGGTGCATAATGATCTTAGTCTATTTCTTATGCTTTTCCTCTGATATTAAATTCTCTACTTGGTGAAATATTTCCTTGTTACCCTTTTTCTATTACATGGAAAGTTAGTGCTAAGCTAATTAAGAAGAATGTTTTTTAAAAGAAGATATGATTGCAAGAATTTACACTTGTTGCTTCCTCTTCTACTCTTAGGAGGCTGTATTTAAGTTTTTTCTGAAACCATCCACCATTTTTTGTTTTTGGTTCTTCGTCTATAGAAGGAAAAGATCAATGGTAACATCTTCTAAGATTTATTAGGTTTTTAGGAGAGTTTGTTTTATTGGAGTCATTTATTCATATAAATATAAAAATATAATAAATCATTTTAGTTTAGTGTTTATACTACAAAAGATTAATCAGATGGTCACAATTAAATATTTTGTAATTATAGATAAAAACTATCTAAATAATTTAATAAATGCATGCTTAATTATTAAAATTGCTCTAAATTAAATTTATTTATGTATAAATAATCAAATTTTTTATTGGCAAAATTCTGAAGAAAATTAAGATATTTTCTTTTGCATACGATGATATAAATTAATTAACTTATGAAAATAAGATAAATATATATTTCATAAAATAGACAACTATAAGAAAATATATTCTTTCAATGCATAAATATGAAGATTTCTTAATTATCTAAGATAGTTAATTTTTTATAAATATTCATAACCGGAGATATTAAATGCTTAATCATTAAATAATAAAATTTCAATATTATTTATAATTTTAAAAGGAAATATTATTAATTATTAAAAATGGAAATTTTCATGCAAAATGCTTCTTCTAAAAAGAATCCATCCCAATCAAATTAAGATTAGAAAATTATAAAATAAAACTCAAAATAATGTAATAGGAGAATTTTAAATTTTTAAGAAACGTAAAAGAACTTGAAGGATAAATCAAATAAATTATTTCTAACACATCAGAAAAAAACTGAAAATATATACTTAGCTAATATCAAGATAGAACAATTAAAAACAAAATTAAACCACTTCGCGGAGGCGACCAAAAGCATATTCATTTAAAATATGTCGATGAATGATTCGAAGAATGTAGAACCTAAAGATCAACCAGAAAAAATTTCCTTATATAAGACATACTGCTATTGCAGGAGATTTGGATAACGTTAAGATATTGCTGATATTTAAATGAAAGCAATAAAAAGAAAATTTAAAATTATGATAATCTTTAATAATTTATATTGTACTCCAGAAGATCTAATATACAGGAAAAATTATGTGAAAAGGGTATGAAATCTTAATGGGCATTATTCATGCTCAACAAAAAAGAAAATTAAATATAATTGGAATTGAACTCGACTGAAGCAAGATACCTTTAATAAAAAAAGCTTAATGTAGTACTGGCAAATATTTATTATAAGAAGATTATCCTGAAGAAATCTGGAAATGGAAAATTAAAAAAAATTAATAAAATTCTAAAAAATGATGAACTTAATTTAAGTTTGGAATTACTATAATTTGTTATCATTATATTATTATATTTTTATTATTTTATAAAGTACTTATTTTATTGGCTCTATTTGTTACTTCTTATAATTTATATAAACTTTATAATTTAACATTTAAATATGCTTAATTTATATTTTTTGCCTTAATTAAGTTAAATATTAAACATATCGATTGTTATTAATAATTTAAAATAATTTAAATTTATAATTTTTATATATTTTAGACTTTGGTATTTTATATTTCTAATTTAAAATATAGTAAATTTTAGTTTTATTTTTAAATAAAACAATATTTATTTATTTTAAAGTTTTAATTATTATATTTTAGTTTATTTTGAATTTCTTTCATTATTTAAAGTTATTTTTATTTTATTTTTTTATATTTAATACCATTGCTCTGAAGTTATAATTTTTTATTAAGTATTTATTTTTTATTGTATCATGTTATTCATAGATAAATGTATCTAAGAATTAACAGACATCTCCAATAAATCTAACAACTTATAATAGGACATTACCAACTATATCTATCTTCTCTTGATGGAGAGTCATAACTTAAAAAAGGCTATTAGTGAGTATTATAAACGAATTTAAGTCCTTTCCAACACTATGGAATTTTTAAAATCTTAAAACTCAACTTTACGATAGTAATTAGCTCTTAACCAGTCTGTAATAAATTTAATGAAGAATCTCATAGATAGAATATATTATAAATGAGTTTTAAAATTCTAGAAACTCTTAGCCAGAGAAACTCTAAAAGATTAGCAAACCAATGGATTAGAACATCAAAATCCAGCTTAAGAGACTCTATAATGGAGACCTATGAAGTTGTGGTATTGCAATTGGCCAGGACTTAAAGAAAGAAACTGTTTCCAATTTAAATAAAAAGAACAAAAATTAATAGAAAATTAATGGAAACATTTATTTAGAATTTTAATTGCAATCAAGAAGGTTTGCTTTACGGGAAAATAATATTTCAAGTAAGTAAAGAAGCTCATTATATTTAATAAGCAGTCACTAGGTAATATGGATGATTATTGGGATTTGACCTATCGGAAAAAATAAAAAAAAAAAATCTTAATATTATCAAGACTTATGACAACGAAGATCCAAGCAAGTTTAAATGAACTTTTATTTTTAAAATTTTAAACTAATTACAGGTAGACCAAATAAAGGATGCACAAGCAACAATAAATTATGTTATGCTATGATATTTTTTTAATTCTTTTAGATAATAAAGATTAATTTGAAAAGATTGAGTGACTAAACTCTCACCTCACTGTTTACTTTAAATTTATCTTAATGCACATATCAGGGGTATTATACTGATCAGTTTTTGAAAACAGAATTACTTTATGTAATGAATATATATTTTATAACAAAAGACTTATAATCCATTCCAAGGTTAAATAACAGTCCAAATGCATTCTCCTCAAGATTTTGATATTAACTAGAGAACATTCTAGATTTTGAGATAAAACCGAAAAAATTAAAATCTTACTACTAAAATGTTTTCTTTATTATTTTATTTTTTTAGCTTATTTTTACATTTATGTTTTTAAGTTAACTTTTTAACGATTTTTTCATGAAAATGTTATTAATATTCAATTTTAGTATAAATAATAAATAAATAAATTTGATTATAGAGCGCGTAGCACTCTCGTTGGTGCGCAGCTCTTAAAAAATGTTTCATACTGACAAGAATGTTTGTTACTGAAAAAATTATCAGATACTGATAAACCTTGTCAATACTGGTATAATTATTCAGTACTGATAAAAATGTTCAATACTGATATAATTTCAGAATACTCGTATCTTTAATACTTGCTGGAGGTCCAAGGACATGGCAGGATTGTGTCTCATTGCATCACCAAAGCAGAGGACGACATGTGTCAATTATGGGTACTTAAATTCCCCACCTCTGATGAAGCTCGCAATATTATTTCTTTTTCGTTCCAGAATTAAAAATTATAATAAGTCAGTGCCGAAGGTCAAACTAGCAGATGTCTCGAGGCCAAGCCAAAGCAGAGGAAGAAATAAAGTTGATTATGGGTACTTAACTTCCCCAACCTCTGATGAAGATGACCTTGTTGCTCACCTTCGAACAATGAGCAAAGCAATATAATAAATATAATATTTAATTTTTAAATTTATTTTTTAATATTTTTTTTGCTTATTCATTTTATAAATTTTATTTTATATTTTTAACGTATTGTTTAAATAGAAAACGTTTTATTAATCTTCAATGTAAAAATAAAAGTCAAATGCTTTTCTAAAATTTTAGTAGCTAGCCATTTGATAAAATTCATCTGTTTGCTTCTATTAGTTTATTAATAAATTCCATTAGACTTAGTTATGCTATGTAGCACTGGATTAGCGGACCATCCTTTAATATTTTTAATAGTTTCTCCCTTGTTTATAGTGATAATTATTAATCCTTATCCAAGGATTAAATTTGAAATATTGATTTTCTATAGATCTTCCCATTTAAGATGAATATATCCTAAATAGATTTTATTTATATTTTTTTCCTCTAAATTTGCGCTTAATTAATAGCATTGTTTTCAGTGATATAAATTATTGAAAATTTATTATTTTATTTGTCTTTTAAATTCTTAATGTTTAGTCGCTCATCTGACTTATATTTATTGACTATTTTAATGTTAGGTAATATTTTATAATTCCAAAATACTGAATGAGCATGTTAAAAAAATGATGTTACTTGTTTTTATTATTAAATAAAGTTATTCTTTCTATGTTATCTAGTTTTATCATAATTTTAAATATTTTCTCAACTTAAATTATTTAAAAAAGCTTTTTTTATTTCCAAGTGCTTAATGTTCATCTTTCTCTTTTATATATATTTTTTCATTATATAGACGGCATATTTTTTTATAAGATCTACCAGTTTTGGATATATAGAAAAATGAAGCGAGGCTTTTTTGCCTAATAAAATTAGAATGGTAAAAATTAATAGGAATCTGAAGAGAAAAAGTAGAAACAATCAAAGACGATGAAGAGAATGTCCGCACCTCCAAAGTAATAGGAAATTCCAGTTGGCTAAGATATTTCAGAAATCTATCTTAGTGAGATCAAGATAGTATTGCATGACTTACAATATTAGTACAAAATTTACTTAATGAAGTTAAAAAGCTTAAGGAGTGAATCAAATGCTGATAGAGAATAGCGAAAACGTTGAAAACCAGTTAATTAGATAAGAAAGAGAAATAGATGCCTATTGAAATATTAAAAATGACTGCTCTTAACAAATATAGCAAATAAAATTAGACTCATAAACATAATAAATTAAATAATCAGAACGATCATAATGACTAGAACCAATTAGGATATTGGAGCAAAATCAAATATAAGAACGGTCTTAAAACAATTAGCAAGGTTGTCAAATGAAAATTGAAAAGATCAAAGATTTATCAGAATAAAAAGAAGAGTAGAAAGGGCTATTTCTGCAAGAAAAAATGACACCAATACAAAAAATGTAAAAATTTCTATGGTTTCAAGAACGAATTTAATTTGAGGGTTAACAGACTGACTGAAAGAATTTATATTACTGAGAGAGGATCTATTTATCAAATTAAAGAGACAAGTACCAAAAGAATAGCAATAATGTAGATTGAGTAAAGATGGAGAGAAAGAGAAATACAAGAATTATATTAAGAAAAATTATAAAAGAAATTATAAACTTTTCTTTTTATCAGCCAGACTATCCTTGTTGGAAAGAGGGAAATTGGTAAAAATCCAAGAAAACCTCTAAACAATTTTACCTATTATTATTATTTTACTGTTTTGGTCATTTTGCTAAAATTTCCGTTATTTTTAAGAAGCTCATTATATTTATATTCATATAGTAAATATTTTAATAATTCTTTTCAGACTATATATTTATGTAATAATATTAAAATTTATTCTTAATAAAGGCATATTTTTATTTAAATTTTCATTTTTTTTAATTATAATAAGTGCTTATTTAAATAAATTATGCATTATTTCTGTCTTTTAATTTTTTGTTAAAAATTTTAATTTATTAGTAGATATCTTTTATTTAATAAATTCTATATATGTTGGTAGGAATTCAATTGCATTTATTAAATTTTATTAAATATTACTAAAATATTTGTTAATTTAAAACATTTGGTGCTATTTTATACTTAAGTTTAAAATTTGATTTTCCATATAATTAAATTAAAAAATTGTTTTTACAAAACTATTTATTTTTTTATCTTTTTTTAATATTATTTAATAGTAATTTTTTTTACAAAAAATGCAAATATAAAATAGTATTTTGTTTTAATTAGTAATTTTTTTGGTTAGTTTTGTTTTTATTTTTTTCTTTAAGTATTTAATTATTTAAGGGTAAAATTTTCTAAATTAATAATAATAATAATAATGGAAACTCTATAGATTTTTAAATGTCAATCAAGTAATGGAGATTTCGATGGATATGATAAACTACCGATGTTATTACCGTGTTAACACAACATCTGCTATACATGTGCTCATAATCAATTTTCAAGAAATAGAAATATTTAATGTGGCTAATAAACTTGTTAGAAAGTTCATAGTATACATCCTTCAAAGTTACAAGAGGACAGTCAGTTACTTAAGAATTTAGAAAAAAAAGCATTGTTAGAGAGCATAGCTCTATTAGAAAATGAATATTCTAGAGCTAAACCGGTTAACACTTAACTAGCAGTTTAATAAGCCATGTTTACATATCGAATTTTACAACATCTTAACGACTACGTATTTAAAGACAGCATAGCTGTTTAGAGAGAGCTTAAATAATTATCCAAGACTATTAAGTAATAAATAAGCTATTTAAAGGTTTTATTAAGATAAATGAATATTAAGGAAATAGTCAATAATTCAACTAGCAAAGCTTTAATAATTCTTCATTAAAATAAAGAATCTAATAGTTGGTTATCGATTCATAAAGAATTATGAAGCAAAATTCTTAAGTATCTATTAAGGTATTTGAGGATTTGGACAACATTAAGCTCAATCTGGATCAAGTCAACCAATCATGCATTTAGTACTAGAATTAATTATAGAAACTAGATCATTAAATATTAAATCTATAATAAGAAAATTCAAGTTTGGAAAATCAGATAAAAAATTTATAGATTAATAACATAAAATTACAACAGTTTTAGGAAAGTAAATTAATCATCTAACCTTAAGTTAAATATTAAATTGCCTACGATCGAAGTTAAGGTAAATCTTTATTTTTAGATTAATGTCTTCAAGGTCATACATCTCCAATTTACGCTTTAACCATATCATCTGACAACAAATATATCTTATCTGGTTCAACATACCCTGAAAATTCAATAAAGATATGAGATTTCTAAACTAATATTTGTAATAATACTTTGAAGGAACATAATGGTTCAGTTTGATCAGTGGCAGTAAGTAGTGACTGCAAATGAATGGTTTCGGGAAGTGATGATAATTCGATAAAGATATGGAATTTCTAAACTATTATTTGTAAGAATACTTTGAAGGAACACAACAATTATGTTGGATCAGTAGCAGTAAGCAATGACTGTAAATGAATAGTTTCGGGAAGTGGAGATAACTCGATAAAAATATGGGATTTATAAACTAATATTTGTAAGAATACTTTGAAGGGGCATTCAAATTCGGTTAGATCAGTAGTAGTAAGCAGTGACTGTCAATGAATAGTTTCGGGAAGTTATGATAATTCAATAAAGATATGGGATTTCTAGACTGGATAGTGCATTCGAACTCTAACGGGACATTTAGGACCAGTATACACAGCTATATTAACATATGATAACAATTTTATAATTTCGTGTTCTCATGACAGTAATATCAAGATATGGAATTTTAGAACAGGTGAATGCATTTAAACTCTTAGCGGCCATAAGGGATGGGTGTATGCTTTGGCGTTAAGTGGAGATAACAAGACATTATTATCGGGAGGAGAGGACTAGATTATAAGAAAGTGGAGAATAGCAAGTTGAGAGGAGGCAAGAACTATTAAAATTTATCTTTTACAATTTAAGAAATTAAAGTTTAATTATGTAAAATCTATTAAGAAATACATTTTTTATAAAAAATGTTAAAATATAGAAATATTTACAAAATTTAAGAATATAATTATTTATAAAGGTCTTTTATCATATAATATTTACTTATTTTAGAATGGTAGATTGTATACAATAAATAAAAATAAAGTGCTTAAAAATTTTTAAGTTTAAATTAATTATTAAGTAATTATATATATTTAGTAATAATAGCATTATATATTTAATTAATTAATTTCAACTAAAAAAGTTTTTGGACCGGAAACTCCTTTCCGATTTCACGAACTGAAGCTCTCTTTTTATGGAATAACAGGGATATCCTGTTGTGCTCCAGGCACAGCTGCTAGGGAGCTCCATTGCCATGAGCAGTCAGGTTCAAGCCCCTACCAAGAGCGGATAATCTCAAAGACAGTGCTCCCTTCAGAAAATGCTTCTGACCAGGGACTTTCTCAGCGACAGGAAAAGAACTTGTTCCTAGCCATAAAACCAGAAAGTGTGGTCACGAAGGTCATTCTCAGTTCCCACCATCTTTTCAATTATCCATTATATAATTAAAAATTATTAAACGATTAATTATTATAAAATGGCTGGCTTCAAAAAGGGTTTTTTACCACCTCCTCAGAACTGGAGAGAAAACCAGAAAAATATATTCTCATCACGTCTTCCTCAACTTAACGCTCTTCTTAATAAAAATGACCAGAACTATCTAATAGATTAGAAAAACTTATAAAAATACTAACTAGTACAAATTAAAATAAAACAGAGATCTTCCATCAAAAGAAAAATAAGAACTGAGATAAAAATTCAGGACAGAAAAGTTAACACAGCTCTCAACACCTCCATTAAAAATTGAAAAAGAGACAATTCAACTGAATCAATAAAAATAATAACAAAAAAATAAAAATAAACGAAGGTGGTAAAATACGATAATAAATATAGATCCTATTACCTTTGATTTAGACAATACGGAAATAGAGTAAATGGACTCTTAGTAGATGAAATAGATGATTCATCAATTTATTAGAAACATAAAAAAACTCGAAGAGGAATAAGAATCCCAGAAGGAAGAGATGTTTGTATTAAGTCAGAGTTTGATAAATCATGAAGATGATGATGAAGTCCATATGGTAGACCGAAGAGCTAAAGTCGGAGTTTATGAGTAAATGACGAGTTTAGATAATGATATTTGAGTAATGCTATAGCAAGACGAGAAAAACTGAGTAAAATTAAATTCAAGACTCAAATTAATAGAAGAAAACCTGCAGAAACCTTCTTAAGGAACTTCAATGAAAATAGAGAAAATAGAAAAGACATTTCCGAGAAAGAAAAAGATGCTATATTTGCAACAGCACTTTGCATTTATGACGTAAATGTCCCCAATAAAAAAATAAGAATGAATATCTGGAGAAATGTTAACTAATAGAAACTGAAGTAGCGAACGACGAAATTCTTCCCATCGGGAAATGGGAAAATCTGGAAAAAAATTCTTAACTCAGATTTCTCAAAAGAGAGAAGTCAAGGAAAAAGAGCAAATAAGGAACGAACATGCAGGAATGGAGATATTATATATTTAAAAATTCAATAAAACCGGAAGGCGAACAGGTATTTTAATGATTAATGATTATTAAACGATCAATTTATCTAAAACAAGAAATTATTGCTTAAATATTAAATTTTTTTAAATCTTTTTCAAACAGTGATTTACACAACAGAAGTTTTTACTAATAGACAACAGAAATTTTGATTGCAAAAAATAAATTTATTTTATATAAAAATTAAAAATTTTAAGAGTAATATTAATTAATTCATTCATATTTGGAAATTTTTTATTTTAATTTTTTGCGACAATTTTTAAAAATGTTTTTCATTAAAACATTTAAAAAATTAAGGATATATAGAATTAACTAGTTCTTAAGAGTGACTCTTCTTTAATTAATTATAAGGAAGATCAAATTCAAAGGTTAAGCACAGGCTGGTGCATAAAAACCTCCAAATAAGAGATTTAGAGACTTACAAATTACAGAAGTCATTTTATAAAGAATTTTTTAAGGAAATTATTAAAAAATTGTTGCTAAGGATCAGATAAAAATTTCTGTGTGTTCCATTAAAATTGTTTCGAAACTCTCTTCGACGGAAACATTAATTGTAGCGAATACAGAAAGAAAAACCAATCTATAGAAAGCAAAATAGTATTACCGCCAAAGATGCTTAATGATATCTTAAAGATATTTAAAAATAAGATGTTATCTAAGATAATGAGAATATCAAAGATATGAACTAAAATTTGAACTAAAATTCAAATACAAATATCCTTTTTTGATAATCAAAAAATACATAAATTTAAGATTTATTTTTGAATAATTCCAATCAGTGATTCAATTAAAATTGATGCAATGAAATTAATTAAAAGTAAAACAATATTATTAATTTTGATATTTCACAGAATTATTATTTATCTGAACTCTAGAATAAATACAAACATTTATAATTAAACTGCTTACTTTATAATTATAATATAAGGTCAAGTAATAAAAAATCAATCTAATGAAATTTGTTTATTATTGAAATAAGAGAACTTAAAAATAATATTTAAAGACTAATAGATAAAAACAAGCTTTTAAATTAAAGTTTAATTAGTAAAAAAGCAAAATATGATCTAGATACATAAACCTTGATAATTAACTAAGAAACAACCGAAATATATTATAAAACTTACATAAATAAAATTTATTAGAAATTCAAAAGAATATAAAATAGAAGCTAGCTACTAAAATATGACATATAATAATATCAGAAAAAGTTACACTAAAAGTAAATCGATATTATAGCAGATAAATAATAACTTGCTGACATTTCTAATTAAACCTATTTTTCCTGCAATTTATAAAACAAATAATTTAAACTGATTAAATTTTTATTCTAGTTAGAGAAATTAAGACACAATGATGCACTGATAAAAATTAATTAATTATATGAGTAAATCTTAATTTAATGGAGAGAATAAAATTGAATCCATGCCAATTAAAAAGTTTAATTAAACTTAAATGACAGACGAAGATATCTCATAAAGGAATAATTTGAAAATAATTAAAAATTTTGATTAAACTGAAACGGATAACTAATTAAATAAAACTTAGCTGGATTAATAAAGATTATACTAGAATAAAATTAATCTTTACTCCAAAGATTTCATAATAAAAGATGATAACAGAAATTGAATTCTAATAGCTATATACCTAGTATTAAAGAATTAAAAACTAAAATACGTAATTAATAGACAAGCAATAAAAAGCTAAAATGAAAAGTTTTACTTTGAGTATCGAATTAGATGAGTAAAGGCAATAAAATTATGAAATAAATATAGCTTTCTAAGAATAGATTCTGTAAAAGATTAAAAAATTTAAAGGATTTAGTTATTATTTTTAAAATTATATCTAAAATTTAAAATAAATAAGTAATTAATAATAGTAGGCTTAAAAGAAATAATATGCAGATGCTTAAGCATAAACATGGATTGGAATTATTTAAGCATAAAATAGTCAGATCTAATTAGATATTTTAATTTAAAAATAGAGGGATTTTATCTACCAAAAAATTACATTAAAAAATATATTGAAGCGGGATAAGTAAATTCAGACTTAGTAACTTTATAAAGAAAAATAAATTAACAGTATTAGAATATAATATTTTAACTAATATTACCAAGTAGATTTAACTAATCAAGAATTTATTAAAATATAGAATTATTAATACTACTGAACTTAAATTTCATTTTAAGTACCTAAAATATTTAAATTTTGAAATAAAAATACAGGAGTTTTTAGTAATTGAATTAAAATTTGAAAAAAAAAATTTTTTCTACTAAAAACTGATATAGGATTAATAGAATTAAAATAGATATAATTATTTTTGCTTATCAGAATTAAAACTTTCTTCGAATAGTAATCTTAATATTCTTAAAAGAAGACATGAAGAAGATGATATAATAATTTAATCAGCATAAAGTTCAAGTAGACATAATAATAAAAAAGACTGCGATTAAATCATAAGTTACTTCAATCTAACTAGCCTATAACTAAAAAAGATATTAAATCAGAATCTTGAAGAAGTCCCTAATATGAAATTTGTAATGTGTAAAATAGATATGTTGCATTTAATTAAACTTTGAATAAGGAACTTTAGATAGTATGTAGAGTAAAATTGATGTAGATCGAAAACTCCTTAAAAGAAATAAAGCATATGTAGTATATATCTTGATTCAACATTTTTATTAAAATCCCGAACATAGAAAAAAAATTTTAAATATTTAAGTGAATCAATAAGGATAAAGGAATATTTTCATTTATGAAAGTGCAGTACCAGCAAAATCTGAGAAATTTAGAAAAGGGTAATAAATTTGAAAAATAAAAATGGAGAACATGTTTTAAATCTCAGGAAATTAAGGTGATATATATCCAGTAGTAGGAGGAGAATTGAATAGTATAGAAATGCAAATAGAAGATGAAAAATAATTAAATAGATTAGTCTAAAATTAAACTGGAAATAAATTAAATCACATCTTGTTACATGCCTGATAATGGGAAAAATTAAGATACCAGAGATTAAGCTTATGAACATCTTAACATATTGTTAAATAAATTTAATGAGAATCCACATATACTGACGAGAGATTTCAATTTCCTTTTATAAGGCTTCGGAGGCGATCCTGAAAATACTTATGATAACACATATATTATAAAAATTTCTATTACAAAATGACCAAGAAATAGTGAATGATAGTAACATTAATACATGTATACAAAAGGAACTGAATAAATGTATTTTAATGCTAATATCATTATAAACAACCGTTTGAATATTAATTAATTTGCAAACTTCACTGCTAATAATAATAATTTATTCTCTGATTATATTCCAATCACTGTCGATTTTATTTATAATACAATAATATTATTGGGAAAAGCTAACTCAAAGGAAATATAAAATAAACAAATTATAAGATGCGATTGATAAGCAAAAACATTAAGAATCTTTACTGAAAACTTATCTAGAATTCTTTAGATAAATTAAGATAATCTTTAAGATTATTATGAATGTATCAAAAGTAACATCTAAAGCAATGTTTATTTAATATTATAGTTTTTTATTTTAGATTCAAATTATAATAAACTTCCTCGAGATCTTGCTAAGAAATATTTAGAAGATAAAATGGCTAATTAAATATAGAAGGAAGCTCAAGTTGAATTTGGAAGATTAAACTAATAAGTAACTAATATTCATAAGACAGCGAAACGACTTTGGAAAGACTTAAAGTATAATCTGTAGAAATTAAAAAAATAAAGTAAAAAAGAAATTTTTACTTTTTAATGAAGATGCTAAGGAAATATTTACACAAGCTAAGAAAATTCTAAATCAAAGAAAATAAATTAAATGAACTTTAATTAAGAAGTCAAAAATAAATTAATTGGCTCATGGAAGAATTGCTTTTTTAGCAAACATTCTAATCTAGCTCAATAATAGATAAATCTTAGTAATTAAAAAATAGATAAAATATACGATAGTATATAAGAAATGAAATATTATCCAGGCTTATATTTTATAAGTATTTGATTTTTTATCATATAAGAAATATAAATTATAAAAAAAATAAAAAATGGAAAAGCAGCTGGTCCAAACGGAATAAAAGGAGAATTTCTGAAATATGGCGGATAATATTTGCAAATAAATCTTCAATTTTTTCTGGATAATATGCTCAGACTTGTAAGAATCCCTTAGGAAATATATACATCGATGATAATATCAACATTTAAAAAAGAAAATAAAAATGATTGGAAAAACTGAAGGTATATTTCTTTTATTAATTCTATTCTAAAATTATATAATAAAGCTTTAACAAAAAGACCTTAAAGGCTGATTTATTAGAGAAATTTGATTCATCCTTTATAAATGGGATTTATGAAAAACAGACAAAAAACTTAATAAATTTGAATAATATAACAAATATATGATAACTATCGGAAACGTGCTAAAGGTAAGACTAAAATGATAGCAACACTGATAGATGTTGAAAAAATGTCTGATTCAATAGAAAGAAGACTTTTGTTTGATTAATTTAAGAAGGTTAAAGTATAACTTGGAATAATAATAGCCTTAGAATCGTTTTACAAAAACCTAAATTCCTCATTTATCATAGATGTAAGAACGCTGGGGGATTATAATACAATAATGGAGTTATGTAAAGAAGTTTACATAAGCCAGTTTTAGCATTGTTGTATTATGACATAGTATTTAAATACTTGGAAAGTAAAAGTACACAATTGGGATTTAAATATAAGGATTCGATTATTAGCTTCACTTGCAGAGGATGGGCAGACGATCTAATTCTTCTTTCCAAATCGGCAAAGTAGATGTAAGAGTTAATAAATGAAACGAGCAAGATTTTTTCATAAATTCACATAGAGATAAATGCTAGCAAATCTGAATGCGTCTAAAATTTTAAATAAACATTGAAATAATAAAACTTAAATTTACGATTAGAAAATTAACCAATTATTTAAAAAGAACAAGCAACACATTTAGGTTTAATTCTACATCAGAAGAAGAATTTGAATTCCCCTTGTAGAGAAGTCTCAAGTATTTAGCTGCAATTAAAAAGCTTTTTTTTAACTAATGAGATACAAGAATGTGACTCCCCGACATTTTAAAACTTTATGTAGACATTTTACACTAACTAGGTTCAAATATAAATCACTAAAAAGTCCATTAAAAAGAGAGCATTTTTAAAATGCATTAATTCAAATATAAAAGCACTAAAGATGAGATAAATTAGTAAATAAATGCTCTAAAAATTAACTAGTAAATTTATAATAAAGATTTGTCACTTAAATCTTACAATCTAAACTCAAACATAAATAATAAAACCTTGCAAATTAACCCTTCACTATTTCTTGATGCATATTTATATTAATTATGGCTTATAAAAATTCTACTATCTTTGATACATTTTAGTTCTAAGTTATCTAAAGATTAGGTAACTCTCTACTTATAAAGTTAACTTATTCAACTTTGATAAGAAAATAAAGGATTGAAGCGATCAAGTTTGAAAGAGTCTAAGTAGTTTAAATTGAAATTAATTTAAATGAATTACTGAATCATTGCTTCTGTATTTTAATGGCTCCTTAGATCTCAATCTGTTTTTATTGGCAAATTTGATAATCATAATACATTGTCAATTTACACATGCATTGTAACGTTTATACATAGTAATTAAGTGTTAGTTCTGTTTTTGGAAAGAAAGATTAGCGAGAAGTTAAGAAAAGAAGCTTTCATGGATTTAGTTTTTGGAAATTCTCAGGTGGGTATACTTAGCTTAATCGAACCTTTTGAAGTGAAGATTAAGAATTGTGATGTTATAGTTGATATAACTAACAATTATCACATTAACAAATTAATTGGTTGATTAAGTGAAATAAACTAATAAACTTATTTAATTGCACGAAGATTGCATGAGAATAAAAAAAAATTAATAGCTTAAGCGTACTACCTAGCTTCCAATTAGAAGGTGAGTGCATCACGTCTTTTTTAAGAAGATATGGATATGGATAAAGCAATCTTTGCCTTATCAGTCAAAACTTAAGAGAGTTCTACCTACCTTTGTAATTTATAGACTAAAATAGGATAAAGGACACTTTTACCTTTAGTACTTCTGATTAAATTAATAATTCAATAATTACATTTCTTAAATTCTAAGGTACTCCTATTTTTATATTAGCTGATATTAATGTAGCACGGAAAATATTATAACTAGCTTAAAACGCAAAACTAACCGGAAAAGGATTCGTATGAGATCTATCAATTCGTAGAAGTTTCTTTTTACCAGCTAATATTAATGATTTGGAAATTGAAAGAAATGAAATACTTGGAATTAATTCTTTTTAAACCTCTATAGATTCTTATTTTTAACTAGTTTGATCTTATTTAAAGGTTTTCATCTATAAAATAGTAGCAATAAAAAGATCTTATCACAAAGTAAATTTAAATAGCTAGTAATCATCACTTTCAGATATCACTTTCTCTTATTAAATATTCAATAAGCAAGATTATCTTATAAGAGCAGTTAATAGAATAGCTAAAGGTCAAGTTTTAAGTGTAAGGATACAGTTTGACCTGGAAATACTAGAGATCCACCTCCAAACTAAATCACTATTTCCTAAAGTTACAGTTCTAATTCCTGAAATTACCAAGGAGGTTATACGCCTGTTGTTTATGCTTTAAAAAGCTCTACCAAATGTGGAGCTTAAGATATCAAAAAGAATTATAAAGAAATACTTACAAATTTAGGCTTTAAAGCTGTAGAAATGAACTAATGCTAGAGTTTGTTTAATATAAATTATTAAATTTTGCATTTAATATCAAACATTGATAAACTAGGAGTATTTCATGAAGTAAAAATAGCGGGAACTATATAAAATTCTGTAGACATACTTCATGAGTTCAATTTAGAAATGCCTCCTCTCAAAGGGTAAGCGGAGTAGCAACTTTTTTCAAGACTGGAGAAGAAAGAATAACAGTAAACAATGGCTGAACAGATGACTACACAAATAATATTCTGAAGTTTATATAAAAAAGGATGAAAAAGAATAGGAGTATATGCAGAGGAAGCGCCTTATTTAAGATAAATATCAGATTTAATATGAAAAAAGCATCAACCTTTGATATATAAATAATAAGTGATCTTTAGCCTTACTCTATACCATGTTGAATGAATTATACATTAAAAGAGCGTACTATCTTCTATCAACAAGTCGCAGACTATATTTTAAACAAGTAGATAAGAATAATAGTTTTTTAAGGATGAACATATACTCAAATAGAGATAGCCTATTGACTCTATTAAAAAGGAGCTCGTAAAGGTGATATAATATGAATTGGAACTAGCACAGGAAACCATATTGTAAACAGTATATATGCCAATAATATAAATTTAGAGCATCTGATTAGCATTTGAGATAATAGCTTTATTTACATCCATCCTATAGCATGATAAAATGAAGTAGGATAAAAATAGCTTAAATGGCTGTCAGAATGCTAAAATAGAATTCTATTGGATTTGTAATGCTACTACTATGAAGAGGCTTTTATTACTGCGCATGCTCTTGATAACATAATAAAAGAGAGTAAGATTACAATAACTTTGATGTTATGCACAATGCTATTAATAATGGTGATTTTGTCTCGTGTTCAGGTAGAGTTCGGTTTAAGAACCATTTCAGAGCTAGTTTAAAATATTATTAAATAAAAACCTTGATTTAAGATTAAATGGCGAATGATAATTCATATACAAGGGAAAGAACTGTCCCATTTGTGCTTTGATTTGAGACTTTAACAATCCTATTATGTGATTTGGTTAAAATACTAACCCTCATTTTCATCATTACGATCAATATGAAGGCTGTCCCTTCAGTGCTAGATATATATATAACTATAACAGAAGTAAATATTTTTTGAATATTCTATTGGTATAATTTTTTTAGTTGGTTCAATTCTTCTATATTTAGGCTTAAATAAAAAAATCAAACTTTTAAAAAAATAAATTAAAATAATTTAAAAAATAATAAGATGGCTTCTTTTTTGTGATACTAATCATCCACTTTATATAACATGTTTGTCTTGGACCTAATTTAGAAGGCTTTTCTGTTTATTGGGACTATTTCATTGATTTATTCTCCTTTAACTTTAATTAAAAGGAATTATTTTACTGCTTGTTTTAGATAAGCGTTGGTTTATGCTTTATTTTCTATGGATCACTTTTATTTTCTTTGTAGAATGGAAATTAAGTATAATTTCTATAGTTTAAAGCAGATTGGCAACTATGTACTCTTTTTACTTCCTGTTATTGGTAACATTCTCTATATCCATATGATTGAAATATTTTTAAACATGTTTATATGTGTCTAAGGTGTGGATTACAATATGGATTATAAATTTACTTTCAAAGAATGCTTTTTGGAAAAAGACTGTCGTTTAAATTGTGGAATCAGCAGACATAAATAATTTATGTTCTTTTCAACTCTTGCTTTGCTTCTTTACTTTCCCTTATCATTTCTAGCAAGATCTCATTGATAAGATATAAACGTTTCTTTGCATATCAAACAAAATCCTATCAATATACTCCTTAAATCTTAACTATAGTTAATTTTAATCATTTTAGAGAAAAATCTTAAGAAAGATCATTACATAATCCATGAATCCTTATTCTTCCTTACAATGTTAAATTATACTTTTTTTGATTATAAGTAATAACCCTTTAACTACGAAAGAGCTAATACTTACTAAAAAGATCTTCATTCGATTGCAGTAATGATGGGAATAATAACCACCATCTCCTTTTTATTCTCATAAGACTCTAAGATAATTTTTCTGATAGTCTTACTAATTTGTTTTATTGCCATAATATTTACTTTCTACTATTTCATGCACAAATATCACAATTTCTTAAGACTAGATGAAATTGACACTGTAATTTTGTTTAGATTTGCTTATAGAATTAATTCAAATATAGAAATGATTCAAGAGCATATTTTTAAATAGAAATTAAGACTATAGCAGAATTTTCTCTATCTAAGAACTTTTTCCAATCTCTCTAACTAAATATAGATAGATTTAGAACAGAAAAATGATTAAAATGAGGATGAGGAGAAGAAAGAAGATCGATTTAGCTCCAAATCTAATATTGACGATTTAAAGCATGATCAGTTTACTATGCAAGTCACTAGCTTCAAAGATATAACCTTGTAAGTATGTTAATTTAGGTAAAATGCCTGTGCTAATAATCTTAGTTTTGTAAACTAAGATAACTAAGCTAACAACAGTCCTTTTTTCATAAAGGAAGAAAACTCTGAGAAGTTTTAAAAATTGAATTTAGATAATAAACTCTTATTAATACATTAAAGCTTTTTAGTTATTAAGTAGTAACTTATAATACTTACATAAGCAAAGAAGCTCTTTAATATATAAGATAAGAAGCTTCTAGATAAATAGGTTCTATTTAATTATATTTAATAAGATTTCTTAGTTCAAAAAATAGCGTTTAGTATATAGGAATATAAGAGTTAATTAAATTGTAATGCTTAATGAATCAGCTATAGCTTGATTACTTAATTAGCTAATTCAAGCTTTTAAGACTTTTCTGATTTTAGACTGATATAATTTTACCTTTGACTTTAATTAGATCTATACTGATTCTAGTTAGCTACTATTAATATTCTTTGGTTTTTCTTGATGTTACCTAATTAATTAAATATAATGAGCGTTGCTCACTTTATCTAATTTAAATTGAATACCTGAAAAATATCTCCGAGGACTAAACCACTAAGTCTAAAAATAGAAGGTGAATAAGAAGTAAAGAATAAGTGAAAGGAGAGGATGGAATAGTAGCTTAGTAGCATAAGTGCAAAGAGTATAGATGAATAAGTTAGAAGGGAATAGATTGTAAAGGTAAATTAAATTAAATAAAAATGGATAAAGAAACTATTAAGACAGCTCTTATTTCTAGCTTGCTGTCTTTCACTGCTAGCTCTTTATACATTTGTTTCTTTACTGAGTAGTAAACTGAGAGACTAAGTAGACGCAAGTTTATTAAGCTGTTGCATATGATAATAATAAAAATACAGAATGAAGGATAGCAAATCAAGGTTAAGTTTAATGAAAAGAGAAGATAGTATTTTAAGAAAGAGACGCAGAAGTATACAGAACTCAGCTTGTAGTTCTTTAGTGAATTAGAAAATTTAGTATAAAAAACGACAGAAGAAGCACTTGAAGAGTCACATATTTCGTAAGCAGAGTTCAAGCTAGCTTGCTTAGAGCATATGCAAAATGACAGTGTTTTGACATTACTATCTGCTTATAACAGTGGACTGGCCGAGACAATTGATGCTGACAATTTTTCAGATGAAAAATGTGAGGAAATTATAAAAAAGTATGTTGAAATATGTCTAAGAGTTTTAAGCTAGCTAGATAACTAAGAAGAAGTTTATTTAATGGACGCTCATGCTTAAGATGAAATTAGCTTGAAATTCAATATTTCCTATGCAGAAATAGAATCAGCTGTAATTAAGTATTCCACTAACTTCCCCCATAAAGTTAAGCCATATTGAGATCAAATTTAGCAAGAAGCTTAAGTACTTGAAAGTGGATTATCTAACTAGGATAAAGAACTTTTATTCGATATTTTCAGTTAAAGCTTTGAGCTAAATAAAGAAAAGCTAGGAGCTATAAAGAAGTAACTTATAAAAGAGAGAAAGAAAATAAAAGACGAGAAACAGTACAAAGACTTCATTGTGCATACTAACTAAATGTAGCGTGAAACTATCTTTAATTCCTTATTTATCACTGCTTAGGAGTTAGGACTTTCTAAAAATGAGTTCAAAAAATTAATGGATAATTATGCAAGAGATGAGCAAATTTAAGAAGCTTTGAAAGAATATCAGGCAAAATCTGCTTTTGTTGATTCAGAGTGTCCTTAGAATTTAACAGCTGAAAAGCTAATTGAAATTTTAGATAAATGGATCTAGATGAAGCGAGATATGGTATAAGGGAAGTTTATAGACGAGTAAGAAGATTAGTACATTACTTCAAAAATAATGGACAAGTTAGAAGAAATTTACTAGTTCAATGAGATAGAAATATTCAGTGCAATTACTCTTCATGTACAAAAAAGTGGAGAGCTAATAGCCAATAAATTAGTAGAACTGCAAGAGCTTTGAAAAATTTATAAATTAGATTAAATATTAAAAGTTTTAACTCTTCTAACCTCCCTCTTTATCTTAGGATAAAGAATCCAAGGAATTCATTTAATTAAGCTGTTCCATTCTATTATATAAGCAACTCTTGGAATTTTAATTTAAGGTTTTATTACTTTTTCGTTGAAGCAGGACTTTGCTCCAATCCTACATTCCTTTTTCATTTTTTAATCATCTAAATAATAAAATCGAATATTTACAAGAAGCTAAGAAAATAAAAAAGGCGTAATCAATTTAATGATCCCATTCTATCAATCCTTGTAATATTAAGACATAAAAACAATCATAATCTTAATAATATGATAATTCTTTAGTATTCTTAAATCCTTTTTTTTATATATGAATGCTGAGTATAAAATCTGCTATTTTCACCCAAAAATTTATTCTTTAATCTACTGCAACTTATATGAATTATATAGCCTATTTAAAATAATAAAATTTCATAGAATGCTGTAAGTGAAATAAAATGACTAAGTAATAATAAAAATCTTCAACACAAAAGCATTATAGACCCTTTTAAGCAGTCAGCAATTATCCTGAAATATCCCTAAATCTATGAAGTTTCTCCCGATTTTTTTATTTAAAAAAGTAAATAATTTACCTGAGCTCAAAATGCTCCCAAGCCATCTAACATAATAAAATATTTTTCTTCCTTCCAACTTAAATTGCATTTCCTTAAATTATATATAATGGTATAGTTTAACCTAGAATATAACATTTAATAATGAAGGAAGTTATTTATAAGCTAACCATTTTAAAATTCTCCTGCTGTATTATTTGACTAATCATCTTAAAGAAAATCAGTTCATACCTTGGTATAACGCTGCATATTTTAAAATGCCTATGTTAGAGTGTATTATGAATGCTTCCATTCATCTTGTATACTCACTTCCTTTATAATAAAGCATGGTATTAAAACTAGATTAACCACTTTCTTGCTTATACTTTTGTCAAAACCTTTCAATCTCTAATTTAATCTCAATCTTCCTGCATAAAAATCTGAACTACGATCAGATATAAAAGTGATTTCCTTTTCGCCTCAAATTGAATGAAAAAGGATAAGAATTAAAGGAAGTTGTTTAGCCAAGTAAAGAAGAATTGAAGGGTAAAAAGAGAGAAGAGTGTATAAAAGATAGATGACTAAGATGTATTTTCTTAATAGTTTAAAATGGAATATTTTTTTGAATTTAGAAACTACCTCTTAGATATCGTAATTCTCTAATACAGGGATTGATTAACATCAAAGACTTCCCTAAATTCAACTCCAAGGACTTAAAAAACTAAGTCATTTCTCTTTCTTAGTTTATAGAAAGCTTGACTATTGAGGAGATAAATGGTATGATTTTATATAGATATCGCAGAAAGAATGTACAAAGTGTGAAAGGAAAAATAATTAAAGGCTTTGGGAAGGAAGCTTGTTTCTTCTTTAATATACTTTCAAAAGAGTGTTAAATCTAGATGGAAATTCTTCTTCTTCACTAGGTGAAAGTATGATAGCTTAGTTATAGAGCAGAAGTAAATTATTCATCACTTAAGGTAGTTTGCTACCTAAATGGCTAAATAAAGAGACAAAATTTAGCATATTCAAAAGCTATCTGAAAGTAAAAATTCCATTGAAATAAATCAAGAGAAGCTTGAAAATGAAATTCCAGTTTATCCTTAAATTTCCCAAAAATAGTAAAAGGAACAGGTAATTGAGTAAAGCTAAAATTTTAAGAATTTTTCTTAAGTAAATCCCGCTAAACAAAGTAAGAAGAAAAAGGTGGATGGCTTTGAGTAGTAGATACTAAAGCAGATAAACGATTTTAACAGAAAGTAGTGAAAAGAGTAAATAAATAACAAATAGTAGAAGTAAAAAGCCTTCTCTATAAACGAGGAAAGTGTTCCTAACAATCCTATTAAGATAGATGCTAATTCTTTACAAAATATGAATAAAGCACAAATTAATCTACTTATTGAACAGAAAGCTTAAGAGTTAAATAATCAATCAACTTATTATAATAAAGAGCCAGCTATTCCTTAAAGGTCTTAGTCAGTATTTTCTAGGTTAAACAAAGTGGCTGAACATTAGAGATAGAATTTAAACAGAGCTAAAATTAGAAGAGAGGTTAGAGAACTTCAGGAATGCACTTTTAAGCCCAATTTGAGTTAGACTATCAAGATGAATAATGTTTGAGTATCAAATACTTATTCAAAAGAAAATAGTATGGAAAAAAGTCCTAAAAATAAAACCAAAAAATCTATGACTAAGACAACGTGGGAATAGAAAGAAGAGTAAGATCTAGAAGAGTGCACATTTTAGCCTGATCTTTCTCTAACTATTCCAAAAAGCTTCAATCATAAAAATAATTAGTAAGATATTTACTCCAAGCTGTACGATGATCACACTAAGCATTAGTAAAAAATTAAATAGATTAAGTAAAATGTAAATAAATAACAGACTAAAGAATGTACATTTAAACCAAAACTAGTGGCAGATTAGTTAAATACTTCAATTAGCTAAAAAGTGTATAATAGACTTTATGAATCTTTTGAAAATTAAAGGAAAAAAAAGTTAGACAAGGAATAAAAAATACAGCAAGAAATACTTTAGGATTGCACTTTTTATCCATCTACAACAACTAATTTTATTCCCAAATAAAATAAAACTAAGGCTGAATTATCAAAGAAAGTTAGTGATCGCTTATATGCTGATCATAAAATAAGAAAGTAGAAGTCAGACTAAATTTAGAATTCCTAAAAAGTACATAAAATTAAGTTATATGAATCTGAATCTATACTTACAAAAAGTAATCAATCTGTTAGAAGCTCGAGCAGTGGGAGAAATTTCTTAAGTAATTTTCAAAGTGAAACTAAATCTTTTGGAATCAGAAGTAACAGTTAAAAATCGATAGAATGCTCTAAACAATAAAATATTCATGAGAGACTTTACAATGAACATAAAGCAAAAGACCAAAAATTGAAAGTCCTAGAAAAAAAGAGTCTGGAATAAAGAGGTATATCTTTTTCACCAAATAAATAAAAAAAGCAAGGCAAGGACGAGAAAAACACATAGAATGTATCATTCTAGAATTTATGTAAGTTACTTTAATAAAAATAGTTAGAGATTATAACAAAAATGTGTCAACGCATTATTATTCTGATTCAAGCAAGTGAACTCAATAAACGTAATTTATATTTGTTAAATCTTAAATAGGTGAAATAAAATGAATCTGATTTAAACTGTCTAAAATTATCTTCGAATAATCTCTATAAAATTGACTATGAGACTATAAATATAAAGGAAATAAAATATCCTTATATATCATAGATCAATTTAAAGAATATTATTTCTATAATTTTCTCCTTATAAGATTTTAATAGTCGCTTCAATCTGTTTATCTTATAATTTATTAATATCTTTATATCGATTTTATCTCTATAGCATATCTGACTTTGCTACTATTAGTATGCTTAAATAATAAGATGAAACATGATGTAGTTATTGAATGTCCTTGTGGGGTATTAAATTTGAATTATTTTTAAATGAAATGTAAAGTTATTTTTACATGGATTATGCTTAAGTTATCATTTTTGCTATTCAATTTTACTTTCTTCCTATTTTTATTTCTCTTGATTATTTATTTAATTTACTATTAGCACTTCACCATCTTCACTCGTCTATACAATAACTTTTTCCTCTTCACTGCTTTTAGAATTTTCTGACTCTTCTTGCAGTTAGTTAAAGATATTATTTGAATCCTTTACTTTTCTTTTCTTGTTTTCAGGTTTCTACATGCTTTACTCTAAAATATCATCTAATAGGATTTCTCTCATTTCATAGACTAGCTGTATATAATAATTATTACCTCCAAGCTTATTTTCTTGTTTTTGAAATGCTAATTTAATACTTTTTTGACTATTTGCAATTAATCTTGTTGCAAATCTAAAATGCTTAGTACGTAATTAGCTATGTTTTCCCTGCTGACTTCTACTTCTTCTTCTTATTCAATACCTATATTATTGAGTGTCTCTTATGAAGGTATAATATAACATTCCATTTTGGCTTCTTTGATCATTTTTTCATCTATCGATAGTTTGAAATTTTTATTTTATTGTTAAAGCAATTACTCAGGGATTTATTACCTCAATTCTTGTAATTTCTAAATTGGCCAGATTGAATCATAATGCTCCCCTTATAAGTAGGCAATGATGATATCATCACCCTTTATAAACTCACAAGTAACAATAGTAGGATATTCTTAGTTAGCTCTAAATATTATGATATTCCTCTATAAGAGATTGCTTAGAGCTTGAATTTCTAAGTTTCCTGCTCATGTACCAACTTTTTTCATTTTTTCTAAATAGCTTAATCAATCTTCATTTTCATTCTCTAGAAAATCTTAGAAAAAAGCTTTGTTTTGATCCATAAATTCTATTGTCTTCATTCTCAAGTCAGAATGTTCACTATCAGTTTCTTATAACTAATCGCAAACTGCTCTAAATAGGCAATTTCCATCTCCTAACATCTCTTTAAGCCCTAAATTATTTTTTTGCAAAACACCTTTCAACTAAAATAGTATAAGCTTACCTAATACAGCTCTTAAATTCATTCCAGTGTTTCCTTTTCAGGTTCTTAATTTTAGTTATTTTTAGGAGGTCGAACTGAGATCTATTTAGGCTGTGCTGGCTTATTCCTGTTTCTCTTATTTTTAGTTTTTTTGTTTTTACCTCTTGCACCCATAAAGCTAATTTATTATAGAAACAAGACTAAATTTAAAATAATTCATCTCATTTAAAATTTTCTTATTTCTACCTCCTATCTCTTTAGCTATTACCCTTTACAAAATCACACTTTATATTATTAAGCTTTGAAGCAGACAGATATAGAAGAGACAGGAAATTAAAATAATAAGATTTAGGGAAAGAATTTGCTAAAAGCTTCAAAAGCTTACTGAGGATTTCCAAGTGAAGAGTATCTTGGCAATACCTAAGTAAAGCTTGCTAATAGCCATCTATAAGAATACTTTTGGTCCCTTTGAATGCTGATATTAAAATACCTTGCAAAATTTCCTTTTATAAGTATTAGGAATTTAAGATACTAATATCAGGTGAATCATCTCCACCCTTAGTTATTTCCTAAAGATATACTAGATCCTTTGCATTTGATATAATTAGTATAAATATTTAGGAGCAAATGATTGATAAGTATAATGCTTAGTTAATTAAAAATAATAAGCTTCTAATTAATTATTTTAAAGATATAAAGAATTTGCTTTTATATCTAAGTAGATTTAAAGGCTATTATTTATATATATATGTAAAAATAGCTTAACTTAACACAGTAACTTATCATTACAAAGAGGGGTTTTGAAAATTTTATAAGTCTCTATAAGTATATCAAATTATTAGAGTTTAATTTATAGGGTAATATTACAGAGTTAATTGGAAAAAATAAATCATCATATCATATACATTATAAGCTTCAATAGTAGAGATCTCAGCTCTAGCTAAATGTTGAGTAATTTAAAAGAAAGAATTGGATTGATAAAAGAAAAAAAAGCCAAAGACACTTATAAATAAAAAGGCTAGATTTTAAGCTTATGCTAATATATGCATAAGCACCTTTATACATTCAGTTACATATTACATACTCTTAAGCAAAATCTACTCTAAGTGATATCTCTTTCATATAGCTTTATTAAAATGCTAAAGCATTTAAATCTAATTGCATATTCCAAGTTTTCAGAGCTATTCTATTCTTAATATTGAGAGCACTCAATAAGATAGGAAAATTTTCATTATAATGTTTTCAACCTTTACCTCTTCCTGTAAGTTATAAAGAGATAGATATATTAATAACTAAACGAAAGCTTAGAGAAATTAAATTTTAAGCAAGCTTTCAATCAGAAATTTTTATCCAGTTAGTACAACTTCTAGATGTTACTTAAAGGTATAAAGGATAACCTGTCAAATTTATTTACCTTAGACCTAGGATAATAAGACTAATTTCTCTTTTTTTGCTAACTCTATAATAGGCTAATTTCCTTTTTTTTTCAGTCTTTACTTTGAGCAAATACTCTTGTTCTTATTCTGGATCTATTAAATGTATACACTATGCTACCTAATTTTGTTATGAGATATATGAAATTGTCAGTTTTTGTTTCTTCTCTAAGATAAAAGTAAAGTTGGATAAGATAAACTCCAAGATCTTCAATAAGTAACTGAGGCGTTGCATCCTTTCAAGTAACTGTTGATAAACTTGATCTTTCTATTTAAATTATTTGAATCACTAAATTTTAACTATTAAAGCTCATTCTAGCCTCTCTCTAATAAAGGGTAGACAAAAGCAGAAATTACCTTTTATAGTAAAGATTGAAAGTTAATTGTAAGACAATTATTTAAATTCAGATATTCGGCTTTAAAAATAACTTAGATAAATGCTAATAAATTTGGTTATTCATCAATATATTGATATACTTAAAAAGAAGAATGATAAAGTTTACACCAACGCTTTTTAGGAATTCTCGCAATCTATTTCATTCTGAGCCTTCTTCAAATTTATCAAATTTTTAAACAAAATCTGGTCAATATATGGCATAAGAAGAGCAATAGAACGAAAATGATTCTTTTTGATTGTAATTAGATTGCTTTTAATTTATAGGTATGAATATAAGAACTAAAATATAAAGCTACTAAAAGTAATAATAAGATGCTATGAAGGCTCTTTATATTTATACATATACTTATATTATAAAATATCTAGCTTACTTATATCAGATATCTTTAAGTTATAGATAAACAAAGCAAGCATATATCTTCAATTATGTTCTGGAAAGAGTTAGTTTGATTATTTAGTTTCTACTTCTTTATCATATTTCAACATAGAAGGAAGCAATTATATTTCTATACTTCCAAGATTAGGCGAAGGTATTAAAAACGCTTATTTAGTTAAGGAGATCCGAGATACGCTAAGCGAAATTTATGTAACTAAGTGATAAAATAAATGTAGATCCTTTATTAGTAGATATAGCTTTAATTTTAAGGAATAGTTTTATAGATTCTATTATCACTCATAGTTAGGTATAAGTACACTAAGCAAATATATCAAAGAGCAAATATATGCTTTTCTTATAATCTTATATATCTCTTAAATTATTTCTTTCCTAGTTTACTATCTCTATAGAACTTATTTTGTTAGGTAGCTATTTAAAATTATATATATTTACTTAATAGATTTAATAGTTTAAAATACTTATATAGGATATGCTTAAGCTTTTATGTTTTCTTATATAATGAAAAATAACGAAAGCAATAAGAAATAATTAGAGCAAATTATGTAAAAGGCTGATATAGAATCATGTGTAGCTTAATTAACTGAGCTTTATTAAATAATGCATTATCTAGTCTAAAGGTTTTAAAGGAAAGATCCATATAAAATGAATCTCAAAGACTTAATGAAAGTATTTCAGTCTGTCTTTGACATTTAAAAATATATATAAAACCATTATATTTAAATCAAGGATATACAGAATCTTTCATAAATATGGCTTATAACTATATTAGCTATCCTATCATTGTGACTCATCTTTAGCAACATTATAAAGACAAAGTCACTTCAAAAAGGCCATTAATTTATTTTATTTGTTATAAATATGTTTTCTGTAATAAGCCAATTATTAATAAAAAGGTATGAATATATATGAAATCGCTTTAGTAATCAATTATATTTACGTTCTTTATCTTAAAAATAAAAAGAGAATTAATATATCTTTAAATGCTATAATACATCTCGTTTTTTTAAGGCGAATGGAAAAATCATGTAATGGGATATTTTTCCGAAATGACAGATCTATAAACTTTTGTTGTTTACTATAGTAGGTATGTAAATTAAGCAATCTCCACTTATATAAAAACCAATAGATTTTAAGTTATACTTAGTATATCTTCTTTGTATATATATTATTAGCAAATGACTTTTAAATACACAATCATTAAAAAAGATAATGATATATAACTTTATTTCTAAAGCTTTAATTGTAAATAGTCATATGCTCAAACTTCATCTCCTAAACTACATTCCTCCTCCCTTCTTGATTTTTTAAGCAAGTCATTGGCACATTTTAAAATTTTCTATTGAGTGAATCTTTCCCATTCTAGATCAGGGCTTTAAAATAGGATGATTTCATTGTTTGAATATAGCTTATCTGAAATGCCATCAAAATTATTGCTAATGCTATTTTGATAGTTGCTTTAATTGATATCATACTTGATAATTTCATAGTCTCTAAAATCTCTTCCTATTTAGCACAAAGCTTTTAATACCTAATTCTATAAAATTGACCCAAACACTTTTAAGTTTTCCTTCCCTTATAAATTTATTTCACTTGCTAGCTTACATTTTAAGGGTTTTAAGCAGATTTTTCCTATAAACTACTTCGTGAAAATAAAAAAAATCAACTTGAGCTTATTTAAATCATTTTGATCTATACGCTAATCATTTATACGTATCTTCTCAAAATTTGTTCAGTATTATTCAGGAATTTCTACGCTTTAGTTCATCAAAACTTAGTTGAAGAAAGTCTTTAAGGACTAAAATAAGTTTAAAATCTCTATCTAAGTGATATTTTTTTAGTTTTCGAAATTAGAAAAAAAGGAATTCATCAGTTCCTTTACATTTTTAATTTGAGCGTTTATTGAATTTTGTATTTTCTATGATAAGTTCAATTTATAAGTATTTTCATTTTAGTTTACTAGAATTGCAAAGTTAATATCCTTCTATTTCAATAACTATTTGGTAAGTTATCTTTATATCTTGCATAGTCAACGTGTTGTGATAATCTCATGGAATTTTATAATTTGAATGATGTTATTTTTCTAGAAGCATTACTTAAAAGACTGCATGATAATCTTTTAAGTATTATTCTCATTCTATTTTTTTATTTTATTTTGCTTGATACTTCTAAGCCTCATTTTTTCTCTTTCTTATTCTTCCAAGCGCTTATTTTACTCTTCTTCTCATTTTTGCTGTTTTAAAATTCTATTTTGTTCGTTTTAATAAATCAGAATATTGGAAGTTCTAAATCCTGTTGGAGTTATTAAATACTACTCTTGTTTCTTTTCTTCCTCTTTCTATACTTGAGATTAAAAAGTTCCAGAAAGATTTAAACTTGAAGACTAGCTTTCTGTTGATTCTAAGAGTACTGAAAGATTGTTGTTGAATTTTCTCTTGTTAATTAATTTTTGTGGCTTTTGATCACTTTATACCTGAAAGGATTGAGAAAGGTTTAATCTTTCCTTTTGAGGGGATTATAGAAATTATTTATTTTCCTATTTTTTGTCAATATCAAAATTTATATTTTCTTGGCTTTTGGCAATTAAATCTTCGTATTGTCTAAATTCTATGTTACTTGTATTCTCTTCAGATTCATAAATATCTTAAGGACATTCTTCTATCTGAAATTAGCTTAGAATTTAGTTTTGTAAGTTGCTTTGATGTTTTTATTTGAAGTAATTCAGCATCTTCAGAGGTTCACTTTAAGACACCATTAAATCTCCGTCTTTTACTCTTTTGAAATAGTTAAAATCTTCTTCTTTACTATGTTTTTATCTATATTTCAAGTCTATTGAAAAATTGGTTGATTCCTTCTGTTTTGATTTTTACTACGTAGAAGGGATTTATTTTTTTCTACTTTAAGAATAGGTGTTTTCACTTTAAAATTTCTCATTGCTTCATATTCTATTCATAGTGACTAAAAAATCCTAGAGATCTTATAATGGGTTCTTTTTTGGTTTTTGTTACTTCTTTTTTAGTTCTTAATATCGTTAAACTGCTTACTATTTTACGTTGGATCTCTTTTAGATTTTAAGGTTTTCTGCTTTGTGATTTTGCATGTTTTTGCCAACTAAATCTTAGTAATTCTTCTTGCTTTTAGCATCACTTTCCTTTAATTTTCAGTCAGAAAAGCTTTTAATCATCCTCTAATCTTATTTAATACTACTTACGCCTTTGATATGTAAACTCTTCCTAATAATATCTGACTATCTAGACAAAACTCCACTCCAGTCATCTTATTAAGCAAATGATTTCGACAATCTAGATTCTTACTCCTAATTCTAATTATTCCCAGACAAATTAATCACTATTAATGGCTTAAGCTTGGTTTTAAGCCCATTTTACCCTTTCTTCTGATTTTTAGAATATCTATATTCATTAATCATTTTTTAAGTTCATATATTACCCCTAAGCTGTTTTAAATGATTTAAATCAAATATGGAATCAGCTCAATTAATATTTAGTCATTTTTACACAATTCTATCCTTAAATATTTGACTTTATATCTAGAAGTAGAATCAGAAAGATAACTCTTATGAGGTTTAAGTAACGCAAGGAAGGGATGTAATAGTAGCAAAGTTGCATAGACTTTAATCTAATATTTATCTTAAAACTAAGAGAGTGATAAAAGGAAATGATAACTCATTAATGAGTTTAATATTTAAATGAGTAACAAAATTAGAGTTACTAAACTAGAAAATGGAAAGCCTAAATTTATCCTAATAATTAGTATTTTTGTATCTTAATTCGTTTATTATAAGAATAGTGATTGAGGGTAAATATAGTAATAGTAGATAAGGAAAAGCGACTAGGGGAACTTATTTTAATAATTAAAGTTGCTGTATTTAAATTTATTTTAATGAGAATTGATGAATAAAACATTGTTTAGTTGATTAATAAGATTAAAATTGAACAAAAAGACAATATAAATGCTTTATCTTAAGATAGTTCACATAGAATTAGTAATAGCTTTTAGTTTCTTAATATAATTGTTTAGCCAACATAAATTTAGAAATAGAGGAACTAAGATCTACTTGTGATCGATTTAGACCACATTTTTATAATAGACATCTCAATCAGAAAATCGTTGATCTAATTGTTGACAAAATCTGTAATTATTGTATGGCAAAGGATCATATTTAGATTTATAATTTCTGTTTATATTTCTTCGTACTATTTGTTGCTATAAATACAATTTTTTGCTCATTTCATAAATTAAAAATTTGAGATAAATTTTTGAGAGTTGAGTTTTGGAATAATATCCAATCTTAGTAGACTTCATGCTTTGAAAAAAATTTAAATAATATATTTCTCTCCATTGAAAAAAGTGAAGTATAACTTATTTCTTTTTATTTCGGTTTATTCTTTTTAGCCTAAATTTCAAATCATTTTCTTATTATATTGATATTTTAAGTTAAGTCTTAGAATATTCAAGTTGGTTTACTTACATCATTTGAAAGCTAGTAACTATTTAATAGTCCAGTTCTAGTATAAAAATTAATAGAATTTCAATCTCTTTTTTTTAATTTTTGCCTAATTGAAGCTAAAAGCTAAAGGCGTAAAATTAGAGTGAAGTTTCTAATTTCATTAGGTTTAAATGATTAAATGTCCTCGAATGAAAGAAGAATTCAATTTGAATACTCAAAATAAAATGCAAAGTCTTCGCTTTTATTTAAGAGATTAAGTACCAAATTTAGACTTTGCTAGTTGTAAGAATTTATAGGTTTTGAAGATAAGGTAATATTTTCTTCAATGATAAGTAATGAAAAGTTTATAAGTGAAGCGATCTACAATTAATTATGCATAATTTAATATCCTGATAAGTGTTATAAATAGACTTGCATAATAAAGCTAATTATTTTAAAATTATGAAATTAAAAGAATGCAAGATTCTATATAATGAAATATATAATAGCTTGGGCTATATTTAAGATATTTAAAGCTTACATTTTTTTCTTTAATTATATACATGATTAAGCATATTTTGCAGTTTTATTGTTATACTGTTCTCGTATGAACAAGAATGTTAGATCTAAACTTTAGCGTTTGCTTATAGTTTAATTGAATATAAATCTATTGCTTCCTTTCTTCATTTACTTTAGTTAAAATTTCAGTTTAACAATAGTTATAATAAGAAGGATCTTTCATAAACCTTTCATTTCATAATATTATAATTGGTAAATGATATTGTTTGAATTTTTGATTTGACCATTATAAAACTTTGCAAAATGGTATTCTGGAAACCACAATAAGAGAGAATTGTAGTTAGCATCATTAATCCTAATAATAATGATAATATCTGAATATATAATCTTTTAACTAAAGTCTCTTGATTCTTATCAATATAGCATCTATTGCCTTGTATAATTATCTGATAGAATACAAACTAAGGAAACGTAGTTTTATTCTGTTGCTTGTGTATAAAGACTAAAATTAACATTAATTACATAATAAATATCTTTATTAACCAACTCATGCTATTTAAATCTAAAATCGCTTAAGAGTACTAGTTATATGCTGTATATGATATACATCATATATCACATCTGATTTCTTTCAAAGATATAGAATTTTAAATATTTTAATTTTTCTCTTATAGTCTTTAAATTATAATCGCTTTCCTCTAATCTTTATCAACTCTTTAATGTCTATATTAGCATTATTTCGTATATTAAAGTTAAACTTATTACGCTTCAATGTCGTTAACTTGTTTGAAAACTAAAAAAATCAAAGAAAATTATTTATTATAAGCAAGGGAATTTTTTACCTTCTCAATGGTACTGAAAGTATGATTTAATAATAATAATAATAATAATAATATACTTAAAGTTAGTAGAGTTTTGCATTCTCTGGAATTGTAACCAGTTCCTGCGGACAGTTTTTTTATCGTGGGTGTGATCCACGACCTTTTTATTAAGTGGAAGGTTACCACTATAACCGTTCAAGTGGTCTTGCAAAAAGCTTTTATTTGTAGATCCCTGTTGGAGTTATTCATAGTTTGTTGAGTTGTCTCCATGTTCTTTTCTGCTCTTATTCGTTTATTTTCTTTCATTATCAACAGGTTTTTAAAATATGTTGATTTGATTTGCAACATCAACAAAGTTTTTATTATTGTCTTTATTTCGTTCTTTTTTATGATAATTTATTTTCTATATTTTCTAATCTTTTAATGAAACTTGTAGCAATTATTTCTTTTTCTGGATTCAATTCTGTTTTTAATTCTATTGGTATTTTTTCTATTTCCATTTTCGTGTCATATTTAAAGTTTTATTGTGACTAAGTTCAGAGTTGTTCTTCCGTTATCAAATTGCTTTGAATGAGCTGTCTTCTGAGTATTAATAATTCGTTGTTTTAATCCTCTATGCTATTCATTAATTCCCTTATTTTTCTCCTTAGTTATAAGCTATTTCTTCATACTTTGAAATTAATTTTTACATTTGATCTAGTTAAATTTAAAGTTTTTGATCAGATTCGTTCTTAGGTTATCTTATCTCTATAGATCCTACCATCACTTTACCTTCTGATGACGAACTTGACTCCTCTCGTTGCTATTGTTTTTTCTAAATTTCTTTTGCCGCTTTTCTCTTTAGGTTTTTAAGTTAATTCTATGAGAGTCGAAGAGATTAATCCATTTTTTTCTTATATATTAAGTATGATTTAATTTGATAAAATATTCCTTTATGATAACTTAGTTTTGATAGCCTTAAATACCTAATTTCTTTTATTGTTATTTTCCATTTACCTTTAATTTTCTTTCATTACGCTTAAATATACCTTAAGGATAATTTTTCAGCTTCATTAGTTAATTTAATACTTATGAAATATAATTATACTTATCTCTTTAAAGATTTTCATATATATTTAAATATCTGCAGAATTATATATTTGATATTTTACGCTTGATTAAATATCTTAAGATTTAATTCAATTTATTAGTTAACTATTCTTGGCATTTAAGCTTTGTAATGCTAAATAACAAACTGGATTTATTTTACATTCTTTACTTATTTCTATAAGCTACCTGCTCTCTTTCTCTAGTTACTTTTTTCTATCTGCTTAGAGTGTTTTTCCAAAAAAAAAGCTCTGAAATTTAGTTTTCTCTTTTTTAATTCGAACCAAATTAATTTCCAGTTAAATGCTTTTTATTTAAACTTTTAGAAAATAGATCTAAGTATTTAATACCTCTTATAACTAGAATATTCGAGAAAAAAGCAAAAATTAAATTCATCATAGAATACAAGAAAGATAGGCATTAAAATCAGAGTAAGCTCATATGCAAAATTAATTTCTTCGAAGTAAGCCACACAAAGTGAAGATAATAAGCACAAAAATGTTTATAACTAAGATATCTAGCAAAGTGAACTATTTATATTAGGCATAATAAGCAGGGTATATAAAAGTGAAATACATAGAAATTATAAAAAAAATTAAATGAATCAGATTTTTAAAGAGCTTTAAACATAATTTTGATATATTAGTATATAAAAAAAGTTAATGAGTATCTCTGCTATCCAATAACTACCTTTGAATAAAAAAAAAGAATCTACTCCGTCATTTATATAAGTGTCCTAAAATGAAATTTTACTTTTCTCATTTTCTTTTAAAAAATAGAAAGTTAGAATATTTGCAAATATCATATGAAATTTATAGGAAGAAAGAGAAAATATTTTTTAATAGTAGCAAAAATAATGAAATGGTTCAATGATTAAATAAGAAGAGAAAAAAAGTTTAGTCATAATATATCTGAAATATAATTTGATAATCAGTTCTTTCTATTTCTAACTGAGATAAACCTATAAGAAAATTAAGCAAAGAGAATTAAATTATTAAATTTTAAACTAGTTAGTCTTTGATGTTTCAAAAGAAGTCAGTGCATTTGTAAAAATTTGCTAACATTTTATGAAATACTGTTATTCTTAAATTTGGTATTAACACGTAAACTAACGTTTTAATATACACTTATACGTCTGCTATCCCATTCTTATTAAAAAAGCATAACTGAAGCATCTAATATTTTCATATTCTTTGAGTATATCATATCATATCAAAGCTTCTTCTCTTCAGATATACTTACCTCGCTTTAAAATAATTATTTAGATATCTTTAAATGGCCTAAAAGCCCTAAATTTCTAAAATTTAATAAACTATTACAAAAGAAACTCTCTTTTCAAATTTTATTCCATCACTTTTGCAAGCCATAGAAATAAATAGCAAGCTTAGTACTAAGTTAGTCTGATTTAGCTATAATAAATTGTATTAACACGAAATAAAATGAAAAAACAGAGTTTTTAAAAGAACTGAAATTTATCTATTAATTACATTGAATTAAAATGGCAATTAAGTTTACATGTGTAAGTTAATTCTATTTTTAGGATGGTTTTCATGCCTTTAATATATGATTAGGGTATCATTCTTATTCAGATCTTTTTTATTTATTTCGAGTGTAACTCTAGGAATGGTGTATGTGAAAGACGTTAAATTGAAGAAAAGAAAAAACTTAAACAAGGATATAGTTAATAATTATACTCTTTCCCACTTAATTAAGCTAAACTGTGTGCTATGCAGTGCTTTTTCTACTTTAAGTAATTATTCCTATGCAGCTAATTCTATTGCTAAAATTCTCTTTTTTTGAATGTTGGTCGAGTTATTCTACTGTAAGCTTTGGACTTAGCTTTCATAATATGATGCTTAGCAGCGGTTCTGCTTAGATTTGAATATAATTTCAGGGGGAAAACTAGTCGACGGTTAATACTTTGATTTTTTGTTTAGATCTTAAGTAATGTAGGCAATTCAATTTTTTTGTACCAAACCTAAGTAATTTTTCATTCAGGCTGATTTTAATGATAACAAGATGAATTGAGTAGTTTTTGCTTAGTTCATTATTACAGGGGTTTGCGTTCTAATTACTCTTTTCTTTAGCTTTTATTACAGATAAGATGTAGCTGTTATAAAGGCGGAGTAAGCAGAGGAATAGTAAAATGAAAGTGAGTTTGATATAGATGATTTAGAATTTACCAAGGAATCATCATCAAATTCTAAAAGCATTGAAGAATTTTTTTAGAGTAATGTCCTCAATATTTAATTTAATTTTAACAAACATAAGAGAATCATAAAAATAACTCGAATGAGTTCTAACTCAATCATAACATAAATTCTCCTTATTCGCAGATTGGAATTGCAGAAAGCAAGCAATAAATATAATTAATTAATTCTAATTTTAATTAGCTTAATTATCAGAATGGATATCTAACATCTTAATTTCCAAAGCTTACAATAATTGATAAGCTAACTAAAGCATATCCTTCATATGTACATTTGAACTTGATTATGAATATATAAGTATTCTATTATATAGCTTAAAATATAAATAAAAGAGTATTATAATCTTAGCTTTCATTCTGATTACTATTACGCTATATATTAAAATAATTTTCTTAAATATGAATACAAACTAGATTATAAAAAGAGTATGATATCTTCAGTCACTATTTTTGATTAGGTCTTTAATCTACATCAGATATTATTCATAAATGCAAGGGACTAACGTTAAAAGCTTGATTTAATATTACTTCAGCTATGGAATAGTATGAGAGTGATACAAAGTAAATTTGGAAAAAGAAATAATTATCAGTTTTGTGTGGATTAAAAGTTTACTACAGCATTTTTAGGAACTAAAATAGAGTAAAAAATCTAAATTCATACTTGATATGAAAAAAGAAGGAAAGTTATAAATGATAAAACATGTAGAATTAATAAAAATGATTAAGTGAAGCTATTTCATCTATATAGCTAGGAAGTTCTTTAGTATACCTAGAACAAAAACAAAGAGGTTAATAAAATCAAAAATAAAGAATCTTTAACTTATAATACTATTTTCATTTCTATAGTTAAACTGAACAGCAATTGATTCTATTTTAAAGTCTAGCTCTTAAGAAAAGGAAAGTGACTAAAATTAATTAAAAATAAAGAAAAATAGAAAAACAAATACTAATGAAGAGATTAAATAGCAGGAGGCTATTTTAAGAAGTATTACAATTAAAATAATAATAATAATAATAATGTAAACTAAATGTTAAGAGTTTTGGAGTTCTTCGGGATTCCAACCGATTTCGCTCCGCCTTTTTTTTAACGTGGATGTATACCACGGCCTTTTTTTGAATTTGGGTGGCTACCACAATGAATTTTCCATGTTACCACTAAATAATTTCTATTTATAATTCCTGAGTCGGTTATTCAAAGTTTGTTTAGCATCCTTCATGTTTTTATTTCTTCTCTTTTTTTCAATTTTTATCGTTTTTTTCAATTTTTTAATAAGTGATATTTCGACCTACAACATCAACAATTTTTTGTCTATATTTTTTTATTCAACTAAGGCAAAACTAATTTTTCTATTTGTTCTATTCTTTTAATTAAACTTTTATCAACATTTTATTCTATATTTATTTCTTAATCTTTTGCTTAAGAAGGGAGGACTTCAATACTCATATTTACCCCTTGTTTGAAATTATTTTAAGACTGAGTATATAGCTATTGTTCTGTCACAATATTGTTTTATATAAGCTATTTCCTAAGAATTAATAGTTCGTTATTTTGATCCTTAATGTTATTCATAAGCTCTCTAATTCTTTCTCCTTGATTATATGTTTCTTCTTCATATTTAGAAATTAATTTTTTCATCTTTTCCATTTCAATTGAAAGCGAAGTGCTCTCATTAACTTGTCCAACCATTACTTTGCCTTCTGAAGAGGAGCTTGATAAGTGTTCCATCGATTTCTACTTCTTCTCTAGTTCTTTGTTAGCTCTTCTTCTTGCGTTCCTTGCCTAATTTTTAGATAGTCGAATATTCTATTCCATTTCTATTTTTTTTTATTCTTACAATTAAAATAATTTATAGAATATCAGCTGAATAGAATTATTACTCGCTTGATTAGACTTAAAAATGTTTAAGTAAAACAAATAAAGCGTAAAATAAAGAATCTTGTCTCTTTAGATTTTCATTTAATATATTTACCTAAAACTAAAATTAACAGAGAACTTAAAGATGTGATCATTGAATAACTTAGAATATTAATTATATAGTTTTAAAATGAGTTATTAGAAGAGCTAACACTTAAGGGTGTAAATAAGAATTATTAGATATTCTAAAGATGAAATTGAATAAAAGAGTGAAATTCTAAAATGCTAGAAATTAAGTAAATCGATAAGATAATCATATAAAAAGCTTAAAGATAAAGTGACTTATAAACCATTAATATTATAAGGATATATCTAGACCTAAATAATATCTACTATATTTTAAAATTTCATAAGGGAATTAAAATCACATTTTTAAGCTCTTCATTAAGTTATAAATGAAATAAATCTAATTTTTATAAAAATAGGGACAAGAATTAAATTTTTATTTTCTAGCTAAAGATGATCCTAACACTTTTAAAGCAATTAATTTTTTAATTTAGATAATTATGGAAAATAAGTACAAAAGTATATAATCAAGAGAGAGATTTCTTTCAATTGATACTTGAATATGAATAGAAATATTTATTATAAAGACTTGTAGCAATATTCTTTAAATCTCTTGATCTATATAAATCCTTCTATATTTTTAAAAGGAGGTAAAATGATTTTTAAAGAAGAAACTTATACTAATCTAATTAGAAGAATTACTAAAAGTAGCTAAAATTGAAAAACTTTAATAATAAGTAGCCAAAAACTAGAAAAAGGTCTATATTATTGATTCAAGCATTTTAAAATAGAACCTTTAAAATAAAATATTAGAAAAGATATTTAAGTGTTAATGAATAACTAAAATTTTAACTAAATTTAAATCACTATAAATGTTGAAAATCACTGTTATCTTTTTTATAAAATAAAATAAAATAAAAAATAAATCAGAAAGGTAAAATTTCATTATTGTGTAATAGTTAAACAATAAAATTTAATAGGTTTTAATAAAAATCCTAGAAGATGAAAATAAAAGGATTTAATTATTGTTTAATACTTTATAAAATGCTCTGAAAATAAAGAATCATTATATTATTTAGTTTTAATATTTTTTAAGAAAAGGAAAATAAGCATATAATTAACAATATTTTAAGCTTAAAAGATATAATTTAAAAGAAAGTTTCTTAATTTGGTTTAAAATTAAAAAAGATGAAGGATAATTTTCATTTAATATTAGGATTTTAGAATAATTTTTTCTTTTATGTATAAAAGGCTGAAATTTAATAGTCATATACTTTAAAGCACAATTTATAAATTAAATTTCTAATTTGTCTTTTAAAAGCTAAACTAAATGTCCTGCTTAGCACAATAAAGCCTATTAATTAAGCAAATAACCATAATTTTAGAAACTAAAATTTCTTATAGTTTTGCATTTAAAATTAGTTAAAAAATCTTAGAAAAGCAACTATTTAAAAAGAGAAGAACAAAAATGTAATTAAATTGTTAAAAATCATAATCATCATATTCAATCATACTCTTAGTTTCACGTAGAGAATTAAAAGAAAAGTTTAAATTTTCTTGTAAAATAGAATTTTCTTCTTTTCTATAAGTCTTCGATTATTCCTTTTTTTTAATCTAGAACCAGTTCAATATTTCCTCTTTTATATCTGTCTTCAGACAAAAAATTATACATATTAGACAGTTTTGAGTGTTGATCATGATTAGAATAATTTAGATTATAATTAAAATTCTGGGAGAGAATACTAAAATGTCATAAATTTCTATTCTTACAAAGCAAATAGCAGCTAACATAGAGATGCATATCATTATAGCAGCATAAAAATAAGTAGAATGCATAACAGATTTGTAGAATACAATAGCTTCATGTAGATCAAAAGAGATATTTATCACGGATTTAAACTAAGCTCCTTTCACTTTTATCATTATATAAACTGTTCATCATATGTTTAGTTAAACTGGAATCCATCAGAACAATACTGTAAGATATATCGTAGATTTATATATTGAAATGATCGGAGCTTGAGCTAAAAAGCAAATGAGCTCTGATAGAAGCATTACAAGCAAAAATAATAGATTTCATAAAAAGGCTCTCTTAATATAAGTTGTCAAATTTTAAATCTTTTAGAGCTTAATAATGAGCTGGTAGATATTATAAGCTGTAATACTTACCAAATTCATTCCTACCAAAGAAAAATAAAAGGAGCAGTAGAAAGTCATTCTTCATAAAAAGAAATTCTCGTTAAAAACTTTGATAAACAGAATACAGAGATTGAGACTACTATATATAATATAGCACATTTTCATTCACAGAACAATTACATAATGCTCAGATCTTAAATTCTAAAATAGCATATAGAAGACAATAATCATAAAGCTGCAGAATATACTAAAAGAGATAGAAACAATGCAAGCATTTTTAAGTATTAACTATAATTATGCTAATTCCATTTACTCCAATTGAATTATAATTAAAGAGTATTATAATTAAATAGCTTCTCTTTTAAAATAAATATACAAATAGAAGGATAAAATATCTCTGAATTCAACTTAATATTATTCAAATTTTAACGATATAAGAAGATTATTTTTTTTAATTTTAATTCTTGGAAAGTGTTAAAAGCTTTTAAATACAGACTTAAAAATTACATCTCAAGTATATCTTTAAAAAAGAAGAGATCAAAATATATTTAGCCAAACATAAAAATTTAAATACTTTAAGCTTTTTATTTTATTTTGAAAGAACTCTACATTAAATAATTTAGAAATGCTCTTATAAATAAAATATTATTAACTTCTAGGATAGTTTAACTTAATTTTTCGGCAAATTTTTAATTTTAATTTAAAGAAAGATAAAAATTATTAAAGCATACTTTTCTATTTTTATTAGCTATTAATTGTTTCTTTAAAATAATAAAAGCCCCTTCTATTTATTATCTTAGAACCTAAAACTAATTTAAAAAGAATTTTTCCTTTCTTGTTGAAAAATTTTGCTTAATCTTCTTAAACTAAAATTTATTGGCTCTATTAAATATCGTTTAGGAGGTTTACTATATAAGGGTCTTTAAACTTAATTAACTCTTATCTTTGAATTTATTTCTTTTTTTGGTTTATTAGAAAAATAACTTTTTTATTTTATTTTACTGAAACATAAATTTAGGTGTCTCTTGGTATTATTAATTCTAATTTTTAGGTTTAACTATAAAAATATAGTATAAAAGGAATCTGATTGCTGTAGGGGATTTATTCTGAACTTTACACTAAAAGTAAAAAAATAGATGAATCACATAGCTAATTAATTTAAAAAAGTAGCTAACTGTCCATATATGACCAAACTCATCTCCCAAGTAGGAAAAAATACTAAGCATATTCGATTTATCATCAGAAAATAATGAATTCGATTTTATAGTCAGAATTTAGCATAAGATAGCAAGCGCTTATAGCTTATCTTTGTAAAAGGCAATTATCTAAAAGTTGCGATGAAAAAGAAAAGAGAACATTAAAAAAGGTAATTATAAAAGCAATAGTAATAAGATAATTATATAAATCAAAACATTTTAGAGAATTTAATGCAAAAAGGCAGAATTTTCTAATATTTGAGACAAAGAAACAAAGGAATCAAACTTGAAATTGTTAAATTTAATTGAGAATAGAACAAATTATACGATAAAATGAAGTTAGAGTATAAAAAAATCAATTTAAAAGTAAAATAGTAGAAAGAAGCCACACTTTTTATTCGAATATCAAAGTTATCAAAATATCAAATGAGCAAATGATTGCGATATCTCAAAAAACAAGAATTGTTTATATTTAGTATCATATATATAAAAGTGAACTGAATAAAATTAAATAATTGAAGAATCAAAATTCTTTTTATTTGATTAAATTTATCTTTCAAGTTTTTTACTAATTAACTAGCAATTTTATCTAAAAAATTAAATTAAAAGTTTGAGTTCAAACCTTAAATCGCTCCTTTTTTATTAATAGTCGCGAAAATAAGACTTGATAATTTCTTTTAATCATATTTAAGCGAAAGTAAAGGAATTAAATTAATTTTAAGTTATTAAATAAAAAGGAATGTTATATATATTTAGTCAATTCTAAATTTTTTTATATAGAATCAATCTAAATAGTAAGGGAATATTTAAAGGTTTATCTACCATCTCAGTTTTTTTTTAAATTAAGATTTTGAAAAAAATAGAATAAAAAAGTGTTTATCACGTTTTTAAATCACTTAAGAAGCAAAGTAAGCTCGGATTTACTCCAATTTATATGTTCTTCTTTTGTAATTGCTGTGGAGATTAAGAAAGAGTAAATAGATAAAAATTAATATTTAGCTTAGTTTTCTTGAGAAACTTAACAAAAAAAGAGATGCTTTTTTTATTCTTTTATAATTTTAAAAGGTTTCAATTGGAAAATCAGGTTAGAAATCGTAGAAAAAGAAGGCTTTTGAAACTTAAAGGGTTGTGTTCTCTATTTAAAATTTTATAATTGAAACTTAAGAAAATTAATAGAATCAAAATCTTCAATCCTATGTAACAGCATTATTTAAAGAAAAATAAATTCTCTAACTTTAAGTTCCGAACAACTGTCAAAACTGTGCTTAAATCCTTATCTTTCAAATATCCCACTATACAAAGCAAATATCTTCCTTTTTAACTTTCTAATAAATAAGAAGTTGCTTATAATATTTTTTTTAATTAAAATTTTATTTTTCACAAACTCTAAACTCTCTAATTTTTCTAATATATACTTTTAATTTTGAATCACTTTTAAAACTTGTTTATATCTTTCAATTTATATAAAATAGTTATAACTTAAACTATTTTTCTTTCCCTCTTTAGGTTTTTAATTAATAATATCATTACTAATTTTATAATTCTAACTATAAAATTTCTTTAGAATGTTAATTTTTATTTTGGTCTTTATATCAATTACAACTTTTAGGATTTACTATTAATGCAGTTAAGTTAATCTCTATGTACAAATGCCTGTTATCATTAAATACTTAGCATAATAATTCCAGTTTTTCTTAACTTTATATCATTTCTCTTTTAAATTGATTCTTTCTTCCCCAGATTCTTTATTTCATTTACTTCTAGAAAGGATTGTATATAAAACTAATTTTAGATTCAATTAAATTTAATGCAGATAGTAGCTTACAAGGAGTAAATAACAATTTATATAAGAAAAAGACCTAAAAATGGGGAATAAATAATCTTGCTAAATCCCTAAATAAAACTAAATAATAAAAGTATTATTTCTAAGAAAACTAATGAGGAAATCATTTTAACCCTTATCCTTTTTTCCTAAATTTGGAATAGGAGTTGTTAAGTATGAGATTTGTCCTAATCTAAAGGAAAAATAATAGTTCACATAAATAATAACCTTGTGATGATAATAAACCCATAAGATTACTTACTCAATACCTAATAAGTCATTTCATTAAGAAAAGTTATCTTTATTGCCTGATTTCTCTTATTATCATGCTTATCCTTTCCTTGAATAAACTTTTTAAGATACTTTGCTCATATCAGGTGGAATTTTTTCTAATCGTTTCACTTTTCATTTCAGCAATAAAAAAGTTAAAAATTTCACTATGTCCATAAGAAGATGCTAGCATCGAACTAACTCTAGAAGAATGAACAGTATTTATATAATATCAGGATCATAGTTTGATGACTTAGATGTAACAGAATGTGAAATTTTTTAAATGAAAACTAAAGAAATTCAATTCATTAGTTCCATTCTAACTCCTGTTAGTCTTTTTGGCTGCGATCAAGCTAATATGAAAGTATATGTATTTGGAGGGTTTAATTAGTAGTATAAATAGGATCAGAATAAAATCCAGATATATGATAGTTATTTAAATAGCTGAAGTGTTAGTAATCTAACATTAGTAGAAAACGCAAAGGCTTCTTCTATATTTCTAAATCAATCGAAATACTTCCTTATTTATAGAAATGGAAATTCATAGATAAATACATAGAGTTTTGATATGAAGAGAGTTAATGAAATAGGAAGAATATTCCCTTCTTAGCAAAGATGCTATACATAACCAAATTAATATGATAGAAAGGTATACTAATATGATGGATAGAGCGATTTATATTTTTATGATATATAAAGTGAAAAATGGAACCAAATAAAATACCAAAGAAAGTTAATAAAGTGAGAGATATTAGTAAATATAAATAATTGTTTTAATTAATAAACTTAGATAAAGCAAAAAGATTTAAAAAGGATTTATTTTATTTTAAAGTAGTTAATGTTTGAAACATACTTAAGAAAGCTTAATTTATCATCAAAAGGAATTTTAATATTTATTTAATTTCAAATTTCCTTGCATCCAAATATTTAGATTTTAATATTTTATTAATTTCTGAGTGATGACTACACTCTTTCACTTGTATGTAAATAAAAAAATAGTTTATTTTTAAAGAATTATGCTTATTTAGTTTATTTTTCTTAAATAATGCATTTGATCTAATTCCACAACCATAAAAAAGATTTATAAATTCCTTTTAATATCTATTTCATACTCTATTTAAAATTTATTTATCATGTATTTTGCGTGTTTATACGGATTTAATAACTTCTTATATTAATTTTTTTTCTAAATTGAAAGTTAAAAAGAAAAAAAATTAAGAGTTGAATCATATTTTCAAATCTAATAATTTTTTATTTTTCACTTCTTAATTATTATATCTCAATTGTCTGCAAATGAAAATTATTTTTATACTATTATTTTATAAATAAGATCTAAATCTAATATTAAAATATTGTTTATTTTATAATGAATTTTCAAAAATAGTGATGCTAATAATTACAATATATTAATTATCCTATTAGCATTTTATTCTCTTTTTTATTTATCATTTACTTTTCTTAAATTTAGGTTCCTTTTCATTTATTCACTTAATAGGTAAAATGTTTGATTTAAAGACATTAATATTTTATAATATTTTCTTAGATTTAATTTGAAATATTTTAAAATAAAAAAATATTAGAAATTTCGTATTTTTGAATTTTCTTTAAGATAGAAAAGAAAAAATATGATATTCTGTTTCTTTAATTAAGTAAAACTAATAATTTTGAATTTAGATTCTAAGTTTATTCCTTTTAACTCACAATATATTTAAAAAAGAATTTTAAGTTATTAATTATTAACCTTAATTGTGCTCTTCAAGTATCTGAAAGAAACTTAGAAAATGATTCTAAGAATTAGAGAGTTCAACTTTTGTAATCAATTGTCAAAAATTAAAAATTACGAAAGTTTTTTATTATGATATAATACCTTCAAAATAAGTATCTTTATTCTTTAGTCAAATAAAATTTAATTAAGTTTTGAAGCAAAAGTCATGAAGAATGTGACTAAAATAATCTGAGAAAAACTAAAAAATCTAAGAAAGAATTTTAAAATTGTTGTAAAAGTAAATTTAACTACTTCGAATTTTTTAAATTTAGTAACATCTACAAAATATTTTGGAAGCTAAAGTTTATAATACTCTAAATATACATTTTGAATAAACTGGAAAGTTTTATCATAGAATAGTTTTTAAGCAATAGCTTTTATCTATAACTTATAATTATACAATAAAAACGACACCTGTGAGGTTTGAACTCACGCGGGAAATTCCCAATGGCTTAGCAGGCCATCGCCTTAACCACTCGGCCAAAGTGTCTTAATATAATAGATAATAAAAGTTATAAATACCTTCTAAGTAAATTTTAAAATCCAATTAAATTTTACAAAATTAGCATGGAATAAAAATAATTAGTTTTTTATTCAGATTGCTTTTATTTAATAATTTATTAGTTTTTTTTAATTCTTTAAATTTTGAAAATTATTTCTACATTTAGTCAAAGGTAATTTTATGGCTTAATTATTCGTTATTAATTAAATTTAAAGCCTTTTGTCATAATGATATTTTAAAGTTTATATTGGTAGATTATTAAATAAAATAATTTAAGCATACATTTTTTAATTATATACTTTTGTTTAAATCTCTATTACAGTCAAACTCTTTAAATTTTTGCATGTAATAAAAGCTTTTTATTTTCTTTCTTTTAAGCAATTTTTTAATCTTTGACTATGCTCTAACTTCAATTCAATTATTCATAATTAAAAAAGAATCTTAAGTTTAGAAGAATTAAAGGAGCTAACTTATCTCCAATTCATAAGGCGTTCTATCTCTAAACTCTTTATTTTTAATTTTCATAATTCTTAGCTTTTTATTAGTAAATTAATAAAAATCATCGCTGACTGGCTAATTAAAAACTTCTGGTTATTTATTTACTTATGAATCCTTCATTTATCTTAAGTTTAAATCCCTTAAATTAGTTCACAAGCATCTAGTCAATATAAATTCTTTATAGCTTTTAAAATTATTTTTTTATTATTAGATTAAAAGTTCACTCTGATTTAATTATTCTCAGTCTTATAGTTTTAAATAAGTCTGTATTATATTTTAATTTTTTCTAGATGTTTTAATCTAATAAATAGTAAAAAATTAGGAAAATCTTTTAAATTTAATTTTTAAGTGCTAAAAAGACTAAAAATTAAAATAATACAAAAGCAAGGATCTTAATAGACAAGATTTGCTCTACCTTCTATTTTTAAATGATCAAACTTAATTAAATTTATTAGAACTTAAATATTTCAAAATCTTTCGTTTTATAAATATAATTTAAAATTTGAAAGCTTAGATGAAATAAAATAAAGTTAAGATATATAATTGAAATTAATTTATTGCTTTAGCTATCAAAGAGTTCTTAGAATTTATGCATATTCTTAAAATATAAAAAAAAGCAAAATTTATTGAGAATAAATAGATGAAACTACGAAAAGAAGCTTAAAACTCCTAAAATTTTGAGGTTACTCTTTAATTATGATTTTTATATTATAAAATATGAAATTGAGTCAAATTTATAGATATAGCAATTGCGAATTGATATAGGTAGAAAGTTTAAAAAATGAAGAAGAAATGGTGTTAAAGGATTTTGGTTAATAATTATTTATTATTATATTAAATGTTAATTAGGAAAGGAAAATTCAGATCATACTATTTCCTACCATTTCGCATTCTAAAATTCGTAGAAGAATAGCTCGCTTTCTCTATTATATTGGTAAACTCGCGTTTCGATTACAACGGGTTGCGTGAAAATGAACATGTTGGTTTAAAATTAATCACCATGATTAACTATTGAAGAAAAATCAAAAATTAATGTGTTTTTAAGATAAGAGTAATTATGGTAAATTAGTGAGGAATTAAGTTCAGGAATATAAGCTGAAGTAGTTAAAGATTCCTGAGGGAGTTAATGCTCACTCGGTTTTCATTAGTTTGTGGAGATATTGTATCAATAAATTTCCTTAAGATTAGACTTTTCTTTTTTTTGGTTATATCCCCCTGTTATAAATATCAAATCATCCGAATTAAATGCTCCAAATAATTGAGTTTATTATGGAATATTTGCGATACTTTTAAATTTGCTACTACTCATATCGAACATTTCACATTTTTTTGTTTCACATCCTGATAGAACGTAAATTTTATTCTTCTAGTCGTATACAGTTCGATGAAAATACCTAAAATTAGTCATCTAATAATCTTTTATCGTTCTATTATTATAAATCGTAAATCTATTGTTTAAAGTTTGCAAGTCACTTGCACCTGAAATTACAAAATGCTAATTTTTAAGTTATTCTATTTAAGTATATTCGAAGGTTAATTGCATAATTTTTGTTTATTAAGATGAAAACTATTTAGTCTTTAAGTCATAGTCTACTTTCAAAGCAGAGTTTCTCTTAAAAGTAGAAATAGATTATATTTATTCTTAGGCTTATTTAGCTTAGAGGGCTCTTTAGTCTTACTTTTTTTCTGCTGTTTTCATATCATTTTTCTTATTTGGACTTTAATGTTCACCAATATTAGTTTAAGAAAGTTTTTCTTAGGATTCTACAGTAAAAATAGAAGCTTAGCTAGTATTTTCAGCAGCTGGTGAATTTTTTTGCATATAATCAATCAGCTTATTCGACTAAACTTCAAGTTTGGATATTTCAGACAATCCTAGGTTTTCTCATTATTTCATCTATTCCTAATTAAACATTTCTTACAGATTTGCTAGCTCTAGTTTTTCTTTCTTACTTTTAATCTAATTATCCAAATACTCTAGAGTATCTATATCTTCGTTTAGTCTTTTAAGTATTTATGACAGTTTACTGTAATACTGATTGCTACTTAGGAAGAAAACTTCTTTTATAATTTGATTCAGCTTAAGCTTATAAAGGTTTTGGCTATCAGTAATTTACTTCATAATCTGCTTTATATTTTCTCTCTAATCCTTCATATTCTAAACAGTTGCCTCAATTTATTGGATTTCACATTCTCGTTAACTTATCTCAATAATCAACGCTTCATTTCTCTATAAATTCAAAGAAGTTTCTTTAAAAGTCTACTTGCAACGAGGACATTTAATTTACCCTTTTTTTTCATATTCTTTGAGATAGCATAGTTAGCAGATAGAATGCTAGCATTTTAAATTCAGAGGAATGTTGCTTAAAAGATTAAAATTAGTTTTACAAGTCAAGCATTTATCAAAGTCTTGCATTTGTATTATAGGTAGAAGCTCAATTAAATATGGAAATAAACCTTAAACTTAATTCTTGAAAATAAGTCCAATTTATGTATAATTAAAAGAAAATAAATCATCTAATAGAGAATTTAACCTTTTTTATGAATAAAAAACCATTTCGATTATAAAACAAAAAAATAGTTTATTTGCTAACTAAATAGTTTATCTCATCTTTGATATAAAAAACCTATTATAAACTTTTTTTAGATTCTAAGAATTGAATCCTATAATAATTTCACTAATTAATGAGGAGCTGCGTAATATTTTAGATTGCAAACTTAATTTAATTTTAAAAATTTTGATTCTTTATTTGTATTTATTTGATTTATATTTCATATTTTTAAATTGAGGTTTTCTTTTCTTTTCTTTTCTTTTATTTCCTTTTAACTATAATTTCTTTAGCTAAAGAAAAAAATTTTCATTCATTTTTTTTAGTCTTTTAAAGACTTAAAATTTATAAATAACCAAATTTCAAAAAATAATAAAAAATCTATATTTAAATAAATTTTTAAGATAGGTTTATTTCTATTTTTTTAGATTTTTATCTTAGATGAAAACTTTTATAATTTATTAATTTTAAGATGCAAAGTTGATTGTTAATTTTTACTCTTTTTCTATTCATTTAATTCGTAATTATAATTTAATGCTATATTCAGACTTGCTTTACTTGTTTTATTTAATATCAAACTTCTAAAATTTCTAAATATTTATTTCTCTTAAAGTTAAACTCTATTTCCTAATTTTAGCTTTAGTCCTATTAAATAACTATAATATTTTCAATTTTTTAAATTTAGATTGAAATTTTTGTCTTTTAATTATATTAAAAATGTTAAGCATTTTTATTTTATTTTTATTTTTTATAAATAAACCTTTAAATATTTAAATAGTATGAAATAAATAAATAGGCCTATCTTTTATTTTATCGTTTAGTGCTTACTTATAAGCTAATTAAATAGCTTTTTTATTTATAAATTTTGTAAATAAATATTTCTTTAAATTTAGAATCTTTTTTAAATAAAATTTAAGGTGGAAATAAATTTTAAATATGCAGCGAACAAAAACTTTAAGTTAAATTACGAAAAATCTTATTTAGCATTAAAAAAAATCCAATTTAAAGTAAAAAACGAATTAAATTAAAGATCTTTAAAACTCATTCCAACTAATATATAACTCTACCTTTATTAGATTTTATAATCCTTTCATCTTTTATGTCTATTACTTTTTATCAAATACTCTCTACAATATTAGCAATGCATTTAATTTTACTTTTTTAAGATTATATTAAATTATACAGATTTAAAAATTATCTTATTTATTTCAGCCTCTCATCCTCATATTTAAATCTAGCAAAGCTATCTAATTATTATTTATATATTCTTTTATGAAAATTAAAAGTTTGACTTTAGTTAATTTCTAATTAAATAATAGCTTATTCTGTTTTAAAAATCTACGAAATAAGTAGATAATAACGTTTATTCTAAAAAGAATACTTTAGTTTAATTAATAAATCTTAAGTTAATTGTTATTCTTCTAAATTTTTATTTTATTTAAAGTTTACTTTTTTTATAATATAATAATAAGTAAGGCTCCTTGAACAACTACCTCCTATCCACTCATGCCCATAAACCGGGTAGAAGGTAAATAAATAAGGGAATAATGGTATGGAGGAGTCGATTTTTAGCTTTCGGAGACCTAACTTGAGTCGAAATCCATTGCTAGAGTACTTACTCTAGCGTGTTTATTCCTACCTAGCCAAAAGTAATTTAATTATTTCGAAAATGGAAATCACGGAGATACCTTATAGATCAGCTTATAAGGAAGAACGGTAGGTATTGAAAAATTTAAAATCCTTACACGATCATATAACTATTATGGAAAAACAGAAATTAGGATCGGAATCAAAAGATTCAGATTTAAGTTCATGAAAATTAATTGATATAAAACGACTAGTAATTACCACCTAAAGGGATATAAGCTTATAAAAAGCAAAAGAATAATGTGAGATAAATCATTTAAACGCCATTTTTAGATCTGATGAAAGAAGAATAGGAAGGTATCAAAAGTTCTAATTTAGAACTTTCAGAATTTAATCAAACTCTGTCTTTTTTAATTAAAATATTTTAATAAGCTAAAACCATGATGATCAGATAACAGAGAATTCATACTAATTTATTAAAATTTCTATTATAATTATGAATTTTATTTATATAAATGAGAAAAATTTAGATTTTACTTCTAACTTTTTCTTACTAAAATAAAGGAATATTATAATTATAAATTTACTAATTAAAACCAATTTGTATAGTAAGCATATTTTCTGTTAAATTTTACCTTTCTGAAAATAAATTAAGAAGTCATATTTACAATTGATATTTAAAAAATTATTTCTCTATTAAGCAAGTTACGATTCTTTTAAAAATTAGTAAGATTTAAGATGTAAGCAAACATATATTTTTAGAAATGAGAATTTGATTTGTTTATCTTTGAATTAATGAAGCTTGTTAATATCTAGATTTAATATAAGATAATTAAAAAATGATATAGATTGTTGGATTTCTTAAATTTGTCTAATGTTAAAATTTGTTTTAGATTTAGATTTTATTGAAAAACTATTTAAAGATAGAAATAGATTATTTTAAAATTATAAATTTAAAATTAGAATTAAATTTAAAAATAAGTAGTATTTAACCACTTTTTTCTTCATTTTATTGAATTCCATATAGCTTTCTAAAAATCGTAGATAAATAAATCACTTTATTTATTAAATTAATAAACCTTTTAATTTTCAGTGATAGGCTATTATTCGCAATGTCATATAGAAGGAATTTTTCTCCATGTTTTATAATCTATCTAAAATCAAATAAAAAAGTATCAATTTGAGGACTTTTGTTTCCTCTATAAATAATAGCAACTTTTTGATCACTAACATAAGCTGATTTTGGGCTTGATTTAATCTTGCAATTATGTTATTTCCAGGAATCTGTATTTATATTATATACTTAAATTTTTGAACTTCAATTCCCATTATATCCGCCTATAGTATATATAAAATTTTCAGCTAAAAAAGATCCATACTATTTATATGTATCTTATATACTAGCTATTTTTTTAAATTGTAGGTTTTAAAAATTAAACATTAAACAAGATCCTTATTTTCCTTAGAAATCAGATAGCAAATACAATTTATAATTAGAATCAAATTCAATATTACCAGGACAAAATTTAAACTAATGCTTAAATTCCTAAATTTATCCTTCTTTATAAAGAATAAGGCTCTAACCAGATGAGCTAATCAAATAATCATTTTTAATTTACAGATATAAATACTATCAATCCAAATTTACTTCTTTAAAATAAAATTTCTTTTTTTATATATCATAATATTTATAATAAGTTGTATTATTTTCCTTTGAAATAGTAGAAACTTAAGTAATAATATCTGGTACAAAAATTTCTAAACTTTTCTAAATTTATTTTTATTCTTCTTACTTTTAAATTTTCTATTTTTCTTAGTTTTCTTAGTTTTATTGTTTCTTTTATTCCTCTTCTTTAACTAATAAAGTAACATTTTTATATTATTTTGTATTTTCAATTATTTATAAAACTTATCGTAGTAAATCTATTAGTTTCACATGATTTTTCTCAATATTATTTATTTCCACATCTGCATTTGATTTAATCTACTCCAGTTTTTCATTATTTAGAAACTATTGTATGTTTTGATACTAATTCTTCTAGTAAAGCTATTCCCACATTGATTCTATATTTTTCAGTAAATTTATTTTCATTATTATTTCTTTATCTGCTTGCTGGATATTTTTGCATATCTAATTTGTAGAGAAAAAGAAGAAACTTTGTAGAAGGTAATAGATTTCTTACATAATAGTTGTTTATTTTTCCATAATTTTTGTCCTTTTTAGTTTTAAAAAATTTTGCTGCGATTGCAAAACGATTAACTACTCTTTAAGCTAGCTTCGTAAAGACTATCAATAGGATATTTGTTAGAGAGTATTTTCATTTTTAGGGTATTATATAGGATTTTACTTATAGATATTTGAACAAACAAGGCATTTTATCTACTTTGATTTCAGGAACTCGTGATTGATGCATTACTAACAAAAAGTATGCTTACAAGGTATAATTAGCGGAACATTTTGCAAATTATTAAAATTTTACCTGCAAGCTTAGCACTTAAACATAACTTGCATTTTTTATTAAATTTAAAATTTTAGGCCTTAAGAACACATTTATTTAATTTAAATGAAAAGAATTTGAAATTAAAAAAAAGATGGAGGAAAAACGAGCTTAGCTTTTTTTCATTTAAGAAAGAAGAATAAAAAGTAAAACAGTGGAGATACAGTTTTAAAGTTGTTCACCAGATTAGATTTTAAGTTAGATTCAATATCCGGATACGATCTTTTTGATATCAATTTTTTTTATAAATCAAATTAAATTTGGAGAGTTAACAATAAATAAAATGAAAAAATAAAATAAAATGAATAATAATTAATTAAGCTTAATAAGCCTACTTTAATTCTAGATTTAATCTATGCAATATTTTTAATTTTATTCTATCTTAATAATTTACGAAAAGATAACAAAAATTTAAGTGAATTCTAAATATTTTTCTTACTTGATTAAATAAATAGCTGGTAAATTATTTCTATTCTACTATTAAGGAGAAGTGATTTTAGTAAATGTTTTTACATTTTTATCTTTTTTATTTACAATGCTTTACAAAGCAAAAATTTAGTATCCATTTTTTTATTTTTTATTGTTTATAGTTAATTTAATTTAAGACTTAGACAGCAAATTTTTTCTGGATTTTATAAATTGGAAAGTGATTTTTATTGCAAATGGATAGCATAGCAACTTTTAAGTTGAATAATGTGCTTAATATAAACCTAAAAATTTTTTATGCTACTAAAATATTAAAATCCTATTATAACTAATATAAAATTTTGAACGAAAGTGCCAAACTTAGGGTTTTTTATTTATTTAAGACCATAAACTGTAAAAATCCTTAGATTGCTTATGTAATTACAATAGAAAATCTTTAAACTGGCTTGAAGAATGTAAATAAATTTAGAATATCTAATTTCAATTATTTTATTAATACTAAACCATAAAAATAATTATCTATTTACCTCAATTTATCGAGAGATTTTTCACTTAGCACATATTATAATATGCTAAGGATTTTCTTTATCGATAGAATTGTTATTTAAACTATTTGACTTTATTCCTCTTTATCTGATCTAAATGTTTCCTGAACTTTTTATCTTTTAATAAACTTAAATCATTTAAATTTAATTAAATCTACATTTACTCTTCTATGCAAGCTATTTTATTTTAGTTGATTAATATCTTAAAATTTTGTTTCTAAAGTCTGGTAAATTTATACAAGTTAGAAAGAATGTTAATTTTTATTATTTTTTCCTTCATTTAATCTATTTTTTCTTTTTTCTTCTTCATCATTTTTTAGAAAATATACTTTTTGGATTTTCTTAATGTATAAAATTTATAAAAAATATCTATTTAGAGTTATTCTATGCTTAGTTTAAAAATCACGATTTAAATATTCTATAATTAAAGATTATTTAAATTTCTTTTATTTCATTACTTTATTTTTTTAATTAACCTTAGATAAAATTTATTACTAAGGAAAATTTTCTATAAAGTCTAACTATTGTAATTGATTATTTTAACTAGAATTATAAAAAAGCTGAAGAAAAACATTTATAGTTATTTTTTTAAGTTGACAACTTTCGTTATTTTAAGTATAATTTTTAATAAAATTTAATATCTCGACTTTTGTTTGAAATAAAGTTAAAGTAACTCAAATTAGAAAAATTAATAATTCTTATTTTTTTACCATCGCAGAGAGGCCTTTTTTAAGTCAAATAATTAAATTATTTATCTAATTATTTACTAGTTAAATTAAACAAACACTCATGTCTAGATTAATGTAAAGACATCTATTATGATTATTTATTTTAGTAATTTCATTTCAAATTGACTTTGAATGGTTTATTACTATATATTTCTTTTCTATGCTTTTCTTTTTATAGGGAGGAAAAATAAAAATTTATATCAAATGTAATTTAGGATATTAAAATCGCTTTCTCTTTATATACTTTCAAATAAATTATTTAAGGATGATAATTTATAATTCTTGTACTTTGAATAAAGAGAAGCTTGAAGTTGTAGAAATGTTCATTAAATTTAAAATATTAGTTAGAGTATCTCTTTTATACTGATATTTTTCTAGCTCATAATTCACATATTTTCATCATTATATCGAGTAAAGTTCTTAATCAAAGTGATGTTGAAAATAAAAAAATTTATTTGCTAAATTTTTCCAAAAATATTACATTTTTCTTTTATTGGTCCAAATCTCTTATAATCATCAAATCTTATATATTTTTTTATTATCTTCCATTGATAAGATTTAAAGTTTGCATTTAGCTCAATTTTATTTTATTTAAGCTTCACTATTGTTAACTTTTCCTGAGTTTTAGACTTATAATAAAATTTAAAATCCTCTGGAAAAATATTATTATATTATTCTTTTTTATTCTATATAGTTGCCCAATGCAAATTTATTGATTTTTAGAGTAAAATGAGATTGAATTTAAAATATTAATTAACTATTAATTTAAAGGATATACTCTTTTAACTAATTTAAATCTTTTATTAACCTAGAATTATATTTATCATCTGGTTTGAAATTATTTCTTTCACTTTTGATGTTTGAATTTTTCGATGCCTTTTTATTTATGAATCTCTAGCAAGAAAAATTATATAAACTTAATTTTTATTTTAAACAGATGCTAAATATATATTTGCTGTTCGATCTAGTCATCTAATAATTTATAATTCTTAAAATTTTATTTCCCTTATATTTTTCAAACTACACTCTGAATTCGATTGCGCTAATTCAACTTTTTAAAATTCGTTCTTTTAACTGAGTGAAAAGTAATTAAAGAAAAATTTATATTATTAATTAATTTATTAACTTAAGCTTGCTAGATCAATTACTCTCTAATTTTCTGAAGTTTTTACACTTTCATAATTTAATTTAATCTGATTATATCAAGATTTTATTTCCTTTTATATTTCACCTATTCATGCTTACTCTCTAATAGTTATTGATATGATTAAATAAAATAAATTTTATAAATATTCTATGTTCTTTATGTAGTCTAGTAAAGCTAAAGAAGAAGTTATTTTTAAACGAATTGGAGGTGATACTTTTTGATATAATTTCCAAGAGAACTAAATAATCATTATATATCCATAAACTCCTTTATTTAAATGCGATTGTTACAATTGAAATACTTATCCTATTGATATAGAAGCTTAATATGATTATAATTAAATAGCTTAAATCTGCATAATCGAACCATATTGTAGCTTATATCAAAGTATTCAATCATTTTAAAAATATTACGAAATTGATATTCCATTTACTTCTATCTCTGCTATACTTTATTATTCTCACTTTCCTACCTTTCAATTCTTTTTTTTTCTTACCTTTTTTATAGTAATTTAATTTAAATTTGAAGGGGAGATTGAAATTTATTTGCTTTAAAATAGAAAAATTAAAATGGATAGCTAGGAATAATTAATAAGTATTTTATACCTAAGAAGAGTAATAAGAAGCAAATATTAGTTAAGTGATACTAAACTATTTTCTAAGTTCGGTATTGGAGTTATAAAGTATGAAATATGCTCAAATCTAAGAAATTTTAGTATTACTACTTTGTAGACTGTTGGATACTCTTCTAGCTTAAATGTTAAATATCAGACTAAGAAAAATTGTTTTAGTGAAGAATTGCTAAATGTTGCTAAGACTGATTGTTACTTTACTCAAGTAGAGTAGATATCAGATCGTTGCTTGGCAATATCAGGAGGTAAAAATGAAAATAAAGATAGGCTTACTCTACTTCGATCAGACTATATTTCATATGAATTCAAAATGCTTAGTCAAAGATATTGACATCGAACAAAAAATTATAAAAAGAAGCTAATTTTTATAATATCTGGATATTAAGAAAAAGATAATTAATATTAGAGTCTACCTAAATGTGAAGTTTTTAATATGAGAACCCAAAATTTTAAAAGCATCCAATAAATCTTTAATTCGACTAGTCTTTTCGGATGTGATCTATCAGATTCGAATCTATTTGTTTTTGGTGGATTTCCTCACGGTAGGTTGATTCAATCTTATGATAGTTTAGTTAATTTTTGGTAAGTATCAGCACAAATTTTACATACCAGTGGTACAGCTTCTTCAGCCTTTATAAAAAGAAATGCTTCTTTTATAATTTATAAAAATGGTACTTCAAGTATGAATACTCTAATTTTCGATATGAAGAATATATAAAAGTTGGCTAAAAAATTTCCTAAAGATAACGTATGTTTTACTTAGCCAGTTCAAACTGAGACAAGCATATACCAATTTGACTAGAATGGTTCATTGCTATACTTCAACCTAAATAATTTAAAATGGAATGAGGTTAAAAAATCTAAACTTATTTAAAGAATAAATCTTTATTATGCTGATTCTAAAAGGTATTTATATATAAATCATATCATCTTCTTTATTAAATCAGTGTAGGAAATAAAACTCCTATAATATAATTATTCTTAATTTTCTTTTGCATATTTAATTATAAATCTACATAAGTTTAGTGAAAATTGGAAGAAAAAAGTTATAATGAAAATGAGAATTCAGAATTGAATAGTTTTGGAACATCTAAAATAAATATTTGTTCACATATATATTTCAAGTCGATTGTAGATAAAATGTTTTAAACTCGATAATTCAACTTTAGTACTTTTCTCAAAATTTTTAGGGGATTAAAGGAAATATTCAAATTTTTAAGTCAGATTACACTTAAGAAAGCAACTAATGGAAGTAATTTTATAATCAAATATAGCTTTAAAATTGTGAAAGAAAGGTATAAAAGAAAATTTTTATTGCAAATGATCTAAACAATTTCATTTAAATGAAGATTAAAGATGAAAATATTTACTAAATGAGAAAAAAAAATTTAGAACAAATTAAGAATAAATGCAAAATAGCAAAGGAAATGCTTTTTAAATTCATTGATGATAAAATCTTAAATTTTTAATCTAATAAATATAAAAAGATAAAAGTCTTGATTTTTTATAGTAATCAAATTCAAGAAATTTCACTTATTTAATGTTTATTTTATTTCTAATTTATTTCTTTGAATAAATGCCTAAAAATTTAATCTAAAACATGAAATATAACTATATAGTTGTTTATAAATAAGTTTTTATATCATTATTAATTGTAGATTTGATAGAACAACTAAGATTTAAATTATAATTAATCATTTGAAAGCAAAATTTAGTTAAACATTTTTTAGATTTATATTATAAAATTTAAAGATTTTAATTAGTTTTTTTCATTGCACTATTAGCTAATAAATCATTAATTTATTTGTTTTGCATACTATTCATTAGATGATGATCATCTGACTTATTAATATCTAAAATGATTTAATTTATCATGATTAAGTTACTTTTAAACAAAATAAATTCTTCAAATTTTTATTTAAATGAATGAAGTGATATCTAATAAGACACTTTGGCCGAGTGGTTAAGGCGATGGCCTGCTAAGCCATTGGGAATTTCCCGCGTGAGTTCAAACCTCACAGGTGTCGTTTTTACCGCTTTTTATAAATATCTGACTATATTTAATCTAAACTTTTATTAAGTAGAGCTTTAAATTAAATAACTAGAATTTTTAATATCCTCATTATTAAAAATATAAAAATAGCAAAAAGGATTAAAAAAATGTTTCTTAAATTAAAATAACTTGATATAATTGTTTGTTTTATTTACAATAAAAAGTAATGTTTACATTTTATATCTTTATTTACTAAAATTTAGATTTTATCCAATAATTTAAACTCCAAGCAAATTATTAAATTCAAGCTAGTTTTATCTAAATTTTAATTGTTTTGTTCATTAAAAATTTTAAATAGGTTATATCTTTTTTTTCTCCTACTAGTAAAATGTTTTATTTAAACTTAGTTTTTAAATTTAATAATAGTAAGCATCATTTATTTAGTAAATTAGCTTAATTTTTTTTGTGTTTTTTCTAAATTAAAAATTCTCTTTTAGATATAATGATATTTTAATAAATTCATAGCATTCCATGTTTAAACTTTTTTATCAAATTTCCCTATTTTAACCATGAATCTATAAAATGAGGAATTTAGTTTTTAGCAATTATAAAATAATAGCTATAAATAGAAAAGGGAAGAATCCTTTATAGCATTTACTTTTAGTGATATCAATTTCATACATTTGAAAAAAGTACCTAGTCAGTCTATGCTTTTTAACTAAATAGTTTAGTTTCTTTAAAGTAAAATATTTTAAAAACTATCCTAAGTAATAAAAAGCTTATTTTAAGCATACAATTGCATGAAATTCAAGCTTTAATTTTATTTAAATTCTACAAAGCGTAAAATAATTCTCTACTTGAATAAATTATCTAAAATTGAAATTATAGAAGAATCAACTTAAAGCATAATTTGCTTTTTATCTAACTTTATTATCAATGAATTAAAAATTGTTTAAGTGATATTTAAATAAAATTTAGGTTGTAAATCAATAGCATGCTAGTATAAAGTTATAGAATATCAAATAAATTAAAAAAATCCTCTTTATAGAAAATTTTTATCATAGGAAAGATTAGATAATGCTTTCTGTTCTTAAAGCTAAATAAACTCTTTGCTTTTTATGTAGTTAGAGAACAAAAAAATAATTACCAAATTCAGCATTAATTAAATTTAAATCTAATTTTCGATATAAGAAAAAAAGAGCTATAACTAACTCTAAGATTAAGAATATTGAAGTTAGAAGAAGGATCTATTTATCTCTCTAATTAAACTTTAAGATATTGCTTACTAAATAGACAATTTTTTAAGCGATATAAAACTCTAAAGCTGTGTAATTTCAATTATATAGTTGAAACAAATCTTTAAAGAATATGCTTAATCAATTATAATGTCTAATGGATTAGTATATCTTAATTTTTTAATATTCATCACAAATAAAAATTTAGTGATAAATAGACTTTATTACCATTTTATTAAAATGGGAAGTGGATTTTCGAAAAACAAATTCAAATTTAACTTGCAATAAAGCAAAATCGTTAAAGTACTGTTTCTCAGAAAAATAATAAAGAAATCTTAAAACTTAAGTGATAAAAGGATATTTGCGAAGCTAGGAATAGGAGTAATTAAATATGAAATATGTATAAATATTAAGGAGCCAATATCATTTAAGACATTATTAACAATACACAACAGTTCAAGTATATAGATAATTTACGATATTGACTCACAGAAATATAATAGTTAGTAGCTGTCAATTAATAATACTGAATTCTCATGTACTCAAATAGAATAAATTTACCAAGAAACTCTGGTTATATCAGGAGGACTCGAAAAAAATTTGAGAAGATTCACAATCTATAAGCAAACAAATAATATAGAAGAACATAAAATGCAATATTAAAGATGCTAGCATAGAACAATTTTCGATAGAAAAAGAACAATTTTCATAATATCAGGATATTCCTTTAATTTATAATTTCAAGATACAGTTCAATGTGAAACATTTGATTTAAAGGCTAAAAAGTTTAATATAATTTAACAAATAAAGACGGCAGTAAGTGCTTTTGGATGCGGAATAAATTCTAACTAAATTTGTGTATTTGGAGGAAAGAATTCACTTAAAAATTTTGGATTCATATAGATATATGATTCAATAAGAAATCAATGGAATATATATAGTTAAACCTTGACGTAAGAAGCAGCTGCATCTTCTATATACATTCCTAGAAATAAATACTTTCTTATTTATTAAAATTGCGAGGTTGAGTTAGATACTTAAACATTTGACATGAAGACAATAACTAAATAAGGATAAAATATACCTTTAAAAAATGTATGCTTTACTTAGCCCGTTTTGAGCGAAAGCAAAGTTTATTAATTTGATTATTATAGCAACATGTTTATTTACGATCTGATTACTTGTCACTGGAATGTGATAAGCGAAAACTTTTAACACTAATTAATTATTTTTAAATGTATGAAATTTAAATTTTTAATCTTTTCTAATCTAAATAAATCACAAAAAATATCGATATGAGATAATTATAATAGTAATAACTACTTTCAAATAAAAGAGATCTATTAGAATACTCATTTTACACTAACTAAATATAGAATTTTTATTTTATTAACATTTATATTTGGATTAATGTTAGTAAAAATTATTTCTTATTTTAGTTAATTTAAAATAAAACCATTGATAGATATAAAAAAGTTAGAAATTCAATTTTCAAAATAAACTTTTAACGAGTGGAATTTTTGATTTTTGAATGAAATTACAAAAACATTTAAAATCTATAAAACTCATATGAATTAAAGGTTAAAAACAATTGTCGTTATTTAATAAAAAATAAATCCTCAATTTTCTAATTAAAATTTAAAAGTTTTTAATATTTAATTGAAGAATAAAGTATTTAACATACTTATATAAATATTTATAACTAATAAAAAGAAGGATAAACTATTCAAATATAATCTTTAAATTTAATTTTGCTTCTCATTAAAACTTTATTTTATCATTTTAATATTTAATCTTACTTAGAAAAATTATAATATTTCCAATTTTTAAGTTTAATTATATTTAAAAAAATTTAAAAACTTAATGTAAAATTTAATTTTTTATTAAGTTAAATAAATATAGAAATAAAATAACTTAGAGTGTAAATAAAGGAAATTAATTAATACTTTTATTAAGATATTTTTATCTTAATATTAAAAATTTAAATAACTAATTCTTTATTTATGGTAAAATATAGAAAATGATGATTAAATTTTAAATAAAGTATATTTAAAATAAAATTATATCAATTCAAAATTTATATAAAATTTAAGGATTATGAAATAAAATTTAAGAAAATACGAAAAATAAAATAATTAATCAATTACTATTTTTTCATTTTTTAAATATAAATGTATATTCTTAATTTACTAATAAACATTTTAGCAATTTTTAAAAATTTTTCGCTATATAATCAAAGATAGTATACAATTTAGATAATCATTTAAAATATAAGATAAGATATAAATCAGATATGATTAAAGTAATAGTAAAACTAAAATTAACTATTTTTTCTTTATAGTTTCAAATTAAAAGTCATTCTTAAAAATAATAAAATTATTTATTATTTTCTATTTTGCTGCAATTAAAAAAAATTATATTGGAAGTTCCAATTTTTTTTTATTTTGAAATTAGCTAAAATATTAAAAATATAAGCAAAAGTGAATAAATAAATTATTTTAACTCAAAAATATTTAGTGCTTTTTAGCTTATAATATTAAGGAGTTTGATAAATTAATAAAAATTATAAAAAATTATTTAAAAAATGAGAATGGATAAAAAAATTATCTTTCATTAGAAAGAAATTTTATTTAAATTGGACTTTCGAGATTTAAAAAATATAAAAAGTTGAGTTAAAAAAAAGATTAAATTTAAACAAAAATTAAAATAAAAAATAAAAAAATAAAAGTTTTAATGTATTAATTAAATCACTTAATTTAGTTTATTCCCATACTTTAATTTTAAATTTTTTTCCATTCAGCTTCTCTCAAATCATAAATAAACAAATCACTTATCTCATCATACTGATATACTTCATTATTTTATGTAACTGGCTGAGTGTAACAAAAATTTTTCCTTGGAAAAGAGTCTTATAACTTCACAATTGTTTTTAGATCGAATAGCTAGGTTTCTAAATTTGTACATCAATTATTATATATCAAAAACGATTTTATTTAAGAAGAAAAAACAGCAGAAGCATAAGATCCTTGAGTTAATTTTTGCCTGCATGTAAACCAAAGATTTAATTTCTAATCGTAGACTTGAATTTTTTATAGTTTGTTATAGCATGTGAAGCTAAAGCCTCCAAAAATATGAACTAACAATTATGTTTAATCGCAACCAAATAGATATACTGGATCTTCAATTTAACTAATATTTTAGAAACTTAAAGAGTTTAATTTGAATACTTCACACTCTTTTACATTTAGTTTTGTACTGTTTGAATTTTTGCGTCTTCCTGATATGATATAAATTGTATTTCTTTTGTTGAAACTAGTTCTATGCCAAAATCTTAGATTCAACATCTAAAATTCTTATGAAACAATATCTGAAGAGCAAATGGTAAATCTTCTTTATTATGCGTTAAATCCTCCTGAAATAAGCATAGCTTCTTGATATAGCTATTCTATCTAAGATTGATTCAAATCTATTTTCTATATATTTAAGCTCTTTTTTACAAATTTGTTTAACTCAATTTCATAAGTTCTTTTGATGTTAGAAAATTAGTCAAACGAAGAGATTTTTTTAAATTAAGAAACTCCAACAAAATTAGAGTTGATTTCGTACTTTATAATCCCTATTCCAAATCTAGCAAACAACCGATATCTATTGAAATTTTTTGAGCTTCTAATTAACTTCCTTAAAACCAGAAGCTTAGCAATTTAGTTTTCTTTTACCTAAGTTCTTTTTTATACTGTTACTTATTTATTTCCCATTTAACAATAATATTAAATATTCAATTATAAAAAATTTATGCTATTGAATTTTTATCAATTTAACATAAATAAAATAAAGGCTTAATATAATTAAATTAAATTTTTAGAGTGCATTATTTATACCATCTATCAATTAAAAAAATATATCTAAAAAAAGAAAAAATAAGTGAGGTTGAAAATGAAATTAACTAGCATTAAAATTTTAAAATAAAGACTCTAAATAATAAAAATTTAAAAGAAATTAAGATGATTAAAATTAAATAAAAGTTTACATTAGTTAATAAAAATATATTTGATAAAGCAATATATAATTAATATTTATAAATAGTTTAATTTAAGTTACAATTTAATTTTCATCATTTTTATGTTTATTCTATTTTTTAATTTTTTACATTTTTATTATAATGTTATATAGCTAAAAAAAATTAGAATTAATTTAAAATTTTTTTTAATATATGGTAAAAGAAGAAAATTAAGAAAATAGTTAGATGAGAATATTTGAAAGAATTATTTTTTTATATTAATAAATTTAAATAATAATAATCAAATTTTAAAGATTAAATATATTATAAATGATTTCATCTATGATATTTTTTAGAATTTATCTTTATTTTAATTTTTTTATTTCCTAGTTTATATTCTTCTTTAAAATTTGTTATTTAAAAATAGCAAAAAATTATTTTTATAAATTAATAAATTAAATTAATAAGAAAAATTTACAATTTGTTTATTAAATTTATTTTTAACTAGTAAGGTTTGATAATAAAATTGAAACTAATAAATATTTTTTTCAGAATTTAAAAAGAAATAAAAAAATGTATTTTTCTAAAAAGAATTAAAAAATAATTAATATATAAATAACTTTACTTAATATAAATTTTATTTTATAGATCTCTAAGAAAATTTTTTTTTATCTAACTTATTAATATACTGTCTAAAATTTATTATTTTATTTTTTGAAATAAACAGTAATTTTTTGAAATATTCAAATAAGTTTGATTATATAAGAAAAATAATATTATAATTTATATAGTTTAAATATTTGAATTTAAGAAATAAACATTGATGCATAATATTAATTAATAGAATAATGAAAATATATCTAATTAAATAAATTTTAAGTTTGTAGTTCATGATGATTTAAGTGAATCATTAGTTAATATTTACCATTTACTTCTTGATAAATCATAAATTAGCATGTCACTTTAATAATCATATTGGTAAACTTAATTTCTACTTAGAATTGGTTAAGTAAAACAGGAATTTTCTTTAGGAATGTGTTCACCCCATTTAACTATTTACTTCATATCAAATATTTGTGTATCTAAGTGTTTCTAATAATTTTAATAAATAAGGAAATATTGATTTTTCGGAACAAAAATAGCAGAAGAACTTGCCTTTTCTGTTAGAAATTGGTTGCATATATATCATAAGTTTCTTTCTGTATCAAATATCTATATATGATTTAAAATTTATTCATAATTTCTTCCCCCAAATATACAAAGTTGTGAAGCTATTAATCCACTTCCGAAAGTACTAACTGGAATTTTTATTTTTTATAGCTTTTTAAATTTTCATTAACTCATATCGAAATATTCGCACTAAGATGTAGATTTTTTATTTGTATGCCCTGAAATTATATAAACAATTTTCTTATTATCGAAATTCGTTCTATGTAAGCATCTCTAATGTTACATTATAAGTTCTATAGGCTTGTACTTTTACTTATATATTGTAAATCTTTATGTCGTTTTTTAAAAAGCTCCTCCTGATATCAAAAGACTGGTATTATCTATCTATTCTACTTGAGTACTTTAGTAATCCGTTTATTAAATTTTTAGTAATTAGCATTTAAAATTTTTTTGGTTAGGTTTATAGCTTATTAATAAGCTTGAGTTAGTATGAATATTTAACAAATTTTTGAAATTCACAATCCTTTTTAGATTTGCACATATCTCATATTTTACAACTCCTATACCAAACTTTGCAAATTCCCTTTTACCTTTCAAATCTTTTGTACTTCTTATTATTTTTCTTAATAATAGTATTTTAACTATTTGGTTTTCTCTAAGCTTTCGCTTTGGTTCCTTTTATGGGGTCTAATTACCCATCTTTTTTTAAGATAATAGTTATTTTTAAATTTTAAATTAACTAAGCAGTAGAGTTTAAATTTAGACTTTAAGTTAGGAATTTAACAACGAAATTCTTTTTAATTTTAATTTAAGAAAATTAAGCTTTTTAAAAGACCAACCTCACTTTAGAACTTTAAATTTAACACATTAGCTTATAAACATTAAATTATCAAGATGTACTCAAATCTTAAAGCGCTTGGCTTAGAAACTATTAATTTTTATTTTTTATTTATTCTAGTTATGTGAATGATCAGTTGAGTTTTTAAATATATATCAATTAAGCAAATAATTTTTAATTTAAAAATAAGTAACTAATTATTCAATATAGTTTAATGCTCTTTCTAAATTATTCTCTTTTTCTTATATTATTTCTTTGAGTTTCTAAATAATAAATAAATCTATATCTAATTATTATTAAATATTTACACTTTTTTATTATTAATTTTAGATATTTATTCTTATGAATTTATATTTGTACTTTTCAATGAGAGAGAAGAATTAAGCAAATATAAACTACTAAAAGAAAATTTTAATGCTTAAATTTTATTTTTTTCTATATTTATTGCTTGCTTTTACTTTTTTCGTTTACCTTGTATCATGAAAGTTTTATTATAAATATCTATTGAATAAAATAACTAAGATATGTATTATAGTTATTATTAAAATTCAATTATTAACCTAAATTTAAAACCAATACAATAAGCTCTATCTTGAAGCTATTTTAAATATTTAAATGAAAGTAGTTATATCTAATAAGACACTTTGGCCGAGTGGTTAAGGCGATGGCCTGCTAAGCCATTGGGAATTTCCCGCGTGAGTTCAAACCTCACAGGTGTCGTTTTTTATCTTAATTTCTATGTATAAAATTTACTAAAAAACAAGCAAAAATACAACTTAGCATATTTATAAATAAAATAAAGAAAGAATATTTAATAAAAGATAACTAGAAATAAATTTTATTTATTTTCATCATAAATTTCTAAATAAAATTAGTTAAGATTTTGGATTTGGATACATGACTAAAATAGGTAATTTAAATAAATGAAAGTTAAACTTATTTTTTAACTCTTTATCCTTGATAAAAAATTTAAAAATTAAATTATTTCAATGATAATAAACTCTTTTCTTAGTTTGATATAGGATTAATTAAGAATAAAATATGCTCTAATCTAAAGAGATAGAGATTTACCACTGCTCAGTCTGTTTATTTCTATTTAAATAAAGTAATTTAAATAAATCAATGAGTATATAGAGTGTGTATCACCTCAAGGGTACGCAGTTCTTTAATAAAGATTTTTAAAGTTAAAAAAATTCCTTGCTGAAGTCTTCCACAGTGCTAGCATTCCCTTGTGAGTTTTGTCTTCTATAGGGCCACGATCGGAATGCTACATTAAGAGACCTAAGTATCAGAATCTTTTATCATTAAGGCTACTTGATGCCTCTTTGATCTTGTCTTTTCTTCTCTTGCTTAGGTCTTCACCTATGAGGTACTTCCTGATACCAGAGCTTAAGTCAGTTTCAGTTGGAGGATTGTTCCTCCCTATTTATTATATTTAATACTAAATATCTAAAAAGAAATTCAGAGAAAAAACTTGCAAGCAAGAAGGAAAGACTAATGTTTTCATGTAGAGTTATTAATAGACTAAATTCTGATATTATCACGAGTACTAATAGTCAAAGTATACAATTACTAAATTTTAAAATATAAATTTTCAAGGGATTTTTAAATATAAGATAAGATATTGACATAGGACTAAAAAAAGAAATTTAATTTTATAATTTCAGGCAGGGCAATATATTTAATTCCTTTAAAGATATTGCTAATAATGAAATTTTTGGTTTGAATTTAATAGATTATTATTATTAAGAAAACATAAAAGCAACTAGTTTATTTGGATGTGATTTAGTGGATAAAATATTTTTACTTTTGGTGGCAATGTAAATACAACTTAACTTTATTAATTTAATACAAGTTTTTGACAGAAGGAGTTACTATTGGTTTTACTGTGATTAAAAGTTCCCTAATAAAGCATCTACTTAAGAGATATTCATATCATAAATACCTTTTTTACATATACAAGAATATGAGTTCTTTAAATTTCTCTGATATATGCCATATAATAATCTAAAATACTAAAAAATTGTTTACTTAAATACAATGTAAGCTATAAATAATCAATTGCATCTGAAACTAGTGTGTTTTAAATTGACTAGATTTAGAAAATTTATCATTATGAATTAAAAATTTCAACTTGGAAAGAAGCAAAAAGAATAAGAAATATTATGACAAAATACATCTAGCCTTGAATATAAATTATTAAAATCTACTTAATAAGAAAATTTTTTAACTTCATCTTATTAAAATCAATCAAAAGATATAAATTAAGATGTTAATTCCTTTTTTTCTTTATTTTTTAGTGACTTCGAAAGTTTTTTACAAACACTTAAAGAAAAATCATAATTTATTTTAAATAAGCATATCAAAAATAAATTTTCATATAATTTAAGAATTTATTTAAAAGGACTATATTTAATCTTTTGAATTCTTTCAATAGCTTAATTAATTTAATAAAGATATTAAAACATTCTTTTTACTTTTTTTATAAATTATTTATAATTAAAAATTAAAAATACTCTTTTTATTATATAATAAAATAGCTACTAAGAAATAATCGAATAAAAATTAACAGGATATCAATTAATAAAATTCTCTAATCGAAATATACTCCCTAGAAACTGAAAATAAGAAATTGCAACAATCACTTCTAGACTTAATTTAACGACTAGATTCTCTAACTTTTACTTTGCAACAACTATAAAATGAAAATCAACGATTAAAAATGGAAATAAGCACTAAAACATCCAATTCTTAACTTATCTAATAACTGGAAAAAACGGAGTTAAAACTTAAAGATAATAACAAGCAAAATAATTCTGAATAACTTATTGCTTCTCATAATGATCTTATGGTAGTGGAATAGCAATATTCCAAAACTTTTTCTAATCGGAAAAATATAAAAAATGGAAAAATGTTGAAAATGTCAAAAATTAGAACATGTCTCCAAAAAATGCTTCTTTTGCTTAAGAAATGGACATATATTTAAAAACTGCTGATACTTTTAGAGAAAACAGAAATAAACAAGTTAAAAGTTATGAATCACATGTCTAAGTTATACTGTTCCCAAGAAGAAATATTTTATAAGAAAAAGGCATACGGCGGAGATTAATTACTATTGGATATAGTAAACGCAAAAAAAAACAAGGTAAATATTTGGACCTAATTGAGACTGAAACAAGATTCCTACTGTCAAGAAGAGATAATTAGCTTGAGTCGATACGTAATAAAAGAATGCGAGTCTAGAATTCGAGAGAAGAATGGAGTGACCTCATGAGCATTTGAGAAAACTTATAAACTGATTCCGTAACTAACCTAACAAAGGAAAAAGTCACGTAGACAGATTTTTTTTTTAATTTAGATTAATTAAATCAGATATATCTTAAGGTAAGTTAGAATTTAAAAAATTTAGATGTTCATAAGTAAATTAAAATAATTTTTATTCTATTTAAAGTTAATAATAATAATAATAGACTAATGTGGTACCACCTTTAATAGGTTCACCACAAATAATGATGTTAATATTGCTAGATTTACTCCCATACAGATTCCAATCTATCTTGCTCTACATGTATTTCTTCTCTCTTTATCAATAAATTTAATAATAAAAAAATTAGAAGAAAAAATTTAAGATTATATTTAGACTTATATCTTTGGCTTAATTTCTTATTTAATTCTTATTTATATTTATAATTTTTCATTTTAGTTTTTTCAAAAACGGATATAAAATTTATAATTTTTTCAATAGTTATACTAACTTTTATCCCTTAGCTGATAGTTTTATTAGTTTGAATTCAATTTATTCTATACTTAAAATATTAAAAATTTTATTTATTTTTTAGGGATTATTTATTTTAATTATTCAATGAATTTATATTGAAGTATAGCAAAAATATTTTAAAAAATTATTTTCTTATTTTAATAATTAAATAAGTCACCGAAGGAGAATTGTACAAGGAGTTAAACTTCAAGTTATTATTTTGACTAAATGCTCCCTTTGGATTTTTTTGAGAAGTAACGTGCCTTTTAAATTATTCAGGGAAGATGATGCTTCGATAAGGACGATTGAAATCTAATCTTTCGCAATTTTTTCATTGGATTATTAATTCAATAGTGGCTTAGTACTGCATAAAGATAAGGGGGAGAAAACCAATCCTCAAAAATAGCTTCAAGTGAGAATAATGTGGTTTGTATTTACTAACTTTTGGAAGTCCAAGTCCAAAACCCTATATTTTTTAGTATACTTAATATTCTAATAAATTCATAAATCCTTAATTTTTAATAAAAATATAGAGAGACTTTTATAAGGATTTATTCTGCTTAAAGAATGAGAAAAAATTAGAAGCATTAACTAGAAAACACTCTAATCTAATCCATCAAGAAAAATAGACTGATAGACAAGTACCAGCACATATCAAAAACACAAATGGAAATACCTTCAAAAGCAAAAATATTGTAAGAAAGGATTAGAGTAAGTAAATATACAAAAAATGACGAATGGAGCAACCTAGCAAAGGGAAAAGACCAAAGAATGGACTAGAAAAAGTCTCGAAAAATTAGTTTTCAAATTAATTAGAACTGTAAAAAGATTTAAAATAGTTCCAAAATGAAATTCGCATTCTTGCTTGGACATACATTTACATACACATGTAATAATCAAATGACAAAAATAAGAAACGAAGATAGAAGAACTAGACTAAACTTGCGAATAAGGCAACAACAAAATGAAAAAGACCTTATGAAGCTAGAAAAAATTAATTATGATCAAGAAAAATGATAATTTAATACAGATTTTGCTATTTTTGATTAAGATAACAGTGAAATAGAACGAATGAGCTCTTAATAGATGATACAGATAATATCAACTTATAAAAAATAAAATAATTCGAAGAGAACTTAAACTCATAGAAGGAGGAAATATTTAAAATAAATCAGAGCCTCATTGAGTATGCAGTTGATGATTAAAGGCATAAGGTAGACTGAAGAGTTAAAGCTGGAGTCTACGATAGAATGATAGGGTTGAATGATATTTGAATATTGAGAGAGTAAGACGAAAAAAATGTTGCATAATTAGATTCAAAACTAAAACTAATAGAATAAAATTTACAAAAGCCTTTATAAGGATATCCTATGGAAATAGAGAAGCAAGAAAAAACTTTCTAAGAGATGCAAGAGCACTTTATATCTGTGACGGAAATGCTCGTAATAGAAATAAATAAATAAATAAATAAATAAATAAATATAAATATTTGGAGAAATGTTAACTATTAGCAACTGAAATAAATAGAGACAGAATTCTTCCCATCTGAAAACGGGAAACGTTAAGAGATAAAGCAAACTCTTAACTCTTAATATAAAAATGAGAAAAATTAAGCAAAAGTGAAATGCAAGGATAGAACATGCAGGAATGGAGATTACATACGTTGAAAACTTCAAATAGGCCGAGTAATGAAAATTTATTTTAATGGTTAATGATTAATTAACAAGAAAGCAGAATTAAGAAAATGGAAGTTGTCTTAAATCAAAAGAATAATTGCAGCTTAAGAGATAAATTAAGAGATCCTAATCGAAATAGAGAGAATGCAAGCAAAAATAAAAATTTTAGAAAACATCTGTATCAGAATATAACATCTCTGAAAGAAATTCAATTAAAATAAGAAGTTCCAAAAGTAATTTCAAAAATAAATAGCTACCTCTTAACCAATTAGCGATGGCAAAATATGAAAGAAAAATACTAATCATTGGAAGTATTTTATTTGGCCTGGTTTTAAACTAGGAAATTGTGGGGATCTGCTAGCTACTTAGGGAGGAAGCTTATTAAAAAAAAAATTTTTCCTAAGAACTTTTTATTTTAAATAAATTTAAAATTATTTATTTTCAAATTATACGAAAAAATTTTCCTTATATTTACGTATAAAAATAATTCTATAAAAATAAAATTAAAATTATATTTTTTCCTTTTTTGATTATATTAATTAAAAAAAATTCAATTATGTAAATAAATTTTTATGTACAATTAACTAAAATATTTAAAAATATGGATTTGATTAAATTACTTTATCAATTTCTTGCTTAATCTAGGTTTCTAAATAAAAATAATTATGAATTATAGAACTTAAAATAATCATTAATTAAAGATTTATTAATTAATGCTATAATTATAAAATTAAATTATTTTAATCAGTCATATTTTTTAATATTTTTCCATTTTCTACTGTTAAGTTCGTAATAAAACAAATCACAATATTCGTCAAATTGATATAAATTATTTTAACTTAAAACTGGCTAAGTAAAGCATACGTTCTCTTAAGGAAATTATCTACAATGTTTTTCTATAGACTTCAAATCGAATAACAAAGTCTCAATATAAGGATGCTTATTTCTATAAATAAGAAAAGATAAAATTTAGGGAATGAAAGCAGCTGAAGTTGATGCTTTTTTTGTTAACTTCTATTCACAGATACTTCATTAATTTACCATACTATCATATACTTAAATTTAATTTTGAAAAGCTTCTTATTTGACATTAAATCCACCAAATACATAAAGTTTTGAATCTATTATATCGCAACCAAACATATTAACTGGTGTTATAATAGGCTGAATAGTTTTGAATGATTTAGTATTAAATTGAAATATCTCACAAGTATCAATATCTTTATACTAGTAATTTTAATTATTACTCCCTGATATTACAAAAATTAATTTCTTTCTATCATACTTAGTTCTATGTCAATATCTTTGACTTTACATTTCGAAATATTAAAAAAAATCAACTTAAAATACAGTGAATCTCTTACTATCTTTTCCACCTGAAATAAGAAGGCTTTTATTAGTAATTTATTCTATTTAAGTTAAATTGCAGTCAGTTTTTACAATCCTTACTATCTCTTCTTTAAATCCATTTGTTTCTACTTAGTATTTAATATTTTTATTGGAAGAATAATAAATAGTTTAAACATCTGTTATCTTATTCTTTTTTCCAAAATTAGGATAAATTTCATATCTTATAACTCCAATTCCAAATTTAACCAAATGGCTAATATTATTTAAGTCATTTAACTTTTTCATTACTTTTCTTAAAAATAATAGCTTTACCATCAAGTTTTAATTCTGCATTTTATTATAAATATAAGGAGTATATTTCTCAATATAACTTAGTGTATAAATTTTAAAATAATTAGAAAGGAAATTAAAAATTTATTTAATTAAGATAGAGTAAAATAAATCTAATAAAAGGTTTGTTTGAAGATAAAGCTAAAAAATTTTGTGTTTAATATGTATTTTTAAAAGATATTATATCGCTATCAGAAGAAATTATAATATTAAGTATTAAACTAAGAGAATTTTTTCAAATTCAACGAAGTATTACTAAAAAATTTCAAAATGTTTCTAATTAAAATACAAATAGTGAAAAAAAAGAGTATGATAAAAACAAAAAAGTAAAAGAAATAATAATAAAAGGATGTCATAAAGTGACAAAAAAATTATACTGTAATGAATAAAGATAAATTTAAAGGAAAAATATTGTAATATGATAACAAAAATTCCAAAAAAGAGTTTAAACAAAAATTGAACGCAAATATCAAAGAAATTTAAACTTAAAAAAAAATCTAGAAATATTTTGAAAATTGGTGAAAAAAGAGCAACAATAACTAATTTACAATATGAATTAAATAGCAAAGATAAAGGATAAAAGCCCAAAGGGGCAGGCTAAAAAAATTAATTGAATAACTAAATCTATAATTCACATCCATAGAAGAAGCACTTAATAAAATATAATTGTAAATAGTAACTAAGATGGAATAGATAGAAAAATAATTAATGAAGTTTCTCAAATGTTTAATTCATATTTTTTATTTTTAATATAAAAGAAACAACTTTAAGAAAAGTAAGAATAATAAAAAGCAGTTATTTAAAATCAAAAGATTAGTAATAAATATTCCAATGGAAATTTAATCTGAATAATAATAATAAGATGTAATTAATATGAATTACAATCGTAGAAAGATTTATTGTTGTATATATAGAAGAACCATTGCTGAAAAAGATACTAAAAGAAAATTGAAATTGAAAAAATTAATAAAAAACAAATATTAGATGAACTTTTCTGCTTTTGGCCAACAAGAACAGAACTAATATATAGAAAGAAATTTTATAACTCAAGAATGTAAGAATAGAATAACAATTTAAGTAGAAGCCAGAAGAAAAATGGATTTTTGGGGAGATAAGGAAGGCGGATTTATGAAGTCCTAAACAATCCTTTAGTTTTGGAGAGAGCGGGATCAAATGGAAATTAATCGTGAAGTTCTCTTCTAAGACTGTAAACTTAGTTTTATCCTTTATATTTTTTCATATTTTTTCATATTTAAATTTATTTATAATTTAGAAGAAGAAAAATTAAATTTTTAGTGAAATTTTTGCGAGAGAAAATATTTTTGGTTTAAGATAAATTTAAATTTCTTAAAATATACAGAAAAGAAAGTATTTATTTATATTATGCACTTAATTTATATGAAAAATATAAATGAAAGATAAAATATAGTAAAATCAGTATCATTTTTAACTTTGCATTAAACAGAGTATAATTTTTTTTCAATTCAAAGAAGCCAAAAACTTAGAATACTTCTCTAATTAGAATAAAAAACTTTAAATTAAATAATTTAGAAAATTAAAATTAAATATATTAAAAAGTATTCAATCATCATAAATATTAAAATATTATAAAAAGATTTATATTATTAAAATTTTTAAATATTGCCCACTATTTTTCGTAAATTATATATGTAATGTCAAGTTTAATAAATTAAATAAAATAATATGCATAGAATGTATAAATCTACAATAATTATTTTTAAAAGCAATATTGATATAGTTCTATAAAAAATTAATGCTATATAAAAATAATGCTAGAATATTTATTTCTAATAAATCGCTAAAATTTTATTTTAAAATCTGTACAATTTATTTATAATCTTAAAGATGAAAATATACCATATATATTAAGAAGTAATTGTAAATTATAATAGACAAGTATAAAAATATCTAATTAATACCTTTTTATTTATTAAATAAAATGAATTAAAAATATGATAATTTATATTTAATAAAAAGGTAATTTTTAAAAGAGAGTAATTCTAATTATTTATATGGAATTTTTGGTTTTAAAGACGTTAAATAAATAAAAATTTATAAATAGTTGTTTATATTTTAAATTTAATATCGAATAAAAAAGTAGGTTAAAAAAATATAATATCAGAAAAAAATTTGTTAGTTAGAAATGCTTTAAAAAATTGCTTGCACGGTTTGTAAAGGGTTAATCATATAATTTGAATTAATTTCTTTTTTATATTTTTTAATTCATATGCACACTAAAGAATCCCACGGCAGTATTTTGTTTTATTTATTGCTTTTAAAATTATAAGGATGGGAAATAAATAACTAAAGTTAGAAATATAAAAAACTAATTAGAAAATGTAGATATTAAAATCCTATTTTAAGGAAAAATTACAAGAAAGTATTAAATTTACAGTTATTAGAAAATATTAAGAAAATTTAGAAAAGGAATTATGAAATATAAGATTTTTGGTAAATTTAAAAAAGAGACAATCAAAATCCTCTGAGCATTAGGGAATAGCAGACCAAATTTATTAATCTATGATTAAATAAAAAAGAAATTTATTATATGGCCAACAATGAAGAATCAAATTATATAATTTTTTTAATAAGTTGAGCAAATATAAAAGTCAATTTTCTAATATCATGATGATTCTAAAAGAATTTTAAAAAATTTTCTTTTTTTAAAGAGGCGATTTTTAAGATTTCTATATGCAATATGAAAGATTTAATAATAGAGCGAACTTTGAAAAAAAATGGAACAATCTATTTGTCTTTCCAAAAATCAAATTAGAAGCGCAAAAAGGAAAGCGGCGAAACAATTGTAGAAAAAATATAGATAGAAGAAAATTCAAGTTCCTCATCAGAAGGAAAAATTATGGTCGGAATAATCGAGAAGAATTCAATTAAGATTGAGAAATAATCAGAACTCTAATTATAACTCAATTAAATAAACAGAACAATCTAAGAATATCAAGAAAAAATATACAATAAAGGAGAAAAAAGAAGAGAATTAATGAATTTCATAGACGACTAAAATAATGAGTTATTAATAATAAGACGTCAGCTAATCTAAAATAATTTAGTCACGGAATAGCAACTATAAGAATAATCTTAAACTAATTCTAAGTAAAACCAAGGTATGATTATTGAAAAAGATTTTAATTAAGCAAATGTTCAAAAATAACAGAACAATAAAAAGACTTACTAAGATTTACTGAAAAGAATTAATTAGCTTGGAAAAAAGTATTTCAGAAGAAATTTTAGAAAAAGCAAACTAGATACTGCTGGTATTGCAAATCAAAATGACATTTATTAAAAAAATGTTATGACTGAAAGAAGATTTAAGTTAGAGAACAATAAAGAACTTGAAGAACGATCAGTAAATTTTGGATGACTTAAAATTGAACCTACAAGAGGAAAATATTATCAGAAAGTGCAGAAAATTCTTTGTGGATACTTCCCACGTAAAAATTTGTTCGAGGTATCCTTTCTGTAAAAAAATGTCAACAAGAACCTGGTTGAAATCTCAGGGGAGAGCAAAGCCTTAATAATTTTTAGTTTACATATATATAGAGTAAACTTTTATTAAATTGAAAATTTTTCATAATTTAAGATATAGCATCAAATTAAATAAGAGAAAGTAACTATGAAATTTCTGATTTGAGAATTAAAAAATTCAAGGATATATAGGAAATAATTGTTCCAATAAATATTTCAGAAGCAAAATAATAAAACCATAAACATATATATATGGAGAGAAAATTTCAATTAAATATGAATTTTTAATATATAGGCTTATGATATGCAAAAAATGAATGAAGACCTTGTAATCATAATCTAAAGTAAAAATCAATGTTAAAGCTATTTACATTTCTTAAAATTAGTAATTCCTTATATATAATATATAAATTTAAGTTTTTCTTTATGAGGTATTTCAACCCCTTCCGGATGACGGCTGTTCCTGATTTTTTCCGTTAAATGCAAATTTTTGGGATTTCCAATTTTAGCGAGTTTGGGAACTCGGGTTTTTTCAGGTTTACTTCCTCTCCTTTCCTTTTCTTGTCTAATCACATCTTTCTTGATTTTATAAATTTCTCCACTCGGACTCAAATTATTCGGTTTAATATCGCTTCTTCTTAATTCTTTCTTCGTTTTTCTTTAATCCAATATTTCGAATCAAGCTCTTCTTGCTTGTATAAAACTCCTCTAAATTTTTGTTGCCCTTCTTTAACTTTCTCTCCTCTATTGAATGTTTAGCACCACTTTAACTAGTTGCTCATAGCTAATCATTTTTTCAATGGTAAATTCCGCAACTTCTTGGTGTATTATGTTCTTAACCTATTTCCTAGGCTTCTTGAATGGTGTTGGAGTATTAACTTGTTGAGAAGATTTCTGTTATCTTTCTTCCGTTTCATGGGAAGTTAATGCTAATTTTATTAAGAAGATCGTTTCATAAAAGAAACCATGGATGTAAGAATTTACGCTTCATGGTTCTTCTCTTACTTTTAGAAGGTTGTAAAGAAGTCCTTTCTAAAGTTTTCAATAATTTATTTATTATTTAGCAATTTCATTATTATTAAAATTTATAAAAAGACTTAAAAATATAAATCTACGATATGAAGATTATATAGAAACACGGAAAAACAAAAAGTGTTAAGAATATGTAGTATTCAACGTTATTAATTGAAAAATAAGCATTTCAATTTGAATCGATCAAAAATACACATTTTTAATTTAATAACTAGAAAATGGAAAAAGGCCAAAAAGGCCAAAAAAATAAATAACTAATATTCTTTTAAATAAAAATAAAATTAATTTATCTTTATTAAATAAAAGTATAAAGATAAAGGCTAGCATTTTTAATCAAATAAGAAATATTAAAATTATTTTAGAAATCTATTTTAAAATATTTGCTTACTTTTTTGTTACTAAAGCTATAAAGTTTTAAACTTATTATTTTTTATTTATTTTTATGTTGATTTTAAACTATTAATATTTTTATATTTTAATGATAGGAATATTATAATTTTAATTATAGTAAATAATAATTAAAAGAAAGACAGAAAAAATTTTGAACTGTATAAATATATCTCTTTCCTTAAGGAGGTTCCTGCTGGATAAATGATTTTGAAAGAAAGGCATCTGGAGATTATCAGGCTTGGATAAGGCTTTGAAATAAATAACAATAAAATATGCATTCAATAAACAAAAATAGGTCCCTACTTAAAGAAACCGATTAGCAGAAGTTTCCGTTGTGTCCATCAAGAGGCCGTTCAGAGAATGCAGCTCGGTAATAGCTAGGCTTTCCTCAAATTTTCAAAGTTAAAAAATAAATAATTCTTTTAAGTATCTCTAATTTTTTTAATTAATAAATAGTGAAATGTAAATTTACAAACAATAATCTTTTAATAAAAAATATTTTAGTTTATAATTAAAACTTTAATTTTGATTAATGAATTATAGAAATATAAAAATTAAATAATTTTTTCTAACTTTTTACTAGATATTTCATTGTTTAAATTTCATTTATTAATTAACTTTTTTCGCAATATTTTTATATTTACTACTTATTATTAATCTAAGTTTTAGCTGATATTCCTCATTTTATTTTGTGTTTATTTTTTTCTATTTATAGAAAAGTTAAAAATGTTCTTAAAAAGAGAGATAAATTGATTTATTATTATTTAAATTTTTAAAATCATAATTAAATTATTTGGCTAATAAAAATTAATATAGATTAATGAAAACAGAACAAAATAGCAAACTATTAGAAATTTTATTTTTAAGAAAGATATTACGTGACTAATAAAACTTAGATAGCAGCAAATCTTTTTCTAAGTTTGGAATTGGACTGGTTAAATATGAAATTTGTTCTAATCTAAAATTAAATTTTTAATTTAAAGTTCTTATTACGGTACTTTATAACACTACTGTAGCAAAGACTTATGAAATTGCTTTAGAATAATTCTAAGAAAATAATATAGAAATTTAGTAAACTGACTCAAGTTTCACTCAGCTTGAATAGATAAACAACTAGACAGTTATTATATCAGGAGGCTAGAATTTTAATCAATCTCGATTTTCTATTTACTCTAAGAACTTGAAGCAAGAGTATTAAATGTAGTTTAAAAGATTTTATCATAAAACTAATTTTGATAGATAAAACAACGTATATATAATTTCAGGACGCTAATACGATAAAGGAGTGTCGTTGGATGTTGCTGAATGTGAAATTTTTAAGGCTAAAAATAAGATTTTCAAAGTTATAAAGAAAATTCCTACTCCTGTATACACATTTGGATGTGATTATACTAAATAATATATTTATGTTGCTGGAGGCTTTAATTGCAAATAGTCTGCTTATTAGGATAAAATATAAGCATATGATTGCAAACTTGATAATTGATTTCAGTGCTAATAAAAATTACTATCAGAATCATTAACATCAGCTGTATTTATCCCCTCATTTTCATCATTTCTTATATATAGAAATGGATTTTTTTAATTTGAAACTTAACTTTTCGATTTAAAATCTATAATAAAATGAGGATAAAATTTTCCGCAAGATAACTTTTGCTTTACAAAAGCTCTTTAAAGCCAGAATATAGTTTATTAATTTGATATGAATAACCTTTTATTTAGCTTAGATATGAATAGTGGAAACTGGAAGAAACATTGCTTTTAAGTAGCACTAAAAAATAAAAACTAAAATAAGTTTATTTCTTTTTTGCTTTATCTTTGAAAAATTACGAAAATTATTTATTATTTATTAATTTAGTTAATATTCAAATATCCAAAAAGGTAGTTTTATTTGAAATAAAAGAATTAAATCATAAAGTTTCGTTCCTTTCCCAAAAAATTCTTTGATGTAATTTGATAAATTTATTTTTATTAATGATTTCTTAATTAAACATAAAAAATTGGACTCTTTTAAAATTTTATTTCTAGTTAAGACTTATAAATTTAAAATCTAAATGAGTATATTCATTTTATGATATAGACCTTTATGTTCAATAGATCAAATATCTTACAATATGATCATTGATAATTTAAATTGAAAAACGCTGATAACTTTAGCATATATTTTTAGATTTTTTTAATTTCTAATTCTTTATTTAAATTTTTTTTAACAATTAATATTTTAAACTTTGAAGCTTTCGAAACTTAATTTAATTTTTAAATTAGTAATTAATGATTAAATATAAAGAAATAATATAAGTTTTATAAATTTAAATACATAAGTTTATTCTTAGTTTTACTAAGATAATTGTTTGAAATTCACAGATTAAAATTAAATTAATTTTCAATAATTTCATCAATCATTTAAAAAAATTCATATTTAGTTTCATATATTTATTAATTATTTTTTAAGAGTTCCATTTATATTAAGCAGTTATAAAAAATCTATAATTAATGATATATGATAATTATTATTATTAAAGCCATTTTATCTATTTATTTTTAACTTATGATAATACTCTTTATGTATTTTAATATGCTTTACTATTTTTTAAATTATAAGCATAAATTTTAAATATCCCTTCTAAAATTTAAGGATTAAATAAATATTTTAATTTTATTTAAATAACTAAAAATGTTAAATTTTAAGTTAATAAATATATAGAATCGTTTTAATATTAAACCACTTATTTTAAATTTTTCTCATCTTTTGCAATATAATAAAAGATTCATCTATGGCTAAACTAATACTTCTTCATTACTAAATTAAAAAATCTGTTTTATTTATATTTTAAATTAAAAAACTTAGTTTTTATTCTAATTTATACTTTTTTATAAAAATTATTAATTTTTCACTATAAAGCTGTAATCTTAATTATTTTTTATTTTTAAATTTAAATAAATAAATAAATTTTATTATAGAGCGTGTAGCACTCTTGTTGGTGAGCAGTTCTTTAAAAAATGTTTCATACTGACAAGAATGTTTATTTCTGATAAAATTATCAGATACTGATAAACCTTGCTCAATACTGATATAATTTCTGAATACTCGTAATCTTTAATACTTGTTGGAGGTTCAAGGACATGGCAGGATTGTGTCTCATTGCATCACCAAAGCAGAGGACGACATGTGTCAATGATGGGTACTTAAATTCCCCACCTCTGATGAAGCTCGCAAAAATAATTTCCTTTTATTTCCAGAATTAAAAACTAAAATAAGCCAGTGCCGAAGGTTGAATTAGCAGATGTCTAAGAGGCCAAACCAAAGCAGAGGAAGACATAAAATCGATTATGGGTACTTAGCTAACCAACCTCTGATGAAGATGTCCCTTGTTATTCACCTTCGAACAACTATTTAATATTATATATATAATACTAATAAAAAAACATTTTTTTAACAAGAATTTGCACTATAAAAGTTTCACCTACTTTTTTCTGTTGATTTATTTTTTATTATTTTAATATTCTTCCATTTGTCACTCTCGAAGATTAACCTCACATTTCGATCTGATCTTTATTGCTATTTTATTTCTTCTCTAGTTTAAATTGGCAAAAGCCAAATAATTTAAATCCTCAAAATTTTAAACTTATTAAATTTGTAATAATAAATTAAGCTTTCTTAATTTTGACTTTTGATATCAAAGAATCTAATATTTAAATAGATCTAGAAACCATTTAATTAATTTAAAAGTTTAACACTAAAAGATTATTTCAGAGTATTTAATATTATGATTTATTAATCCTGTCTCTATTTAATTATTTTTAAATATTAATTTTGCTTAAATTTCGTTATACTTTCCTAATTCATTCGGTATGATACATTAATCTTTTATTCTCTCTAATTATCTTAGTTTTTCATAGTTATATCTTAATAAAAACTGATATAATAATTCTAATTTTAAGTGATCATATAGTAATTTTTATTTTCTTAGTTATTATTTGAAAATGTTAAATATCATAATTATTAATGTTTCCCAGTTGTCGATAAAAAGTTATAGTTATGGGGAGATAATACGACATGAATACGTGATTATTTGCAGGAGCTATCGTTTGATGAAAGGAATTTAGAAATTCTCTAGTTAATAGTTTAATCAGATTACGCTTTTATGATTTTTATCTTCTCCCATATTCTTTCAAATAAGCATTCTATCTAAAAATGTTTAATATATCAATAATTTTTAACAACTATCCATGCTAAATTTAAGATTAAAGCTTTCAAGAGTTTAAAAGAATATTTCAAGATGTTTTATGTAGATGAAAGGTTAAAAGAGATCAATTTATTATTTTTAACTTAAATAAACCAAATTAAATTATATTAAAAGGATAAGAAAATTTACCAAGGAATATTAAGTCTTTTAATTAAAATGGTCTTTCATAATGAAATCAAGATACTCTAAATATTATACTTGAGAAAGATGATAAGAAACTCTCAAAACTTTGTAGGAATTAGATTGTTCGCCAAGTTTGGAATAGGACTTACGAAATATGAAATTTGTTGCAATTTTAAAGAAAATTAAAAAGACAACAACTTAATCACTACCATAAGTATGAACTCGAATTTCAAAATAATTTATGGATTAAAAGATCAAAAATTTGAATAGGATACAACCAGCATTGATAAAACGGATTTTCATTTCACTTAAATAGAATAAATACTTAACAACAATTTACTTATTTCTGGTGGAAACACCTGTAAGCAAAATAGATTCACTATCTTATATAAAAACTATAATCCATAGGAGTATTAATTGTAGTTTAAAAGATTTTGACATCGAACTAATTTCAGCAAGAAAAGCATTATTTATGTCATATCGGGAGTTACCCAATTAGAAAATTCTTATGTCTTAAATGTACCAGAATGTGAAACTTTCAATACCAAAACTGGAAAATTTAGTTCCATTAAGTGCTTAAATGCTTCAGTAAGCTTATTTGGAATGGATGCGTCTAACTAGATGATTTACGTATTCGGAGGATTTAATTATAAAAGCAGATCCTAGCAAAGTTTAATATAGATATACGATAGCGTAAGAAACGAATGAGAAACGAGTAAATTATAACTACCAGTAAAAGCTTTCGCTTCAGCCAAGTTTATATCTCAAATGGCTGCTTTTCTTATTTATAGAAATGATTGCTCATAAATAGAAACTCAAATATTCGACCTCAAATCAATTGAATAATATGGAAGTTACTTTCCTCAAATGAATGTATGTTTTACTTAACCAATTTTAAGTGGAAATATTTGTTATCAATATGATGAAAGATGCTATCTATTTGGTTTTGATTTGGGCACAAAAAACTGGATTAAATTTAATAAATAAAAAAACACTGAAAACTAACTTTTATTTATTTTACTTTTATGTTATAAAAATTCACTTAATTACTTTATTAAAAGTAAATAAGTATTCATATAAACAAAGAGATGCAAATATCACTACAATTTATTTTTTAGGTCTTAGAAAAAATATTTAAGGAAAGCTTCAAGTAGTATAAATTAGTTGAGATTTAAATTAATTTACTTCAAAAATAAGTGACTCCTTAAATTTGATATACTGCTTATGAAAGTTATTTATAACAATATTCATGTCGGAGAGAATAAATGATTTTATACTTTTATAAGCTAAAAATATAAATCATCAGATTGACTCTTAGTAATATAAATCGATAAAAGCAGAAACATTCTTTAATCCTTTTAACTGAAAACATTCCTATATCTACAAATACTCTCCTTTTATATAACTATAATAGCTATATATTGGTAAGTATTTATAAGACAAATTCTTAGTTTCGAAGCATATATATTATTTTATCTAAGGCTATAGTCCAATTTTCAACCAAAACGATCCATTAATAAACTCCTTGTATAAGTGTAAATTTATCTAGTTTTAACTTTATTGCATAATCTAAATTATGAGGAAATTTAATACAGAAGTTTTTAGCTTTCACAGAGCAAATAAAAATATAAATACACTATTGAGCTATATAAATTAGAACTACTCATACAGGTATTAAGAAATGAAATATAAGCAAATATAATTAATTATTATCTGTATAGACTGTATATTTAAGTTCGAAATGACATCATATAATGAAATCCAGAGTTTATTTTTATAATATCTAAATTCTGTTGAGTTATAGCTAAGGTATTTTTTATGAGATATTATTTTCTATCAATTTAAGAGAAAAAAGTTTTAGTTACTTGGATGTGTTTTGATGATATATTTAGATGAAAATTATTTATGCCTTTTGGCTATTTAATATCAAATTCAAAAGTAAATACTTTTTAAAACTTATAATAGAGAGGAAAATATATGCATTGGACTTTTGTTAATTCGTAAATATAATAAGTTAAAATTAAAATATTCAATGATCAAATGTGAAGGTTAGTGTATGCTACTAAACGTAAGTCTTAAGAATATTAAATTTATTGTATGCTTGGATAATAACCTAAAAAGTAAATCTCTAACTAAAAGTATTTTAATTTTAATAAGTCTATTTATGTCTTAGACTAAATAAACTTCATTAAACCTTAAATGTAATTTAGAGATTAAGAAGCTTTAAATTTTCATTCATAATTAAAGGATGAAAATTAGAGCTGAATAATTCTTAAAATATACTAAATGTTAAAGCTAATGAGAAAGATTATTTTAATGTAATAAAAAGAAAAATTAAAAGTAATTTAAGAAGCTTTATTTACTAATGATCACTTATATTTAGATATCTTAGATAAACTAATGCTAATAAACTTATTTTTAGTAAATCATTCGATGGTTCTTCTCATTAGCTCACTCTTAGATTATAATTACATTAAATTTAGAGATGTCATCATAGATAGTTTTCGACACAAAGAGACAAAATTTATATATATATCTCTTTATTAATCCAAAAATAAAGGTCACTCAAATTAAAACTCATAAATATAGCCCTTTCATTCTATTTGAAACCCATAAATTTTATTAATATGATTTATAAAACTAAATTTTATAAATCTATTTTATAAGTATATTATATAAACCAATCTTAACTATGAAAGAATAGATAGCCTGTATTACATTAGGATTTTTTAATTTTTAGATATATAATTATAATATATAGGAGAAATAGAATACAGTGTAATATATTATTCTTAAGAAAAATTATGAGAACTTCGCAAAATTAAAATTCTAACATTCATTTCTCTAAGTTTAGGATAGGAGTCACCAAATAGTTGTAGTAGCTTAAAGAGTTAATAGTTAAATATGATATAAACCGTATGCTAAAACTCTAATATCAAAAAAATTTTATGACTTGAGTACAAAAGAGCTTTAAGAGGAAAAATTTAGATAGAGAAGATTGATAAATGCCACTCTCATATTGAGTAAATTTATAACGATATTCTTCTTATATCAGGAGGTAATAAACCAGATTTAAAAAGGTTTACACTTCATTTTTAGAGATAGACTAATAAAGAGTTCTAAATGTAATTTAATTACTAAGATAGTTTCATAGAACTATATTTACTCTTAAAGATAAATCTTTATTATATCAGGTCTTGCAGAATAAAATTCTTAAGAAATAGATAAAAACGAATGCAAAGTGTTTGACATGGATAATAAAAACTTTAGCAATCTCACTCCAATAAGGTATCCAGTTAGTATTTTAGGTTGTGATTTTTATAACTGTGGAGTTTATATTTTTGGAGGTTTCAACTATATTAAATCTGGTTGTTTTTGAATATTTAAGTTTATAATCGATGTGAAAATAAATAATTTATTTCGATTAGATGTTGAAAAATGAAGTTGCGACATCTACCGTTTTTATTCCATAATTTAAACAATTTCTTGTATATTAAAATTGTTGTTCTAAGCTGAGTACTTAAATTTTGACTTAAAGTAATTATTTTATAAAGGAGAAACTTTTCCTTAAAGTAATTTATGCTTACTAAACCAATTTATCGTAATCATAAAGTTTTTCAATTTGATATGGAAAGCCACTTATTTTCTTACAATTTAAGTAACGATAAATGGAGAGAAATCAAGAAACGAACAAATATAAAACTTAATATAAGCTCTTCACTTTTAACCTTCATTTTTTATAAAAATAGCTGAATACTAAAATCTAGCTTTTAGTATTTATACTCTTATCTTATTTTATAGCCTAAATACTTTAATTATGATTAGCTAATTCATACTCATTAAAGAATAATATATTAGGTATTAATATATGAATATTCCTTTTTTTCTTATACTTTTAATACTTAAATCTTACTAATATTGGAGTATTTAGGAATGTTATACTATTATTTATTTTCATTTTAGTTTTGCTTTGAAATAGATAAAATGTATTTAATTATTCTACACTAGTTAATACACGAAAGTTACTACAAATCTAAATGTTTAATTGGAATATTAAATTACTTCCATATATTAAAAATACCTAGCAATTCTATTTATTGTTATAAGCAAGCAAAATATATAAATTAGTTAACTGAAAAACCAAATAAAAATTAGAAAAAAGTTAAAGCTTCTTACACTTACTCAGATTATAAAAGTATTCAAAAGTAGTCAACTTTTGAATTAATTCATAGCACAATATCTAAATGTTTCCTTAAGAAAATTTTGCTTTCTATGTTTGAAGATAAAATAAATAAATATATGCTAGTTATTTTTATTATTATATAGTTGTATTTCATGCCTATAAATAGAAACAATCATTTCTTCTTTTTTGCTTAATCTACCCCAAAACCACTATTTATAGAAAAGCTTTATTATAAATTTAAATAGAATTAAATTATTGAAAAAATTTGCATCTCATAGCTGATTTCTTAGCTTTTACAGTGTCAGTTAAATTTATTCTCTGGATATAAGAGATAAAAATACTAGATATATTTTCTTTAATAATCTAATATATACATAAAAAGTTAAAAAAGCGGGTTGAAAAAGATTTGCAAACAAAAATCAACTCATTCTAAGCTTTTAATTAGAAGAATTGCTTATTTCAATTAAAGTCTTTAATTAAAGCTTTCTAAATTTCGTTTTTATCTCATCATTTTTCAATCACTCTTGCTTTTTCTCATTTTTCTCATTTTTATAAGCCTTCTCCACTTGAACATGGCCTCTTTGCAATGAGTATTCAAACTTGTATTACAATAATGAATTACTCCAAAATATGAGATTAACTTGTCTATTTTCTAGATATATTTATTCTTTTATAATTTCCTCAAGATTAAGAAACTTAATTCTGAAAAAAGAGCAATCTATAAAAATATTGACTTTAGCATATAAACACTCTATCAAATTCCTAGAATATTAATTAATTTATACTTAATCGTAAAGTATCAACATTGGAAGATTATTTAATTTGTATCTTTTTCTGTTTTGTAAAAATAAAAAGAAGCTTAAGAATTAAGATATTTCATTATTATATTAATAGATATAATAAAATTATTTAATTAGATAAACAAAATTTAAGTATTTTTCTAAGAATATTAGCTTAGCATAAATAAATAAACTTTATCTTTCTTAGCTTAGGTTAAATAATACAAATAATCAATAGTTTTGGTTGTCTAATTTTCTAATTACTCCAGTAAGTAAATCATCAGACTTTTTTACTAATGCTCAGTTAACTTAATACCTTTTACTTAATTTTGATTATTTATTAAAGTAAGTCCTTATGTATAATATGACCTGTATACTTCTAAATTAACTATATAGAATATTTTTAAAAGGCTTATATAAAAAGATAGAAGAGTATACAGAAATTTGCGTTAAGATGCTATTTATTAGGATAACGATAAGATAATCTTAAATATGGAATGAGAGTAGAATGCTTGATAAGTTCGGGATAGGAGTTATGAAATACGAAATATGCTATTAGCTAAAGGGAAAGTCTTAGTGTAAATACATTTTCACTATATGTAGTGTAGATAATAAGAAAAAAACATAAATTTTAGATGAAAATAAATATATAAAATAAATCATAAATATATAGCAATTTAATCATATTATACTCTAATAGAGTAACTTAGAAACAAAAATACCCTTATATCAGAAGGTTAAATAATCAAATAGATATACTATCAATTCCTAAAATGATCTGAGAGAAGCATTCTAAATGTTATTTTTAAGGTTTCATCATAGAATAAATTTTAGGTATAAGTTAGATTATATTTTTCAGAATGCTACAATTTAGCTAGTTAAATGCTTTAAGGATAATTAGAATGTGAAGTTTTTATTATGAATTCATAAATTTTTACTACCATAAATCCTAGTTAAACTTCAGTTTATCTTTCTGGAAGTAGTGAATATGATTACTATATATAGAATATCTCTATATAGGATAAAACATAAATATACGAAAATAATTTAAACTAGTGAAAATTGCACTGAAGAAGGATGCTAAATGCGTGCTTTGCAACTACAATTTTCATTCCTCATCTAGGAAATTTCTGATTTGAGGAAATAGCAATAATTCTTAAATTTTTGATTTAAAGCATTCGTTTTATGAGGAGATAATTCTTTCTTTGTAAGAACTCAATCAATTTTAAGTAGAAATAATGCTTATTAATCCAATAATGTAATAGCTTATATGACTTAGATTTGGATGTAGAAAGGTGAATAAAAATAGTTGGATTAGAATAGAAATATAAAAGAATATGATGTATAAACTGAAGAGAGTGTATCATACTAAAATAACTAAAATAGCTTATATGACTTAGATTTATCTAGTGTATTTAGTAATTAATGCTAATTTTATTTTCTTTAAGTATTTGAACTCTTTAAATTAAATCATATTCTTATTACTTAAAATGCAGACTTTTGGTGGAAGTGAAAAAGAAGATAATAGTAAAGAGAATAATCGTCTCTTAGAAGATTGTAAAGAATAAAATATCATTGATGGAAAGAAGCAGCGGGTAATGAAAAAGCAGGATTAGAAATCAGAAAAATAAATGATTTAGCTATCTAATTCTTAACATAAGAAGCATGGAGATAATGAAGATGACACAGTACAGAAAAGATAAAGAAGCATACTGAATAATGAAGATATAGACTAAGATAAAAGCATTAAAAAATATAAGCAAGAAGCACAAAGTATTTGGCAGAAGGAGTATATTCTCTAATAGTTGATATCATTCTTAAATAAGCATGATATAAGTAAACTACAATAAACAAACTAATATTTGAATAAGTTTAATTATAGATTCAAAAGACTAAAGATAGAACAATACTCTACAAATGACTAATATGTTAAGGATAAAATAAAATGAACTTTGAAGTAATTTTAGTACTCTAATGTGGATTCTTTAGTTATTAATACTGAAAATATATCTGAAAGACTATGTGATTAAATTTAGAAATTTATAGGCAAATGCAATTAAGAATAAAGCCAAAGGAAGAAAAGACTAGTAAGGATAAAGGAAATTATAATTATAGATGTTCATTGGATGGTTCTGTCAAGTGAGCTGAATGAGGATTTCCTACAAAGAATCTAGAAGATAGTACTAAAAAACGAAGAGATATTAGATGAAGATTTAAGGTTTCTGGTGAAGTGCAGAAATTTAGAGAAATTTGAGGTAAATAATTATGAAATAGTAGGAGAGTCCATAACTGGGAAATTCCTAATGGATTTCTGTTTAGATATAAGCCTAAAAGTAATAATTTTAATAAGTGAATAGATAAATTTAGAGGCTATAAAATAATATTTAGTAAGAAAAGGATAATTATTAGAGGAAATAAAAATTAACGATAATGGTCTATTTAATGAAATAGTTCATCTTTGTCCTAATTTAACTAGAATAGAAATACTTAATGCCAAACTGTTAGCTGATACAGTTTTAGAATAAATGAGTAGATATAGCTTAAAATATTTGAGCATAAGTAAAGGAAGTAAATTTACATCATAAGCATTTAGTAAATTAATATCTCTCTAGAAGGATAAGCTTGAATATATTAAGATAGAAGGCTGCTCATTTTTTAAAGATTAAGATTTAGTCTTTCTACTATAAAACCTACACAGCATCAAATCTCTACATTTAGGGGATTATAATAAGTTTACGGCCTAAGCACTGAATCAAATAGCTTAATATGGATAAAATTATGAATAAATGACGTTAGATAGGATGGAAGGATTAACTACACAACAGATGGTAAATATTTTTGAAAATACCAAAAGCTTAAAACAAATAACATTTAGATGAAACAATAAAATAAACTAAAAAATAATCTCAAGTATAAGTTAACATTGCTTAAAGCTAGAATCCTTCTTTTTATACAGATGCAAGTAGATATAACAGAATGAAGTAAACGAAATCACTCAAATTTAGAAATTGAAAAATCTAAGTCTAGTAAATTGTTATTTAACTAATGAGTTAGTAATTAATATCATCATATCATGTAGATATCTAAGATACCTAAACTTAAAATGCAATCATTAAATAACTGAAGAAGCATTTCCAATTTAAGATTAGCAAGCTAAAGAATATCCTATCTATCACCATTTAAAGTTCTTAGATGTCTAAAGTACTTCTATATCAGAATTATGAACTCAGAAGCTAAACTAGAAGTTTAAAAAAATTAAGATAGAAATTAACTAATTCAAGTTTAAGGAAATTGATTTAGATATCAAGGATCTATGATTAACATTGCAATAATAAAACAATAATAAAACAATTTAAATTAAGTAAGTTCAATAAACTTATAAGCTATTATTTTCTTTTATCTTATTATTTTACTAAGTTAAACTTACTATCAACAATATATATTTCCTAAAAATATTTTAAATAAATATAGATTTGATATAGTTAAATTATTAGTAAAGTAGATTGTTTAAAAGTTAAAATAAATAAAAGTTGTATTATATTGATAGATATTAAAATAAAGAATAAAATATTAATTTAAATAATTATAATATTTAACAAAGCTTACTAGTAACTATTTAAATCTTAACTTATATTTCTTCTAACTTATTTAATTTTACTATTATTAATTTATATTTTAATTATAAGTTATTTTCTTGGAATTCAGATATTTATATATTTTGAAAGTAAGTTTGATGTTGATTTAAAAATTAGTAAATTTAAATAAATCTAAAGATATTTAAAAGTAAATAGCTTTATATAAAATAATATCTATTTAATTAAATTATAAGCAGTAATTTAATATATAAGATGCTTTCATTCATATATTATCTTATGATATTAATTTTATTTAAATCTTCAGTATTCTAATTACTTAATTTTTATTTTAAATGCTAGCATAATTGCAACTATTAATTAAGTTATTATAATTAAGATACTTATATTAGAAATTTTGATATTTTTATAAATGCTAACTAAATTAAATAAAATTAGTTTAATTCACAGGCAAATTTTTAATTTTTTATGCTTTTATTACGATTTAAAAGAAATCTGGAGAAATAGTCTTTATTTTAATATAAATAGCTAAGAAATAGTAATGCTTTTTAAATTTACAGATAAAAAGAAACAAACATAAGGTGATTTGTTCCTTAGTTTACTAGAATTTATTTAAAAGCTTTCTTAATTATTCTTATTCATTTCTACTATTTTAATATCAAATCTTATCTAAGAAACAATTCACCAAAAATCAATCTTTAACTAACATTAAAATACCTAAATTTAAATTTTGTCTTTATTGACTGAGAAAAAAACTTTCTGACGTTTACAGCAACTAGTTTAGCAAATAAGCAACCTAGATATTAAAATCAACTAACTCCAAAATGCTAATAAATTACTGAACACAGAATTGAACTTAAAAGCTTCAACAAATCTATTTAATCCAGAAATTAAAAGAACAGAAGAAAAAATATAAGAAATTCTAAATATAAATTAAATAAACTACAAGCAAGTTATAATTAAAGCTATATGCAATTCAAGGGAGATTGAGTAATCAAATTAAAATATTATTAAAACATAAAAATAATAGATAATTAGTATAAAAAAAAATGGATTAATCTCTTCGACTCTCAAAAAATTAACTTAGAAACCTAAAGAGAAAAGCGGCAAAAGAAATTTAGAAAAAATAATAACAATAGGAGGAGTCAAGCTCTTCTTCAGAAGGTAAAGTTATGGTAGGATAAATAGAGATAAGTTAACCTAAAAACGAAACTAATCAAAAACTTTAAATTTAATTAGACCAAATGTAAAAAGTTATCTAAAATTATAAAGGAACAACTTACAACTTAGGCGAAAAAATACGGGAACTAATGAGTAACATAGAAGATTAGAACAACGAATTACTAATACTTAGAAGATAACTTATTTGTAGCAAATTAATAACGGAAGAATAACTCTGAACTTAATCATAATAAAATTTTAAATACGACACAAAAATGGAAATAGAAAAAATACCAATAGAATTAAAAACAGAATTGAATCCAGAAAAAGAAATGATTGCTACAAGTTTCATTAACAGATTAGAAAATATAGAAAATAAATTATCATAAAAAAGAACGAAATAAAGACAATAATACAAACTTTGTTGATGTTGCAAATCAAATCAACATATTTAAAAAAACTGTTGATAATGAAAGAAAATAAACGAATAAGAGCAGAAAAGAACATGGAGACAACTCAATAACTATGAATAACTCCAACAGGGATCTACAAATAAAAGCTTTTTGCAAGATCACTTGAACGGTTACAGTGGTAACCTTCCACTTAATAAAAAGGTCGTGGATCACACCCACGTTAAAAAAACTGTCCACAGGAACTGGTTGCAATTCCAGAGAATGCAAAACTCTACTAACTTTAAGTATATTATTATTATTATTATTAATAGATAATTAGTCAAGAAATAAAAAATATTATTTATTGATTCTGTGGAAAGATAGAGCACATAATAAAGAAATATTAGAGATACAAAAAAATTCAAAGTTACGAAAATAAAACAATTCTGAAAAAACCTAGTCAAGGTTTATTGTATATCTAAAGGTGAGTTATATAGAATAAAATGATTGTTGGGAAAAATTACTTGAATAAATTTTAGGTACTAAAAGAAGAAGAATCAAGCAAATTTTTGGAAAGGACTGAGATTGGAATAAAATACCAACAGTAAAGAAAGGATAATTTTGAGGCAGCAGATATTTATTCAAGAATATGACCTGGAGAAGAATTGGACGATTTCAACGAGATTAAATTATGATTTTTGAGAATTTTATAAAATAATACGTGGCAAATCAAATAAAGGAGAAGTCACATTAATATATTATTATTATTATTATCTTTAAAAAATTTATCTAAGATCACCAAGAATAAAATAATTAATTCAATAGAGGAAACTTATATATTGACTCTTATTGGCTCTTATAAAGCAACAGAGTTAAAAGTTAAAAAAATATTTTGCTTGTGAAAATAGCAAGCATGTTAATAGCCAACATTTAAGAATTACAAAAAGATAAAAAACCTACTGGGAATAGATGTGATGATTGAAATTTAAAAAAAGTGGGTTCATTGAAAGAAAACAGGCACAATATTTCATTGAAATGCTCTATAATCTGCAATACTAATTTTATAAACATTATTTTTTTAATTCTAAATTTTAGAGGAAGAGAGTTGCCTCTTTCAAGAAGGGAAAATATCCTCACAAATCGTTGAGATAGGCAAATTTCAATTTATATTTTTATTTAATTTATATAATTAATAAACATTTTCCATTATATTTTTACTATTTTAAAAGTATAATCTTTAAAATATCTTGTATGTTTTTTGAAAAATTATAATAACAGTATTTTTTCTTTTTTAATATCTATTCATCCTTTATTTACATTTAATCTTAATTTTAATTTTTTCTTATTTAAAGTGTTGCTATTTTAACTGTTTCACTTTCTTTTTTATGCATACATTTTTCTATATTTTTTTCTAAGACTGGGTGTTAAGTTAATAATATAATTATAAATAAGTTTTAGTCAGCTTTAAATCAAAATATGGGACATAAATCTTGAACCATTATAATCTGTTTGCTAAAACGTTCTTTAAACTTTTAATTTTCTTGCTTATACTCTTGATCTTTTTACAAAATTTGAATTATTTGAATTAAATCACGAAATTTGATTACTCAGTAGTAAAGAATAAAGATACTTTTAGTGAAAATTCATTTAACTGATAAAAAGGTTTTTTTCAGAAGTAGTATTTGCTTGTGTATTATGACTTTATCTTAGATATCTCTCTACTCCTTTTATACTAATTTTTTAAGACCCAAGAAAAAAATAGAATTTCTTCTATAATTTTTATATAGTAAATTTAAATAAGTTAAAATATTAAGATTCATAATTGAAAAGATGGTGGGAGCTGAGAATGACTTTCATGACAACATTTTCTGGCTTTATGGCTAGGAACAAGTTCCTTTTCTGTCGCTGAGAAAGTCCCTAGTCAGAGTCATTTTCTGAAGGGAACGCTGTCTTTGAGATTATTCGCTCTTGGTAGGGGCTTGAAGCCTGGCTGCTCATAGCGATAGAGCTCCCTAGCAGCTGTGTCTGGAGCACAACAGGATAATCCCGTTATTCCATAAAAAGAGAGCGTCGGGTCGTGCAATCGGAAAGGAGTTTCCGGTCCAAAAACTTTTTTAGTTGAAATTAATTAATTAATTAAAATATTAAGATACTTTTATATAAGCTTTCGAAATTTAAAGATATGAGTAAAAAAATTAAAAAAATGTAAAGATTGAAGGAAATTTTAAAATTATAAAAGAAACTAATATTTTTGCTAAAAAAATAAAAATTGATAGAAAAATGATTTTATAGCTATAAAATGTATGGATTTTATTATATTTCTTATATAAAAAGTTAAAATTAATAATCCTATTTATTGTTCCATTAATACAAAATAGATATAAATATTATACAAAAATATTTAATAATAATCTAGTTTGAATGTTTTGGACAACTAAGCTCTCGCCGTGTCGCTTTCTCATAACGGTAACTTTATGGACATAATGAAGATATTCACTTAATCATTAAATAATAATTTGGATTATCACGAGTAATTAACTCTATTTAATAATTATAAACTTAAACTCTCCAATAAAAGCGAAAAACTTTAAGATACGTTCTTTTCAAAAATTTTTAATCTAGCCAAGAATTCTCTAAGGTTAGAACTATAATAAGACATGTCAAAATCATGGTCCCGTCATTCTTTTGATTATTTTAAAAACATTTAAAAAATGTTTTACTTAAATTAAAGATTTTTGCTATTAATAGCCATTTTAAATTAAGATTCTTTAACCTCTTATCTAAAAACCATCTTTAAAATATATTTCCTGTAAATTTAGAGAAATTAAATAATAATTAAAATAATTAAAAAATATTTAAAACTATTTCCTTTTCTATATTTAAAATATAAGTAAGAATATTTTAAATGTATGAAAAAACCAATAAACTAAAAATAAATAGAAAATATAAAAAAATTATTTTAGTTAAAAATTAAAGGGTTGATATTAGCAGATTAAATAAAATCATTAAAACTATTTTAAAATTTAAAATAATTAATGTAATAAATAAACTAAATTTAACTCCACTTTCCACAGTTTAAATCATAATTATTTAATATCCTGATATTAATAAATTTGATCAGATAATTATTCAATTTGAAAGCATCTATTATCATATTTTCTATTTATGTACCTTACATTTTGAATTTAATCTCTAATTTAGAAAAAGTATTCTTATTATTGGAATCTTTATTAATAGTGGAAATAAGAGTTCGTTCTTTTTCTTTACTTAAATTGGAGCAAATCTCATATTTAATTACACTAAGCCAATTTTACCAAATATTCTTTTATCTTTTAATTATTATTTTGCCCTCAGAATATTAAAAAAAAGCACTTTAAAACTTTATTTTGTTATTTATCTGGCATTATATCTTAATTTATTATAAGACTTTTAATTTAATATTTTAAATATTAATTTTATTAATTTTTAGCTTATTTTTAATATTTTATTTCTTTTTTATTTTTATAATTTTGTTATAAGTTTATTCTCTATTTAAATATATTATTTATTTAAAAATATTATATAAATAAATACATTTTATTATAGAGCGCGTAGCATTCTCGTTGGTGCGCAGCTCTTTAAAAAAATGTTTCATACTGACAAGAATGTTTGTTACTGATAAAATTATCAGATACTGATATAATTTAAGAATACTTGTAATCTTTAATACTTGTTGGAGGTTCAAGGACATGGAAGGTTGTGTCTCATTGCATCACCACAGCAGAGGACGACATGTGTCAATTATGGATACTTAAATTTCCCAACCTCTGATGAAGATGTCCCTTGTTGCTCCACTTCGAACAACTATTTAATATATAATAAATTAATTTTTGATATGAATTTGAATTGAATAAATAAAGATATTTCTAACTTTTATTATAAATAATAGATTAGATATTTTATATTTGTAGTTAAATGCTTATTTTATTCTTTTAGGTTTACTAATGCTATCATTATTAGTTTTTATACTTTTTATTCTATTATATATATAAAATGGCTTCTAAGAAATAACAGAACTTTGAACAAAATATTTAAACAGGAAAATTCTCTAAAAAATAAAAAAGCGAAATAATTACAATGATTGAAAGTGAGAAATATGATTGATATGACGAACATTAACCACTTGGAAATCCAGAATTAAAAAAACTTCCGACACAAACTCAAATAGAAATATTATCTAAGTCATTAAAAGAGTTTATGTTTAAAAATAGATACCTCACTGATAAAGTAGAAAAATTAGAAAAACTAATAACGTCTTTACTTGAGAAACAATATTAATAATCATAAGAAATAGAAAACAAACTGGAACAAAGAATTCTTTAAATTTAACAATAAATTCAGGTTACGCCATTTTCGTTTTAACAGAATTAATCAGATCCTATGGAAATAGAAAATGAAGCCTCAAATTAAAATAAACAGTAAACGTTTATTTAAAATAAGTAGTAAATTTAAATTAAATAAGTGTTACAGGAATAATAGTTTAAAAGAAGAATAAAATGCTACGTGTGCAATAAATAACACCAATGAAAATACTGCTACTAACTAAGCGAAATTTAAAGAAAGAATAAATAAGATATTTTTAGAAAACTATTTAGGATATATCCAATATAAAGCGGAAACATTTATAGAAAAAATTCTTTAATTCAAATCTTAATCCTTGGATAAATAATTAGGAAAGCTAAGTGCAAGGCCAAAACTATTCCGAATATTAAAGGATGGTGCACTAATGAAGTGCTACACCGCCTAACTAACCCTAGTAGAAATTCAAGACAAACTAATAGAGACAAGCTGATAGAATAGGTTAGATGGGTGACTACTAAGGCTTTAACAAAGCTTTTTAACTTTAACTTAACTAAAAATATTAATTAGACAACGAATCTATGCTCTTTTTAAAGAAACAGGACAATATAGCTTCATTATTTATTTTGGGAGAAATATAAAAACAGAAGGAAATTTACGCGCAAAATAGCAGTTTAAACTTCTGATAAAAGACTTAGAAAATAAGTATAATTAGTATTATATCTAAATTATCTAAATTTCTAATAACTAAAAACTATTTTAATATAAAACAAAGAATTATTTAATTTACAACAAAGATCAAGATAATTAAGAAAGAAACTAAAATATTAGCTGATAAATTTAGCAATCAAGAAGAAATTAATTCTAAACTCATATCATAAGAGAAAAATTTAAGTTTCTCTTTAATATTTACAATAAGTTTAAAATAATCTTTCATTCTACTAAGAAAAAAATAAAAATAATGATAAATTGTATTGATAAATAATAAAAACTAACAATAATTGTAAAATTATATAGAATTACAAAAATTAGGCTTTAAGATACAAAAATAGAAGAAGCAAATATTAGAAAATAAAAAAATAAAGGGAATTTGTTCTTTTATTCACAGATGTATCTCACAGCATATTTTAAAATTTAAATACTTCGTATAAGTAGTTTCGTTGACTAAGTTGATTATGATAATATTTAATTTTTATCTATAGAGATTTTTCTATCTATCAATTAAGAATATTCCAGATATTTCTGTAAATTTTTAACTTAAATGTTTTAATCTTAACTCTTAAATCTTAATATTTAGAACGTGCAACTTCTAAAGAATATAAATTTAAAATTTAATTACATAAAGGATTTAAAAATACCTAATCATTTTAAGCATATAAAGCTAATTTAGATTATATGCTTTCTATTTTTCTTAAATTACTCTTTCAATTATTATATTAGCTTTATTTCCCTTTGTTTTTAGCATTATCTACAAGTGTGCTTTATCATTTTTATTTAAGCTATAATAATGGGAAATAAAGAATAAACTAGCAAAAGCAGCAGAAGTGCTTAATAAGCTTAAATAATAAAAGTATTGCTATTAAGACAAATATTAAGGAGATCTTAAGACTTCAGCAGTAAAAGGATATTTGGGAAGTTTGGAATAGGAGTTATAAAATATGAGGTATGTGCTAGCCTTAAGAAAATGATATAGTTCTATAATTTGCTAACTATCCATAATAACTCAAGTATGCAAATAAGCTATGAAATAGATTCCTAAACATTTGCTAGCTAGCATAAAGATATAGAGTATATTTATTATTCTTGCACTTAGGTAGAGTAAATAAAACAAGAGAGCTTAGTAATTTCAGGAGGGTTTGAGAGCAATTAGAATAGATTTACTGTTACCTAGAAAGATAATCAAATCCAAGAATTGAGAATGATAAATGAAAGATGCTTGCATAGAACTAGCTTTGATTGCAAGAACACTATTTATATAATTTCAGGTTATTCATAAAGTCAAATTATTAATATATCTGAATGCGAAATTTATGATATGAGAACTTAAAAATTTAGAAGTATTTAGTCAATAAAAAAACCAGTGAATACATTTGGGAGTGGATTGACTTAACTTTAAATTTGTATATTTGGAGGGGAGATAAGATAATAGTAAAGCTTTAGTAATGATATTTAAATATATGATATTACTAGAAATTAATGAAATGCTTACAATTAAACTCTACTATAAGAAGCAGGAGCTTCAGCTATTTACATTCCTAAAGGAAAATACTTCCTTATTTATTAAAATTGAAAAGCTAGTTTAGAAACTTAGATATTTGATATGGAAGCAGTAATCAAATATGGAGATTAAATACCTTAAAATTCCAATTGCTTTACTTAGCCAGTTCTGAGTGAAAATAAGGTATTCCAATTTGATTATTTTAGTAATATGTTTATTTACGATTTAAGCAGCTAAAAATGGAAAGTAATTAGTGAAAATTTCTGAAATTTACTAAATTTCTATTATAATTTAATTTAATTTAGCCTCTTTAATTGTTAATTAAATATCTTATATTACTAAGCAACTTATAAAGCATTAAAGAAATTAATTTAAATAAAAGTATCTTATTATATACAGAAAATCTAAGGATACTTATTGTCCTTGCTTAAATTTATCTCTTTTAGTTATAATTTTTAATTACTTAGAAGTATTTTTTAGAGTTAGTAGTTATCTTAAGTAGCTTTAACTATTTATTTTTTATATTGCTTAATTATTAAAAGCGACACATGTGAGATTTGAACTAATGCAGGAAATTCTCAATGGCTTAGCAGGCCATGTCTTAACCACTAGATAAAATTAGAGGCTTTAGAGGCAATAAAATGATTTATAAATGTGAATAAATAAAGACTTAAAATTAGATTATACATAAAGTATCTATAAAGGAACCTCATTAAATTATGAATAGGAATACTTACTAAAACTTGTCTAAATGCTGAAGAATTTTAATATCCCTTGATTATGGATGAAAATAAAACTTGTAGAACATAGTAAGAGAAAAATTAAGATTAGAAAGTAAGTTAATGATTATAAGAAAAGTAAATAAATAAAAATTTTGAAAGAAGCTTAATGCTTCTAGAAAAAAAGTTAAAAGATAAACAAAAGATGAAAATAGAGAAAAGAGTTTATAATCATAATAAAGCAATCCATATAAAAGTATCTTGTATCAGTCAATTATTAATTTTAAACCTAAAGAGTTTTGGACTGCAACTTCTTGCAGTTTAACGACCTCAACACTCCCTTCATGGGATAACGGGGATATCCTGTTGCTTTCGAAAAGCAGCTGCCAGGGAGCTCCATCGCTATGGGCAGCCAGGCTTCAAGCCCCTACCAGGAGTGGATAATCAAAAGGAAGGCATTCCCTTGCAAAGGTTGACTTTGACCAGGGACTTTCTCAGCGACAGGAAAGGAACTTGTTCCTAGCCATAAAACCAGAAAGTATGATTCAGAAGGTCAATCTCAGCTCAATCCATCTTTTTAATTATTTGTATCAGTCAATTATAATTAAAGAATTATAATTTAGTTGAATAATAGAGTTATTTTCCTATTTAAATGCTTCTTGATTATATTTCTTGAGTATTTCTAAAATATCCAGAAAACAAATTCTATTTTAAAGAATTGCTTTACAGATTATGGATCTCACTTATTTAAGCTTTAAACTAGCCAAATTTTCTGATTTTAATTTCTTGATTATTATCAAAATGATAAAAAGCAAGTTAAATATTTGATAGCTAAATTTTTAATATTTTAGAGTTATGCTCTTAAATAATCAAAAAGTACGACTCTTTTCATGAGAAAAGCACGAAAAGAAAAAAAACCATCTGCACTTTGTCGGGTGCTAAGCTTCTTTATTTCTTAGTTATTTTTTTGATCTATCAAATCTGTATTTTTTCAGAGTTGAAACTTAAAAAAAATTAAACTTAAGAGATCAAGTAAGATGACTTTTGCATATATTCAAAGTACAACTGTTTGAAGAATATTTTACAGATATATAGAGCCAATAGCACTAGAATTAAAATTATTTAATCATATAAGGAATCTAACAAGCCTAGCTTTCATTTTTTCTTTAGAAATTATATAAAAATTGTTTATTTAAAACTTGAGCTTTTAGTATGTTTATTTAAAAGTTGCTTTAGTTATATTAGAATTTAGAAAATAATTAAGGTTTAAGCTTCTTAGAGGAATGAAAAAGAGAACTACCAATGTCCCTAGCAATAAAGGGATTTTTCCTTTTGTATATTTGAAGTTTCGAATAACTAAATGTTGAGTCTTTCTTCATTTGGATATGATTAAAACGTCTAGACATTTACACAGAATAATTATTCTCCTTCAAAGCTGATGGATAAATTGTGTAATTTATTTGATTCAATTTTCTTCTATAAGTTTACTACTTGATAAGTATAAATTCGTTAATCTTGATAAATCTCACGTTCGTCTTCCTGCATAAAAATAATATCCACCTATCTTACTGGTTATGCATATTAACCTACATGTATTTGTACTCTTTTTATGTAAGATTTTTTATCTTTATTAGGTGCCAAAATTAATCTAAAACCCCAAAAATAAGATTCTTTATTAAGTTTAAATGTAAGGTAGCTCTCTCCTTTCAAGCTCCAAAACTAGAATTTATCAACCTAATTATTAAATTGAAGCTAAATAGACATAATATTATACTGAAGTCTTTGAGGTAAAAGATTTAATAATTACTTTCTAATTTCGGCAGCTTCATTTGTTCAATATGCTCTTTATAGAAAATTATTCAACAGAAACTAAACTTATTTCGCTTCTTATTATCCTAAAAGTTGTTGTATTTAGATAGCTAGATTCTAAAATTTTATTGCCTCTCATTTTCCTTACCTAGCTATCTCATCGAAATATTATTGAACAGTTTTCAGCTTTTGGTTAGAAGAGTTTCCTTGCGAATTTGACAAAAAAGCGCTTTAAGATCTAAAAGTAACAAGTCTCTTAAGATTCTCTTCAATAGAATTCATTTATTTATTGTTTTGAAGATATTTTATATTACTATCTCTCTATTATTTTTCCATCTATTTAATAGTCTTAGAAATGCTAAGAAACTAATGTCAAAACTAGTCACCATTTATATCCTAAGCTCTCATTAAAGATCATTGAGTTTTTAACTTGATTATTTTAATTTTTCTTCCCTACTTTCCATAGTTTACATAATCTAGTTAGCTAAATTATGCTGCTTATCTAAAATAATCATAATGGATTACTCTGACTTTTCCCCTACTTATTTAATTATGCTTTCTTTTATATTTTTTAGTTATAGATCTTGCTTCGTTTTTACATTTGCAACAACTTTCTACTTAAGTGTGGCTATTTTTTACTGAGTTTCTTCTACCTATTACTAAAGTTTCATTTACATCTTCATGTCTTTTTAAGTTTGCTGGTCCTCTCGAGTATAAGCTAAATAGCCTTTTCATCATTTTTTAACTAAGCAACCTATCCTCAAAATACCTTATAGTCAATAGGACACATCAATCTACTTTCATCAATTTAGCGCAATCTACAACATATTAAGCAAAGGTTGTGATTACACTCAAGTACTTTAGGAATGTTCTACTCCATGTTCCAAAATTATCTGCATTTAGGACACTTTAGTTTCACCATTTTCCTATTATTATTTTATAATTATCTTTGGTTTTAAATCATAAGATAAAATAAAATTCAAAGAGCAAACTAAGCATATATGGAAAGTATAGGACTTACTTTTAATCAATAGATAGAAAATTAAAATTCAGAAACAAATAAGAGATAGATAATAGAAACTGAGACGAAAAGAAACTAAATACGTAAAATTTATAAAAAAAGGATGTAAAAAAGTGAAGAGAATAACTGTAAAAGACTATAAAATAAATTTAGACAAAGCATTAAAGCTGAATTGACAATATCTTATTATTTATTGGTAAGTTAAAGCAGCAGATAAATATACTAAATGGACATTTTAGGAAAATAAGAATAAGAAAAGTTCTAAAGAAGTGAATGCTTTTTAGGATATTAGAAATTTAACGAAAATTAAAAAAGAAAAGAAATTTATTTGATGACCTGCGATCATTTTGCGATTAATTAGTAAAGCTTTATTGATATTTTTAGAAGTCGGATTTAATATAAAAATCTAATATTAGATAATTACAAAAAAGAATATGAAACTTTCTCTAAATAAAATCCAATCTTAAAGTAAAAAATGCAAAAGAAAATATCAAACTATCTAAGATAAAAAGATTAGAAATGCTAAATGGAATTAGAAAATCTAGAAGTTTAACTCAATATCGCATAAAAAGCAAGTTACAAATAGAAATTAGATGATACAATGCAAAGAAAAAGTAGAGAATAGAACTTGAGAAGCTTAATAAGATATATAATCTGAATAAATGAATGAGATATTATTAGCTTACATTGATTTTAAATTTAGACTTAATCTCTTTTAGTTTTTCTTTTAATAGCTTTATAATACTTTATTTTAACTTTGATATTAGCAAATTAAATTGCTAAACTTCTAACTAGGGTTTGATTAAACATTTATAACTAACTTTAAGAATAAATAAGTATTTCGATATAATTAAACAAATATTCCTTTAGCCATAATATATTAGATCTGAGTGCCTTAGTGAATAAATTAAAAATTAGTAGTGTTCTATTATAAAAATATTAATTAAACTACTAATAAAAGACTGGCTGCTAAAAATAGTTATACACTTAAGAGATCTATGCTGCTAATATCAGGCTTAACTTCCATATTCTTAATTAAAGCATATAATGCTTGCAAATATTATGATATGCCCAATTTATTTCTTTAATCAGCATCAATAAACGTTAAATTAGCACACTAAATTGATTTGCTTTTAATCAGTAAGGATTCCTAAAGCTTTTTATCCCTCTACTTTATTAGTTATAACCAAAATAATAAGAAACATTAAACGAGCAAATGTTTATTAGTTTAGCCTATTTTCTGTAAATATAACTAATCTTGGTTTTCAACTTATTGTTAAGTTTAACTATTCTCATGCATTTAAAAACTAAACAACTCTCTAGATATATCTAAAGGCTTAATAAATGGAGATAGATAATTTGTAAACTTCTAAGATTTAATATAAAGAAATTTAAAGGTTTTCAGATATAAATACTTTAAGAAAAATTTACATCCTTAGATTCATTAAAAGTTTAAGCAAAGCACTTTTTATAAATTAATCTTAGAGAAATAAATAAAGAGAAGCCTAATTAAAAATCCTAACTTAATATTTTAAATATTGGACTTACTTTACTTAAATCTGAGATAGAAAACATTAGAATAGCCATCAAATCAATATTAGAGCTAATCATGATTAAAGATAAACTTATTATCTAACTTTAATGAAAATTAAAGGAAAATTTAAATTTCAAGAAGGATTTTGAATAATTATTTAAAATTAGAGTGTTACACAATTAAAATTAGGTAAGCATTTAATGATGTAGCTAAAACTAAAATTAGGAACTAAAATATCATTAAGAACATTATTTAGTTTTAAAGGGATTCTGAAAAAATCAAATGCAATTTTATAAAAGTTTACTTAAAATCGAGAAAAGTGAAATAACAAAAATTAATTTTAAAAATTCAGCTAATCTGAAAAATAATTATTGCTTAAGGTTCATCATAGTGAATGTATATTTTATAGTCAAATTTAGTCATAGAAAGGAAGTTATAACTTGCAATTAAAAGACTTTATTTTTTTATTATACATAGTAAAATCTAGAATCTATGGATAATAAAATTCATAGTAGTTATATAAAAATTAAAAAACTAAAAATTAAGAGTTTTCAGCATTGTTTTCTTCTCCCTCTTTATTTAAAATAGAAGTATTTCTGTATAAAAACTTACGATATTAGAGAAGCTCCTTTAGTTTTATCACAAATATTTGTAACCAATAATGCATTTTTATAAGGACTTTCGCTTTTTTAGTTGTCGATTTACTTGAAGGATTATTCAGTACTCCATTTAAATATTTTAGACCTACTTTTCTGTATCTAGAGAATTTCCATTTATTGAAATCTTTCATCTTCATTCTCTTATATATCCTTCAAGTTATCAAATAAAGGAAACTCTTTCGCGATCTTTGAAATTGAATTAGTTTAATTCCTTTTAGAAAGACAGGGACTTTACAAAGAAAAGGGATCTTTCTACCAGTCACTTCATAGTTACTAAATCCTTTATCTTTGCTCATTTACATGATTGCCTAACATATCAATATTTGACTTTAACCTGAAAGCGAATCTAAATAGTTGGGTAGTGTCAATTTCTACCCTTTAAAGATATTTAGGATACTTTTTCTAATGCAAGAAAAAAACTATAAAAATAAGACTTATGAGTGAGCACATTACTACTAGCAGCAGCTGCTTATTTTATTCCCTAACAATAGCAATTGTGGTAAAAATGTACAATATTAAGTTTACTACTGACATATAGAACTAAAGACAGTTAATCTTATCATAGTTATATGGCCATTGATAGTAGAAATATATTATATAACTAACCAAAATTATGATACTAACTATTCCAAACTCAAACTCTCTATCTTCTTCCATTATTCTTTTGATAAAGATTAATACCAACTACATTAAAAATTCAAGCATTATGGATAAAGGCTTCACTTTTATATTTAAGAAAGGATATTTCATATCTTGAAAGTGAGGTTTAGAAGCAATTGAAATAGGGGCTAACAAGCATAGCGAAAAAGTAGCGAGAACCAGAAATGTTATATATAATGGCGAAGAGCAATTAATATAGCAATCATCTTCTAAGAAAGTCTCTTAGTAAATTATTTTCATATCTAAGTCTTCATCATTTCCATTTCTACATTAGTAAATTTTCGTCAACTAATTGAAAGATGGAATCAAAAGTATATCACCTACAAAAGGTAAACATTTAAAAAGCAAAGAACCTAAAGTTTATAAAGATGCTCTTTTAGTTACGAATTCAGTTTTAGTAAAAAGGAAAATAAGCCCTACTAAAAAAATTAAAATGATAGCCAAACTAAAGCAAAAAAGAATTCTAAAAGCATGTCTTCCTGGAAAATCAAAGGTAAACGCACTTGAGAATGTTCCAAATTCATTTTGAAGTTTTTCTATATCAGGTCCTAAAGCAATTTGCTATAAAAACTTGATTATAATCATGCCATATACTAAGTCATCTTAGAAGGTTTAGTACTTTTGTCTTGCTATTTTATTTATTTGTCTTTATTTTAATAAGCGTAGTCCTAATAGAAAAGTAATAAGCGTAATAAAGCAATAACTTAGAAATATTGCGATCTAAATTTTTTTCTGCTTTGAATATTCATAAACATGTCTTTCTGTAAAGGGACAATCTTGATATTGTTCAAAATGATCTGGAGTTACTTTAACACTTCCATGATATAAAATTGGTGACTATAAGTCTCAAACAATAGCACAGCCAGGACAATATTTGCCATTATATACAAAGTCGTATTAATCTTCCTCAACTTCTATAAAAGTTCTGAAAAGAAATAAAGCGGATTTTCTAAATTCATTTCTATTAAACTAAACTCTACCACCACAACCAATAAAATCTGATTTCATAATTTGATTTAGCATAATATCGGGATCATTGAAGTTTTAGCCTTGTTCTATTAAATTTTATAAAGCATGAGCAACTATGTAAGCTTCATCTCAGAAATAGCATTATCAATCTGTAATAAAATCAGTTGCACATTTTTTGTATTATTCATACATATCCTATCCTATTTCGCTTTATCAAGCTATTGGATGAGTAAATATTCAACTTCCTACATTTAACTTTATAAGCTTTTCAACTCCAAATTCTTTCGCATGCTCACTTTCAACTACATAATCAGCTGCGTTGTGACCTATAAACATAAAATCCTTTCCTCTTCCTCCAGCATCTCAGAGTTAAACTCCAAATTCAACTTAAGTTTCAGCCCAAGCAAAAAGAAGAATTATTCTTATTTGCTTTGCTAAAATATCTTGAATAATGCTTTTGTATCCTACAGATCTTTCCTAAGTGTTTCCGCTCAAAAATCAAGGAATGATTCTATTATTTAAGTCACTTATAACTTTAATTTTATACTGATCAATATTTTGAATTATATAGTCAGCAATAGCTTTATACTCTGATATATTCTCTGCATAAATTCCTACTTTTTCTCAATGATTTTTAGCTACAAATTTTAGAATTGTATTTCCAAATTCCGAGTAGTGAGCATAATTGAAAACTTGTCACTTGAAATCTTTATTGGCAGTATCCTAGTTAACAGTGAGGAAAGGCAACTAAACTCCATATTCATTCAATAAATCAGAAGTTTATTTCATTGAATCCGCAATCAAAACAGCATGTGAAACTCCTAGTTTATCAATTTCAGGAATAAGATGTTCTATTTGATACTCTCTATCAAATCTACTTTACATATAATCAACTCCAAAAGCCAAAAATTCGAAGTTATCAAGAATTCCATTTCTTCTATTTGCATCTTCAGCTCCACATCTCACAGTATCTTGAGCTGCTCAATCAATAACGTTAAACTCGCCGGTCGGAGTAAGTAAACTCATATCATATGAGAATGTAAGAGTAATTTTGTTTTTAGGAACAGTTAATGTATTTCCTGGTCAAACTGGAGTTTTAACTAGATGAAATTAATTTTCTTTTGATTGTTTATGGGTTATCACACTTTCTCAATTTTATCTGTTTATCATTTCAAAGTCTTTCAGATATTTATCTTCATATCGTTTGTTAAATTAATCAATGTTCACTCTTTTATAAGTTTTAGAAGCCTAAGATAAAAAATCGAATAGTTTCTAGATGTAACTCTTGAAATAATATCAAACTATATAATTTTAATCTTAGGTAGTTTATGAAGAAAATTATAACTCAAATAAACCATTTTGAAATATGCTATTATTATGCTTCATATTTTATTAAGTTTCAGAACTACTCTATGAAGTCAAAATCCAAGCGAAATTCTACGATTCTAATTTTACTTTATAAGCTATTTATAATATTTAGCTAGCTATGCTCGAGTTAGTGGATAAGATAAAAACAGGAGTTCCTGCATGCATTAGAATCTAAGCAATATTATCGTTTATTTCATTTTGAATAGTGATAATTGATTTTATACGGAACTTATCCAGGTATTATAATGGCTAATAATGCTGCTTTTAGTTCTACTAGATTATCATTACATTCTAAAAATCGTAAAATTTTAGGAAATTATTTAGAAAATTTCCTATATCTTCAAAAGAAGGCAAAATGAAAAGAGCTCTTTAAAGGAATTTGCTGAGAACTTCTTCTTTCCTTGAGCACTTCAAATAAGGTAGTTAGAGTAGAACCGCTTTATGATACAACGAGTATGTGAACTAGCTATTTCCAAGTATATCTACTATAATTGGCTATCCTTCATATGTTTCTTTGTCCATATTTGCGACTTCCTAATATCCTTTAATTTCTACTAATTTATGATGAATCACTACATAGTCATTCGAAGGTTAAGAAATGGAATAATTTAGCATGGCTTGTTGTAAATATCCAGCTAACTCAGCAGTTGTCTAAGTATAGCATATGAGACAGGTAATAAGAAGCTTTGAATAGCAAATTTAAAAAAGACTTAGCACAGATAGAAATAGAGCAAGGTTTGACATTTTAAAATGAAAGTTTAATTTAATCATTTAGCTTTTCAAAGCTTCTTTAAAATAATTTCTTTTCTTAATTCAGTTTTAAGTTTGGTTCTTTATTTGAAATAAGTTGATTATTACTCCTCATATTCAATGGAATAAAAAATGGTGAAAGCGCGTGTCAAAACTTACAATTAAAGGAGCAACTAGACATAGTAAACAAGTATAGATTTATAAATTACACCATTTAACTAAAGCTTTAACTAGTATAATATAATCTAACTTGCTTATAGCTTCATCTGTATAATGCTTGCATTATTTAGTTTAAGTTAAGATGAATATGATTGAAATAAGTTTACAATTAAGACAATACTCATTGAGGCAATTCCATAGCTTAGTGTATTATTTATTAATTAATAAAAACTATTCTTTAAAAGACTAACTTTAAGGCTAATTGGCACTGGCTTGAGATAGTCATTTAATAGCAAACTTAAACTAGCATTTCATTATATTGCATAAGCAGAATCTAATTAGCCATTAATATATCATCTAGATACTTAATTAGGCAATAATAATAAACCAACAGAAAGTCATAAAGATAAAGACTCTTAACACTTACATTCAAAGCATCAAATTATAAAAACAAAACAGTTAGCTAAATTTAAAGGAAGTTCTAAAGCAATTTATTCATTACCATTAATATCTTTATTTAGAGTCAAATATAAGCAAAAGCATATTTGGCATCTCATCATAAATCACTTTATTTCTCTTATGAATCAATACTTTCTCCTTCAAATAACTTCTACTTAGATAAAGTTAAGATTTTATAAAACTCCTACCTATAAAAGGCTTCAACTAATTAGGGATCTATTTCATTATCAGTTAATGCAAATAATCGAATTTAGCATAAGAGCTTAATATGTCTAAGGTAGACAGTGGACTTATTCAAGTTCCTGACAATTCTAATATACTCTCAGTTACAAGGAGTAATATGGATATTAGAAAAGATAGCTGTAAAGCAAAAGTAATTTTATTCATTTTTCCTAATCTTTGACTCGGTCGTAAAAAAATTCCCGAAAGGTTAATGGAGCGGAATAAACATTTGCAAATTAGGTTACTGAAAGATATGGAAAATAAAGGAGAAGCTACACTTAGTGAACTGAAAACTAATAGGTCATACATTAAACAAAGTTTAAAGATATGCATGCCAAATAAATACTAAGACGAAATAGAAAAGTACATTTGGGATAATTAAAGATAAATGAAGGCTTAATCAACCGAAGGAGTTAGAGAATAATGTCTAAAATAAGGAAAATATTTACAAAGAAGGATATAAACTCATAATACTAGCTGATTTTATCTAAAGTGGAAAACAAATTAAAAAGGCAATTGAAATAAAATACTCAAATGCAAGGTTTATGGATTGATTATTTGCAAAAGTTGCTACTAAAGTATATATTTAAAAATTAATCTTTTAAAGAGATAAGAGTTAAGTAAGTAGTTATAAGTAAGTTATACTAAATAGATGAGAAAGCGCAACTAAAACTTTTCCAAAGCTCTGGTAATATTAATTAATATAACAAGAAAATAAGATTATTCAAAACAGATTGGAGAAATAGACCAAATCTAAAAACAAAAAATGAAAAACTTATTATTAAATTTAAAAATATTCATTCTCTATAAGCTCAAATATGTGTTTGAACACAAATATAATTTAATTAATTTAAATTAATTTGGTAAAGTATATGACTTAATAAAGACAATAAAGTTTTATTGCATCAAAATTAGAAATAAATAAAAAGAGATAACCAATAGTAAAATATTCTGTATATAATACTTAATTAGAGAATAATTGATAAAAGGCTCTACACTCTAAAATAAAATAAACCGTATAAATTGTTCTTCCAAAATTATTTTAAATCTCCTATCAAGATATTTATCTTCAGCATTCACAGTTTTTGACTTAAAGGTTTAGATATAATATAATTATATTTATGTTATCTCTTCCTTCAAATCTTTACGTCAATAATTAGATAAGATGAATATTAAGATTTTATCATTAAATTTATCTATTTCCAACTTAATTTAATATTTATTCTACCTTCTAACGTAAATATCATTTTATAGAAATTTTCATACAAATATTTGATTTCAGTTAACTAATCTATTTCTATAATTTAAATTGTGGTTAAGTTTCTTTAGAAATTTTTCTAATATTAGATTTTTAAATTTTTACATTTCTATGATTTTGTATTTTTAAACTTAAATGCCCAAAGAAAAAGAACTAGCTTTTCTTTTTTAAATTTCACTCTTTCTTCATTTATGATTACCTTTACGTCTCTTATTTAGAAGGTTAAATGGTTTATTTTAATTTATATAGATTATCTTTCATTTTTTAACTAAAAGTGAAGAAATTTCCGTATTTCTATTTAGCTTTCTAAGTTAGAAGAGGGAATTATATTTCCTTTTGATTTTTATTAACTGCTATAATTCTTGTTTTCTTATGTTTTTTAATTTCTTCCTTATGATTGCCTAAAATTATTTTTGATGTACTTATTTGGACTAAATGGTCTCATTTTCCTATTTAATTTAAAATAGTTGAATATGATATTAAGAAGATCTTTAACAAGTTGTATCGTAAATTGAAATATAGTAAGAACTTAATTATTCCAATTGCTTATATTGCTTTTATGTTTAGTTTCCCTCTCCTTTATATAATTCATACAAAAATAGCCCAACAAACTAGTAGCTCTTTAGATTAATCAAGATATCAATCATCGTTATTATTATAAATTTATATTAATTCTTTAGTTCAATTTTTCTTCATTGAATGCCCTCTAAAAGCATAAATATTTTATTTACTTTAAATGCATCCAAAAGAGTCCATTGGGGCTTGTATTTACTATATGATGCTATAAATTTGGGATTTAAGGTAGAAATCCAAGCATTTTGCTATATCTTCCTTTTAAAGGTTTTAACCAATGAATCCTGATATTTTGTAAATAAAGTTTCTTTGATGAAAATCTGTTCTATGCCAATTTACTCTGTTGACCATTTGCAATTCTAAGCTTTTCTAATTTATACTAAAGCATGCTAATCTAGTATTTATCTTATCCACCTGATTATAGTAAAGAATCATTTCTTAATTTATTCTACTTAAGTATAATGTGAGTCTATCTTTAAACTTTAGCTGATATTTTTCTTTTGCTTGCAATTTATATGAAACTAGGCTGCTTATGAAAAAGCTAATTAAAGAAATATTCAAAAGCCTATAAACTTAAGATTAGGAATGATTTCATATCTAACTACACTAATTCCAAACTTAGTAAGTAATCTATTTTTCCAGATTATTAGATTTCATTACCAATTTCATTAGATTCATTAAATAAAAAGTCTCTTTTTCCTAGCTTTACATAATTGATAAAATGCTAAAAAAGAGTAGTTTAAACTGAATCTTTTTACTTATTTACAGAGAGAAATACTTTAATAAGAATATAAGGAAAGCTTGGCTATTTAAATCAATTCTTTAAGTTAAAGTAAAAGCATAATTAGTTTTATATCTCTGCTATTTCATTCGAAAATTTCGCGTAAGTGAGACATTTTAATAGTAAAATAGCATTATAGCTTATATGGATAATTTAAGCTTAAGATCTAAAGCGATTTAATTAGCTTAATTCTGAAATAAATCAAAATGATATTAGTATAATGGATTGGTTAGCCCTATTACTATTAGCATCTTATTAAAGTATTTTACAATTTTATTACTAAGCTGCTTTGAACTAGGCACTCTATTTTATTTTCTATTATTCTTCTTTTAGGAAATAAAGTAGCCTTATCTACTAGTATTTAGTAATTAAGATAGCAGCTTAGAAACTCTCAAAAGTATGATGTTGTTTGTCTCAACCTTAAGTTAAAGTTATCTAAATTTATCTCTATTGATAGGGCTTCTTTCTTAAAGCTTAAGTAATCTAACTTCACAGAAAATAGATGCAATATTAGTTTTCATGATAAGCAAGAATAGTTGTGAAATGTATGCGATATTAAAGTATAAAAGTATTAACTATTGATAGCAACACTTGCTAGCGCTTCAAGGTCAAAGTAATCTTATTTTACTATCTTTAAGTTTTAGTTTTAATTAGTGTTAATAGCAAAATTAAATATCATTTAAGCATCTTAAAATTAAATTATCACTCTAAAAGATATTTAGTAATGCTTCAGCTACTTGTAACTAATTTAAAATTTCTTAATACTCAAAAAGTTTAAAAACCTTAATTTTTAATAGACTGCTAGTAGGATTAGTTGACTATAACAGACTTATTACTTATTTCAATTTTTAATCTAACTTTTCTAACTAAAGCAGGTATTTTCTTAATCAAATATATTTGCTTTAAGTAACTTCTAAGAATATTAGCTCAGCATAAATAAGTATGCTTTATCTTTCTTAGTTTAGGTTTAATTATGCAAATAATTAATATTTTATTTGTCTAGCTTTCTTATAACTTCAGTAAGTAATTCGCCAACCCTTTTACTATTGTTCAGTTAACTTAAATACTTGTTCACTTAATTTTGATTATTTATCAAAGTAGTCATTAAGCATAGCAGATCATATATACTTATAAATTAACTATATAGTCCTTTTTAATAAGGTTTACAATAAAATGATAGAAGAGTATACAGAAATTTGCGTTAAGATGCTATTTATTAGGAGAATGATAAGATAATCTTAAATATGAAATGTTTCCTAAGCTTGGGAAAGGAATTATGAAATATGCTGTAATCTTAAGGGAAAACCTTAGTTCAAATACATTTCTACTATCTCTTGTGCAGATAATAAGATAAAATTAATTAATTTTAGATGTAAATATATAAATAAAAGAAGTCATATTCTGAACTACATTATATTCAAATAGAGTAACTTAGAAGCTAAAATATCCTTATATTAGGAGACTTAAAAATATCAAATAGATTTACTATTGATTCCGAAAATATGAACTGATAGAAGAATTCAAAATGTAATTTTCGAGGTTTTACCATAGAATAAATTTTAAGAATAAGTAAGTTTATATAACTTCAGGATGCTAAAAATTTAGCCAGTTAAATGTTCAAAGGATAATCAGAATGTAAAGTTTTTAATTTAAATTCATTAACTTTTACTATCATGAATCCTACTTAAACTTCAGTTTATCTTTTATAAGTAGTGAATGAGATTGCAATATATAGAACGCTGCTTTATAGGATAAAACATAAATATACGAAAACAACATAAATTATTGAAACTTACACTGAAGAAGGATGTCAAATGTAAGATTTGCATTTACAGTTTTCATTCCTCCTCTTAGGTAATTTCAGATTTGAGGAAATAGCAAAAATTCTTAAATTTTTAATTTAAAACATTCGCTTTATGAGGAAATAAATTCTTACTTACTAAGCATCCAAGCAGTTTTAAGTAAAAAAATGTTTATTAGTTTGATAATGAAATAGCTTATATGACTTAGATTTATCTAGTGTGTTTAGTAATTAATGCTAATTTTATTTTCTTTAAGTATTTAATCTATTTAAATTAAATTTACTCTTATTACTTAAAATGCAGACTTTTGGTGAAAGTGAAAAAGAAGATAATAGTAAAGAGAATAATTGTCTCTTAGAAGATTGTAAAGAATAAAATATCATTGATGGAAAGAAGCAGCGGGTAATGAAAAAGCAGGATTAGAAATCAGAAAAATAAATGATTTAGCTATCTAATTCTTAACATAAGAAGCATGGAGATAATGAAGATGACACAGTACAGAAAAGATAAAGAAGCATACTGAATAATGAAGATATAGACTAAGATAAAAGCATTAAAAAATATAAGCAAGAAGCACAAAGTATTTGGCAGAAGGAGTATATTCTCTAATAGTTGATATCATTCCTAAATAAGCATGATATAAGTAAACTACAATAAACAAACTAATATTTGAATAAGTTTAATTATAGATTCAAAAGACTAAAGATAGAACAATACTCTACAAATGACTAATATGTTAAGGATAAAATAAAATGAACTTTGAAGTAATTTTAATACTCTAATGTGGATTCTTTAGTTATTAATACTGAAAATATATCTGAAAGACTATGTGATTAAATTTAGAAATTTATAGGCAAATGCAATTAAGAATAAAGCCAAAGGAAGAAAAGACTAGTAAGGATAAAGGAAATTATAATTATAGATGTTCATTGGATGGTTCTGTCAAGTGAGCTGAATGAGGATTTCCTACAAAGAATCTAGAAGATAGTACTAAAAAACGAAGAGATATTAGATGAAGATCTAAGGTTTTTGGTGAAGTGCAGAAATTTAGAGAAGTTTGAGGTAAATAATTACGAAATAGTAGGAGAGTCTATAACTGGGAAATTCCTAATGGATTTCTGTTTAGATATAAGCCTAAAAGTAATAATTTTAATAAGTGAATAGATAAATTTAGAGGCTATAAAATAATATTTAGTAAGAAAAGGATAATTATTAGAGGAAATAAAAATTAACGATAATGGGCTATTTAATGAAATAGTTCATCTTTGTCCTAATTTAACTAGAATAGAAATACTTAATGCCAAACTGTTAGCTGACACAGTTTTAGAATAAATGAGTAGATATAGCTTAAAATATTTGAGCATAAGTAAAGGAAGTAAATTTACATCATAAGCATTTAGTAAATTAATATCTCTCTAGAAGGATAAGCTTGAATATATTAAGATAGAAGGCTGCTCATTTTTTAAAGATTAAGATTTAGTCTTTCTACTATAAAACCTACACAGCATCAAATCTCTACATTTAGAGGATTATAATAAGTTTACGGCCTAAGCACTGAATCAAATAGCTTAATATGGATAAAATTATGAATAAATGACGTTAGATAGGATGGAAGGATTAACTACACAACAGATGGTAAATATTTTTGAAAATACGAAAAGCTTAAAACAAATAACATTTAGATGAAACAATAAAATAAACTAAAAAATAATCTCAAGTATAAGTTAACATTGCTTAAAGCTAGAATCCTTCTTTTTATACAGATGCAAGTAGATATAACAGAATGAAATAAACGAAATCACTCAAATTTAGAAATTGAAAAATCTAAGTCTAGTAAATTGTTATTTAACTAATGAGTTAGTAATTAATATCATCATATCATGTAGATATCTAAGATACCTAAACTTAAAATGCAATCATTAAATAACTGAAGAAGCATTTCCAATTTAAGATTAGCAAGCTAAAGAATATCCTATCTATCACCATTTAAAGTTCTTAGATGTCTAAAGTACTTCTATATCAGAATTATGAACTCAGAAGCTAAACTAGAAGTTTAAAAAAATTAAGATAGAAATTAACTAATTCAAGTTTAAGGAAATTGATTTAGATATCAAGGATCTTTGATTAACATTGCAATAATAAAACAATAATAAAACAATTTAAATTAAGTAAGTTCATTAAAATTATAAGCTATTATTTTCTTTTATCTTATTATTTTACTAAGTTAAACTTACTATCAACAATATATATTTCCTAAAAGTATTTTAAATAATTATAGATTTGATATAGTTAAATTATTAGTAAAGTAGATTGTTTAAAAGTTAAAATAAATAAAAGTTGTATTATATAATAGATATTAAAATAAAGAATAAAATATTAATTTAAATAATTATAATATTTAACAAAAAGCTTACTAGTAACTATTTAAATCTTAACTTATATTTCTTCTAACTTAATTAATTTTACTATTATTAATTTATATTTTAATTATAAGTTATTTTCTTGGAATTCAGATATTTATATATTTTGAAAGTAAGTTTGATGTTGATTTAAAAATTAGTAAATTTAAATAAATCTAAAGATATTTAAAAGTAAATAGCTTTATATAAAATAATATCTATTTAATTAAATTATAAGCAGTAATTTAATATATAAGATGCTTTCATTCATATATTATCTTATGATATTAATTTTATTTAAATCTTCAGTATTCTAATTACTTAATTTTTATTTTAAATGCTAGCATAATTGCAACTATTAATTAAGTTATTATAATTAAGATACTTGTATTAGAAATTTTGATATTTTTATAAATGCTAACTAAATTAAATAAAATTAGTTTAATTCACAGGCAAATTTTTAATTTTTTATGCTTTTATTACGATTTAAAAGAAATCTGGAGAAATAGTCTTTATTTTAATATAAATAGCTAAGAAATAGTAATGCTTTTTAAATTTACAGATAAAAAGAAACAAACATAAGGTGATTTGTTCCTTAGTTTACTAGAAGTTATTTAAAAGCTTTCTTAATTATTCTTATTCATTTCTACTATTTTAATATCAAATCTTATCTAAGGAACAATTCACCAAAAATCAATCTTTAACTAGCATTAAAATACCTAAATTTAAATTTTGTCTTTATAGACTGAGAAAAAAACTTTCTGACGTTTACAGCAACTAGTTTAGCAAATAAGCAACCTAGATATTAAAATCAACTAACTCCAAAATGCTAATAAATTACTGAACACAGAATTGAACTTAAAAGCTTCAACAAATCTATTTAATCCAGAAATTAAAAGAACAGAAGAAAAAATATAAGAAATTCTAAATATAAATTAAATAAACTACAAGCAAGTTATAATTAAAGCTATATGCAATTTAAGGGAGATTGAATAATCAAATTAAAATATTATTAAAACATAAAAATAATAGATAATTAGTCAAGAAATAAAAAATATATTATTTAATGATTCTGTGGAAAGATAGAGCACATAATAAAGAAATATTAGAGATACAAAAAAATTCAAAGTTACGAAAATAAAAAATTCTGAAAAAACCTAGTCAAGGTTTATTGTATATCTAAAGGTGAGTTATATAGAATAAAATGATTGTTGGGAAAAATTACTTGAATAAATTTTAGGTACTCAAAGAAGAAGAATCAAGCAAATTTTTGGAAAGGACTGAGATTGGAATAAAATACCAACAGTAAAAAAAGGATAATTTTGAGGCAGCAGATATTTATTCAAGAATATGACCTGGAGAAGAATTGGACGATTTCAAGTAGATTATACTATGATTTTTGAGAATTTTATAAAATAATACGTGGCAAATCAAATAAAGGAGACGTCACATTAATTTATTATTATTATTATTATTATTATAAAATATTATTTTTTAAAACCGCCATAGTTGTTCAAAGGTGAACAACAAGGTCATCTTCATCAGAGGTTGAGAAGTTAAGTACCCATAATTGAAACTTGTCGTCCTCTGCTTTGGTGATGCAATGAGACACAACCTTTCATGTCCTTGAACCTCTAACAAGTATTAAAGATTACGAGTATTCTTAAATTATATCAGTATTGAACAAGGTTTATCAGTATCCGATAATTTTATCAGTAACGAACATTCTTGTCAGTATGAAACATTTTTTAAAGAGCTGTGCACCAACGAGAGTGCTACGCGCTCTATATTAAAATTTATTTATTATTATTATTATTATCTTTAAAAATTTATCTAAGATCACCAAGAATAAAATAATTAATTCAATAGAGGAAACTTATCTATTGACTCTTATTGGCTCTTATAAAGCAACAGAGTTAAAAGTTAAAAAAAAATGTAGCTTGTGAAAATAGCAATCACTTTAATAGCCAAGATTTAAGAATTACAAAATAGATAAAAAACCTACTGGGAATAGATGTGATGATTGAAATTAAAAAAAAGTGGGTTCATTGAAAGAAAACAGGCACTATATTTCATTAAAATGCTCTATAATCTGCAATGCTAATTTTACAAACAGAAATTTTTAAATTCTAAATTTTAGAGGAAGAGAGTTGTCTCTTTCAAGAAGGGAAAATATCCTCACAAATCGTTGAGATAGGCAAATTTCAATTTATATTTTTATTTAATTTATATAATCAATAAACATTTTCCATTATATTTTTACTATTTTAAAAGTATAATCTTTAAAATATCTTGTATGTTTTTTGAAAAATTATAATAACAGTATTTTTTCTTTTTTAATATCTATTCATCCTTTATTTACATTTAATCTTAATTTTAATTTTTTCTTATTTAAAGTGTTGCTATTTTAACTCTTTCACTTTCTTTTTTATGCATACATTTTTCTATATTTTTTTCTAAGACTGGGTGTTAAGTTAATAATATAATTATAAATAAGTTTTAGTCAGCTTTAAATCAAAATATGGGACATAAATCTTGAACCATTATAATCTGTTTGCTAAAACGTTCTTTAAACTTTTAATTTTCTTGCTTATACTCTTGATCTTTTTACAAAATTTGAATTATTTTAATTAAATCACGAAATTTGATTACTCAGTAGTAAAGAATAAAGATACTTTTAGTGAAAATTCATTTAACTGATAAAAAGGTTTTTTTCAGAAGTAGTATTTGCTTGTGTATTATGACTTTATCTTAGATATCTCTCTACTCCTTTTATACTAATTTTTTAAGACCCAAGAAAAAAATAGAATTTCTTCTATAATTTTTATATAGTAAATTTAAATAAGTTAAAATATTAAGATTCATAATTGAAAAGATGGTGGGAGCTGAGAATGACTTTCATGACAACATTTTCTGGCTTTATGACTAGGAGCAAGTTCCTTTCCTGTCGCTGAGAAAGTCCCTAGTCAGAGTCATTTTCTGAAGGGAACGCTGTCTTTGAGATTATTCGCTCTTGGTAGGGGCTTGAAGCCTGGCTGCTCATAGCGATAGAGCTCCCTAGCAGCTGTGTCTGGAGCACAACAGGATAATCCCGTTATTCCATAAAAAGAGAGCGTCGGGTCGTGCAATCGGAAAGGAGTTTCCGGTCCAAAAACTTTTTTAGTTGAAATTAATTAATTAATTAAAATATTAAGATACTTTTATATAAGCTTTCGAAATTTAAAGATATGAGTAAAAAAATAAAAAAAATGTAAAGATTGAAGGAAATTTTAAAATTATAAAAGAAACTAATATTTTTGCTAAAAAAATAAAAATTGATAGAAAAATGATTTTATAGCTATAAAATGTATGGATTTTATTATATTTCTTATATAAAAAGTTAAAATTAATAATCCTATTTATTGTTCCATTAATACAAAATAGATATAAATATTATACAAAAATATTTAATAATAATCTAGTTTGAATGTTTTGGACAACTAAGCTCTCGCCGTGTCGCTTTCTCATAACGGTAACTTTATGGACATAACGAAGATATTCACTTAATCATTAAATAATAATTTGGATTATCACGAGTAATTAACTCTATTTAATAATTATAAACTTTAACTCTCCAATAAAAGCGAAAAACTTTAAGATACGTTCTTTTCAAAAATTTTCAATCTAGCCAAGAATTCTCTAAGGTTAGAACTATAATAAGACATGTCAAAATCATGGTCCCGTCATTCTTTTGATTATTTGAAAAACATTTAAAAAATGTTTTACTTAAATTAAAGATTTTTGCTATTAATAGCCATTTTAAATTAAGATTCTTTAACCTCTTATCTAAAAACCATCTTTGAAATATATTTCCTGTAAATTTAGAGAAATTAAATAATAATTAAAATAATTAAAAAATATTTAAAACTATTTCCTTTTCTATATTTAAAATATAAGTAAGAATATTTTAAATGTATGAAAAAACCAATAAACTAAAAATAAATAGAAAATATAAAAAAATTATTTTAGTTAAAAATTAAAGGGTTGATATTAGCAGATTAAATAAAATCATTAAAACTATTTTAAAATTTAAAATAATTAATGTAACAAATAAACTAAATTTAACTCCACTTTCCACAGTTTAAATCATAATTATTTAATATCCTGATATTAATAAATTTGATCAGATAATTATTCAATTTGAAAGCAGCTATTATCTATATTTTCTATTTATGTACCTTACATTTTGAATTTAATCTCTAATTTAGAAAAAGTATTCTTATTATTGGAATCTTTATTAATAGTGGAAATAAGAGTTCGTTCTTTTTCTTTACTTAAATTGGAGCAAATCTCATATTTAATTACACTAAGCCAATTCTACCAAATATTCTTTTATCTTTTAATTATTATTTTGCCCTTATAATATTAAAAAAAAGCACTTTAAAACTTTATTTTGTTATTTATCTGGCATTATATCTTAATTTATTATAAGACTTTTAATTTAATATTTTAAATATTAATTTTATTAATTTTTAGCTTATTTTTAATATTTTATTTATTTTTTATTTTTATAATTTTGTTATAAGTTTATTCTCTATTTAAATATATTATTTAGTTAAAAATATTATATTAATAAATACATTTTATTATAGAGCGCGTAGCGATCTTGTTGGTGCGCAGCTCTTTAAAAAATGTTTCATACTGACAAGAATGAATGCTTCTGATAAAATTATCAGATACTGATAAACCTTGTTCAATACTGATATAATTTAAGAATACTTGTAATCTTTAATACTTGTTGGAGGTTCAAGAACATGGCAGGGTTGCGACTCATTGCATCACCAAAGCAGAGGATGACATGTGTCAATTATGGGTACTTAAATTCTCCAACCTCTGATGAAGATATCCTTGTTGTTCACCTTCGAACAACTATTTAATATATAATAAATTATTTTTTTGATATGAATTTGAATTGAATAAATAAAGATATTTCTAACTTTTATTATAAATAATAGATTAGATATTTTATATTTGTAGATAAATGCTTATTTTATTCTTTTAGGTTTACTAATGCTATCATTATTAGTTTTTATACTTTTTATTCTATTATATATATAAAATGGCTTCTAAGAAATAACAGAACTTTGAACAAAATATTTAAACAGGAAAATTCTCTAAAAAATAAAAAAGCGAAATAATTACAATGAGTGAAAGTGAGAAATATGATTGATATGACGAACATTAACCACTTGGAAATCCAGAATTAAAAAAACTTCCGACACAAACTCAAATAGAAATATTATCTAAGTCATTAAAAGAGTTTATGTTTAAAAATAGATACCTCACTGATAAAGTAGAAAAATTAGAAAAACTAATAACGTCTTTACTTGAGAAACAATATTAATAATCATAAGAAATAGAAAACAAACTGGAACAAAGAATTCTTTAAATTTAACAATAAATTCAGGTTACGCCATTTTCGTTTTAACAGAATTAATCAGATCCTATGGAAATAGAAAATGAAGCCTCAAATTAAAATAAACAGTAAACGTTTATTTAAAATAAGTAGTAAATTTAAATTAAATAAGTGTTACAGGAATAATAGTTTAAAAGAAGAATAAAATGCTACATGTGCAATAAATAACACCAATGAAAATACTGCTACTAACTAAGCGAAATTTAAAGAAAGAATAAATAAGATATTTTTAGAAAACTATTTAGGATATATCCAATATAAAGCGGAAACATTTATAGAAAAAATTCTTTAATTCAAATCTTAATCCTTGGATAAATAATTAGGAAAGCTAAGTGCAAGGCCAAAACTATTCCGAATATTAAAGGATGGTGCACTAATGAAGTGCTATACCGCCTAACTAACCCTAGTAGAAATTCAAGACAAACTAATAGAGACAAGCTGATAGAATAGGTCAGATGGGTGACTACTAAGGCTTTAACAAAGCTTTTTAACTTTAACTTAACTAAAAATATTAATTAGACAACGAATCTATGCTCTTTTTAAAGAAACAGGACAATATAGCTTCATTATTTATTTTGGGAGAAATATAAAAGCAGAAGGAAATTTACGCGCCAAATAGCAGTTTAAACTTCTGATAAAAGACTTAGAAAATAAGTATAATTAGTATTATATCTAAATTATCTAAATTTCTAATAACTAAAAAACTAATTTTAATATAAAACAAAGAATTATTTAATTTACAACAAAGATCAAGATAATTAAGAAAGAAACTAAAATATTAGCTGATAAATTTAGCAATCAAGAAGAAATTAATTCTAAATTCATATCATAAGAGAAAAATTTAAGTTTCTCTTTAATATTTACAATAAGTTTAAAATAATCTTTCATTCTACTAAGAAAAAAATAAAAATAATGATAAATTGTATTGATAAATAATAAAAACTAACAATAATTGTAAAATTATATAGAATTACAAAAATTAGGCTTTAAGATACAAAAATAGAAGAAGCAAATATTAGAAAATAAAAAACAAAAAGGGAATTTGTTCTTTTATTCACAGATGTATCTCACAGCATATTTTAAAATTTAAATACTTCGTATAAGTAGTTTCGTTGACTAAGTTGATTATGATAATATTTAATTTTTATCTATAGAGATTTTTCTATCTATCAATTAAGAATATTCCAGATATTTCTGTAAATTTTTAACTTAAATGTTTTAATCTTAACTCTTAAATCTTAATATTTAGAACGTGCAACTTCTAAAGAATATAAATTTAAAATTTAATTACATAAAGGATTTAAAAATACCTAATCATTTTAAGCATATAAAGCTAATTTAGATTATATGCTTTCTATTTTTCTTAAATTACTCTTTCAATTATTATATTAGCTTTATTTCCCTTTGTTTTTAGCATTATCTACAAGTGTGCTTTATCATTTTTATTTAAGCTATAATAATGGGAAATAAAGAATAAACTAGCAAAAGCAGCAGAAGTGCTTAATAAGCTTAAATAATAAAAGTATTGCTATTAAGACAAATATTAAGGAGATCTTAAGACTTCAGCAGTAAAAGGATATTTGGGAAGTTTGGAATAGGAGTTATAAAATATGAGGTATGTGCTAGCCTTAAGAAAATGATATAGTTCTATAATTTGCTAACTATCCATAATAACTCAAGTATGCAAATAAGCTATGAAATAGATTCCTAAACATTTGCTAGCTAGCATAAAGATATAGAGTATATTTATTATTCTTGCACTTAGGTAGAGTAAATAAAACAAGAGAGCTTAGTAATTTCAGGAGGGTTTGAGAGCAATTAGAATAGATTTACTGTTACCTAGAAAGATAATCAAATCCAAGAATTGAGAATGATAAATGAAAGATGCTTGCATAGAACTAGCTTTGATTGCAAGAACACTATTTATATAATTTCAGGTTATTCATAAAGTCAAATTATTAATATATCTGAATGCGAAATTTATGATATGAGAACTTAAAAATTTAGAAGTATTTAGTCAATAAAAAAACCAGTGAATACATTTGGGAGTGGATTGACTTAACTTTAAATTTGTATATTTGGAGGGGAGATAAGATAATAGTAAAGCTTTAGTAATGATATTTAAATATATGATATTACTAGAAATTAATGAAATGCTTACAATTAAACTCTACTATAAGAAGCAGGAGCTTCAGCTATTTACATTCCTAAAGGAAAATACTTCCTTATTTATTAAAATTGAAAAGCTAGTTTAGAAACTTAGATATTTGATATGGAAGCAGTAATCAAATATGGAGATTAAATACCTTAAAATTCCAATTGCTTTACTTAGCCAGTTCTGAGTGAAAATAAGGTATTCCAATTTGATTATTTTAGTAATATGTTTATTTACGATTTAAGCAGCTAAAAATGGAAAGTAATTAGTGAAAATTTCTGAAATTTACTAAATTTCTATTATAATTTAATTTAATTTAGCCTCTTTAATTGTTAATTAAATATCTTATATTACTAAGCAACTTATAAAGCATTAAAGAAATTAATTTAAATAAAAGTATCTTATTATATACAGAAAATCTAAGGATACTTATTGTCCTTGCTTAAATTTATCTCTTTTAGTTATAATTTTTAATTACTTAGAAGTATTTTTTAGAGTTAGTAGTTATCTTAAGTAGCTTTAACTATTTATTTTTTATATTGCTTAATTATTAAAAGCGACACATGTGAGATTTGAACTAATGCAGGAAATTCTCAATGGCTTAGCAGGCCATGTCTTAACTATTCGATAAAATTAGAGGCTTTAGAGGCAATAAAATGATTTGTCAATGTGAATGAATAAAGATTAATTTTTAGATTATACATAAAGTATCTATTAAGGAACCTCATTAAATTATGAATCAAACAGGATTTTGAGAAGCTTAATAAGATATATTCTCAATGAATAAATGAGAAATATAAACTTACATCTATTTTAAATTTAGATTTAATTTCTTTTAGCATTGGTTTAATAGCTTTATAATATTTTGCTTTAATTTAAATAAAAGGAACTTCTAGTTCAATTTGTGACTAAACTATTGCAGAATTATTGTAGAAACTTAAAATATTATATTAATTAAGTTAGTAGTATAAAGATTGGCGACTAGCAATATTTATACAATTTAAGAGAATAATCTAATAAGATTAGCAATGCTGTTATTATCAGACTTAATTTGAATATTTTTATCTGTTTGAATAAATATATTGCTCAGCTTATCTTCATAAGCATATTAAATGCTAAGCTTGCAAATATTATGATATATATTTATTTTTTTCTAAATGAGCATTAACAATTGTCAGATTTATACTTTTTATGTAGAATTTCTATTTTTAATTTGTTTAGCTTTAATTAGTAAGCATTCTAAAGCTTCTAATATTAAATTTTTTAGTTGCAACCATTATATTAAACGAGTAAAGCATTTATTATTTTAGTGTCTCTTCAATTGTAATTATAGCTATTCTTTGTTTTCAAACTTACTTTTATCTTTAACTATCCATTATACATTTTTAAGTGAATCATTAGATATGCATAGAGCTTATTAAATGGATATCAGTAAGTTGCAAAGTTCTAAGATTTAATAATTAAGAAATTCAAAGTTTTTTTGATTTAAATGACTTTAGGTATAAATTAACATCATTACATGCTTTTAAAAGTAGTGAGAATAGAGTACTGCGAAAGGTCTAATTAATAATTCAATCCTAGAGAACTAAATAAAGGCAAATAAGTTAAAAATATATCAATTTAATCTTAAAAATATTTGGTTTGATTTACTTAAATCTGAAATAGAAATTATTTAAAAGCCACAAAATAATTATAAGTTTAAGCAATAATTAAGAAAATTATCTTTAATGTTAAGTCTACTAGCTTAACTAGAAATCTCTTAAAGGTATAAAATTTAGATGTATTGCTAAGTTTGGTTTAGCATTAATACTATTGTTAAAATTTTGTTTGGGAACCAATAATTATAAGTTCAGAGGAAAAGGCGTTTGATCTATGTGGAATTCTCTTATAGAAAAGAATTAAATAAGAATTTTATTTATTTTTATTATCTCAAGTAAAAGGGACAAATAATTAAGCTAAATTACTATGAAATCGGTAAAAAAGATTTAAAAAGAAGGAAATTAATTTTTACCTTTGAGATTTGAAGATTAATAGCACAAGATCAGTATACTTAATGAAAACTCAAGATAGACCAAGTTCTTAACTTCAAAGGTAAATTGTTTTAGATGTAAGAAATGCTTAATTTAAAAAATTTATTATCATTGGTAAAAAGATTGCTCGTAGATCCTTAGTTTATATTGAATTAATATCAAAATAGGATAAATAAAAATCTTAAACATATTGAATGGGCAGAAGTCAAATATCACCAGCAAGTGAAGCAAGAATTATTCTTTCTATAAAACTTGTCCATTGCTTTTGAAATTGAGTATAGGCTTGCAAAATTATTTTAATATTAAAGCATAATAATATCAAATATATATAAATGGATATCGGCCTAGTAGAAGATCTTATAGATATTCTGGCGCAATGTAAACTGTATTGCAAGAAATCCATATTAGATGACATCACTGATAAGGGGTATAAATTCGGAAGAGACATGCCTAATTTGCCCGAGAGTTCTAGTTAGTGTTACGAAGGTTTGATTGACAAATCATTTAATTTTGCAAATTTAATTATTTCTTGAAATGTATTTTAGAAGATTGATAGAGTGATTACAACAAGATTCAAGAATAAGTTTAGAATAGGAAAACTAATCCTCAGGACTAGTTGACGTAACTCATTTGACAGCTTTTTCAAGACTATGTAGAAAATGAGAAGACTTAAATTAGCATTGATATTTAATTGTAGCAAACCTATTAACTGATATATCACGTTAATTTATTTGTTTTATATATAATTTTAGGAGATTCATATCCTGCTTACATCTTCAGTTAAGATTATTCCTATTTAAATTCCATTTTAAGACTATTAAAAATTTAACAATTTTTATAGTATTCTCAAGATAATGATTAAAGAGCTTTAGAGATTGCTTTGTCATAAGTTATAATAAATCAAAACTTAGAAATAAAAAACCATTGGTAAGAATATTTAGTTTTAAAATGATTTAGAAAGAGATAAAATGCAATTTTATATAAGGCTACTAGGAATATGAATAAATAGTAAAAATTACAATATCTAAAAAAGGATAGTTATATCTTTAGGTATGACACATTGAATGTATATTTAATAATCCTATTTAATCGTAGAAAGGAATAATTAATAATTAAAAGATTCTAATTTAACTTTTTTTCATTATACACAGTAAAATCTTAGATCTATGGTTGATAAACTCCATAATATTTATATAAAAATTAAAAAAATTAAAAATTAAGAATTTCCAGCATTGTTTTCTTCTCTTTCTTTATTTAAAATGGAAGGCTTTCTATATAAAAGACTTACGATACTAGATAAACTCCTTTATCTTAACCGCAAGTGTTCATCACCTCTTATGTGTTTTTATAAGGACTTTCGCTTTTTTAGTTGTCGATTTACTTGAAGGATTATTCAGTACTCCATTTAAATATTTTAGATCTACTTTTCTGTATCTAAAGAATTTCCATTTATTGTAGCCTTTCACTTTCATTCTCTTATATATCCTTCAAGTTATCAAATATAGGTAACTCTTTCGCGATCTTTGAAATTTATCTGGTTTGATTCCTTTTAATAGGACTAGGACTTTATAAAGCAAATGGGTCTTTCTACCAGTCACTTCATAGTTACTGAATTCTTTATCTTTGCTCATTTACGTGCATGTCCAACATCTCAATGCTAGATTTTAACCTAAAAGCGAATCTAAATAATTAGGTAGTGTCAATTTCTATCCTTTAAAGGTATTTAGGATACTTTTTCTAATGCAAGAAAAAAACTATAAAAATAAGACTTATGAGTGAGCACATTACTACTAGCAGCAGCTGCTTACTTTATTCCCTAACAATAGCAATTGTGGTAAAAATGTACAATATTAAGTTTACTACTGACATATAGAACTAAAGACAGTTAATCTTATCATAGTTATATGGCCATTGATAGTAGAAATATATTATATAACTAACCAAAATTATGATACTAACTATTCCAAACTCAAACTCTCTATCTTCTTCCATTATTCTTTTGATAAAGATTAATACCAACTACATTAAAAATTCAAGCATTATGGATAAAGGCTTCACTTTTATATTTAAGAAAGGATATTTCATATCTTGAAAGTGAGGTTTAGAAACAATTGAAATAGGGGCTAAAAAGCATAGCGAAAAAGTAGCGAGAACCAGAAATGTTATATACAATGATGAAGAGCAATTAATATAGCAATCATCTTTTAAGAAAGTCTCTTAGTAAATTATTTTCATATCTAAGTCTTCATCATTTCCATTTTTACATTAGTAAATTTTCGTCAACTAATTGAAAGATAGAATCAAAAATATATCACCTACAAAAGGTAAACATTTAAAAAGCAAAGAACCTAAAACTTAGAAAAATTTTAATTTGGTTATGACTTCAGCTTTAGTAAAAAGGAAAATAAGTCCAACCAAAAAAATTAAAACAATAACTAAACTTAAATAAAAAAGGATTCTAAAGGCAAGTCTTTTTGGAAAATCAAAGATAAAAGCACTTACGAATGTTCCAAATTCATTTTGAAGTTTTTCTATATCAGGTCCTAAAGCAATTTGCTATAAAAACTTGATTATAATCATGCCATATACTAAGTCATCTTAGAAGGTTTAGTACTTTTGTCTTGCTATTTTATTTATTTGTCTTTATTTTAATAAGCGTAGTCCTAATAGAAAAGTAATAAGCGTAATAAAGCAATAACTTAGAAATATTGCGATCTAAATTTTTTTCTGCTTTGAATATTCATAAACATGTCTTTCTGTAAAGGGACAATCTTGATATTGTTCAAAATGATCTGGAGTTACTTCCATGATATAAAATTGGTGACTATAAGTCTCAAACAATAGCACAGCCAGGACAATATTTGCCATTATATACAAAGTCGTATTAATCTTCCTCAACTTCTATAAAAGTTCTGAAAAGAAATAAAGCGGATTTTCTAAATTCATTTCTATTAAACTAAACTCTACCACCACAACCAATAAAATCTGATTTCATAATTTGATTTAGCATAATATCGGGATCATTGAAGTTTTAGCCTTACTCTATTAAGTTTTACAAAGCATAAGCAATTATATAAGCTTCATCTCAGAAATAGCATTGTCAATCTGGAATAAAATCAAATGCACATTTTTTGTATTATTCATACATATCCTATCCTATTTCATTCTATCAAGCTATTGGATGAGTAAATATTCAACTTCCTACATATAATTTTATAAGCTTTTCAACTCCAAATTCTTTCGCATGCTCACTTTCAACTACATAATCAGCTGCGTTGTGACCTATAAACATAAAATCCTTTCCTCTTCCTCCAGCATCTCAAAGCTAAACTCCAAAGTCAATTTAAGTTTCAGCCCAAGCAAAAAGAAGAATTATTCTTATTTGCTTGGTTAGAATATCTTGAATAATGCTTTTGTATCCTACAGATCTTTCCTAAGTGTTTCCACTCAAAAACCAAGGAATGATTCTATTATTTAAGTCACTTATAATTTTAATTTTATACTGATCAATATTTTGTATTATATAGTCAGCAACTACTCTATATTCTGATATATTCTCTACATAAATTCCTATTTTTTCTCAACGGTTTTTTGCTACTAATTTAAGAATCGTATTTCCAAATTCCGAGTAGTGAGCGTAATTGAAAACTTGCCACTTGAAATCCTCATTAGCAGATTTCTAGTTAACTGAGAGGAAAGGAAGTTATACTCCACATTCATTCAATAAGTCTGAAGTAGGTTTCATAGAATCAGCAAATTAAACAACATGAGCAACTCCTAGTTTATCAATTTCAGGAATAAGATGAGCTATTTAATAATCTCTATCAAACCAACTTTAACCATAATCTACACCATAAGCCTTGAATTCAAAGTTGTCTAGAATTCCATTTCTTCTATTTGCATCTTCGGCTCCACATCTTACAGTATCTTGAGCAGCTCAATCAATAATATTAAACTCACCGCTCGGAGTTAACAAATTCATGTCATATGAGAATGTTAGAGTAATTTTATTTTTAGGAACGGTTAATGTGTTTCCTGGCCAAATTGGAGGATTAACTAGATGAAATTAATTTTCTTTTGATTGTTTATGGGTTATCACACTTTCTCAATTTTATCTATTTACCATTTCAAAGTCTTTCAGATAATTTTCTTCATATCGTTTGTTAAATTAATCAATGTTCACTCTTTTATAAGTTTTAGAAGCCTAAGATAAAAAATCGAATAGTTTCTAGATGTAACTCTTGAAATAATATCAAACTATATAATTTTAATCTTAGGTATTTTATGAAGAAAATTATAACTCAAATAAACCATTTTGAAATATGCTATTATTATGCTTCATATTTTATTAAGTTTCAGAACTACTCTGTGAAGTCAAAATTCAAGCGAAATTCTACGATTCTAATTTTACTTTATAAGCTATTTATAATATTTAGCTAACTATGCTCGAGTTAGTGGATAAGATAAAAACAGGAGTTCCTGCATGCATTAATATCTAAGCAATATTATCTTTTATTTCATTTTGAATAGTGATAATTGATTTTATACGAAACTTATCCAGGAATTATAATGGCTAATAATGCTGCTTTTAGTTCTACTAGATTATCATTACATTCTAAAAATCGTAAAATTTTAGGAAATTATTTAGAAAATTTCCTATATCTTCAAAAGAAGGCAAAATGAAAAGAGCTCTTTAAAGATATTTGCTGAGAATTTCTTCTTTTCTTGAGCATTTCAAATAAGGTAGTTAGAGTAGAGCCGCTTTATGATACAACGAGTATGTGAACTAGCTATTTCCAAGTATATCTACCACAATTATTTATCCTTAATATATCTCATCATCCAAATTTGTTACTTCCTAATATCCTCTAATTTCTACTAATTTATGATGAATCACAACATAGTCATTCAAAGGTTGAGATATGGAATAATTTAGTATGGCTTGTTCTAAGTATCCAGCTAACTCAGCCGTTGTTTAAGTATAGCATAAAAGGAGGTTAATAAGTACTCTTGTATAACAAATCTAAAAAAGATTAAGCAGATAGATAAGTACAGCAAGCTTAGACATCTTGATATGTTATTTTAATTTGATCATTTAGCTTTTTAAAGCTTCTTTTATTTAAATAGATTTTCTTAACTCCTTAAGTTAAGTCTCTATTTCAAACAAGTTGGTTAATTTTAATCTGATTCAAGAACTTAAATAAAGGTTGAGAGTTAATTATATAATCCGAAAGCAAAATGGCAGTTATTTCTTACAGTTAAATTATAGATAAAATATTAATTAGATAACTAATACGTTCATCCCTAGCTATATTTTAGCAACTTATTATAATCATCACTTGGTATCATGCTTATAGAATCATTTACACTATAAAGATGAGTGCTTCATAATGATTATTATATTTCTCTGATGCTAATTTCAACGATATTAGCATTTTTCAATCAGCAAGTAGCTAGTAAAAGTCATATGTTCGTAAGGAGCTGAATAAATATAGAGAAATTATACGGTATTGATGAACTTCTTTTAGTATTGAGTGCACAGTTGTAGCTTAAGTAAAGGCAAATATAACTGAAATAGAGGTAATACCCACAATATATTAGTTGCTTATTTTTAAGTTTTAAAAAGTAAATTAATACTTTAAATTACTTATTACTAGGATAACTCTAATAAATACAAAGAATAGAGAAAATCTCTTAAGGAACAATCATTAACTTACTTCTTTAATATTAAGTATGATCTTAAAAACTAATCTCGTGAAGGGAACACCAATCTAGCAACAAAAAAACATGAAGGTAAATATTTCCTGCTACTCACTTGAATAAACTATAAAAGCAAAAGAGTTTAAAGCTGAATATTTCTAAAGAAAGTGCTAAGTTTATTAATAAATGCATGCTAATACCTTAATTTATAATAAAGTCTTAACTAAAGTATTTATATGCAGCAGTTATCATATAAAGCTTATATATTGATTCTCGTTAAATTATTAGTAACTTAATTTCTTTTAATATGAATCACATGCTTTCCCTTTAAAATTCATTCTTCTAGATACTTTTTCTAACATATCATTCAATTATTTTTTACTAAAATGCTTATTTTAGATAAAACTTGCTCCATCTAAGTTAATGAGGGAAATAGTGGACTGTGGCTAGAAAATTTGGCTTATCTACTGAAGGTAATTAAATTTCTTAAATTAACTTTCAGTTGTAAAGAGCAACTTGGATATCAAAATTTGATAGCTAAAAAGAGAAAAAATAAGCACATTTTATTAAATATCCTAAACCTTAAACTAAGACATAGCAATTTTACCAGAAGGCTTATAAAGTGTAATAAAAAGTATTAAGTTGCTTTAGATATTAATAAAGCAAAGCAAAAATCTTAATTTAGAAACTAGCATTAATATTTAAAAATTAAGAAGAGTATATTTGATGAAATATGCCAACAAATATTTAGATGAAGGAACTAAAATAAATTAAGAGAAATAAAATAAGAAAAAATAGCTTACGAAGAAAGAACATAAAACTTATAGAACTAAGTCATCCTATTTGAATAAGCAATGGATCAAAAAGACAAAGTAAGCTAAATAAATAATAAAAAGATTAGACAATTAATTTATATACTTAAAATGATAATAAAACAATGAATTAAAAATCAAAAAGATAAGAGTTTAGTTTTAAGTGGTTGTAAGTAAAATATAGGAATTAATAGAATTTTTAATAAGAAAATCTTTCAAAACTCTAAACATAATAATTAATAAAATAAATGGATTATTAATCATAGAAATAGACTAAATCTATAACTAAAAAATATTATTAGATATTTACTAATTTTAATTCTATATAAGCTTAAATTATGTTTAAACAGAGATACCTATTATTTAAATTTAATTAATTTTACTTATAGAAAAGGCTATTAAAGATAGAAAGTATTAATTACATTTGAATCTTGTAGAAATTAATAAAAAGAGTTGAATAATTGAAAATAAAATAATTATAAAATACTTAAGTAGATTATTTTATTGATAATGTACTTTAAATTTGAATTAAGTTTGGTCTCTTTTTTCTTTTACTTTGTTACTTCCAAAAATATTTCTTTATATATAATCTTCTTTCTACTTAAAAAGCATTTTTAGATAACTCCTTTATAAAATTTATATTTATATATCCAAAGATTTATAACCAGAATCATAACTTAATTTCGTATTTTATTTTTAAGACTTTTAAATTGTTATATTTCTTAAAATATTTCAATTTTATGCATTATTTGTTTCTTTAATTAAGTTAATTTATGTTTAAGTTCAACCTAATTTTATCTTTAAAATATCAAAGCTTTTATGGTGAATCATCAAAATATAAATAAAATTATTTCTCTACTTTAGCATTCCATTTAATCTTATTCATGCATATCTATATTTTATTATATTTGTTCTAGTTTTATTTTTCATTTCTTAGTTGAAATTTAAGATTATTTCCTTTTTTCTATTTATCTTCTAATCTAGAAGTGAGCATCTAATCACAGTTTTTAATTAAATCTCTTATTCTTTTGATTATTGATTTATTGCCCCAAAATAATTTTTGATATACTTGATTTTATAAATTGAAATTGTCTCATATAAATTAATAGATTTGAATTAGTTAAATATGCTTAAGATTCTTTTAATAAGTTACAGTTCTAATTAAAATATATCAATAAATTAAATTTTTTATTTACTTAAATTTCATTTTTATCCCGCTCTCATTTTGATTTTTCTTATTAAAATGCTTCAACATATTAGTAAAATTAATATACACTATTTATATACCTTGTGGACTTAGTGAAACAATAGTTACATTGGAAACTATTTATTTTTAGTTCTTAAGCTTATTTTTTATTACTCAAGTTACCATTCATTCTTGCTAATAATATAATTTATAATAAGCCTTAAGTTTATCTCCCTATGTTAATTGTTCTCCAAAAGCATAAGCATTTAATTTATTTTAGGTGCTTCCAAATGAATTTATTTAAGTTTAATTTGATTATATTTATACTTTAAGCTTTTTATTTAAGATTGAAAACTTCTCATTCTTCTATTTCTTTCTTTTGAAGGTTTAGACCTTTACATTCTGATACCATGTAAATTAAGTTTCTTTGATCTAAATCTATTCCATGCTAATGTCTTCTGTTAATCACCTCAGTTCTTAGTTTATCTTAATTTTGCTAAAGAATGTAAATTTAGTATTTAACCTTTATTCATCTGACTAAAGTAAAGAATCTTAATTAATTTCTCTACACAAATTAAAGGTGATTCTCTATTATCTAATTTCCTTCTTTTGCATATTATATGAAACTAGCTAGTTTATGAAGAATCTAAGTAAAAAATATCAAAAAATCTATAAACTTAAGATTAGAAATGCTTTCATATTTAACTACACCAATTCCAACTCTATTAAACAATCTATTTTTACCAGATTATTAGACTTCTTTACCAGCTTACTTAGATATATTTTTTAAATAATCAGATTTTTAGCTTATCGTTGTCTATTAGATGTATAAACAGAATGGTTTAAATTGAATCTTTTGATTTAATGATAAAAGAAATACTTTTATAAGAGTATAGAGAAAGCTTAGCTACCTATAAATAACTTCAATTCTTTAAGTTAAATAAAACCCTAATCATTTTTATATCTCTGTGATTTTATTCAAGAATTGGCTTTATATCAGGCATTTTAATAGTCAAATAACAATTTTTCAATAATCTATTACTGAAACTTTATAGAGTGAAGCTTTTACTAACGAGGAGATATAATTGAGTTTATTTGTTTCTATTATACTTTTATCTAAATTCTAAGGTATAAAATAGTTTATTTAGCTAATTTAAGCTTAATATGTATATATATGAACTAAAAATTATTAATGCTTTGCTCTTCCCTGAGATTTCAACCAGGTTCTTGTTGCCATTTTTTTTACGTGGATGGATTGGGAGATATCCACAAAGAATTTTCTGCACTTCCTGGGAATATTTTCCTCTTGTATATTCCATTTTAAGTTATCCAAAGTTTATTGATCGTTCTTCAAGTTCTTTATTGCTCTCTAACTTAAATCTTCTTTCAATCCTAACATTGTTTTAATAAATGTAATTTTGATTTGCAGTACCAGCAGTATTCAGTTTGCTTTTTCTAAAATTTCTTCTGAAATACTTTTTTTCAAGTTAATTAATTCTTTTCAGTGCATCTTAGTCAATCTTTTCATCGTTCTGTTATTCTTGAACATTTGCTTAATTAAAATCTTTTTAGTAATCATATTTTGGTTTTACTTTCAATTAGTTTAAGATTATTCGTATAGTTGCTATTCCGTGACTAAATTATTTTAGATTAGCTGACGTCTTATTATTAATAACTCATTATTTTAGTCATCTTTGAAATTCATTAATTCTCTTATTTTTTCTCCTTTATTGTATATTGTTTCTTGATATTCTTAGATTGTTCTTATCATTTAATTGAGTTATAATTAGAGTTCTGACTCTTCCTCAATCCTAATTAGATTCATAAAATTTTAAGTTAAACTATTTAAAAAAGCTTAGATATACTCAATCATAATTATACTATGGTTAAAAACCTAGCTACTAAATATAGAACTAGAAAGTTAATATTTATGTTCATAACTCTATATCTGCTAAGTAATCTGATTCTACTAGATCTAAATAGAAAAAGATTAATTTCATAATATTTCCATGATTTCGTTCTCTTCAATAGTTAATATTCATTTTAAAGGGAGCCTAACACATATATTTGATTTAAATCTCATTAAAATATAATATAATTGAAGCAACCTTTTCTATGAAATATTTAATGAGAAAGAAATTCCAAAAATATAAATCCTAAAAATATAAAAAATACTGGTGATTAGAAAGTAGCTTTAGACAATAAATTGAGCTATGAGATGTATAAGAAAATAAATTAATGGTAGCCAACTATAAAAATATAATAATAAAATAGTTCTGTTTATTTAAAATCTTCATGCTTACCACTATACTCTTGTCCATTTGCCAATGTTAATATCATAACTTAACAAGAAACTTTTTTCATCAAAGTGATATATATTAACTTGATTTAAAACAGGCTGAGTGTAAGAGACGTTACTTTAAGGATACTTCTGGCCTTGTCTAACAACATTTGCTTAATCATAGATTAAAGTCTCTAAATTAGAGTATTCATTTCTATATATTAGAAAATATTCTTTCAGTGGAATGAAAATAGCTGTAGTTGCGGACTTTTTAGTTAAGTTTTAATAGCTTTGTTTTCACTCATTTTTTTAGCTATCATACATCTAAATCTTGTCGTAATAAGTTTTTTATTAATAGTTATGACCACCAAATACCAATACTTAGGAATCAGCTAATCCACTTCCAAACAAACTCACTTGAAATTAAATGGGTTTTATCCTTTTAAAACTTCTTGAGTTTAAGGTAAAAATTTCGCATTCAGACACATCTATGAACTTCTTATTCAAGAAAGTTCTGCCTGATATTATAAAAACTGTGTTTTTCTTATTAAAATTCGTCCGATGTCAGAATCTTTATTATAGCATTTAGAACTACTAAGAGTTTTAGCTTTATGTATACATTTCTAGGCGATTTTTGTTGGTCTTGCTGCTACCAGATAAGAGTAGTGTTTCGTTATAAATTTACTCAATCTATGTGAAATATCAGTCTGACTTAGATATGCTAATTTACTTCTTACTGAAGTTATTTGACGAAATCTCATAAGATATCTTATCATTTGAGCTTAAATACACCGTAGAAATTTTAGTGAAGACAGGCATTTTCTTGAGATTGGGGCAAATTTCATATTTAGTTACTCCAATCCCAAACCTAGCAAAAACTCTGCTTCCATTAAACTCTTAAGAGCTTCTAATTTACTTCCTAAGATATAAAACTACTATAATTAACTTTTCTCTCAGTTTTACCATTTTATTATTTCGAGAAATAAGTTAAATGAAGCTATATTTGAATAAACTTGAGTGATGTAATCTTTAGTAGGAACTGCAAATAATCTAACTTATATAATAGTGAGAAATTGGATGAAGTTTCGCTATAATTCAGTGTGCTATTACCATCTTAAAAAAGACAACACTAATACAACTTTTCCTTTTCTCACAACTACTTAAATAACAAAGCTCTCTTCGAGATGTATTTTTATATTATAAGAAGATGATAAAATTCTAGATAGTCGCTTCAAAACTTAGTAGTTTTCTAGAATTTTGTCAGGCTGCTATAATAAAATAGTTTAAACTGGTAAAGCTGATCAATGTATAATTAAGACTTTTCTTTAAAGTAGAAGAGTCTAAATAGTAGCTTGTTATGAATATTAAGCTCATTAATTTATTTATTTACGTCATATTTTCAAATTTCAAACTGTATAGAAATAAAATCCCTTAAAGCTTAATTTATTTCGTTAAAAGTTGAGCAAACAAAAAAATAGTCTTGAAAATGATTACTTTTTATCAAAAAATTCTAGAAAAAAGCGCAAAAATCTAAAAATACCTGATTGAATTATTATGGGAAACTATTTTCATATATGCAAATAGTGTAAGTTTTATTGGGATTATAGCTTAAATTGAATGAGGGATATGCAAAATAAATTATAGCTCATTATTAATTTACTAAAGGCTAAGTATTAGTAGAGTTTACCTAAGAACATACTTTATAAATAAATAAATCTCTTGAATAAATTAAATGCAGAGGTAGCAATACTAAGTTTCTTTGATAATGTTATATTACTGAAGTCAGAAATTGGTTTATATCAATCTATAAAAGGAAGATGATGGATACTTTTTAAGAACTATTAAAAAAATATTTTGTTCATAAGGAAATGCTGAATGAAGTTAGTAGGTTTATAAATCCAGCTTCTAATTTAAAAGAGGAAAACTTAAACACATCTAAACTTATGATTTCCAAAATTAGTAAATTAATGGTAATTTAAAATTTACTAAAATTAATTCAAGAAAGAATGCTTTCATAAGGGGAGGATATTTAGCTCATTTCTTCAAAGTTATAAAAACGAGTTGCTAGTTCGTAGTAATAAGGATATAAAATCTGAATAATAAAATTTAAGTTTTCAGACAATTTAACGTACAAATATAAAAAAAGGTAGACTCTTTATTTTAATCTAATCTTTATCATTTAATATATAATATACCTTAAAATGTTTGCTTTATGTATTTTTCACCTTAGAATAAATTCAGTAGTTTAGTGATATTAGTAGAGTAAGGGAATATATTGATTTAGTTTTGAATGATTCCTACTATTTAATTATTTATAGAGATGAAGAAATACAACAAGATTGATAGTTGTAAGAAAGAATGAAAATCACTGCTTAAAACTCAAAAAGACAGAATTTTTTTATTCAACCAAAAAGAGACATGAAAGGAGTATCAAATCTAAAGTATAAAAGATCAGTGTCTGTTAAGTCATTATATACTTTAAATACTTGGGTATTTTTACTTATTTTTTCAAAGTTTTCTTAGAAACAAGCAGGAAGTTTGAAGGCTCACTAAATTATATGTAAAGAGTAATTATAATTTTTGAGTCATTTTTAAATAAATATGACTACTCCTATGTTAATACTTTAGATAATTTTATACTTAAATCATAAAAATCCTAGTCATATATATCTTATATTATCAGATTAATTATATTTCCTTCCTCTCTTATTTTAACTTAGTCCTTTTAACTTCAGAATATTTGATATAACTTAGCCACTACCTAAATAATTAAAGTAGCCAAAGCAGTTAGTATGTTTTAACTCTTAGTTTATTTAATTTCTTAATTAAGTTTAATTTAGTTTAGATATATTAACAAATGATTTTTCTGATGAAGTAGATACGTTAAAGAATAAATGAAAATGGGAATTCTTGTTTTCACTTTCGCGATTTATCTCTATCATTGTTAGGCTTTTTAAATAGGCCTTGTTCATAGTGATATTATTAGTTATGACCAGAGTTTGGTGGCTAGTATTCATAACTTGGTAAAGCAGTAAAATTACAATTTGAATATTTTTGAATATCATGTAAATTTATAGTCAGATCTATAAAAAGCAATTACATACTTCAAAAGTAACAAGGTTGTCTTTTTCATTGACATCACTTTGTATGAAGACTTTTCCTTTATACTCTCACATCTAGCGGAATAAGAGCAAATTGTTCATTTAGTACTTCAGGACGAATCTGATATGTTCAAAGGAAACTATACGCACTTTTTCCTTCCAACTAACGAATAAATAGTGAATTGTATGATGTCATTTATAAATCACTGAAAATGATCTACTTTGGGTTTCTTTACTAACTTTGAATAATTTAAAGAAGCTGAATTGATAAAAGAAAACGTCTAGACATCAAGATTATTCTAGATTATAGATGATGAGCCTAATTATGATACTCTAAGACATATAATTCCTGTCTATTTTAAGTCTTTTGGTACATCCATCTATTATTTTGCGTCTGAAGATTTGTTCCTTTGGACTTTAAAATTAGCCTAAGACACTTTGAATTATAAAGAAGGAATTTCCTTTATAACTAGCTTCCGAAACTCAAGAATCTTGATTTAGGATCAAAATAAAGTTGATGGAGTATTAGGATTTATCTTTGGAGATAGGATTACTCTTTCAGAAAACGAATATATGAAATATTGCATAGAGCTTATGATTAAAAAACTCTTTCAATGGTCAAACGATCTTCCTATGGTGTCTCCAATAAACCTAAACCAAAAAATTCATCATGAACTCAGCAAAGGTAATTCGCTTTTAGATATCCATTTCTAGGTTTTCAACATTCAAAGCTAATAAATGGTTTATGTAGGAAAAGTTGATTAGAGCTCATTTAATCAAACTAAAGATATCCTTTGACCTGGTAAGATTACTAAAGTTCCAGAAGGAGGAGATATTATTATCAAAATTAGCATGTCAAATGATTCCTATAATCCTAATGGTGCTTACATTGACTGGGTTGGATAGTATTATAGAGGAAGACTTTACGCTCTTAAATATATAGAAGATCATCCAGAATTGCTACCTTTCTATAAATATTCGAATCTCCTTACTTTTCCAGGAGCAACTGTTTATAGCTATGATTATGTTTATAAAGGTTGGATTGCAAACTATTAAGATTATGGTCTTATTCACTTTACTCCAGGAGCTAGTGGAATGAGCATTGGATTGCATAAGTTTTTTAGTTTAGTAGGATTTGTCATTTAAACAATTTCAGGAGCTAATAAATCTCCTCGTCTATCAAGTTAAGTTAATTATCCATGATACACACGAACAACGATGAGTGATTCTTTTTAAGGTTTATTAATAGCTAGACTTTGCTTAAGTTAAGGATGATACAATCTAGGAATGGCATATGGAAATACAGCTTGACCAATTGGATTAATGGAGTCTTTTGTTAAAGCAGCAGAGCACTTCTAAATTATGATTATTAACAATAATACCATGCTGCCTGAAAGCGTCGTTTCAGCGGATCCTGTCGAATGGACTTACATAATGGATGAAATGTATTGCTGTACACGTGTGATGGTTATCTTTCATTACATTGATGATACTTATTTACTCGTTAATTATTTATATACTCTAGGAGCAAGAGCAGGAGATTTGTAAATAGTTGGCGCAGAATGAATAACAATGTCATGGGCTTTAGGTGATTACGACGATTGGTTTAAAGAAGTAATAAAAGGAGCTATTCAATTCTTCACAGCTGCATGGGTTGGAGAATGAGGTTAAAAAACAAAAGATGGATTTGTTAAGTATTGAGGATAGGCAGCTTCAGCAGGATCGGCATTTGAGTTTGATGCAGTATTTTTAATGAATTATGCCTTAGTTAGTCTAATAAAAAGGGGAGAAGATTACGAAAAATTTGGAGTTCTAACGAATGAATTGAGACATACTACATTTATAGGAACAACTGGAAAAGTTGCGGTAGAAAAGGCAGAAAATTAGAGATCTTAAATAGCCTATCAAATATACAATTATAGAATTTTAGATAGCGGAGAGTGAGGAGTGCTAGTTATAGGATAATACTGCGCTCAGTGTGATGTTATTTTTTAATATAATATGCCAGTTATGTGAGGTGATGGTAAAACAGGTGTTTTTACAGATTAATGGGTACTAAAATGTCCATTTTTAGAAAGAAATCGAGAAACATTCAAGCCAGGACTAGTAATAAAATACATAGTAATAGCAATTTTAATTGCTTTATTTTCTTTCATTTCTTTTTTAGCTGCTCGACATTGAAGAAAAAACTAAATTTAACCATTGGAAAAGTTAGTATATTTCACTATCTAAGATTTGCTTTAGATTTTTTACCTCCTTGTCATTATTGCCCAATTATTTCTGTAAGGTCCTGCATTAAGTTGGTATGGAGAATAAGCTGAAGTTGTTGCTGATTTTATACTAGGAGATTTTGCATCTGCTCTTAATATTCCAGATGAAGACGCTTATATTACTTAGCTCTTTTCATGTCTAATATGCTTACTATGGTTTTTAATGGTCATTGCAATTTTCCGAAAATGGGAATTTTCCAAATGTAAACCGATACAGAAGTTTGGCCTTATTTCCTTCTATATTCTACCTCCTCTAGGTCAAATGTTCTTCTAACCACTTACTATTAATCTAACTGATACATTTCTATGCGTTGAAGCAAGTGATTTCAATGATGATGGAAAATTGTCCTATGATGAGTCCTTTTACATTAAAACTTGCTGACAAAGATGTTGATAAGAAGACCATTTGCTCGTTGTAATTTTAGCATGCTTTGCAATTCCATCCTTTATCCCTCTAGCCATTTTTCTCATGCCTTTCTGGTAGGATCTGCAGGGTATTTAGTAGCATGTAAAAATAAAGCAAGTATACTTAATTTATCTAGGGCTTTACTAAGCACTCGTAGTTCTTATAAATAAACTGGAATCTGATTCGGAAATAGCTCATGCAGTGGTATATTCTATAGTCTGTGCTTTTTTCCATTTCATAACGTATAGAATGAAACCATTCGCTTATGACAAGTTCAATATTATATGATAATGCTGCTTATCTGTTCTTCAAATCCATGGTTTTCTAGGCTTTATCATAGTTGCTGCCAATATTTCAACAGACGCTAGAAACATATTTATAGGAATGCTAATCCTTTTTTCAAGCATCGTAATGTTTATAGGATGGTGGAAGCAAAGGAAGCTTTCAAACCTATTAATAACTAACGCAAAGGACGCATCAGAGTTAATTCGATGGGCATATCAGTTTAGAACTAAGAAGGAGTACATATAAAGACATAGAGAAGAATAGATTTTTAGATACAACAAAAATAGATACTTTACAGACGTCTAATTGAGGGATCCTGACTACTAATTCAAACTTAGAAGTATAGAAGAAATGAATAAAGAATTTGATTTAGTAGTTTAACAATATGAGTCATCAGGAAAAGTAACTTCGTTTAAGCATGTTGTTATAGAAAGAACTCTATCCATAGTAGACTAGAATCTACACGGTTTTTCATCTTTAACACTAGATAATAGTAAGTTTCCTAAATTCAGGTCTCGATTAAATTAATAATAAAAAGATTCTAACTCCAGTAAAAGTAGATTCAAGCCAGAGTTTAAGCTAGGAATAAACTGTAGGAAATGATACATAAAACGAAAAACTAAAGATGGATGAAAAGTCTAAAGAATCTATGCCATTGACATTTTAGGTATATAATGTTCAAAAATAACAACAAAGTGATTTATTTTTCTAAGCAAGAAGCATAGGTGTATAAAATAAAAAGCAGCAGGTTCAAATAGAGTAAATGCATGTTTCTGAAGTGCTAGAGGACGAAGAGCAATCTTTTTGTAGCAATAAAGAAAAGAAAAATGTCCATAACACAACTTTGAAGAAAGAAAATTGAGATATTAAAAAAAATTACTTTCATTGAAAAAATTTATTATAATTATTCCTCACATAAAGCTTTTACCATACCTAACCTTAAATTAGGTGGTTATATGAGAAAACGAAAGCATAACTATTATATTCTAAGCGCTTTCAGATTTGAACTTAAAAATAAATTTTACAAGTAAATGAATCAAAATTCGAAATTACTCATGTTATTAAGAATTTCGAGTCTAATAGCCAAATTATAAAAGCTTACCTATTTGAATAAAAATAAGTTATAGTAAAATAAATAAAGAGATTGAAAAGTATTTTTCAGATCTATTGAAAGTATAAAAATCATTTTTAATTATTTGATATGAAATAGTTTAAATAGCTTTTTAAATCAAAGTTTCTCATACATGTTGCTATTGCTCTTTTCTAATTTTTTCTTTGCAAACAAAAAGAATTTAGCGGTGAGATTCTCTTTGAAAAATGACAAATAATCTTTGAAAAAGAGTATAGGAGATAAGTTTTAATTACAACTGCTATGCTTTTTAATAGCATATTAAAACAAATAACTGAGCAAGTGTAAATGATCTAGTTTAGGCAATATAATTTATTTTATCTTTTACTAGATTTAAGCATTTAAACAGCTACTAAGTAGAAACAGCTTTTTTAACTTTTTCTTTTATAATAGTTTTTTATTATTTTCTTCTTCTAATATTTTTTCCGCACTAGCAGCATCAAATAATTTTGATATTTATTTTCCTCTTTATATATTAATGAGTACTATTGAAACTGTAAAGGATATGAATATAGATATTAAATAAACTTAAATTTAAAAATAGTTAAAGCTCTATGACTACTAGGTAAAGGCTTTTATTTAATCATTTAATTTAAATACTCAAGCAAAATTATTTAAGCATTTCACACTATTAATTCTCCACCTTACTTCACTAATTTCTCCTTAAATCATATAAAAGTGTAATAAGCTTCTTTAGAGTGTTTAACTGTTTTGATCACTCTAATATAGTGCTTATCTGTTAGAGATGTTTGGGAAGACAACGCCTTAGATATTTGTATTATATCCTGGAGTTAAAGGATATTCCTAAAAAACCACTTTCTACCCATAAAATTAAAATCCGTCTATATCTTAGATAAAGGCAAGCCTTATATTTCCATTTAACTAACAAGCAAAAACACTATACCTAACTTTCTCACTTTGCTGCTCATTAAAGCATTTGATATCTGTAGACTAAATGAGAAAAAAGAGGACAAAAGAAAATATAATATTAAAGTTGTTTAATTAGTTGAAGAAATGAAGGTTAAAAGATGATGAAAGATAGTATGTTTAATATATAATCAACTAAACTATAGACCTATTCATTCTTGGTATTTTAAATAAGGTAAATTATACAAGCAATGGGAAGATAAAATAGACAATAAATCTTGTATTATATCTTAAGATAGTTAATTTTTTTTAGAGCATGATTATTCAAAATATTTGAACTTTATAAGATAAAGATACTAAAAATAATTTTGATTAAGAAGTGTAAGATGATGCTTTACTTTGATAAAGTTAAATGGAAAAATATTGCTGAGATTTCTGCTTTGAATATAATTCATCAATGCTAGGTTTTTGTTAAATATCTATCAAATTTAATAAATTTCTATATTAGCATAAGTTTCTTTAAAGCTATAAAAATTCATTTTATATCTATCGAAGAAGATTTCTAATCTAAGAATTTTAATTTGTAGTCTATTGATATAAGCATATTATTGACTATTACATATATAGTAGGAAATATAAATTTGAGGTTCTGGAAGCTTTTAACTTTATTTCAGAATTAGTTTTTATGTTTGTTGATGATAAATGTAATTTAAATTGTGTTAACTTTAGAGCTCAAAAATAGCTATTGTTTAACTCCTTCATTGGAAGTTATAGAGTCGAAAGCTTATTTGATATCAAATAACTAAATTTTTAAATCAAATTCAGCTCTTTGATTCTGTATTTATTGTTTGCTCTTATAGATTAATAAATAAACTTTATTTATGATTTTCTTAGCAAGTTACTTCTAGTTTTGATTTTTAACTAAGTGTTAATATGTGTTATCATCATTCTTCTGCAATCAATGCTGGATACTTTTCCTGTTCATCATATTATGCCAAAATATTCCTTTACATACTTTCTACATCTTACGAGTGCTATAACTAAAACTTCTCTAAAGAGAACTAAGTTCTTATGCAATAATATAATTCTATTATTGCGAAAGTATTTTTATCTCTACTAAGATTCTACTAATTAGACTAAGTTCCATATCTTATTGCTTATATAAACATAATAATTAGCTTAAGATTTATTATAGCTAAAACACTAATAAGTTGTGAAATAAGGGATGAAAATTTATTTTTTATAGTATTAAAAATGCTAAATAGCTTCTAGAGGACATGCTGTATAATCATGTTTCCTATCAAATTTTCTCTTCTTTGTCTTATTTAAAGGCTAAAATCATAATATAGAATGTTTATCTTGATAAATAAAAAAATGAATTAAATTTTTTTTTCTAAAATGAAGTCATTAATGTCTCTTCAACTCTCCAAACTCTAAATAACCTGCAATTTATAATTTTTATTCTAATCTAACTTTTTCAACTTTGCCTTTTTATCCCTTTTGAAATTGAGTCTTTCTTTCTTTCTCTTTTATAATAATCGATCATCCTCACTTTAGCATTAAGATTATTAAGAACCATCAATGGCCATTTTAGAAATGGCTTTTTTTTTCATAATTTTATTCTAATAAATAAGCTTAAATTAAGCTAAATCTAATATATTTTTTGTATTACATTGTAATTCAACATAATTTCATTTATTAAGCTATATAAATGTATTTTAGTCCTTCTTATATTATGTTAAATATGCTTTTTTATATTCAAAGATTTTAATTTAAGTATTAAACCCAATATTTTTTCTCCAAAATCGCGATTCTTATTTGGTTACTTTTGCTAAAACTTAAATTTTAAGATTAATTTATTGTTGTTGTTTCATTGTATATAAAATAGCTTCGTGACCACCTTTCTAGAAATGAAGTTGCTAGTTAAAATAGGAAGATTCTTAAATTTTTCCTTTCTATCAGTTAAAATATTTATTTTGTAATTTTACTTTTTTCTAATATAATCATATCTATATTTTTCTCCTTTAAAAGAAGGATTTTAAACTATTTTTTATTCTGTCATCAATCTTAATTATTTTCTACTGAGCCATTATTCATTTATTCGTAGATTCAATATTGTTATATAAATAAAAATTGTATTGAATATTAATCTAGAGCTTGAATAAAGCAAGTTATACCTTATGCAGATTTTAAATATCTTCTATTGTTATAAAATTAGACTTGACTAATTTTCTGGGTTATAAGCCTGATATTTTTACATTTCCTTCCAAATATTATTTTTAAATCTTAAATCAGTTTCTAAAATACTCACAGGAGTATTTAATTTCTCCAATAATTTTTTCTTCAGCTACTAATCTTCTCTATCTTTCTTTCTTAACCTCACATCAGACGGAAACAAATTTCAAAATAACTTTCCAGTTCTGGAATAAACTGAATACAGCTCTTAGATTTCATTTTCATAATATATTTTATATTATTACAATAGAATTTATACAATTCTATTAACTTTTATTTTTAATTACTCTTAGTTTGCTAATATGCTGATTATTATTTTATGTAGTAACTTTATAGATGCAAAAGAAAATGAAATTCCCTTTTTTAGTTATTATTACTTTATAATTTCAAGAATTAAGAGTTTTATTTAAAAATTATTAGAAGATAGAAGAAATAGCACCTTATAAAAAGTAAACTAAGTAGCTTCTAGTTTTACAAGATTATGGCTAAAGCACTATTCTCAACTAAATATAGCACAATCAAAGCATTTTTACCTTTAAATAGATTAATATCAAAATTATTCTTCATACTTGATTTAGCATATCTAACACGCTTCGTTCAAATAATAGGCTGAAATACTAGAAAATTAGGAATCGGATAAAGAAAACAATTATTTGGAAAAAGATGCTTAGAGAAACGCTCAATCAACTTCTCTATTTGCTAAGCTTTAATTCAATATGCAAGCTTATGTCATTTTATAATATGCTTGTAATTCTATTTATAGAAAGTAGTTAGAAATATATTATAACTCAAATAGCTTTTATCATTAGAGAGTCTATAAATATTAATAAACACTGAAGGGATAGTTTAAGGATATGCTCTTATATAAATTATAGGTGTATTATCTTTAATATTTTGCTATAGTTATGTGAATGTCTTTTCATATAAGATTAGCCAATTAATTTCTAATTACGAGTATAATTCTAATGATAATCAAGATAGTTTTTAGTGATAAATTAAGTAACTCTTGGCTTCAAACTAAACTTGATATAGCTTCAAAATCAGATTTAAATTTGGAGTTAGAATGAAAGAATTTATTTAGGATTTCTAAATTTTCAATCAGAAGTGGTAGTTATTTAGAAAAATATTCTAAAGAAAGGTTATTAAATATAACTATCAAAGATACTCAAAACTAAAATAGGATAGAATTTCAAGACAATATCATGATGAGATAAGCCAAAGTGAAGATTTAAAAATATTTAAAACTAAAGTTAGGAAACTAAAGAAAGAAAGATAAGAGTTATTTATAAGTTCTGAACTATAATTGAGATAGAATTCGGGAAAATATACATTCTTGGTATGGATTCTTATTATTATAATCAACATAATATAACGGACTTGTAAGAATCATAAAGCAATCTAAATTATTAATATGTCAAATAAATCCTAATCTTAAAATTAACATTCAGAATATAATTTTTTCAATGTATACAATACTTGACAACCAATAACACCTTCTTTTAACATGAAAACTTAAATTTCATCTTAGGTATATTATTATACAAAGATTAAAGTAATTAGTTGCTTAAGAATAAGAATTAAAATAAAAGAAGCGAAATACTCAAATTATGCTATCAAATGTATCAGTAATACTCCTATATTACTGATTATTCTCTCCTTCGAAAGTATACTTCTATCTAATTGTAAGAGATTGTGATCCCTTCATTTACTTCTAATATCTTTCTGTAGCCTTATTGCCATGTTTATTAAATTTGTAACTGACTAAAAAATATTTATAGGTATACTTTCTTGCAAGCACCAATTGAAAATGAAGAGGAAAATAAATATAGATAGTAGTACTTAATTCTAAATAATTTAAAATTGAAGGTTTAGTTTATAAATTAAATTAAATGGATGAATGTCTAATTTAATATTAAATAGAACTTTAGTATATTTGCTTCCACTTCCCATTTTTCAAACTATAATTAAACAGATCGCTGTAAAAATCGAATTGGAAAATGCTGTCTCTGTTTTGAATCGGTTGAGTGAAGCAAATGTTTCATTGAGGAAAATCCTCTCCGTGTGCTATTATTTTTTTTTAATCGAAGCACTAAGTTTGTAGATCGAAATACCCATTTTTATAAATAAGAAAGGCTCTATTTTGAAGAAGGAAAACTGATGAAGAGTCTGCTGCTTTCAAAATTCTTTGTTTTCACTGTATTCATTAATTAAATTCACTGTCGAATTACTAAATTTTATTTTGACACTTAGATAAAGCTCCATTGAATCCTCCAAAAACAAATACTTTTTAATCAGCTTAATCACATCCAAAGAGACTAACTGGATTTTATATCGGTTTTATAATACTGAAAGTTTAAGTAGACATATCAAATGTCTCGCACTCTTATAAGTCTATCACATTGTTATTCTTTTACTAAAGCCCTGATATTATAAAAACTTTCTGATCTCTATTGAAGCAAGTTTTATGCCAGTATCTTTAGAAATGCATTTAGTACTCCTAAGTTTTTTTGTTCTAAGAGTGAATGGTAAACCTCTTCAGTTCATTACTCTTATCTCCAGAAATAATCAAGCTACTATTAGAAATCTACTCGATTTACGTGTAAGAGTACTAAGTTTGCTCGATATTAGTTGATTGTACTTTAAATTTATAGGTGTCTATAACATAAGTCTTGATATTCTTGGAATTCTACTAAATTGTGGAAACATTTATATTCCTCTACTTTATCAAACTTGGAAAAATCTCTCACTGTATAACTCCAATTCCAAACTTCCCAAACACTCTATTTTTCTTAAAGTTATTCTACTCTCTTACAAGTTTCCTAAGGAATAGAATTTTGACAATAGAGATACTATTAGACTTTAGCGTAAACTTAGTCTTAATCTCTTTATTACCCATTTTTATTAATTTAAACATTTAAATTTAAAGTCAAACTTCAAGTTTTATCCTAAGAGTTTAAGCAATTACAAACTCTAGTCCACTTCTTCAAAGCCAGTCCTTAAATTCTAAAATTAGTCTTCTCTATAAAGTAGAACTTATCTTTACAAACTAATCCTCTCACCTTATAGTTCTTCTTTCTCTAAAACTCTTTAATATGTTTATAATAGATTTATTTATAAAACTAAGCAGCTAAAGCTATATATTTAAATAAAGTCCCATTAGAGGAGAAAACAATATCAGTAAAGAGTTTGAAAAATGAAAAAACTAATAGTATTAATGATGCTAGAGTGAGGAACTTATGATGCTAGTTATTTAAATTATAGCTAATCAAATATTTTATTTCATCTTAACTTAATATGAAAATGACTGCTTATCTAATGAATGGTATGAAATCTCGTAATTAAACAGTTTGCATAGTTGTTGAAAATAATTTCCAGTGATGCTTAAAATTAGAAATATTTGCCTTAATATTCTACTCGTTTTAATACTTTCTAGATTCAATTTTTTTTAGCCTTTTAGCAAAGCATTTAGACTCCTCCTTAATAGTTTCTGGCAGCGAATATTTAAGAGTTAAAATGAGAAAATAGATTGACTGTTTAATGTAGGTTAATGGTAGTATATTTGATACCTTTTAAGAAAAATGTAAATAATTTTTATTTTTTCAAAGTATAGCACAAAAAAGTAGCTAAGCAAATTAGATATTTCAACTTTGAATGTAAGCTTAGGTAGTTAATCTTAAATCTATTTTTCTGACTTTTTATATCTTAATTATGCTTTATCGAGCAAATTCTTAATAATACACCAAAAGTCTTTTTCTAAAATATAAGTAGCTTGATATTTTTATTTTTCCTTTCCGTTTATTCGATGCTTATGTTTAAATAGATTGATTACTTTTATATCCTTTATGAAAGGTGAAAGATGCTAATATTAGAAGAAATGTACTGAAATTTATTTAGAATCTTCAAATATTTAAAAGCATGAAAAAAGTATTAGGAATGTTAAAGTTAACTAATTGCATAGGTTTTTTAAACAGCTTTATTATAATTTTATATCTGCTTCATATAACTCACTAAGTTGCAAAGGCATTAAATACAAAAATCTAAAGCTCTAGCTCTTTAAAAACTCTTCGCCTTCTCTATACTGGCTGTATTCATACTTCTAGATTTTATTATAGATCAATCTTGATGGTAAATTTTGCCTTGACTAATAATTTTCTATGCTTCACTTAATTATATTTTTGCAACTATTTGATGCTCCTTTAATCTCTTTAAAATACTATCATTTAAAGAGCTTTAATAGATAATCAAATCATAATAGATCTGTAGATAGTTCTGAAGTTATGAAGTAATGAAGTAATGAAGTAATAGAGATATAGCTTTATCTTCATATTATAGAAGACTAGCTTAGAGACATTCCTTTACTTACACTCTCTTATACTATTTATTAACTAAGAGTAATCTTATTTCATCTCCTAATTATATGAAAAATAAGAATTTTAAAAATAATTGTATGCTTATTTAAAAAGGAATAATGAGTATACAAAAAGGATAAAAAGTTTATATTAAGGATCACATTTCAAACTAGCCAAGTATTAAGCATGAATGCAGGACTTGTTCTGAATTTGTCTTTTTACGTTAAGCATACTATTTTTCATTTTCCTGCTGCTTCATAAATTTTTTTGTATTGAGGATTTTTATTTCAGAGCTTATTCAACAAATTTTATCTCCGAAATAGATTTTCTAAGCTTATTAAAGCTATACTAAATTCCTTTATGCATAGTAATTTAATAAGTACTATATAATCATACTCAAGCGATCTTTCTTTTTTATTGATGCATCTATAATCTTAGTAAGTCATTCTCTTTATATAATCATTTTTATGTCTTTTACTAAAGCTTTAAAAACAGATAATTTGAAAACTTCTTTATCTTCGCTATACTTAATCAGAAAATACCTTACTCTTGCTTTCTTAATTCCTTTTAATGCAGATCTGTAATCTTATTATTAAAAGAAAGCTTAATTATTAAATTTAAGCATCTAGATATAATCAAGGATATAAGTTTAGCATTTTCTCAAAAGAGAGTCAAGAATTTAGATAGAAATTGTAGTTAATTTAAGCGAAAATTTGTTTCTTGTTTACTGATTTTTTAGTATGATTAAAGGATGTGAAATTTGCTTGCTTATATAGTTTTAATTATCTTATTAAGCTAAAAATATATATATAAAACGACACCTGTGAGGTTTGAACTCACGCGGGAAATTCCCAATGGCTTAGCAGGCCATCGCCTTAACCACTCGGCCAAAGTGTCTTAATAAATAAAGCAGCGATTGTTTAAATATCTATCTATTCATTATTTTAGCATACCATTCTTTGTGATTCCAAACTTAGTATTAAATATCGCTGTGAATTTAAGAATCACATTGAAAACTTATGGAAAATTAACTTATAAATTTAGTTTCTTTTATCATTTTGACTAGTCTACTTTGTAAGCTAGATAATAAGATCTATTTACACTCTAATCCAACTAATAAATAATTAGCGAATTTTAGAATTATTTCTTAAGTCGCTTCGCTTATTAGTTTCTGAATATAAATTTAATAAAGAAAATGAAAATGATAAGCTTCATAAGATAGTTATCTCTTAAAAGCTGAGTATCTTACAATGGTAATTCTATAATAATATACGAACTAATTAATTTTTAGTAAAGCTATATTTCTCCTTATGCAGAAACACTTTCAATTTATTAGCATAGGTTTGCCTTACCTAGTTTATTGTTTAAATTAGAAAACAATTATAATCACATTTTTATGGATAAACAATTAATTAGGATCTTATAATTATACCAACTTATGAAGATGATTGTTAGCTTAATGATCTATTAAATAAATTTAGTTTAAAATTCCCTTCTTAGAATATAAAAAGTAAGCTATTAATCAACTTTAGTATTTAAGCATTATTGCTTAAAAAAATTGCTAAGAGACGTAAAAGCTAGCAATTTCGTTTTGTTTCTTCTATATTTGTTCCTAAGCTTCCTTTCAGGTACTATTTAGTCCATCTTCAATTTTTTCTAAAAGACTTATATCTCCTTTACTTCACTAGCATCATTTACTTACAACTGCTTCTCTCTAAAGTATATCAACCTTAATTTTTAAAAATATACTATTCTGAATAAAAGAAGGAGAGTAGTCAGTGAGATAAGCAGCATTTATAGTAATAAGGGCAGTTTTCTAGCTATATAATAGGTGCTTGATTGAAAATATTTCTTTAGTAATAGAACTGTGAAAGTTATAAGCTCTACTAGTAATTTCATTTTAGTGTATTTACATACAAAAATGAATTCATCAGTCTTAATCTTATATTTAAGGAAAACATTAAGAAACTAGAAGAATGTAAAGGGAATAAAGTTACTGGGCAAATTCGGTATTGGAATGTTAAAGTATGAAGTCTGCTCAAGCTTCAAGAAATACAGGCAGTTTAAGTAGATAAAAACAATAAATTAAAAAAAGTTAAATTTAAGGGTATTTAATCTGGACTTAAATGCCTTTACTGATTAATTTCTATAACTCTCAGGTTGTTCTATAATAGATGGGGATTAGATTGAATAATTGAGTAACTAAACTCTATTATTATCAGGTGGTCACTCACAAATTAAAAATTTCACTTTTATATCCTAAAATGAATAAATTTAGAAGATGGAAATGCTGGAACCTAGGATGTATCACAGATCTACTTATGATAAAGATAATATGATCTATTTAATATCGGGATAACATAAAAAAGGTGAACTAGTAGCTAGCTTAAATTAATGCGAAATATTCAAATTAAGTTTCTAAAGATTCTTCAGCATTATGGATATAAAAGTTCCAGTATAAATATTTGGATGTGGATAAACCAAAAAAGAAGTTTATGTATTTGGAGGATTAAATCTTATTAAATGTGAGCTATAAGATTTAATTTAATGTTACGATAAAACAGTAAACAGATGGATGAAATGTTAGTAGAATTTAATAAAAAGAGCAATGGCTTCTGCTGTTTATTTACACTGGATAAATTCTTTTCTAGTTTACAAAAATGAATGATCAGATCTCTAGACATAAATATTTGATTTCAAATCCGTTTTTGTTTAAGGAGAAGTTTTTCCTATGAACAATATTTGCTTTACTCAGCCCATTCTAAGTAGAAAGCAAGTTTTCCAATATGATTAAAATTCTGATTTATACAGTTATGAAATGGATAGGAATAAGTGGATTGAAGTAGTATCTCCTATTTGAAAATCTTCAATTTGAATATCTTTATTTTAAAATCAACTTTAATTAAATGATAGTCAAAAAGTTTTCACTCCACTCATAATTAAAATGCTTACATCTTATTTTTTTAATAGTCCTCATAAACCAAAAATTTCATATTTCCTATAATTATTTTTATCGTTAGTAAAAAGCTACAGTTTCATAGCATTATATTCGTGCTTTAAATAATATTAAAGCATTTTTCAATCAAGAAAGGCTTTAAAAGGAAATCTATACCTCTTTTTTTAAAAGCTAAAGTGAAATATTTAATCTAGACTGCAGAAAAAAAGACAAAAGCTAGCTCAAAATTAGTTTTGCTTAAATTATTAAGTTAAATCTAGAAATAATACTTAAGCTTGATCATAGCTCTAACTAAATTTAGCTAATAAATTAAAGGAAAAATAGAAGGAAAGTAGAATTTTCTGAATGCTTATACCGATATAATTAGTTATATATAGCTTAGATATTTTATTAATATATAATGAAAGCCAAATACTAAAACAATTTAGTTAAAATTCTATTTCTTAGACGAATTATTAGGAAATAAAATAACTGGAATGAATGCAATCTCTGAGCAAGGTTTGGAATAGGTGTTATTAAATATGAAATATGCTTGAATCTTAAAGAAATTCCTTAGACTAAGCTAGTATCAACAATTCATCCTGATTCGTATACCAAGAGAACTTTTGAAATCATATTTAGCTAATTTACTGATAAGTTCATAAATGTGAAGAAGACTAATTATTGCTGCACCTAGGTTGAGTAAATATTTAATTAAAGACTGATTATATCAGGTGGAAGTAGTTAGAATCAAACTAGATTTACTATTTATGGAGATCAATGGAAAAACTAAGAATTCATTATGAAATGCAAGAGATTCGATCACAGGACTAGCTTCAATAAGAGAAATAGAATTTATGTAATATCAGGAAGAAGTAAACTTAGGAACTAATGTTCTAGTATAGCAGACTGTGAAGTTTTCATTATGAGCACTTCCAAATTTATTGAACTTAAATAAGTTCCAACTCCAGTCTTTCTTTTTGGATGTGACTAAATAAACTAGAAACTTTTCGTTTTTGGTGGAAAAAGTACTTAGAAAAATAGTTTTTAAGACTCCATATAATATTATGATAGTTTAAACAATGAATGATATTTATGCTAGTAGAAATTGAGCGCCAAAGCTTTTACCTCTGCTATTTTTATACCTACCTATCATCACTTCCTAATCTACAAAAATAAGCAAACAGCTATACAAAATTAAACCTTTGATTTGAAAGAAATAACAACCTTTGAAGAAAATTTCCCTAGTTCTAATTAATGCTTTACCCAACCTGTTCTAAGTGAATGAAATGTATATCAGTTTGATGAAAAATGTGATTTGTTTAGATATGAAATGAGTAAAAGAAAATGGATAAAAGAGTAAAGAAACAATTAAATTCTATATTAACTAGTCTTAATTTATCCAGCTAGCATCTTCAAATGTTTAGTCTTCTAAAGATAATATTTATTAAGCATTTCTATAATCTAAGTTATTAAAGGAAATATCTTTCGCAAATTAACTAATCAAAATAAATGTAGAATAGTTATTATACATTAAGGTGTAATATACTTAGTGAGAATGAGATTAAGAGAATAACCAAAGTTTAAAAGTTAAAGTTCAAATGGAACTTTTAGACTTTCTAGTACGATAAAGTTGTAAATTAATAGCTTTTTCTCAACATCTTTTGATTCTTTAAGATTACTATAAATAAAATTATCATATTGATTTATATAATTGCAGCATGAAACTTTTCAGGAGATAGAAGTCTTAATAGTAACCTATGTAATATGATAAGAGAAATTAAGATAAGTTAAATTATATAAAGCGTAAATAGTTAGATCGTTCTCTTAATATTTCATTTTTAAAAAGCTTAACGAAGATGAAGATTATCACTAAAGAACAGATATAATTAAAATTTAGTTAATTTTACTATTAACATTTATAACTTTAAAGTTGCAAGCTTGCTTTGTGGATTCAACGTAAGAAACAACTTGCAAATATATCAAAGCTCTAAGTTTAAAAAGTTCAGAAGTACATTTTTTGGTAAAAGAACACTAGTAAATTATTTAAATCTAAAGAATGTTCTTTATTTAACTTTAATTCCTACTTATATTTGCCTATTTTTACTATATCATCTACTTTTTTCTTATTTCATACAGCTTTTAGTTATTAAAGTCTCTTTGCTTTTAAAATTTTAAAATGTCACTCCTTTAAGTGAAAATATTTTCAACGATGTTTTTATTTAACTGAGATTTAAGAACCTTATCTAACCAGTAGCTTTGTATATCCTCTATTACACTAAATAGCTAAGACATAACTTTCTCTATTTTTCCTTCTTTGTATTCACTAAATATTTAGATGTTTACTCAATAAGTTGTCTTAGATATCTAAAGATAAGGTACCAATAGCTAGAGCTTAGCTTTTGTAATGATTCATATTTATCATATTAAAATATAATCAGAAATTGTTGTATCTCTTTGAAATAACTAAAGAGTAATTAAATTAAAGGTAATTAGGTTGAGATATTATAAAGTAATAATGTTGGCTAAAGACTAAAACTAAGCAGTTAAGATACTCTTCCTTAGAAAAATTATAAGAGCTAAGTAGCAGTTCAAAAATAGACAGATATTTGGTAAGTTTGGAATTGGAGTGGTTAAATTTGAGATATGCTCTAATTTAAAGAAAGGAAAGGAAATAATGCTGATATCTACTATTAATATAGATTCTAATAAGAAGATTACTTTTTCTATAGCAGAGAATACATTCCAGGAGTAGGTTATATAAGTAGAAGTTGATAACTTTTACTCATGTGTTGAGTAGATAACTGACCAAATCTTACTCGTTTCAGGGGCTTAAAATAATTAGACGTAGCTCACAATACACTCTTAAAATGGCTAAGCACTAAATTTGCAAATGCAGTATTAAAGATTTTTCCATAGAACACGATTTAATAAAAATTAAACAGTTTACATCCTTTCTGGCATTAAAAGAGATGGCTTAAGGTATTAGGATGTAGCAGAATGTGAGACATTTAACATTAAAACTAGAAAATTTTAAAGCATTAAAAATATATCTAGATCGATATATCTTTTTGGAGCAGATTTAGCAAACAATCAATAAATTTTCGTTTTTGGTGGATGAAACGAATCAAATAAATCGGACTTGGATATAATCTAAATGTATTATCAAAATGATTGAATTATATGCGAGTAGAGATTAACTTAGAAATCTTCAGCTACAGCTATTTTTATTCCCAAATAATAATATTTTCTAATATATGGGAATGGTTCTTCTTTAGAGACTCAATAATTTGATTTAAAAAGCATAAACATATAAGGTGATATGTACTAGGGAATGCAATGAAGTTTTGATTATACCTAGCCAGTTTTAAGTGGGAATACAGTCTACTAATTTAATAGTAATAGCATCTTAATCTGTTACGATTTGAATAATGGAAAATGGAGAGAATCTAATTAGCTTTAAGTTGATATTTAGATTAAATTATAAAATTTATGTTTAACTGCTTGTAATTTAATTCTCGTCTTTAAACAAAAAAATTTTAACATAATTGACTTTGTCTCAGTATCTTATCATCAATATAGTGATTAAAAATTGAAAACCGAATGTTTATACTTTTATTAATCTCTTTATTTTAGTCAATTTACTTCTAGTTTTTAGTTTTTTGCTACTTAACTTAGATTCTTTATTTATATATTCGTATTTAGTTTTCTTTAACACTTTTAACTGAATAGATTTGGATCTTAGTTATATTAATGAGTAAAAATAGTTTTCCATTTGTTTTCTATCCTTTGAAAATTGCTGTTTTTAGTCTTTATCTTTATGGTCTTACTTTTCTAAATTTCATCCTCGCACTAAATTTAGGTTCTTGATTGATTCATTCTCAGCAAATGCTCCTTTTAAGATGATCCAATTTATAATCATCTTAATGATATTTTACTTTCACAAGTCTTTTAAACTCACTCTTTTCTTAAAAATTTTATAAGGAAAAGTTTACTTACAGAAGGTGAGTTAAACTGTACCAAATAGCCAGAGGGAAATAATTTTGAAGTCCTATTAGATCAAAATATTAAAAGCGGCTAAACAACTACATAAAGCAAAGACTAAGCTAGATAAAACAGATTAATTATAAACCATTATTAAAATAACTATACCATCAGCTACTTTAGAGTCTAAAAACTAACTTAATTTGAACCTCAAAATTTACCAACTAATATTAAATTTCTTAGTCTCATCATATAATTTCAAGTAGATATAAAGATAATTTTATCAACACTTAGTTAATTAACGGATAAACCTATCTTCAAGTATAAAACTAGACTTTTATTTGTTTCCTAAATTTAAATAATTTAGAATAAAAAATGGAATAAGGATTATTGAAAAAGAAGCTTATAAAGCTTAAAAAAAGGATTTGAATGGAATAAGTTAGTATCAAAAATGCTTATATCATAGACATCTTCTACTTCGGAATTATGTATTACGAAGAAATTTAAATAACTTCAGAAACTTACATAAAACTGAGTAACCAATCTAACATCCAGTCAAATAAGATAGAATAGAGAAATAAAAAATAGAATAGTAGTTATATAGTAAAGAGAAATGTCTACTAACTCGAAAGAATGGGGTAAAAGATTTATCGAAGCCAAAAAAACATTTTCATATTTAAATTAGAAAAACCAGAAGAATCAGAGTTATATTTTAATTGTGAAAATATCTATATTAAATATAGTAAAAGTTTATCAATCGAAAACAAGCAATAAAAAAGCAACAAAAATTAAAAATATTACCTGAAAAGTCACTTAAGAGTTTTTGAAGAGTTTGCTAAAACTAATTAGAAGATGTTTCGGGAAAAAATTAATAGAATATTGGCAAAAGAGAAATAAATAAAGACGATTAAAGAGAGTGCAGTTCTTTCAATTTTTATACTTAATATTAGGAAAAAATCTTCTCATATTTCTTGTTGCAATTTTAGCTGTCCAATGAGTCACATCAGCATCTCCAAATGGAAAATCTGCTTATTATTAATTTACCTTAATTTATAAATGAAAAAAATATAATTACAGCAATAATTCGAAAATTATTATATTTCGCATTTCAAAAAAATTGAAAAAGCTGAGAAAATAAAAAAATCGAAATAAAAGAAGATTATATAAGAATTTTAGGGTTTAGATGTTTGATATTCTAACAATTTAATAAAAAAGAACATATTGTCAACATTATTTCTCTATTCTAATGTCTAAATAATAATCTTTAGAAGAATGAAATCAACTATAAAATTAAGTTTCAATCATCATTTTATACTTTTTACTAATAGCCTTTATATTCTAGCTAGCATATATTATAAAGTCCTTTAAATAAACGTGATACTTGATAATTACACTATATGTTTACATTTTTTATTCTTATACTAGTGATGGATATCATTATGATTAAATTATCTTTATCTTAGTTTTATAATAAAGTAAAAAGATGAGTGAGTAGGAAAATATTTTAGTGAAAATGTTATTTATAAGAAAGGTAATCAGATAATCTTAGATTTATAATGAGAGTAGACTGTTTGCCAGATTTGGAATAGGAGTTATGAAATACGAAATAAGTTCTAATATTAAAGGAATGCCTTAATTTAAATATATCTCCACAATAGACCAGATAGCAAATTATAAATTGTCATGAGATTTAGATTAAAATAAGTTTATCCAAGAAGAAACGAAGATACCAGAACTTGAGTGTGATTTTACTTAATTAGAATAGCTAAGAAATCAAACTCTCCTTTTATCAGGAGGCTTAAAGTTGAAAAATAGATTTACAATAAACTCTCAAAATGATTCTACCAAAGAATTTTAGATGCAATTTCCAAGGCTTTATCATAGAACTAATTTTATAAGAAAAAATTCTATTTTTATAATTTCAGGATGCAATTATCTGGCTAATTATTAACCTTTCGACGTTCCAGAATGTGAAATTTTTAACTTGAATTTAGAAACTTTCACTAATATAAAGCCAATCACAACTCCAGTTCAACTTTTTGGAAGTGCTAATTATAATTATAGCATATATGTGTTTGGGGGATACAATATTAAAGAGAGAGATTTAAAAAATAAAATTTAAGTATATGAAAGTAGTACAAATGAATGAACCATATATTGGAGAAATTTATTTGAAAGTGCTTATACTACTGCAATTTTCATTCCTCATCTTAGATAATTTTTAATCTGAGGAAATAACTAAGTGATTCCTACCTATGTCTTTGATTTATAAAATATTGTCTTTTGAGGAAGTTAATTTCCTTCATACTGATAATAAAGCATTCAACCTGTTCTAAGTAGAAATAGCGTATTTTAATTTGATCGATAAAGCGAATTGTATGAATTTGATTTAAGGGTAGGAAAATGATTTAGATGTATTGAGTATAGCCAGTTCTAGCATAAAAGAGTATTTCGCATAGGTTATTATTCATCTTAAGGATGAGAAAAGTAAAAAAAAACCTGTCATTCTTAATTTAAGTATTTAGTCTTAATCATATTAAAACTTTTTTTAATCTAAAACACTTGTTTAATTCTATTAGTTATGCATCTATTCCTTAAATTAAAAGTTAGTTTAAATTATATTCAAATTTAGTTATTTTATCAAGAGTATTTTTATTTGAAGGTTTATAGTTCTTAAAAATAATTTTTGTTTGAAATTAGTATTTTTAGTATATTATAAAAACTCTTTAGGTTAACTTAAATTCTTATAGCATGCTCACTATTATTATAGTTAGATACAAAGAAGATATAATTTTTCTTTTAAGATACTCGCTTTTTTCAAATGTAAGTCTTAGGTAGAAATTAGTTTCCCTTCTTAGGCTAAATTAATTATTCTTTGGTTTTATTTTTAAGTAAATATTTGGAAAGTCTTCTTATTACTTTCTTATATTCCAAAAATGCTGGAAATTTCTTCCGTCTATAATAAGAAAACACGAAGGATAGAGAAATTAAGTTTTAAATAGATACTTAATATCAGAATTACTAAAGCTTAGTAATTCTTTAAAATCTAGTGAGAAATCTAATCTTCGAAGTCTTAGAAATGCAAGTAAAAGATCCTGATTTCAAACTTACGAACCTCACTTAAGCAAATTATGAAAGATGGACAAAACTCAAAAAGTTAAAAAATTAAAAAAATAGAATGAAAAAATATTAGAAGACAGTTTAAAAAATTAAGACATATAAATGAATCAGGCTGAATAAATAGAAGCTTTCTTTAACATCTAAATGACTATTCTAGTTAATATAACAATAGGTATCTATTTAATAATTATGAATGACTTTTAAGGTCAATATTAATTATTGATAGAAATAGAATAATTTATGAATAAATAGGTAGCATTTAACATAAAAAACTAAGTATTGATGAAGTCTATTATTTTATAGGCAAGATAAGAAAAGCAAAAGATGTAAATCATACGATCTTACTAAAAACTGATTTTTAGTCAAAAAATCCTTTTGAATAAAGTTCAACTAGGTTAACAGATTAAATTATGGAATATAAAACTTATACAAATAAGATAGATTTATTCAGACACTCTAAGCAAAATTTAAACTTTTATCTTTATATAATTCTTTTAATAATAGCATTAAATCTATAATCCTTAGATCTTTATAAAATAATTAATTCTTAAAATAAATCCCTTTATTGTATATCTAAGGTCAGATATTTAAATATCAATATTCTGGATAGAAGGATATTCCAGATTTCTCTATTATAATATTATTTAGTAAATTTAAGTTAGGATATTATTTACTTATATAGTAGCTTAAATTATTTCCAAACATAATTAAAAATTCTATAATCAACAAAAATTTTTCTTTTAGTATTAAAAATAAAAAAGTAATAAAATATAATAATACAAGCACAAAGCCAGTCACCTTCTAATGTCTTTTTTCTTATATTTAGATTATTAAATATAGTTAATAGAATCTTTATAAATTCATTATTAAAGCTTCAATATCCATTTATATTCCTATTAGTTCTATTTAATCTTTACACCTTTAGCTATTTATTTAATATATTATCTTACTAGATCTGAAGTTACTTTTATTTAGAAAAAAAGAAGCAAAGTTGTGATGTAATATTTAACTAGATAATCAATAATTTAAATATTTGATAAAGTTAATTTCTAAACTCTTTGTTCTCCAAAGTATTTGTAAATGCTTGATATAGAGTTAAAATGGTTTATGAATCACATATTAATTTCAACTATTAATTGTCTACTTCAAAAAACTTTTACTATATTCCTATAAACTTTTAAATATCTTTTCACTCTTAACAAACTCTCTTTGATATCTAGATTTCACTAATATTTTATGAGATTTTTGCTTGATATTCACTAGACTAAGAAGGATTGAAATTACTTACAATTTCAGGAAATTATGATTTAATGTAAAGATATCACATTATAGAAGGATATTGCAAATCATTTAGATTTTTATTTATTTTATTGTCTATAAGTGAAGCTCGTACTGAATATCTAAGAGTAGAGATGCTTTCGTCTTAGTTTTAAATATTGCTTTTGATATGAAAAATAAAAGAAGTATAGCAATTTCCTCCAAGTGATTTTGCCATAATTCTTGTTATTTTACTATCTCGATATGGAATAAATTGATTCTTTTGACTTAGACAGTGAATAACATTGGCAAAGCTATTTAAGGATAAACTAATTGAAACATTTTCTTTAAGTTGCTGGTTGGTTGCATTGGCTTTGGAAGATCTTTCGCTTCCACATAATTTTACAAAACTAAATGTATTTAAAGTTGATTTTCAATTATCTATTGATGTTTTTAAACTCATCTACCTTGATATTTAAAATACGAAGCTACTCTTTCTCATACTTGTCATTTCTTAAGTATATCTATTAGTAAATAAAAGGCATATTTATATAAAATCATTCATACTATTAATTGCCACTTGAGCTAGATCTTTAATATACACTTCATTTTCAATTTCCTATATGTTTAGTCTAGGCTATTTAGAAATGCTTTAATTCAGCAAATCAGTAATATTTTCATTGTAGATTAAGAATCAAGAAACATAAAGCTAGAATTCCTTTCAATTGCTTTTCTAACTTTGCATTATCTAAAAAATCTTATAAAAGGTATAAAAAATCATTCCCTTTTAGAAACCAAGTTCTTACTACTGATAATTAGATAAAAAGCTAGATGTCTTTCCAGCGTCAGTTTATCCATATGCGAACAAAGCGCAATTATTTCCTTAAACGAACTTGTAAATAAGATAGTCACAGATTTATGAATTGCATTCTTGACTTCTATCGAAAATAAAATCAAACTTAAATAGTTTCTAACTATTGCTATAATCTATAAGCAAACTCCTATTTCCTATCACTTCATACTTCACTTCTTCTCTTCCCTCGTTCTTTCTTATTCTAAGGTAAACATGCACTGTTTTTTGAGGATATATTAAGTTAGGCAAAACTTCATATTTAGCGATAAGAAGTGGAAGCTTAGCAAACAAAGAGCCAAGTTGTGATAGAGGTGCTAATTTGCATGATTTCCGTATAAAAATTCATCTAGTAAAATAAGTTTATTTTTCCTAGTTACATGCTCTTAACTCTCTCTCCATTACAACCTTATTTTATTATGTATTTAAGCAGCAAGTTTAAGACACTAGAAAATTATTTATTAGGCTTGTTTTTCCTTAAATAGAAGCAAAATTTTAGCTTGCTCTGATTTAGAAAATTGTAGAGTATAACACATAAGATAATAAAATTAACTATCATTTAATTAAAAAGCTTCATTTAATAGTTCCTTCATTAATGAACTAGTTATATCTATCTATTCTCTGAAAGTTGCAAAATGCTTTATCAATCAAAATTAAAAGAAATGTTTTGAGTATTTAGATTAAGGCCAATAAGCAATAATGCAAGTTAGCCTAGGGAATTGAAAGCTGAAATTATATGAAAATGGAGTTAATTAGAGTATGATTATAAAGCTATGTTTAGAGTAGAAAAATAAATAGAATTGTAGAAAGAAGAAGAGTCTAATTTAGTTTAAATCTAATGAAACCTAAAGCTAGCATTTTATGAAAACTCTCCTTTTCTATATCTACTAAATTATTGCCTTAACTGCTATATTTAAATTTTATCTTTAATTTAACTAAAAGTTTCTTTATATGATTTGAAAGAAGCTATTTAAATATAGTAGAGTAGTTAAGCTCATAAAAATAAAGAAAGGTGATAATTAAGATGATGGATGTAAAAAAGAGAGCTAGTGCATAGTGTGGTATAAATAAGATTCAATCAAATAAGATTGTTTAATTTAAAAATACCTGTAAACTTTGATGGAAGCAATCCCATCTTAAATCAGGAATTTTATATTTTTTAATTGTATAAATTGATAATATCCTAAGGAGTTAAGTTTGGTTTGTAAGATTTAAATAATAACTTAATAAAATAAAAACTCAAAGAGTTAAGTGCAAGATAAAAACAAAATTAAGAGAAAAGATATGCTAAACTAAGATTAATTTCAAGGTTGCGATATGCTGAATAATTACTGAGATATTTTAATTAATTTTATAACTCTTTTGCATGATTCATTCAAAATCTAGATGAAGAAGGTTGTCAATATACAAGAAGTAAAAAAGGAATTTAGGGATAAATATGATATAAATTCTTGCTACTTTTATCTGCTTAAGAAACAAACGATTTTATCTAAAATTAAATTAAAATTAAGCTCAGATATTCGCTTAGAATAAACTAAGAAATAATTTTCAAAATTTGAATAAAATCATTTTCATCTTATACAAGCAGGAAGACTTTCCAGTATTGGAACAAAACAAGAATAGAATAAAAAGAATAATATATGAATAATAGAATAATAAGGAATGTAAATACTCTTTAACTGTAATATTTTAATTTAAATAATGAATTATCTTAATTTTAAAATTATTAATATGTAGCTTTAAATCAGTATTTTTATTTTTAGTCAAAACTTCAATAAAGAAGAGTATATTTATTTTTATTAGAGAGGAAGAAAGAAAAAGAAATTTGTAATTAGCACATTCTAATGTTTATTTAATCAAACAAATTCATTTTCGACAAGAAAAAATATTAAATTTTCATCCTGAAGTTTTCTACTGGCAAATTTAAGGTTCATTACTAGAATTATCAGAGTGTATACATGACATTTATGAAAGGGTTAGATTTCATATTCTAAGCTCAAAATATATAAACTACATAAATAATAGATATATCCAGTTCTTATACCAACCTAAATTATAGATCTTCTAAAAGCATTTCAAGAATCATCAGAGAAAGCAGAAAAGATAAATCAAACTACCGTTTCAATTTCTTAAAATTCTACTCATTTGAATGCAACTCGCTTTTCTAATTATTTTAAACAAGGAGAACTTTACGTATTACTTACATTTTTCTTCCTTAATTGAGATTCCATATTATATAACTGGTGATCATATTAATGAAATTAAATTTACACCAATCTGCCTCTTTTTATTTAGTATTTCTTAAGGATTTCTCAAAAAATCAGTCATATAGATAGAAGAAGCTATTTAATTATAAATTGACTCTTATGAATACATAAAGAGAGTGAACTAAGAATTTAAATTAAGTCCTAAATATGAAAAGAGAATTGGATGAATGCAAATAATAAGTTATACCAAAAATTTCACAAATGGTTCATCTTTATTCGAGTTTGAACACAAAAAGTTTAATTTATTTTAGAACTAGGAATGAAAATCTATATTGTCAAGACATTAAACTATGAGCACAATCTATAAGTGACAAATAAGATTTTTTCTTATACTTTAAATTAAAATCTCAGAAAAATTTCCTGAATCCACTATCTCAGGAAGACAAACCTCTGATTTGATATGATATAGATAACTTGCACTCAAAATCGGATTTAAAATAGATGTATAACAACAGATATAAGCTAATGGATTCTGCAATTAGCATAAAAATGAAATCCATAATAAGATAGTAAATTACACTAAAAAGAAAAAAGAAGCTAATTCTCAATAATAGGATTATAAACAAATATCTTTAATAGAACTATTAAAAGTATATGATCTAAAATAAAATCATGATATGCTAATTTACCTAATAATTTAGAATAAAACTAAGCATATACTAAACTTTAATAATAACATCTCTACATTATAGATAGCTATTAATCATATTTAAAATTATTATTCTTTTATACTAATTTAGAATTTTCAATTAAGTTCTTTTTATTATAGCTTATCTTCGTTATTATCTTCATAAATCTATCCTAATTTTTTATAAATTTCCAGTATCTTTATAAGAAACTTTTGATATAGTTTAGTCAAAATTTAATGAGTGTATTGTAATATCTAAGTTCAGCTATGATGGTAAAGTTTTAGCACTAGCAAACCTAATAAATTGCATTTTCAATTGATATTCCCTTTTGCTTATATTTTTACATTATAATCCTCCAATCCAGATAAGTATTGCAGCATATCTTTATTAGATAAAACTTAACTAATGGATATAAAATAGTTAGGAGGAATATAATAATGGATAAAGGAATAGCTAAGAATTTTAGTTACAAGAACTTTAAAAATATTAGCTTAAATAACTCCAAAGAAGAAAGAAAAGAAAGTCAGAAAATAATCTGACTACTTTAAATGCGATAAAATAAAGGCTTAAAACAAATTAACAGAACAATTACTAAAATAACGAAAAATGAGATTAGACAGGATAAACCTATTGTTTCTAAATGATTGATACTTCTTTTAATTACCTTTATATTTATTATCTTCTAAAATACATTTAAAAATTCAATTTTGGCAGACTAAGAGCATTTTAAACTTTAATGAATAAATTCACTACATAATATAAAAAAGGGTATTGGCAAAAAGGTAACGAAAGATTAAAATATGAATGAATTTAATGTACTTAGTTATATCGCTTTTTATGAAGATAAATCGAATTGTTTTACTAGTTATACAAGCATTAAAGCAAACTACAAAAAAGTTTAGATATCTAAAAGAACTAAATTGGTGAATTATTTAAAAGAGGTTTATTTAAACGCTTCTAAAATTAAAACTAGAAATCTTGTTATTTATCTTCAATTCAACTAAATTTTTATGAATTTTGCCTTATCTTTTAACTTGATTAAAAATAGTCTTTTTCTCAATAACTATCCAGCTGCTAGTAATGAATAATTATACTAGACTTATATTCTTGAAATTTAAGATCAAAATTAGTTAAGAAATAGCTTATTTTAAATTAAAATAGAGTACTGAATTATTAGCTTATATTGCTAGATTCTTAAATTTTTTTAATTTATTTGGCTTTGGTAAATAAATCAGAGATGGCATCTTTTTTATAGACTTTTTAAATTATCTAAGATAACACTAAAAGTTAAAAATATTCTAAAATTTTAACAAAATAGTCCGATAATTTAGATATATTCCATTTAAGGCTGAACGTCTAAATTAAAAGAGTTGTATGTTTCAATGAAAAAGAAGAGATTTACTTGGGAATTTAAGCATAAGTAGCACTATTTGTTGAAAGTATTAAAAATAAAAAAAATTTAATTGAAAAATTGAGATAAAAAGATTGCTTAGTTTTTAGAGATTTCTAGTTCTTTTACTTGCCAACTTTTTAAACAAAAAAAAGTTAACATCATCTATGCTGGTTGCTTTCCTTTTCATACCTCTATAAGGATCTTTTATATTGAAATTAATAATATATTTAGAAAAGTCTATTACTAATTATAGTCCAAGATGATAATCTTTATTTAAAATAATAATTTCATTTGGTCATTATGAGCTTATAAGAAGAAAGCAATTCAACAAAAAATAAGAGTATTGGTAGCTAAGTAGAAAACTAGATTAGCCAAAAGGAAATCAAAGCATTAATGATATCCAGGTATTCAACTTAATTAAGCTAACTTTCTACAGATCTTAATTAAATTATTATTTCCTTAGTGCTTTTTCAATTATTAATTTGGGCCTACCTTTTCAAAATATATAAAAAGGCTTTGATTCTCTATAGTTATTCATAATCATTTATACTGTAATTAATAATTTTATTTAAATCAAAGATAGCCACTGTATACTTTAGACTCTAGCAATATTAAAACAAGTACTGGCTGCTAAATACCGCTTATCTTTATTAAAATTTTGTTATTTTTGGTTTTTTTAATTTTATTTGGAAGATAATCTTTCCTCCTAATTTAAATTGTCTGACATTTATAAATTTTTTAGTTGATATAGAAAAATAATAATAACTTCCTTTGAAAAATTAAATAAAACTAACTTTAATCTTTTGAGGATATTTAAATGAGTGGAGTTGTAAATATAACAATAAAAATAAAGATGTCATTGCTGTTCTCATCCCTTCTCACTTTGGGTCTTTTTTAAATGTGTTATTCAGCTTTCATTCTTAGGTTTTTTATATTCTATTCTTAGTAAACCAGCGAACTAGCTAAATTTTTAAGCTAAGAAATGCTAGAATATTCATTAACTTAATCTCCCTCGTAATAGGCAATAATTTATAATCAGCTTGTTTAGATTAGAAGATATGAAGACATTACTAAACTGGCCAAGTATAAAGAAGGTTATATTATTATTGTTGATGCTCTTGAGAATAGTTAGTTCACTTATTCATTATACCATTGAGCTGTACTTTCTAAGCATCCTTATTTGAAATGCTCAGGAAAAGAGCAAACATTCAGCAAATATCTTTAAAAGGCACTCTTTATTTTACCTTCTTTTGAGGCTGAAGGAAGGTTTCTCAACAACTTTCTGAAGTATTATGATTTTTAAAATGTGATGGTAATTTAGCAGGATTTGAAGCAGTATTATTAGCCTTTAGAATATTTGGATAGCTCTCGTATTAAATCAAGCATTACTATTCACGAAAAAGTAAATGATAACATAGCCACGATGTTAATGCAAGCTGGAACGCCAGTTTTTATATTATCCACCAATTTAAGTATCGCATAATAAATATTACAAGTAGCTTCTAAAGTTAAACTGGAACAATAAAATTTTGCTTGAATTTTAGTTTCTCATAGTAGTTCAGAAATGAAAAGTGATATGAAGTAAAACATAAGTATATTCCAAAATGGCTTATTTGGAGTCTAGACTTTTTAAGAAGCTGCTAAAAATGATTTTTATTATGTATGGCATTTTCTAAAAATTTACATCCAGAAGTTATCTGATTATATTCTAAAAGAAGTTCATGATTATAGCAAAATTAGCATTGATTTATTTAACTAAAATTACGGGAAAAACTTTATAGAAAACTTTGAGATGATCAATAAATAGAACTGGGTAAATGTTATAACTCACAAATAATCGAAAGACTATTAATTCCAATAAGTTAATCCTCCAATTTGACCAGGAAATACGTTAACTGTTCCTTAAAACAAAATAACTCTTTCTTTCTCATACGATACTAGCTTGCTTACTCCAAGTGGTGAGTTTAATCCTATTGATTGAGCAGCTCAAGATACTGTGAGATGTGGAGCAGAAGACGTAGAAAGAAGAAATGGAATTCTTGATAACTTCGAATTTTTGGCTTTTGGAGTAGATTATATGTAAAGTAGATTTGATAGAAAGTATCAAATAGAACATCTTATTCCTGAAATTGATAAACTAGGAGTTGCACATGCTGTTTTGATTGCGGATTCAATGAAATAAACTTCTGATTTATTAAATGAATATGGAGTTTAGTTGCCTTTCCTCACTGTTAACTAGGATACTGCCAATAAAGATTTCAAGTGACAAGTTTTCAATTATGCTCACTACTCAGAATTTGGAAATACAATTCTTAAATTTGTAACTAAAAATCATTGAGAAAAAGTAGGAATTTATGCAGAGAATATATCAGAGTATAAAGCTATAGCTGACTATATAATTCAAAATATTGATCAGTATAAAATTAAAATTATAAGTGACTTAAATAATAGAATCATTCCTTGATTTTTGAGTGGAAACACTTAGGAAAGATCTGTAGGATACAAAAGCATTATTCAAGATATTCTAACCAAGCAAATAAGAATAATTCTTCTTTTTGCTTGGGCTGAAACTTAAATCGACTTTGGAGTTTAGCTTTGAGATGCTGGAGGAAGAGAAAAGGATTTTATGTTTATAGGTCACAACGCAGCTGATTATGTAGTTGAAAGTGAGCATGCGAAAGAATTTGGAGTTGAAAAGCTTATAAAGTTATATGTAGGAAGTTGAATATTTACTCATCCAATAGCTTGATAAAGCGAATTAGGATAGGATATGTATGAATAATACAAAAAATGTGCAACTGATTTTATTACTGATTGATAATGCTATTTCTGAGATGAAGCTTACATAGTTGCTCATGCTTTATAAAATTTAATAGAACAAGGTTAAAACTTCAATGATCCTGATGTAATGCTAAATCAAATTATGAAATCAGATTTTATTAGTTGCGGTGGTAGAGTTTAATTTAACAAGAATGGATTTAGAAAATCTGCTTTATTTCTTTTCAGAACTTTGAAAGAAGTTAAGAAAGACTAATATGATTTCGTATACAATGGCAAATATTGTCCTGGTTGTGCTATTGTTTGGAATTTCTAAACACCAATTCTTTATCACGGAAGTGTCTTGGTGACTCCAGATCAATTTGAGCAATACAAAGATTGTCCCTTTACAGAAAGACATGTATATGAATACTCTCAGCAAAAAAAGATAAAAATAGCTATTTTTATAGGTTACTGCTTTATAACTATAGTAACTCTTATATCTGGCTTACGTATTTGAAGAACGAAATAAGTTAGTAAAATAAGCAAGAATATATATTAATCCTTCTAGGATGATTTAACTTATGGCATCATCATAATCAAATTTTTATAGTAAATCGCTATAGGCCCTGATGTCGGATAACTATAATATGCAGCTGGTGTACTTACAGATGCTTTTATCTTTGATTTTTCCGGAAGAAATGCTTTTTGGATTCTATTTTATAATAGCTTAGTAATTGTTACTATTTTCTTAGTAGGAATTATTTTCTTTTTTAGAAAAGTTGAATTAGAAACAAAGAGAAAGTGCTTATAAGTTCTAGGATCTTATCTTTTCCTATTCCTACCTTTTATAGGAGATATACTTCTAATTCCTTCTTTCAATGAGATAACGAAAATTTATTATTGTAAAAATGGAAACGATGAAGATCTAGATATGGAAATAACTTACAAAGAAACTTTCTTAGAAATTGATTGCGAGACCAATTGCTCATCAAGTAGATATCTAACGTTGCTAGTATTCGCTACCATTCAATTATGCTTTTTAATGCCTCTTTCTATTCTATCCAAGCCTCACTTCCAAGATATGAAATATCCTTTCCTAAACATAAAAGCAAAACCCTAAGCTATATAGCTAGAATTCTTAATGCAATTAATAATAATTTTCATTAATAGAATAACTAAAGACAATTGAGAGTTCGAATTTGGAATAGTTAGTATAATAATTTTGCTATGCTATATAGCATATTTCTACTTTTCATGGCCATATAACTATGACAAAATTAACTGTCTTTAGTTCTATCTATTAATAGCCAATTTAAATTTATATGTCTTCTCTACTATCGCTACTGTTGGAGAGAATAGATCGTTGCTATTTGTTATTTCTTGCAGTAACTTGGCCTTTATATTCCTTATCTATTTCCTTCATTAAAAGAAATACCCTAAGTATCTTTAAAGGATTGAAATTGATAAAATCTAGCTATTCAGATTTGCGTTTAGAATAAGAGCTAATATAGAGATGTTGGACAAGCATTTGAATGATTAAAGGTAGAGAATTTAGTAACTTTGGAGCGAGTAATAAATTAACTAGATATTGCAAAAGAAAATAACTCAAGCTAACTCAAATTAGACTGGTACAACTACAAAAGGCGCAGTAGAGCTCTCAGCATTAGACAACTTAAAAAGCATGCAAGAGAATGAGGAAGAAAGATTGCAATAGTCTGATAGTAAATAACTAAAAAGAAATAAAACCATAATATTTAGAAAAGAAAGTGAATCAAGTATTCAGAACCAAGAAAATAAAAGAAAAATCATAATTACTCGAAACTAGACTTTAATTATTGATTATCTAGATAAAACTAAAGAAATATCTCTGTCGTAAGTTCTTATATAGAGAAAATTCTTTCTCATAAAAAGAAGAAGAAAAGGAAAATCCTGAGAGCTAGTGATTTTACAAATTTATATGATTTAAATGCATCTTGGCTATAATTTTTAAAACAGTCTAGGTGATATTATATAAAATTAGCAATTTATCTAAGTTCTATAAATAACAAAAAGCAAGCAATGATTAAATATTAAATCAACTTCTTTAACTAATTAGATCCCTTACAAAAAGAAGGGGAATCTTAAAATAGCCTTGAAAAATAATTGCTCAGTTTTATTAATATAATTGTAATTAAAATATATAAACATGAAATAACGAAAATGTATATAGCAGTTCGTAACAGAAGTATATAAGTCATGCTTAAGCTTATTTAAGCTAAGGGTATGAACTTAGATGCTAATTTATTAATTAAAATATTAAACATAAATACGATTTTTTTAGAATTTTTAGTTATTTCACCTTTTTATCAAATTAAGAACTCCATATTCTAAAAAATTCTTAAAATATGAAATTGTAATTTATTTGAATCAGGTTAGTTAGGAGAATCTCTATATATAAGGAATTTTTTAGAATTTACTATTACAATATCTAGACTTAAAAAAATGAAAGCTCCTAAAACTCAGTTTCAAATATTGATTCTGAGAATAATCTATCTTATAATTCTAAGTTGGAGCAAAAAGAAGAAAATATATAAAGGATTTTTTTAAGCCTAGAATTGAAGTTAAATGGTTAAACTATTTTTATTTATGTGCTTATTAAATATTAAGGATTTTTCATAACCTTAAAAATTTATTCCTTTCTTTATATAATTCTTTAGCTACTCAACTTTTTTAATTTTACTTAGAATTCGTTATTTTATAGATCTAGAGGAATTATTTGTATAAATAGCAAGAATAATATTTTAATATAATTATAACTATTTAATGATTTAAAGATCTCTGAATTCTGATTAAAAATTTAAATGATTATTAATGCTACCCGAAAAAATAAAAGCAAATTTAGCTGAACAAATGATTAAAGAGGAAATAGAAATTTTTAATTTTTGCTAAATTAAGGTTTTTTTTCCTTTGATTTAGTTTGATAATAAATATTAAAGGTAATAATAAACTATTAGCTTTTCTCTATTTTTTTCGCAAATTATTTTGAAGTGATATAATCAATCTCAATCTGATTTTCATTTTCATATATTTATATACCTTCAAAAAATTGCTTTATACCTGAATTTTATTTTATTTTTTAATTATTAGGATTATTCAAATTATGCGAATTTTCGAAATTTTAAGTTATCAAATATTTTTATTAGGAGCATTCGAATATCGTTTACTCTAATTTTTTCTGAATTGATCCTTCTTTTATTTTAATAACTTAGTGCTATACTTTTATATAGATAATCTCATTTTTGGTTTTTTTATTTTATATTTTTATATATTTTCAATATAGCCTTCACTTTTTTTTCGAAAGCTTGTCAAATTTCGGTAATTATTTAAATATGATGTTTCTCTTAGAAAAACCTTTAATTATACTTATTCATACATTGAGTTAATTATTTATTAGTCTAGCATCTTAACTAACTATCTTCCATAGATACATCTTTTTTTAATTAAAGCATTCTTAAAATCATTTATAACTTGATTTCTTTATTTTAGTTTTACTCAAATTAATATTAATATTTTGTATTTTTTCTGATTTACTTAAGAAAATTGGTCCAAAAGATAAAAAAATAATAAATATATTTCTTTATTTTTGGCTCTAATTTAGAATGTTTATTTTCAACTAAGTTCTATATCTATATTTGTATAAAGAACTTTATTTCAATTTAACTATTTTTTTCTAAATATTGATATGCTTTTTAAGTAGAACATTCATTTTAATTAAGAAAAATAAATCATTCTTGTTAGATCAGATATACTAAAAATATCTTTACTTATGGATTTATTTGAAAAAATTAAATTATCTCTATATACTTTCTAAGATTCAGAATGAATCTCTAAACTGTATGGTTACTAATACATTTATCAGAAATTTAATTTCTTTTAATACTTCAAATGTTTTTATATTTCACTTTCTAAACTATTTCGCTATTATCTAAAAATATTTAAACAATTCTCACAAAAAAAGCTCTTTTACAATTATCAAATTTTATCTACAGTTTGACGCTTTATTTCGCATTAAATTTTCTTTTTTTTGATCAAATAATCTCCTTCAAAATGAAATTTCACTAAAAACATGCCACATGCACCCCTTTAAATTACATTGTAACTCTAAAATTATTTAGATTTCCTGTTATAGAGAAATGCTAAGATTAAAAAATTATTAGTTCTTCACTTTCTTCTTTTATTCTTCTTTCAAGAATAGAATGCTAAGAGCTTAGACCATGCTAAAAAGGTATTGACACTAATAATAATAAAATATACAACAAGATTTAATTAAAGATTTAGCATCTTTTTTTGGTTTGATTCGCTATAAAAAAACTCTTAAACTAAAATCCTTATTTAACTAGAAAACTTTAACTACTTATTAATTAGAATAAATATTTCTCATTGCTTCATTATTTAATTTTGTGTCTTTGCTTTAAGAAATTTTTTATACAAAATAAATATTTTTAAGCATTTATTTTATCAAAAAGATTACTCTTTGTAACTAAAATTCATTATTCTGAATATCAAATTCTCAGATCTTTAACAGTACAACTTTTTCTGATATTTTTAATATTGGCTTTAGTATAATCTAGGTTCTATCTTAGCAAGAAATAAACAAATTTATTAATCTTATTTTTTTATCGTAAAACTCGCTCTATTTAAGAGCTAATTTTTTTGTTACTAGAATTATTCAAAAGATTGTATTGCTAATTAGCATGAGTGGCCAATAAATCCAAGACATTAGGCCTTTTTAATAAAATAGATTCATACATCACACATACGTTTTATTTTTAATTATAACTCAAAATTCTTTTTAATTAAAAAATAAATTAAATAAAATCAAAAGAAATGTGAATAATTAGAATTTAGTCAATATTTATAAAGGAAATGGCGAGACTTTATATTTCGACATAGTTTAATATAAACGCTTCTGAGAATTGATTAAATAAGCGAATTCAATCTTATTTATTTAATAATTTTATAATAGTTTTTGTCTATTAAATCTATATTTCTTCCTCATTTTGACACTTCAATCTCGAAAAAAATGTTGTACTTAGAACCTGGATTAAATTACGCGTATGATGTTAAAATAAAGGCGTAAATATGACTTAAAATAGATTAATTCAAACTTGACTTAATTTTAAATTTAAATTTTTTGATAAATCTGATTTAATTGTGATTTTAGTAAGATCCTCAAGATTAAATATATCCTATAAACTTAAATTACTTTAAAATAAATATAGGATATATGTTTGCAACTTAAAGGAAAAATTAAAAATAACTTACATTTAGAAAGTTAGAGTTCATTTTAAATATTACTAAGACACTAATAAATTAAATGTATTTTGCCTTTCGATATTAATTTCCCTTCATTAATTCAGTTAATAACTTACTATAAAGGATTAAAATCATCAATTTAGAATTTTTTTACATAGCTAATATAAATCACTAATTCAAAATGTTTTTCAGATGAGGATAAAAACATGGTTGCTATAGTTTTATCTTTTATCATATATAATTTAATAGACCTAATAAATAGAGGAATATTAGTAGCTTTGTTTGTCAATTTAAAATCTATTTATTTTAGAAAATCTTTATTCAAAGTAGTTAAAAATTATTAAATACCTAATATAGATGCTAAAGCTATTAATTCATTATATAACTTAAGTATATGTCTTCTTAAATAGTTAGTTAAGCATATAAGATAAATCCCTTAATATTACCAAAGCTATTTCATCATGAATATTTTCTAATTCTACTTGATACCTTAGCAATACTTCTTTATATCCCACTATATATTTTTTGTATTATACATAAATATTTGAGAATTTACTCTTGCTAATTATTAAGCTTTAGCTAAAAATTAGTGAAGAATGGAAAATAAAATTATAAGCTTTACTATATTATTTTGAATGATTTCTTCCTTTAGCAAGAACAAATTTATAGGATGTTATTTATATCCTTAGCTGTAGATTGATAAAGCATTTATATATTAAAGCTATTTATTTTCCATTATTAACAAGATAAAAACTAGATTTTTCTTTATCCTTTTATAATAAAAGTGAAGCTATTTTTTAATAATAGCAACAAAAATAAATATCAAACATAGCAGTTAATTAACCTTTATTTTAAGATATTATACTTGCATTAGCTGTTTTACTCAATTAAAGGTAAAGGAAGATTTCCTTAACTTTATAAATAATTATTTTACCAAACTTTTTGCTCTTTCCTATTAAACCTAAAGTATTAAATAGAGATACAAATCATTAGTGTCTATAAAAGGAAATGGTCAATGTAATATATGATATAAGAAAAATATAATAATAAATCATGAAATGTCTAAATTTATCCTATATTATACAATATGTTCATTTTAGGAAGTACCGCTGACATATTTTTATACTACTGTTTTTAAAAGATACCCACTTCTACTAATTCAAAAACTTTTTATATATAATCATTACAATATCTTAAAGAAGAGATAAATCCTTTTTTTAGAATCTTAAAAAGAAGAAGGGTTGAAAATCCTCCTTTAATGATGTAATATAGAATATTTAAAAAATAAGGCTATTTTGCAAAATATAGGAAAGCTGTATATTTAGGTACAAGAATCTTAAAATATTTTAAGGAATTGTAAAAGATTAGAAGCAGAGGATATTCAATTTCAATAATATTTATAAAGTCACAGAATTGAAACAGAGAATCGTTTTTGATTTGATATTTCAAAGTTGTAAAATAGAAGCTTTTGAATAGAAAAAACGACAAAAGAAAAAATATGAATTTTTAGATTTTAAGCAAGTAGAAGGTACTAAAAAATTATAAAATTTATTAGAATTGAAAGAATAATCAAGCAGTATGTTTAAGAATATTTAACCTAAATGAAAAATAAATGTTAAGCATTATAGTATTTTAGTTATATTGAAGTAGTTAAATGATTGGATTAAATGAAAATTTGATGAGAATTAAGTTAAGGCAATAAAATCCAAGTGAGACGAAGGATAAATATATCTTATAATTAAAGAAATAAGGAAGTCTAATAAAAGATAAGCAATCTTAAAAAGAAACAAAAAATAAAAAAGACTATAAATTTATTATAAGAAAAGGATATAATATAAGATAAAAGTTCAAAACTAAAATTTATCAATAATAATTTACAATATGCTAAACTTAATAGATAATCTAGATTAAAAAGAAAACATGTCCATAGAGATAAGATAATGATAAAACTCAAATTTTAAAACTAAATAAATTGATAAAAGTTAAATTAAGATGCAGATAAGATCAGAGAAATAGAAAATAAGGAAAAAATAAATGTAAAGGAACTGATTGCAGCAGAGTTAGATTTATTCAAAGAAGAAATTAATAAAATAAATGCTATCAATCATTGGCTATAATAAATTGTAAGAAATTGTGCTTTAAGATTTGCTTAATTTAAAATTTTTAAGGATGAATTAGATTATTACAGTACTTGAGAATAATTATGTATAAAAGATATAAAGCTATTTAAATGAACATATACTAGCATCAATCTATTAATAGATGAATCCCGAATTATTAGTGTTAATAGAGATATATAGAAGTATTGCATTTTAGGCAAAATTTTTACCGCTTTTCGACCTCCAAAGTTTTACAGAGGTTTAATACAAATACTAATCTTCTTTAAAATAGAATCTTTTTTTGGCTTTTTCTGCTATCTATATCCTTTTCATCACTATAGCATTGTTTTTTTCCTAAAATTGTACCCGTTTTCTTTTTTCATCTTGAACATTTATCTTTACTCAATTATAAAATAATATATTATATTCGCATAATAAAATACTGATACTATCTTATTTTATAGCAATATTAATTTTTCTTTATAATTACCTTTAGCATTATAATATAAATATATTTCCATTTTTTCTAGATTTAGAAAAGTTGATAATAAAAATATAACAAATAGCCTTTTATAGAAATGGATTTATTTAAACAACTATATAAATTTCCTTCCCATCTCACCCAAATATTATTTTTAACTACCATTTTATTCTACCTTTAATAATCATTTTTTTCTCTTTAGATTAAGCTTTAGAAATAGAGAAAAATGAATTTAAAATAAAAAAACAAAAATCTAATATTTATGATTGTATTAATAAGGCTAGATCTTAGATAAATATATTTGATTAACTAAATACATGCTTTAGTTAGAAAAACTAGATTAAAAATAGAAATAAATAACTAAATCTATTATAGTAGTTAAGTCTACTAACTAGCAGTCTATTAAAAGTTTAATTAAAATGCACGCTTCAAAATAACTTAGTAATAAAAATAGCAAAAGTGCGTAAATGGAATTTTAATAGTAATAGAGCAAACTAATCATCATTCCAATATCCTATAAATTTAAATCCATTTCATAATTAAGCCAATTAAATCGCTTTAGATATTAAGTTTAAAATAGCTTAATAAGCTAATTTTATCATTTTATTGTATTATAATTTAAATGAGGGCAAGTTCCACTCTATGAAGTTTTAGTAATGAAATGTTGAAAAATTGTTATTTTACTATTAAAATGCCTGATATAAGCATCAATTCTAGAATTAAATCACAGAGATATAAAAATAATTAGGTTTTTATTTAACTTAAAGAATGTAAGTTATTTATGATAGCTAAGCTTTCCTAATACTCTATAAAAGTATTTCTCTTTATCATTAAATCAATAAAATAAAATTCTATTTATACAACTAATAGACAACGTTAAGCTATAAAACTTTTATTTTTAAAAGTATATCTAAGCAAGCTGGTAAGGAAATCTAATAATCTGGTAAAATAGAATTGTTTAATAGAGTTGGAATTAGTGTAGTTAAATAAGAATGCTATCTAATCTTAAGCTTATAGCTTTTGGATATTTCTCTAATTAGATTATTCATAAACTAGCTAGTTTTATATGAATTATAGGCAAAGAAAACTAGACAATAATGAATCACCTTAAATTTTTATAGAGCAATTAATTAAGATTCTTTACTTTAGTCAGATGAGTAAAGATAAAATACTAAATTTACATTCTTTAGCAAATTTAGATAAACTGAGAACTAGAAATGAGTAGCTGAAGCCATTAACAATGAACAAACTTAAATCAAAGAAACTTAATTTGCACTCTATCAGAATGTAAAGGTTAAGATCTTCAAAAGTTAGAAACAGCAAAATGCGAAGTTTTAAATCTTAAATAATTAAACTTAAAGTATAAATATAATCAATCTAAACTCTAATAAATTAATTTAGATGCACCTAAAATAAATTAATACTTATGCTTTTGGAGAGATACAATATAGAGAAAATAAACTTAAGGCTTATTATAAATTATATTATTAACAAGAATGAATGGTAACTTTATTAATAAAAAATAAGCTTAAAAGCTAAAAATAAATAATTTCCAATTTAACTAATACTTCACTAAGCCTACAAGGTATATAAATAGTGCATATTAATCTTACTAACATGCTGAAACATTTTAATATGAAAATTCGAAAGGAAAGAGGAACAAATAAATGAAATTTAAGCAAATAAAAAATTAATTCTTGATATATTTTAATTAGAACCATTACTTATTAAATTCTTTAAGCATAATTAACTAATTTAAATCAAATAATTTTCATGAGAACGTTTCAATTTATAAAATCAGGGATATCAAAAATTAATTTAGGGCAAAAAGGAATAATTTAAATAACCAAAAGAGTAAGAAATTTAATTAAAAACTGTGATTAGATGCATTCTTCTAGATTAGAAGGTAAATAGAAAAACAAAAAGATCAAAATTTTTAGATAAAGAATGAAAAATAAAACTAGAATAAATATAACAAAATATATCAACTCAAAAATAAGATGAAATGGAGTGTTAAATCAGAGAAAATAATTTTTCTTTGGTTTTCATGCTAATAATAATAATGTATTAGCGTGACATCACCTTCGTTAGGTTTATCACGAGTAAGTTTATAAATTGGTTCAAAAATTCATGAATTCTCCAGAGGTTTGCTCTTCTATTACATATCGACTTTCATAGAATTAGCCCTTCTTTTTTATTGGTATTTTGTTTCAATCTCAATTATTACCAAAAATTTACCTCGTTCTCCTATTTAAGCATTTAAATGTCCTTCAATAATTATTCACCGCTGTATAATTTTTTCTTATAAAGTTATCCTTCTTGGGGCAGTATAATTTATTTAATTTGATTCAAGTATTTCAGCTTTCTTATTATTGTTTTCTCTTGAAGTAATAACAATCTCTGAAGATATGTCCTGTTTTTTAGTAATAAAAGCATTCAATTGGACAGTTTCTTGAAATGTGTCCTATCTTGTAACATCTCAGCAGCGTTATAATCTTTGAAAATTTTCTTCGCGAGAATTGTTTTAATTTCATTTTCTACTTCCATAGGATCATATTGAGGTCTCGAAATGAATTGATTGCTATGACTGAATTTTTCAATTTGTTTGATTTTACGCTCCGTTTTTTCCATTTCTTGATTAAGTTAGAGCATTGAAGGTTTGAGAGAGATTTCCGTTTTTAACCAAGGGTTTTCGTTTTAAAGCTGGATGATATTACCAGCTAATGAACTAATTCTTTAGGTTAAATCTTAAACTGAATCTTAAAGTTTTTTATTATCAGCTATCAAAGAGTAAATTTCAATGCATTTATCTTATTGCTGATTGTTCATTTAATTTTAAGAGTTTTATTTCTTTGGAGCCATTTTTTTTAATATGCATAATATATGCTAATAAAAAAAATAAAGACATGAACATAATTTTTTAAAATTTTAATAATTAACCATAAAAGCTTTGATACTTTAAAGATAAAATTTTTAAAATTTTACATAAATTAACTTAATTAAAGAAACAAATTATACATAAAGCTGAAATATTTAAAGAAATATAACAATTTAAAAACCTTAAAAGTAAAATACGAAATTAAGTTATTATTCTGGCTTTAAAACCTGATTTTTTAAATTAAATTATTATAAAAAGGAATTAGATAAAAATGCCATTTAAGCAGAAAGAAGATTATATATAAAGAAATATTTTTGGAAGTAACAAAGTAAAAGAAAAAAGAGAAGCAGTCACTCATCTTATCCAACTAATAATGACAGAATTTGAAGGATGAAATAGATAAATATAATTGAAATAGGTCTAGATCTGCTTATCCTAAAATTTTAAGATTGAAAATATAAAACTTGCTAGGAGATTGTAAAAATGTATTATGCCTTCTCAATTTTATAGCAGATCTTAATTGAAATATAAAGCATATTATCTATAAACTATTCTACTTAATTATTCTATAATAAAGTTATTTTCAATAATTAATCTTTTTTATTAATTTCTGCATTATTGCATAAATTAATTTTTGCTAACTTCAATAGAATTTAAAATATAGGCAAATTAATTAAATTTTAATAATAGGTATTTCTGTTTAAACATAATTTAAACTTATATAGATTAAATATTTTAAATATCTTATAGCTTTTCTTTTTTTGTTATATATTTAATCTAATTTTCCAATATAAATTGAGAAATATTATTTATCTTTTTAACTATTATTTAGAGTTTGAAAGTTTTTTTTATTGAAATGTTCTAATTTATTCATTTAAATTACTTATAACCCATACAAAAATAAACTCTTATCTTTTGCAAAATGACTTTTAATTTATTGCTGTATTATCATTTCAAGCATATAAATTCATTGCCAAATCTTGCTATCATTTATTTTACTTGTATTGACTTTTTTATTCTAGATAGGATGGTTTAGTTCTATCTTTGTAAGTTATTTATTCTTCTTTCCTTATTTTCTCCTATTATCCTTTATGGCTACAAATTAAATTTTTTCTTTAATCTAAATATTTTTTATCGTATTTCATCAATCATACCCTCCTTAATATATGAATTATTAATCTAGAAACTCTGAATTAACATTTTGCTTCATTTCATTTAATACCTTACAGCAACTAATTTTCACTCTTTTTGGGAAAATTGCTATGCTTAAAATTAAAATTTAGGAATATTCTTAAAATTAGTTTACTTTTTTCGTTTTATAGCTAGCAATTTTTGATTACTAAGTTACTCCTAACAACTGAGAGTTTATCTAATAATTTTAATATATTTATAAAAAATTTGATATCTGCAATAGACAGTCATGCTTTCTAGCTACATCCTATTATTTCCTTTATAAGTTTAGATAAAGCAATTTTTAAGATTTAAGAAGCATTTTATAAATAGCTTTCATTAATCTCTCAACAAAATTAAAAAAATCAATTAATTTTAAAGAAAGAGCATGTGATCCATAATAAAGAAATTAAGTTATTAATAGTTTAAAGAGATACTAATATAAGTTTTATATCAAATTGCTTAGTATAAATACTTTAGTTAAAGCTTAGTTATAAATCAAGGTATAGGTATGCTTTTAGTAATAAATTTAGAACCTTCTTTCAAAATCTTTAGCTCCGAATTCTCTTTTATAATTTAATATTTTAAGAGTAAACGAAGAAAATCTTTACTTCATGAATTTTTGTTGCAAGCTTATTATTCCCTAACTAAGTTTAATGGTATTTTCAGGCTATTTACATCTCAAATTTATAGTTAATATTAAAATGGTTAGCTTATAATTATTATTTAAGAGATTTTCTCTATTTTTTGCAGCCTTTTAAAAAACTTAGATTTAGCAATTAATAAATAGATTGAATCACTTCATTAAGGTAATTAGCAGTTAAAACTTTCTAATATATATACTCTTAATGAATATTATCGTAATTTATACCTATTTCTTTCATTTTCTTCTTTACTTAAGCTGTAACTATGTACTCTAAAAGAATATTCAAAGTAACTATATGCTTTCTCTAGATTTATTCCACTCTATACTTATAAATTATTTTTAATAGTAACTTACTTATTAAAAATTTCTATATCATTGAAACTCTTATCAAAGAAGCGAAGTCATCATTATGAAACATTTATCTTTGTCAAATAATTGATTTGATTAAGCAATATGCCAAGTTATGATTATTACATAGTAGCTAAAATTACGTTTGATGATTTAATTGCCTGATTCTTTAGTTTTATCTATAATATAATTGAAAACAATTAAATGTTTATTTTGCTTTCGGATTATATAATTAACTCTCAACCTTTATTTAAGTTCATTGAGTGGAATTATAAATAAACAGCTTTCTTGGAATAGAGATCTAAATTAAGAAGTTAAGAAAATAAATTTAAATAAAAGAAGTTTTAAAAAGCTATATGATTGTATAAAATTGTACTTAAAGATGTCTTTGCTTGTTGCATTTATCTATTTTCTTAATCTTTTTTAAATTTGCTATTCAAAGGCTTTTATTACGTTTCTGCTATGCTATACTTAGAGAACGGCTGAGTTAGCTGGATATTTAGAACAAGCCATACTAAATTATTCCATATCTCAACCTTTGAATGACTATGTTGTGATTCATCATAAATTAGTAGAAATTAGAGGATATTAGGAAGTAACAAATTTGGATGATGAGATATATTAAGGATAAATAATTGTGGTAGATATACTTGGAAATAGCTAGTTCACATACTCGTTGTATCATAAAGCGGTTCTACTCTAACTACCTTATTTGAAATGCTCAAGGAAAGAAGAAGTTCTCAGCAAATATCTTTAAAGAGCTCTTTTCATTTTGCCTTCTTTTGAAGATATAGGAAATTTTCTAAATAATTTCCTAAAATTTTACGATTTTTAGAATGTAATGATAATTTAGTAGAACTAAAAGCAGCATTATTAGCCATTATAATTCCTGGATAAGTTTCGTATAAAATCAATTATCACTATTCAAAATGAAATAAACGATAATATAGCTTAGATTCTAATGCATGCAGGAACTCCTGTTTTTATCTTATCCACTAACTCGAGCATAGCTAGCTAAATATTATAAATAGCTTATAAAGTAAAATTAGAATCGTAGAATTTCGCTTGAATTTTGACTTCACAGAGTGTTTCTGAAACTTAGTAAAATATAAAGCATAATAATAGCATATTTCAAAATGGATTATTTGAGTTATAATTTTCTTCATAAACTAGCCAAGATTAAAATTATATAGTTTGATATTATCTCTAGATTTACATCTAAAAGCTAGTCGATTTTTTATCTTAAGCTTCTAAAAGTTATAAAAGTATGAGCATTGATTAATTTAACAAACGATATGAAGATAAATATCTGAAAGACTTTGAAATGGTAAATAGATAAAATTGAGAAAGTGTGATAACCCATAAACAATCAAAAGAAGATTAATTTCATCTAGTTAAAACTCCAGTTTGACCAGGAAATACTTTAACAGTTCCTAAAAATAAAATTACTCTAACATTCTCATATGACATGAATTTGTTAACTCCGAGCGGTGAGTTTAATATTATTGATTGAGCTGCTCAAGATACTGTGAGATGTGGAGCTGAAGATGCAAATAGAAGAAATGGAATTCTAGACAACTTTGAATTCAAGGCTTATGGTGTAGATTATGGTTAAAGTTGGTTTGATAGAGATTATTAAATAGCTCATCTTATTCCTGAAATTGATAAACTAGGAGTTGCTCATGTTGTTTAATTTGCTGATTCTATGAAACCTACTTCAGACTTATTGAATGAATATGGAGTATAACTTCCTTTCCTCTCAGTTAACTAGAAATCTGCTAATGAGGATTTCAAGTGGCAAGTTTTCAATTACGCTCACTACTCAGAATTTGGAAATACGATTCTTAAATTAGTAGCAAAAAACCGTTGAGAAAAAATAGGAATTTATGTAGAGAATATATCAGAATATAGAGTAGTTGCTGACTATATAATACAAAATATTGATCAGTATAAAATTAAAATTATAAGTGACTTAAATAATAGAATCATTCCTTGATTTTTGAGTGGAAACACTTAGGAAAGATCTGTAGGATACAAAAGCATTATTCAAGATATTCTAACCAAGCAAATAAGAATAATTCTTCTTTTTGCTTGGGCTGAAACTTAAATTGACTTTGGGGTTTAGCTTTGAGATGCTGGAGGAAGAGGAAAGGATTTTATGTTTATAGGTCACAACGCAGCTGATTATGTAGTTGAAAGTGAGCATGCGAAAGAATTTGGAGTTGAAAAGCTTATAAAGTTATATGTAGGAAGTTGAATATTTACTCATCCAATAGCTTGATAGAATGAAATAGGATAGGATATGTATGAATAATACAAAAAATGTGCATTTGATTTTATTCCAGACTGACAATGCTATTTCTGAGATGAAGCTTATATAATTGCACATGCATTATCAGATTTAATAGATCAAGGTGAAAATTACAATGATCCTGATGTAATGCTAAATCAAATATTGAAATCAGATTTTGTAGGTTGTAGTGGTAGAGTTTAATTTAATAAAAAGAAATTTAGATAATCTGCTTTGTTTCTTTTTAAAACTTTGAAAGAAGTTGAGGAAGATTAATACGACTTTGTATATAATGGCAAATATTGTCCTGGTTGTGCTATTGTTTGAGATTTCTAGTCACCAATTTTATATCATGGAAGTGCTAAAGTAACTCCAGATCAATTTTAATAATATCAAGATTGTCCCTTTACAGAAAGACATGTTTATGAATATTCATAGTAGAAAAAGCTTTAAATTGCAATATTTCTAAGTTATTGCTTTATTATGTTTGTAACTTTTCTATCAGGACTACGCTTTTTAAAATAAAGACAAATAAATAAAATAGAAAGGCAAAAGTACTAAACCTTCTAAGATGACTTAGTTTATGGCATAATTATAATCAAATTTTTGCAGTAGATTGCTTTAGGACCTGATATAGAAAAGCTTCAAAATGAAGCTGGAACATTCACAAGTGCATTTATCTTTGATTTTCCAGGAAGACATACTTTTAGAATTCTTTTTTGATTAAGTTTGGTTATCATTTTAATTTTTTTAGTAGGGTTCATTTTCCTTTTTACGAAAACTGAAGTTGTAACTAAAAGAAAAATTTTCTAAGTTTTAGGTTCTTGCCTTTTTATTTGTTTACCTTTTATAGGTGATATACTTTTGATTCCGTCTTTCAATTAGTTGACGAAAATTTACTAATGTAGAAATGGAAATGATGAAGACTTAGATATGAAAATAATTTACTAAGAGACTTTCTTAGAAGATGATTGCTATATTAATTGCTCTTCGTCATTATATATAACATTTCTGGTTCTCGCTACTTTTTCGCTATGCTTTTTAGCCCCTATTTCAATTGTTTCTAAACCTCACTTTCAAGATATGAAATATCCTTTCTTAAATATAAAAGTGAAGCCTTTATCCATAATGCTTGAATTTTTAATGTAGTTGGTATTAATCTTTATCAAAAGAATAATGGAAGAAGATAGAGAGTTTGAGTTTGGAATAGTTAGTATCATAATTTTGGTTAGTTATATAATATATTTCTACTATCAATGGCCATATAACTATGATAAGATTAACTGTCTTTAGTTCTATATGTCAGTAGTAAACTTAATATTGTACATTTTTACCACAATTGCTATTGTTAGGGAATAAAGTAAGCAGCTGCTGCTAGTAGTAATGTGCTCACTCATAAGTCTTATTTTTATAGTTTTTTTCTTGCATTAGAAAAAGTATCCTAAATACCTTTAAAGGATAGAAATTGACACTACCTAATTATTTAGATTCGCTTTTAGGTTAAAATCTAGCATTGAGATGTTGGACATGCACGTAAATGAGCAAAGATAAAGAATTCAGTAACTATGAAGTGACTGGTAGAAAGACCCATTTGCTTTATAAAGTCCTAGTCCTATTAAAAGGAATCAAACCAGATAAATTTCAAAGATCGCGAAAGAGTTACCTATATTTGATAACTTGAAGGATATATAAGAGAATGAAAATGAAAGGCTACAATAAATGGAAATTCTTTAGATACAGAAAAGTAGATCTAAAATATTTAAATGGGGTAGTGAATCATCCTTCTAAAAGATCAACTAAAGAAGTGAAAGTCCTAATAAAAATACGTCTTTGATTATGAATACTTGTGATAAAACCAAAGAAGTTTCCCTAGTATCGTAAATCTTTTATAGAAAAGTTTCTATTTTAAATAAAGAAGAAGAAAGTAATGCTGAAAACTCTTAATTTTAAATTTTTATATTAATTTTTATATAAATATTATGGAGTTTATTATCCATAGATCTAAGATTTTACTATGTATAATGAAAAGAAGTTAAATTAGAATCTCTTAATTATAAATTATTTCTTTCTTTGTAAAATTAAATGGGATTATGGAATATGCATTCAGTGTGATGTATTATTAGTTATAACTATCTTTTTTTGCTTTTGTAATTTTTATTATTCCTTTATCTTTCTTTATTTTTAGTAACTTTATATAAAATTGCATTTTATCTCTGGCAAATTCTTTTGAAACTTGTTATCTTTTCACATGGTTTTTACTTCTTAATTTTAATTTAATTAAGTTTATGAAATATAATTTCTTAATAATTTTTAAATTATTATACTAATATCACTATGAAGCTAGCTAAATCTATAATAGTTTCATAATAAAATTTAAAGTTTAATTCGGAATAATTATAAATAAAAATGTAAATAGGGGATGCTGAATCTCTTTAAAACCATAATTAATCTAATTAATTAATGCGATGTCGCCGTTAATAGGTTTGTCACGAATTTATTATTAATGTTAATTTAAGTGTACTCATTTTCTACATTGTCTTGATAAAGATATTAAATGAGTTTCGTCAACCTCTCCAAATGATTAATCTTTTTATTTTAAATTTATTCTCGAATCTTGTTGTAATGATGCCAGTTTTCTAAAATAAATTTCAATAAATAATTAAACTTAAAAAAATTAAGTGGCCCATCAGCCAAACCTTCTTATTGCTAGCTAGAACCTACGGATAATTTAGTTGCGTTTCTTCCGAACTTTTACATCCTTATCTACTATGACATATAATGCAAGATTACTCCCAATGAAGTTAAAATGCATCAGATTTTCTACAATTTCTCCGAATGTGGCCGAATTCATTTTTTATATATATAGCATAACATAATTTATTAAAGTGACTCCATCTTTATTTGATTAATCACAAAATTGGAGTTTTTATAAGCTTTTTCTTATCAGAAATTTTCTTCTTCGGAGTAGACTTGTATTATTTTTCACTTTCCCTTGTTTCCACTGAGACTTGCTTTCATAAGCTTTTCTACGTCAAATCCGTATTGTCTTTTGTTTCATTTTCTTGATTCCATTAGTATTTGAGATATTGCTTGAATGATTTATTGTTCTTTTCTTCTATATAATTTTGCTTCTTTTATGCCGTATATTCTAAGTATTTTATTTCATGTCTTTCGTTCTTCTGTTTTTCTTTTTTCCTAAAATTTCCAACTGTTTCTTACCTTATGACCTTACTTCTTGCAGTATCAGCACCTTATTATCGGTCTTCTTTATGTATAAATTAAAGCTTAATTTATTTCTTCTCTCTCTGTCTCTACATCCATGGGATCATAGTTTATTTTCTTTTGCATTTCCTGATTTTTTCATAATATATTCTTTATAATTTTTATTCAGTCTGCTATATTAATGAGTATATTTGCCTATCAGAAGTTTTACCTACGATATCTTATTTTAATCCATTACTTTCCTGCTTCAGTTAATCAACTTGCTAGATTAGAACACAAACTTTATTTGAAAGTTCTTAGAGTACCTGTTATAGTTTAAGGTTTTAGTTTGTAGATGTTAAAGATAAATCTATATTTCTTATTATATTTTATTTGTCTAGTTTGGAGATTGTTATTTTTAGGTGCCATTTTATCATATAATATATATAATATTATCATGCTTTAATATATAAATCATTTTGCAACCCTATACTCAATTTCAAAAACAATATAAAAGTTTTTTTAGTAAGAATAATTTGTGCTTCACTTGTTGGTGATCTTTGACTTCTGTCCATTCAATATATTTAAGGTTTATATTTGTCCAACTTCTATTTAAATTAAATATAAATTATGAATCTACAATTGCTCTTTTTGACCAAGGTTTCCTTACAATAAGCTAACATATTTTTAGTTTAAATTAATATATTTCTTTCCAGTAGGTTATCTATCTTTATTTTAATACTTAGTTTTTACTGTTAAAGTGCTTGTTACATCTACAAGCTTAAAATTTATTTTTTATCTTTTAACATTGTTGTTTTTTGGAAAGGGTTTGGTAAGAGGCAATAGATATGCTACCTCTATATCAATCGACACTATAAAGCTTCATTAAATTTTTGAAGTAATACATATTCAAGCTTCTATTCACTTTCTTGATGATTCAGATTTTAAATCTAATTCCTGAACAAACCAATACCTTATCGGTGGCGTCTTAGCAACTGTCATATTTCTCAATTTTATACTTAATATATATGTTAAGCAAGCATTTTACCACTTTAGGATGTGAGCATACTCTTTGGACTAATTCATCGCAATTTCATGGGAGGCATCGAGGAGTACTCAGATTTTGTAAGATCCCTTATAGAAATAGCCTTTAAGTTTGCTATATTATCTTCCTCTATTGGATAAATTGCTTTATTCTTGGAACACTTAATTAATCTTTTTTAAAAGATAATACTAGAAATGTATAGGAATAATTAAGAAAGCCTATAAATCTTTGGTGACTAAGGAATACAATCATCTTATGCTTATTTTTCTTTTTATCTTAGAAATTAAAAAAATTACTTTTCCTTAGTTATTCTTATTAAACTAATAAAGTGACACCTAAGAAACAATTCACCTAATCAATCTTCTAACTAACAATAAGATTCCTTTATTGAGCTTTATTCGCTATAATCAGAAGATAAAAACTATAGGAAGCATTGAAACAGTCAATTTGCAAATAATCAGTCTAGACTTAAAAACTAACTAAGTTTAAAATGATAATAAAATAATAAATACAGAATTAGCTTAAAAGCTTCAATACGTCTATTTAATCAATAATTTAAAAGAGTAGAAGAAAAATGTCAGAAATTAGATATCGCAATTAAATAAACTACGAAAGATTCAAGGAAATTTAGCAATCAAGTTTAAATATTAATTAAACATGAAAAATTAATCAATAAAAGGAAGACCAATTAAGTCTATTTTGTAGAAGGCTAGGGCACGCAAAGTAAAACTGTTGGAAATACAAAAAATTTCAAAGTCGTGAAAATAAAAAATTTGGATAAAATCTACCAAATATATTTTGTACATCTGAAAGTTTCTGTATAGAAAAAAATGATTGAGGCGACTAGTTACTCTAACAAATTGTAAATATTCAAAAAAGAAGAACGATAAAAACGTTTGGAAAGGATTGAGATTGGAACAAGATGCCAACTGTAAAGAAAGGCTAGATTAGCAGCCATAGATATGAAGCAAGAATAGGAGCCTGGAGAAGAAATGAACGATTTCAATGAGTTTTACAATGATTCTTGAGATATTTTATAAACTAATACGTGATAAGCCAAATAAAGACGACGCCACATTAATAAATTATTATATTAAAATAAAGATTATTTTTCCAGTCTAATTTTACATCATAATAAATCCATAAAAATCAATATTTATGTGAATTAAACTAATTTTATTTAATTTAGTTAAGATTGTAAAAACATCAAAAGTTCTAATATAAATATCTTAATTTTAAGAACTTTATTAATAGTTGCAATTATGCTAGCATTTAAAATAAAAATTGAGTTATTAGAATACTGAAGATTTAAATAAAATTAATATCATAAGATAATATATGAATGAAAGCATCTTATATCATATATTAATGGCTGCTTATAATTTAATTAAGTAGATATTATTTTATATAAAGCTATTTACTTTTAAATAATTTTAGATTTATTTAAATTTCTTAATTTTTAAATCAACATCAAACTTACTTTAAAAATATATAAATATTTGAATACCAAAGAAAAACCCTATAATTAAAATATTTATAAATGAATAATAATAAAATTAAATAAGCTAGAAGGAAATATAAGTTTAATTTAAATAGTTACTAATAAGCTTTTTGTTAAATATTATAATTATTTAAATTAATATTTTATTCTTTATTTTAATATCTACTCTAATTATATAACTATGATTTTTATTTATTTTAACTTTTAATAGTCTACTTTACTAATAATTTAACTATATCAAATCATATATTTAGATAAAGTCTTTTAGATATATATATTGTTGATAGTAAGTTTAACTTAGTAAAATAATAAGATAAAAGAAAATAATAGCTTATAAGTTTAATGAACTTACTTAATTTAAATTGTTTTATTATTGTTTTATTATTGCAATGTTAATCAAAGATCCTTGATATCTAAATCAATTTCCTTAAACTTGAATTAGTTAATTTCTATCTTAATTTTTTTAAACTTCTAGTTTAGCTTCTGAGTTCATAATTCTGATATAGAAGTACTTTAGACATCTAAGAACTTTAAATGGTGATAGATAGGATATTCTTTAGCTTGCTAATCTTAAATTGGAAATGCTTCTTCAGTTATTTAATGATTGCATTTTAAGTTTAGGTATCTTAGATATCTACATGATATGATGATATTAATTACTAACTCATTAGTTAAATAACAATTTACTAGACTTAGATTTTTCAATTTCTAAATTTGAGTGATTTCGTTTACTTCATTCTGTTATATCTACTTGCATCTGTATAAAAAGAAGGATTCTAGCTTTAAGCAATGTTAACTTATACTTGAGATTATTTTTTAGTTTATTTTATTGTTTCATCTAAATGTTATTTGTTTTAAGCTTTTCGTATTTTCAAAAATATTTACCATCTGTTGTGTAGTTAATCCTTCCATCCTATCTAACGTCATTTATTCATAATTTTATCCATATTAAGCTATTTGATTCAGTGCTTAGGCCGTAAACTTATTATAATCCTCTAAATGTAGAGATTTGATGCTGTGTAGGTTTTATAGTAGAAAGACTAAATCTTAATCTTTAAAAAATGAGCAGCCTTCTATCTTAATATATTCAAGCTTATCCTTCTAGAGAGATATTAATTTACTAAATGCTTATGATGTAAATTTACTTCCTTTACTTATGCTCAAATATTTTAAGCTATATCTACTCATTTATTCTAAAACTGTATCAGCTAACATTTTGGCATTAAGTATTTCTATTCTAGTTAAATTAGGACAAAGATGAACTATTTCATTAAATAGCCCATTATCGTTAATTTTTATTTCCTCTAATAATTATCCTTTTCTTACTAAATATTATAGCCTCTAAATTTATCTATTCACTTATTAAAATTATTACTTTTAGGCTTATATCTAAACAGAAATCCATTAGCAATTTCCAGTTATAGACTCTCCTACTATTTCGTAATTATTTACCTCTAATTTCTCTAAATTTCTGCACCAGAAACCTTAAATCTTCATCTAATATCTCTTCGTTTTTTAGTACTATCTTCTAGATTCTTTGTAGGAAATCCTCATTCAGCTCACTTGACAGAACCATCCAATGAGCATCTATAATTATAATTTCCTTTATCCTTACTAATCTTTTCTTCCTTTGGCTTTATTCTTAATTGCATTTGCCTATAAATTTCTAAATTTAATCACATAGTCTTTCAGATGGATTTTCAGTATTAATAACTAAAGAATCCACATTAGAGTATTAAAATTACTTCAAAGTTCATTTTATTTTATCCTTAACATATTAGTCATTTGTAGAGTATTGTTCTATCTTTAGTCTTTTGAATCTATAATTAAACTTATTCAAATATTAGTTTGTTTATTGTAGTTTACTTATATCATGCTTATTTAGGAATGATATCAACTATTAGAGAATATACTCCTTCTGCCAAATACTTTGTGCTTCTTGCTTATATTTTTTAATGCTTTTATCTTAGTCTATATCTTCATTATTCAGTATGCTTCTTTATCTTTTCTGTACTGTGTCATCTTTATTATCTCCATGCTTCTTATGTTAAGAATTAGATAGCTAAATCATTTATTTTTCTGATTTATAATCCTGCTTTTTATTATTCGCTGCTTCATCAATGATATTTTATTCTTTACAATCTTCTAAGAGACAAATATTCCCTTTACTATTATCTTCTTTTTCACTTCCACCAAAAGTCTGCATTTTAAATAATAAGAGTATGATTTAATTTAAAGAGACTAAATGCTTAAAGAAAATAAAATTAGCATTAATTACTAAGCACACTAGATAATCTAATCCATATAAGCTACTACAATATCAAATTAATAAACGCTATTTCTACTTAAAACTGCTTGGATGCTTAGTATATAAGCATTTATTTCCTCATAAAGAGAATTTTTAAATCCAAAATTTAAGAATTTTTGCTATTTCCTCAAATCAGAAATTACCTAAGAGGAGGAATGAAAACTGTAAATGCAAATCTTACATTTGAAATCCTTCTTCAGTGCAAGTTTCATTAATTTAAGTTATTTTCGTATATTTATGTTTTATCCTGTAAATCAGCATTATATTTATTGCAATCACATTCACTACTTAAAAAAAGATAAACTGAAGTTTAAATAGGATTCATAGTAGTAAAAGTTAATGAATTCATATTAAAAACTTCACATTCTGATTATCCTTTGAGCATTTAACTGGCTAATTTAAGCATCCTGAAATTATAAAAACTAACTTATTTTTAAATTTATTCTATGGTAAAACTCGAAAATTACGATTTAGAATTCTTCTATCAGATCACATTTTCGGAAATGATAGTAAATCTATTTTATAGATTTTACCCTCCTAATATAAGGGTATTTTTGTTTCTAAGTTACTCTATTTGAATATATTGTAGTTAAGTTTATGACTTCTTTTATTTATATATTTTAATCTAAAATTCCTGATTTTATCTTATTATCTGCACAAGAGATAGTAGAAATGTATTTGAGCTAAGGTTTTCCCTTAAGATTACAGCATATTTGATAATTGGTTTCCCAAACTTAGGAAGCATTTCATATTTAAGATTATCTTAGCATTCTCCTAATAAATAGCATCTTAATACAAATTTCTGTATACTCTTCTATCATTTTATTGTAAACCTTATTAAAAAGGACTAAATAGTTAATTTATAAGTATATATGATACTTTGATATATAATCAAAATTAAATGAACAAGTATTTAAGTTAACTGAACAATAGTAAAAAAGGTTGGTGAATTACTTACTGAAGCTATAAGAAAACTATTGCTTATTTGTATAATTTAGCCAAACTAAGAAAGATAAAGCATACTTATTTATGCTGAGCTAATATTCTTAGAAGTTACTTAAAGCAAATATATTTGATTAAGAAAATACCTGCTTTAGTTAGAAAAGTTAGATTAAAAGTAGAAATTAATAATCAATCTATTATAGTCAACTAATTCTACTAGCAGTCTACTTAAAATTTAAGGTTTTTAAGTTTTACTAAGAACTGCTAATTACTAAAGCTTACTAGTATCTTTTAGAGTGATAATTTAGATTTTAGGATACTTAAAAGATCATTATTTACAACTAAAATTTAAAGGTAGCAGAGTGGATAAACTTTGATCTATCAGCACTATCAAGTGCTATTATCATAATTATATTAATTTGCAATTAGTATCGCAATAATTTTACAGCTATTCTTAATCATGAAATATAATACTGCCTTTGTTTTTCTATATAATGAGAGGCTTATAATTCTTAAGAGAGAAACGCTATCATAGAGATAAATTAAGATAGCTTTAACTTGAGAAAAGCTATATTATACTTTTAAGGCTTTCTTTAGTTATTATATTAATTAGTAAATGCTAGCATGTTATTCTTGCTTATTTCCTAACAATCAGAATTATTTAAAGTTTATTTAAAATGCACGTTTCAATGCAACTAGCCATAAAAATAGCAAAAATGCATAAATGGAATTTTAATAGTAATAGAGCTAACTAATCATCATCCAATAGCCTATAAATTAAATGTATTTCATAGTTAAGCCAATTAAATTGCTTTAGGTATTAAGCTTAAATAAGCCAAATAGGCTATTTATATTCCTTTATTGCTTTAGAATTTAAATAAAAGTATAATAGAAACAAATCAGCTTCCAATCATAAGTGCAAGCTCCACTCTATGAAGGTTTACTAATTAAATGCTTAAAAATAGTTATTTTACTATTAAAATGCCTGATATAAGCACCAATTCTAGAATTAAATAAATAGATATAAAAATAATTAGGTTTTAACTTTAACTTAAAGAGCTGAAGCTGTTTATAGATAGCTAAGCTTTCCTTATACTTATAAAAGCATTTCTCTTTATCATTAAATCAATAAAATAAAATTCTATTTATACAACTAATAGACAACGTTAAGCTATAAAACTTTTATTTTTAAAAGTATATCTAAGCAAGCTGGTAAGGAAATCTAATAATCTGGTAAAATAGAATTGTTTAATAGAGTTGGAATTAGTGTAGTTAAATAAGAATGCTATCTAATCTTAAGCTTATAGCTTTTGGATATTTCTCTAATTAGATTATTCATAAACTAGCTAGTTTCATATGAATTATAGGCAAAGAAAACTAGACAATAATGAATCACCTTAAATTTTTATAGAGCAATTAATTAAGATTCTTTACTTTAGTCAGATGAATAAAGATAAAATACTAAATTTACATTCTTTAGCAAATTTAGATAAACTGAGAACTAGAAATGAGTAGCTGAAGCCATTAACAATGAACAAACTTAAATTAAAGAAACTTAATTTGCACTCTATCAGAATGTAAAGGTTAAGATCTTCAAAAGTTAGAAACAGCAAAATGCGAAGTTTTAAATCTTAAATAATTAAACTTAAAGTATAAATATAATCAATCTAAACTCTAATAAATTAATTTAGATGCACCTAAAATAAATTAATACTTATGCTTTTGGAGATATACAATATAGAGAAAATAAACTTAAGGCTTATTATAAATTATATTATTAACAAGAATGAATGGTAACTTTATTAATAAAAAATAAGCTTAAAAGCTAAAAATAAATAATTTCCAATTTAACTAATACTTCACTAAGCCTACAAGGTATATAAATAGTGCATATTAATTTTACTAACATGCTGAAACATTTTAATATGAAAATTCGAAAGGAAAGAGGAACAAATAAATGAAGTTTAAGCAAATAAAAAAAATTAATTTCTTGATATATTTTAATTAGAACTATAACTTATTAAATTCTTTAAGCATATTTAAGAAATATAACAATTTAAAAACCTTAAAAATAAAATACGAATTTAAACTAGGATTCAAGTTATAAAACTTTGGATATATTTAATAAAATTAAATGTTTATAAAGGAATTATCTAAAGATGTTATTTAAGTAGAAAGAATAATATATAAAGAAATATTTTTGGAAATAACTAAGTAAAAGAAAAAAGAATCACCGCCACTCATCTTATCCAACTAACGATGACTGAATTTGAAGGAAGAAATAGCATAAATATAATTTAAATAGATTTAGACCTTCTTATCTAAAATTTAAAAGATTGAAAATATAAAAATTGTTAGGAGATTGTAAACATTATTATTCCTTCCCTATTTTATAGCAGATCTTAATTAAAATACAAAGCATATCATCAATAAACTATTCTACTTAAGTATTTTATAATAATCTTTTAATTATACATCTCTTTTTATTAATTTCGACAAAATTCAAATGCAATTAATACTTTCTATCTTCAATAGCATTTTCGATTTGCCAAATTAATTAAATTTTAATAACAAGTATCTCTGTTTAAGCATAATTTAAGCTTATATATAATAAATATTAGTAAATATCTAATAACTTCTTTTAGTTATAGATTTAATCTATTTCTATGCCTGATAATCTTATTTATTTTATTAATTATTAAATTTAGAGTTTCGAAAGTTTTTCTAATTAAAATATTCTATCTTCTTCATATTATTTACTTATAACCACTTAAACTAAACTCTTATCTTCTTGATTTTTTATTTATTGTATTATCATTTTAAGTATATAAATTAATTGCCAAATCTTGCTATTATTTATTTAACTTGCATTGTCTTTTTGATTCATTGTTTATTTAAATAAGATGACTTACTTCTATAAGTTCTATGTTCTTTCTTTGTAAGCTATTTTTTCTTAATTAATTTCTCTTAATTTATTTTAGTTCCTTAATCTAAATAATGTTGGCTTATTTCATCAAATATACTCTTCTTAATATTTTAAATATTAATGCTAGTTTCTAATTAAGATTTTTGCTTCGTTATTTTAATATCTAAAGCAACTTAATTTTTCATTTATTGTCACTTATAAACCTTCAGGGAAAATTGCTATGTCTTAGTTTAAGGCTTAGGATATTTAATAAAGCATGCTTATTTTTACTTTTTGTAGCTATCAAATTTTGATATCCAAGTTGCTCTTTACAACTGAAAGTTAATTTAAGAAATTTAATTACCTTCAGTAGATAAGCCAAATTTTCTAGCCACAGTCCACTATTTCCCTCATTAACTTAGATGGAGCAAGTTTTATCTCAAATAAGCATTTTAGTAAAAAATAATTGAATGATATGTTAGAAAAAGTATCTAGAAGAATGAATTTTAAAGGGAAAGCATGTGATTCATATTAAAAGAAATTAAGTTACTAATAATTTAACGAGAATCAATATATAAGCTTTATATGATAACTGCTGCATATAAATACTTTAGTTAAGACTTTATTATAAATTAAGGTATTAGCATGCATTTATTAATAAACTTAGCACTTTCTTTAGAAATATTCAGCTTTAAACTCTTTTGCTTTTATAGTTTATTCAAGTGAGTAGCAGGAAATATTTACCTTCATGTTTTTTTGTTGCTAGATTGGTGTTCCCTTCACGAGATTAGTTTTTAAGATCATACTTAATATTAAAGAAGTAAGTTAATGATTGTTCCTTAAGAGATTTTCTCTATTCTTTGTATTTATTAGAGTTATCCTAGTAATAAGTAATTTAAAGTATTAATTTACTTTTTAAAACTTAAAAATAAGCAACTAATATATTGTGGGTATTACCTCTATTTCAGTTATATTTGCCTTTACTTAAGCTACAACTGTGCACTCAATACTAAAAGAAGTTCATCAATACCGTATAATTTCTCTATATTTATTCAGCTCCTTACGAACATATGACTTTTACTAGCTACTTGCTGATTGAAAAATGCTAATATCGTTGAAATTAGCATCAGAGAAATATAATAATCATTATGAAGCACTCATCTTTATAGTGTAAATGATTCTATAAGCATGATACCAAGTGATGATTATAATAAGTTGCTAAAATATAGCTAGGGATGAACGTATTAGTTATCTAATTAATATTTTATCTATAATTTAACTGTAAGAAATAACTGCCATTTTGCTTTCGGATTATATAATTAACTCTCAACCTTTATTTAAGTTCTTGAATCAGATTAAAATTAACCAACTTGTTTGAAATAGAGACTTAACTTAAGGAGTTAAGAAAATCTATTTAAATAAAAGAAGCTTTAAAAAGCTAAATGATCAAATTAAAATAACATATCAAGATGTCTAAGCTTGCTGTACTTATCTATCTGCTTAATCTTTTTTAGATTTGTTATACAAGAGTACTTATTAACCTCCTTTTATGCTATACTTAAACAACGGCTGAGTTAGCTGGATATTTAGAACAAGCCATACTAAATTATTCCATATCTCAACCTTTGAATGACTATGTTGTGATTCATCATAAATTAGTAGAAATTAGAGGATATTAGGAAGTAACAAATTTGGATGATGAGATATATTAAGGATAAATAATTGTGGTAGATATACTTGGAAATAGCTAGTTCACATACTCGTTGTATCATAAAGCGGTTCTACTCTAACTACCTTATTTGAAATGCTCAAGGAAAGAAGAAGTTCTCAGCAAATATCTTTAAAGAGCTCTTTTCATTTTGCCTTCTTTTGAAGATATAGGAAATTTTCTAAATAATTTCCTAAAATTTTACGATTTTTAGAATGTAATGATAATTTAGTAGAACTAAAAGCAGCATTATTAGCCATTATAATTCCTGGATAAGTTTCGTATAAAATCAATTATCACTATTCAAAATGAAATAAACGATAATATAGCTTAGATTCTAATGCATGCAGGAACTCCTGTTTTTATCTTATCCACTAACTCGAGCATAGCTAGCTAAATATTATAAATAGCTTATAAAGTAAAATTAGAATCGCAGAATTTCGCTTGAATTTTGACTTCACAGAGTAGTTCTGAAACTTAGTAAAATATAAAGCATAATAATAGCATATTTCAAAATGGATTATTTGAGATATAATTTTCTTCATAAACTAGCCAAGATTAAAATTATATAGTTTGATATTATCTCTAGATTTACATCTAAAAGCTAGTCGATTTTTTATCTTAAGCCTCTAAAAGTTATAAAAGTATGAGCATTGATTAATTTAACAAACGATATGAAGATAAATATCTGAAAGACTTTGAAATGGTAAATAGATAAAATTGAGAAAGTGTGATAACCCATAAACAATCAAAAGAAGATTAATTTCATCTAGTTAAAACTCCAGTTTGACCAGGAAATACTTTAACAGTTCCTAAAAATAAAATTACTCTAACATTCTCATATGACATGAATTTGTTAACTCCGAGCGGTGAGTTTAATATTATTGATTGAGCTGCTCAAGATACTGTGAGATGTGGAGCTGAAGATGCAAATAGAAGAAATGGAATTCTGGACAACTTTGAATTCAAGGCTTATGGTGTAGATTATGGTTAAAGTTGGTTTGATAGAGATTATTAAATAGCTCATCTTATTCCTGAAATTGATAAACTAGGAGTTGCTCATGTTGTTTAATTTGCTGATTCTATGAAACCTACTTCAGACTTATTGAATGAATATGGAGTATAACTTCCTTTCCTCTCAGTTAACTAGAAATCTGCTAATGAGGATTTCAAGTGGCAAGTTTTCAATTACGCTCACTACTCGGAATTTGGAAATACGATTCTAAAATTAGTAGCAAAAAACCGTTGAGAAAAAATAGGAATTTATGTAGAGAATATATCAGAATATAGAGTAGTTGCTGACTATATAATACAAAATATTGATCAGTATAAAATTAAAATTATAAGTGACTTAAATAATAGAATCATTCCTTGGTTTTTGAGTGGAAACACTTAGGAAAGATCTGTAGGATACAAAAGCATTATTCAAGATATTCTAACCAAGCAAATAAGAATAATTCTTCTTTTTGCTTGGGCTGAAACTTAAATTGACTTTGGAGTTTAGCTTTGAGATGCTGGAGGAAGAGGAAAGGATTTTATGTTTATAGGTCACAACGCAGCTAATTATGTAGTTGAAAGTGAGCATGCGAAAGAATTTGGAGTTGAAAAGCTTATAAAGTTATATGTAGGAAGTTGAATATTTACTCATCCAATAGCTTGATAGAATGAAATAGGATAGGATATGTATGAATAATACAAAAAATGTGCATTTGATTTTATTCCAGACTGGCAATGCTATTTCTGAGATGAAGCTTATATAATTGCACATGCATTATCAGATTTAATAGATCAAGGTGAAAATTACAATGATCCTGATGTAATGCTAAATCAAATATTGAAATCAGATTTTGTAGGTTGTAGTGGTAGAGTTTAATTTAATAAAAAGAAATTTAGATAATCTGCTTTGTTTCTTTTTAAAACTTTGAAAGAAGTTGAGGAAGATTAATACGACTTTGTATATAATGGCAAATATTGTCCTGGTTGTGCTATTGTTTGAGATTTCTAGTCACCAATTTTATATCATGGAAGTGCTAAAGTAACTCCAGATCAATTTTAATAATATCAAGATTGTCCCTTTACAGAAAGACATGTTTATGAATATTCATAGTAGAAAAAGCTTTAAATTGCAATATTTCTAAGTTATTGCTTTATTATGTTTGTAACTTTTCTATCAGGACTACGCTTTTTAAAATAAAGACAAATAAATAAAATAGAAAGGCAAAAGTACTAAACCTTCTAAGATGACTTAGTTTATGGCATAATTATAATCAAATTTTTGCAGCAGATTGCTTTAGGACCTGATATAGAAAAGCTTCAAAATGAAGCTGGAACATTCACAAGTGCATTTATCTTTGATTTTCCAGGAAGACATACTTTTAGAATTCTTTTTTGATTAAGTTTGGTTATCATTTTAATTTTTTTAGTAGGGTTCATTTTCCTTTTTACGAAAACTGAAGTTGTAACTAAAAGAAAAATTTTCTAAGTTTTAGGTTCTTGCCTTTTTATTTGTTTACCTTTTATAGGTGATATACTTTTGATTCCGTCTTTCAATTAGTTGACGAAAATTTACTAATGTAGAAATGGAAATGATGAAGACTTAGATATGAAAATAATTTACTAAGAGACTTTCTTAGAAGATGATTGCTATATTAATTGCTCTTCGCCATTATATATAACATTTCTGGTTCTCGCTACTTTTTCGCTATGCTTTTTAGCCCCTATTTCAATTGTTTCTAAACCTCACTTTCAAGATATGAAATATCCTTTCTTAAATATAAAAGTGAAGCCTTTATCCATAATGCTTGAATTTTTAATGTAGTTGGTATTAATCTTTATCAAAAGAATAATGGAAGAAGATAGAGAGTTTGAGTTTGGAATAGTTAGTATCATAATTTTGGTTAGTTATATAATATATTTCTACTATCAATGGCCATATAACTATGATAAGATTAACTGTCTTTAGTTCTATATGTCAGTAGTAAACTTAATATTGTACATTTTTACCACAATTGCTATTGTTAGGGAATAAAGTAAGCAGCTGCTGCTAGTAGTAATGTGCTCACTCATAAGTCTTATTTTTATAGTTTTTTTCTTGCATTAGAAAAAGTATCCTAAATACCTTTAAAGGATAGAAATTGACACTACCTAATTATTTAGATTCGCTTTTAGGTTAAAATCTAGCATTGAGATGTTGGACATGCACGTAAATGAGCAAAGATAAAGAATTCAGTAACTATGAAGTGACTGGTAGAAAGACCCATTTGCTTTATAAAGTCCTAGTCCTATTAAAAGGAATCAAACCAGATAAATTTCAAAGATCGCGAAAGAGTTACCTATATTTGATAACTTGAAGGATATATAAGAGAATGAAAATGAAAGGCTACAATAAATGGAAATTCTTTAGATACAGAAAAGTAAATCAAAAATATTTAAATGGGGTACTGAATAATCCTTCAAGCAAGTCAACAACTAAAAAAACGAAAGTTTTTATAAAAATACATCAGAGATTATGAACACTTGTAGTAAAGCTAAAGAAGTTTCCCTAGTATCGTAAGTCTTTTATATAGAAAAGTTTCTATTTTAAATAAAGAAGAAGAAAGTAATGCTGAAAACTCTTAATTTTAAATTTTTATATTAATTTTTATATAAATATTATGGAGTTTATTATCCATAGATCTAAGATTTTACTGTTTATTATAAAAGAAATTAGATTAAAATCTCTTAATTATAAATTATCACTCTCTTTCTATGCCTAAAAGGATTATGAAATATAAATTTAATACGCTATACTTATTGCTATAATTATCCTTTTTATTCTATTTTATTTTTATTTTTCTTTCATTTTATTATTTCTAGTAACTTTATTAAAATTACCTTTACTTCTTCAAAATCCTTTCAAAATTCAATAAGTCTTAGAAATGATTTTCACTTCCTAATATTAATTTAGTAATAGTTTATGTTAAAACGGACTACATAGCTCTTAATTCACTATCTATAGATTATTTTAATTAGCTTAGATAATACAATTCTCATTGTAGAATTTAAAGTTTTTTTATTCAAAATGATCTCAGCAAAGAACATAACCAGGGGATTTTGAATCTTCTTAAAATTCATAGAAGTATTAAACTTTTATTAGATTTTATTTTTCAAATCTATTTCAATTTCGAAACAAAATTGCTACCCTTTTATTTGGAAAGAATAGTTGGTATATAAATTGCTTGTGATCATTTTTTATGCTCATTTTGATTATTTGAGATTCATATTTATCCAACTTCTATGTAAATCATTAAAAAAAGTTGACTTGCAATTGACCTTTTTTATCCAACGTTCAAACCCATTTCGGATTTATTCAGTATCAATACATCACAACATTCTACTTTTGTAGTCGAGAGCTTATTCTATCTTGAGTTTCATTAATGATAGGCTAAAGTGCTATTAAACTTTAAATCTCAAAGTTGTAAATTAATTTCCTCTATTATTAAAATTTTAACTATCTTCAAAGTAACTTTTCTTAAATAGTCCTTTACACTGAATACCTAAGTTAATTATAACTTTCTAACCATATTATTTTCTATAGATAATTTCACATAAGATAAATTATTTTTATACTATTAGATATTTAATTATTTCTATGGAACATTTTAGGAAATAGTTATAATGCTAGAAATCAAAATTCATATATCAACCAAATCTCATAACTTTTCAGAACTTTCTAAAAAATTAATTTCTAGCTAGTTTCTTATAATTCACTTGTTAGCTTTATTTTCAGCCAATAACATAATGTAGTTAAGCTACTCGCACAATGTTTATATCTCCTCTTTCTTAATTTAAAATATCATCCAAAAGAGGAAAAATGAGATTAAAAATATGCTTTAAAGTTTATTAACTCTTAGATAATAAAAATTCTTTAATATATTTATCTATGTTAAGTTTATAAATTACTATCTTATTATTTCTAGTTATATCATTTATGTTCTTCTTACATTGGAATAGATATCTGAATCTATATTTTACTTATTCAAAGCCTTTTAATAACTTAAATCTTCCTTATCATTTTATTTCTTTATTGTTACTAAAGTTTTTAGTTTTTTCCTAACTTTTTTAATTTTTTCAAAGCATCGATTTTGTAAAGCAAACCCTATATTTTTAAAGACTAAAGTGATATAATTTCAACCTATTTACCTTTTTTCATTCTCTTCAATTAAATTATTAATAAAGCATTTTGCTTAGAGTTATGCTTATACTTTTAATGGCATCTAATGATACAATTTTTACCTAAAGTTGATTAAATTGAAAATCCTTTATCCTTTTACAATTATTAAACCTAAAGCTAATAAATAAGTTTTACATCTCCTTTTAATAATTCTTTGTCTACACCAAATTATTAATTTAATTTGTAAATGTACGATGAATGCCAATGATACATATAGCTTCGAAAATAAAGACTAGCTATAGCTTAAAGTGAAGAGACGATAAACTATTATACATTTGCTGATTTAATGCTCCGTAAAATATTGCTATAACTAACAAAGTTGAATACTAAGAAGCTTTAGGAAGGCTTATTTGTTAAAAGTAAATTAAACCAAATAAGCTATTTTTGTAGAATATATAAGTCTAGCGTTTATTGATGTTGATGAAGAATAAAAATTAAACCATATCATGGTATAAATAAGTTTTGAATTAAACATGCTTATGAAGATAAATTAAATATACCATTTATTAAAAACAGATAGAAAATAAGGAAATTAAGCATGATACTAGCAACTTTTAATGTAATTTTATAAATAGATTCCTTGCTAAATATTTAAATTTAAAACAGCCAGCTTTTATAGTACTAGCTTATTTAATGCTATATCTTTTAGAATATAACTTATTTTAAATATATTCACTAAAGCACATAATTATAATATGCTATAGCTGAAGGGTTAAGTGCTTAATCATATATGGAAATAATTGCTTATTCTTAAAATAATTTGAAAATGCCATAAAAAATTCTAAAATGGTCCTGCTATATTTTAGTTTCAAGTTTAACAAAACAGTCACTATTTATTTAAAGTTAAAGCTAAGTATTATAAAACTCTTAAAAGCAATACTAAAAGAAATTAAGTCTAAATTTAAAATCAAATACAAGTTTATTCTATTCCATTTATTTATTGAGATCATAAATCTTATTAAGCTTATCAAGATCCTATTCTCTACTTTTTTCTATGCGTTGTATCGTCCAATTACTATTCATAGTTTGTTTTTTATGCAATGCTGAATTAATCTTCGAGGCTTTCTATTTCCATTTGGCATTTTTAATCTTATTTTTTTCTTAGATATTTTAATATCTTCTTATGCATTTTTTTAACTTGAAGATAAGATTTTGTTTAGATAAAATTTCATATCTGTTTTTATGATTATCTAATATGAGATGTTTTATATGTAGTCTGATTTCTGAATATATCAATAAAATTTTACTAATTTATCTCTATCTGATCGAATTCCATCAAATTTATTTCTTTTTTTTTGTTTTTCCTAAAATTTAAATTTTCGATACATTTCTAATATCCTAAATCATATTCGTTTCTTTCCAATTTTTATTCTTCCGATTTTTCTAAAAAGGCCCATTTAGTATATTTATCTGAGTCTGATTCATAATTTTGTGAGGTCTCATTAAGGATACTTTCCATATAACCGTTAATTGACTCTTAGTCCATTTATGTTGATAAACCATTTAATTCTTTCTAAAGTGTCTAATCAGTCTAATATATATAAAACTGGGCATATTCCTTTTAGGAGTAATTAAAAGCATTTTACTCCTCCATATCTAATTCTTCATTAAACACGAAGCATCCTCCAATATCGCCATGCTCATCATGAAAGAAGTGCTAATTCTCACTCTCCTGTAGATTTTAGTTTTCAAAAGAAAAATTTTTCATTAATCATTTAAAAAACTAGCCTTATAAATAGAAAGTTCAAAAGAATTTCTAAAGGAAGTATTACAATTACAATGAAAATACATAAGCAACTAGCTTAAATTAAATTAAGAAATTCAACTTTAGCTTAATTTTAAACTAATTCTATAGCATTTACATTGTAATTCTCTAGAGTCTCATTAATTCTGATAACCTAAATAATTGTTTTAAAGATAGCTTAAAAGATAGAAGTAATAAACTCTAAAAAGTTGATTTAATGTAGTTTAATAAAAATTGAGTAGATCTTTAGAGTTAGTCAAAAACGAGTCTCTTTAAAAGTCAATATCATCTAAATTTTAATTTAAAAGTGTTAAGTATCAAACCTTAAAACTTAGGCATAATGTATAGGTATAAAGGAAATTAATTAATTAAAAGGATAAATGATTCAAAAAAAAAGAATAAAGACTAAAAGATTAACAACACTGGTATGAGCTTTATTATTAAAACTTAAAATAGCTTCGCATTCTACTAGCAATAAAGATTATAAAGCAGTTAATTTATTTGAAAAATATAGAGTATAGACATTGATAAACGACCTAAATGTTTTAAAGTTAAATTTAAGAAAAAAAATCAACAAAAAGTTTATCTAAAAATTAGACTAAAACTTTTAATTAGAGATGCTAAATACAAGCTTAAGAAGATTTTATCAAAATTAAAAATAAAAATGTATTAAAATTTATATTTATTCATTAATTTAGTTGGGTAGCAGTTTTAGAAATTTCGTTGTAAATAATTTACAAGATCAGAAAAGCTGATAATCATAAAAGGAACTATAATAAACAAAAAAATTTCTAGTTTCCTTAGTGATTATTTAATATCTATTTTTTAAGATAAATGTGTCTTCTATTCTATAATTACTAGATTGCTTTGTTTTAGGGATTAAGTAGAATAGCTTCTATTAAGTTAAAAGTATTATTCCTTTTTCTATCTCTTAGTTTGTTTTTAATAATAATAAATTACATTATAACTTTTTCATAAAGGAAGCTGATTTCAAGGGATTTCGATTTTAAATTTATTGAAAATTAATTTTGATGAAATCATTTTAACTTAAGCAACAGAGTATATTATTATGCCATATTAGCATAAATTAGAGATATTTGGATATTTTTTTGATTTTCAGTTGTTTTTGTTTATTTAGTTGAATACTTTATTAGCTCTTTTTGCTTCATGATAGAATATTAGATTAAATAAGAAAATTATAATTAAAATCCACTTAAAAGAGATTTATTTATCTGGCTTCTTTAAATTTTTGTCCATTCTCCTTTGTTCAAAAAATAAATCAATAGGTCATTATAAGAACCATATTGATATAAACCGGTACCAGATGCAATAGGCTATGTATAACAGATTGTGCTTTAAGGATATTTTTATCCTTGCTCTTTTATTTCCTTAAAATCGAAAACTAGTGTTGCTATATTAGAATACCAGTTTTTGTATATAAAGAATGAAGAAAATTAAGGAGAATAAACCGCTGAAGTAGAAGCACTTTATGGAAGCTTTTTTCTGCATAAGTTTCAATCATTTAATTTACTATTATATACTTGTATTACATCTTAACAAATCTGAGTATCTGAATTGATTCCTCCAAATACGTAAACTTATGAATTGAAATGTTCACATCCAAAGATACTTGTGTTTTATCCTATTTATTTAATAGGCGTGAATTTTTTATATCTCAAATTAAATGTTTCGCACTCTAGCTGAGAATGATGAACATCACCATTCGACGTTTAACCTGCAATTATAAAAATAGTTTCTCTTTTATCATATTTAGTTCGATGATAAAACCTTTTTTGGTTCATTTAGAAATGATATATTTTCTAACCCTAAGAATGAAATTAAAATCTTCTTTACCCAATTAATTTACCTCCTGATATGATTAAGCTTTCAGATTGGATCTACTCTATTTGTGTGAATTTCTAGTCAGTTTACTCAATTTATATCGATTTTGTTTTAAATTTGGCTGCTCTTATTTTAAATATTTTCAAGCAGTTAGTATTATAAAACACTGAGCATATTTTCTTAACTTAGGTTTATTAATTCAAATTCTAGCTTATTTCATATCTAGTTACACCGATTCCAAATTTTGCAAAAGTTCTAACACCATTGAAACTTTATTTAGCTCTTAATTACTTTCTCAAAGCTAAAATCTAAACTAACAAATTTTGCTTTTATTTTACAATCTCTTGTTAATAATTCTACCGATTACCCATTTTACTATCTAAGTTTTTTCTAGTTTCTTTTAAAATCAAAATGATTCATCTAATAAAAGCTAAAAAAGTATAAAATTAACTTGAAATAGTAAATTGAATGACTAGCAGTATTTTTATTTTATAGCTTTCCAGTCTAAAAGAAGCGTTTTTATTTTATTTTCCTTGCTGATTTTAATTTTAAAACGAATTAAGAATAATTTTTATTACTCTTTTCGTCTCGAAGAGACTTATACCCTTTGATAAATACAGCTTTTCTTTACTTTTTATTATCTGTACTTTTTTATATCTTTCAAATAAAAAAATTCCACAATAATTTAAACTTCAACATGCAATGAAAAAAATCTAAATCTAACTAAGAGGAAGTATTTTTTAAATGTGCTTAGACTAATTTTTCTTAAAGCCCTTTAATCAGTTTGATTCTTATTTACTTGCTAATTTATTTTCATTCTTATATATAACTTTGTGCTTTAAAATAACTCTACCTTGTATTCTTTTTTAGCTAATAATATTTAGACTAAAACTAAATAAATAACTTAAGTGAAAAAGGTAGGAAATATCTGATAATTATGAGAGGTTTTGAGATTAAATTTAATGATATTAGTGAATTATCAATTAGCATCTATAATATTAGAGTAGCAAATTGAATTAAGAGTGAGCTATTCGATCAAATTTCTTTATTTAGCAAAAATAGTAAAAAGACTAAGCGAAAGATTTATTGTGAGTGCAAGTCTAAATTATGAACAAAGTTTGCACTGCTATTCAAATAAATCTCCTTTAAGGGCATTTTAAGCAAAGTTATAAAAGCTTTACTTAAAAGAGATCTTTAGCTTATCTAATTATCCAAGCATAACTAAAAAAAGTAGTTAATCAGTATAACTACACCTAGTTGATTCTGATATTAATCTAAAATAGAAAATGAAACAATAAAGAGTTCTAAATGAATTAGACTAGGTATAAAGCTTGAATAGCTAGCTATAAGTAAATTAAACTAACAAGCTTTCTTTAATATTTTATAAAGTAAAAAAATTAAAAGAAAACTAATATTTATCATACTTCTTTCATTTAATTAAGAGCTTTGTTGAATATGAAATGTAATTATATATTTTAAAATGGGAAACTTAAACCCCTGATAAAGTGAGTAAAAGTAAGAAGATATAGTTGTAAACATTTTAGTTTTAAGATAGAAAATTAGAAAAATGTAAAGAGTTAGAGGAGTTAGATTGTTTGGAAAGTTTGGACTTGGAGTTGTAAAATATGAAATATGCTCTAATCTCAAAAAAGTATAACCTTTTCGTACCATTGCCACTATGTATTAGAGTAAGGATATAAAAATAGGCTATAAAAGGGAAGAAAACAAATTTGAGGAAGAGTAGTTAGAAATTGAAAGGATTGATTATAATTATACTTAGATTGAGTAAATTATTAATAAAAGACTTATCATTTCAGGCGGATAAAACTTCAATCAGAATCGATTTACGATTTATTCACAAGATACAGATACTCAGGATTATAAAATGCAATTTCAAAGAAGAGACCATCGAACTACATTTAATAAAATTAACTAGATCTTCGTAATTTCAGGTCGAAAGTTTGAGAATAACTAATATTATAATATAGCGGAGTGTGAAATTTTCAATATGCATTATAAGACTTTTAAATGCATTCAACCAATAGTAATTCCTGTAAGTCTATTTGGATGCAGCTAAGCTGAGAAATAGGTTAATGTATTTGGAGGATTTAACAACTAATTTAAAACTAAATATGATGTTATTTAGTGCTTTAATACTATAAGAAATGAGTGAACTCAGCACTAGTAGAAATTGCTTGAAAAGACTCTATCTTCTGCGATTTACATTCCTTAATAAGGGAAATTTCTAATCTATAAAAATGCTTATTCTGATAGCGATACTCAAATATTTGATTTCAAGAGTGTTTTTTAATGAGGTGAAGCATTCACTTAAAATAATTACTGCTACACTTAACCTGTTTAAGGAGGAAACTTCGTATTCCAGTACGACGAATTTAGTGATTTGTTTAGCTTTGATTTGAATAAAGGAGAGTGGTTAAAAATATATAGAGAAGCAAGACAGCAGCTTTAAGTAATTTAATTTAATATGGCAGATACCTAAAAAATTAAATGACCTACTATATCTTATTTCATCTTATATATATAACAATCTAGTCTTCAATCTCTCACTAAGAGAACTAAAATATTTTTTTAAGATGAGTAAATCAAAATAGATTATTCACCTTAGAAGCTTCTAAAACATAACTATATATTTCAATCAAGGAAATAGAATTACATTACAAAATAGTTAAGTTTGTATAATTTAAATAGGATAGAGTTAATGTGCAATAATATAAATTTATCATTCTAGCATTAGATTAAAATAAATTGCTTTAGTTTATAAATTCAAACTTATAATTCAGTTTCAAAGAAATGATCTCATTTTAAGGTTTTAAGTTCACTACCCATTTTAAAAATTATTAGAGCTTAAGTTTAATTTTTCCACTTCATATCTAGATTCATTTGGCTAAATTTTTTCTTTTTATTTAGATAGAAAAAGGAATGAATTTAAGATAAAAAATACACTTAGAGTAAGTTCTAAGAATCTAGCAAGTTGCAAATATATATTAACTGGGATTTGCTTGAAAAGCATTGGGTATATGTATCAAAGTAGGAAAAGAAAAAAATGTATGAGCTTAATTTTAAAATAAATAGGCATTAATAAAAATCTTCATTTTGTAAAATATAGTTACTTTCATGTAGAAAATTGAATAATATATCTTAATGAGATTGTTTAGTATAAGCTTAATTATTATACATGCTAAAGTTTTATTTTTATTTATTTATTTCTTTTATCTTAAATTTCATTTTTCTATGTGATTCAAAATTTTTTAAGTTTGATAATGAAGAAATAATCACATCTCCTTTCTTTATTTAAGCTTAAACTAACACTCTAATCAAATTTTTTAGTCTCATAAAAATCCATAAATGGGAAAAGTACACATAAAGAAATTTAAAAAGTAGATTAAAGTATTTCTTTTCAAATGTGGGTAGGATATAAGTATCTATTAAGCTTTTTGATTGAATTTAAAAAGGACTGCGTATTTAAAATTTTTATTTTCAACCTATTCCTAATTTTTTTATTTTTGCTTTAGCTTATGCTTTTAAATATATTCCAAGCAATCTAATTTATGTCTAGTTAATTTTAACAAAAGTTAATATCCAAAATTTCCTTGGAAAAAAAGAAAAGATTGGTAAGATATTTTTGCATTTCAGATAAATGATGAACATAGTAATTTTATCCATTTATTTATTAATGGTCTATTTCGAATTTTTATATACCTTAAAGGATATTATTTTCTCCTAGAATTAAATCAACATTTCGAAACTTAAATTACCTTTGATTTCTTTCTTAGTTATATAATAAAAGATAAATAAACCAACTACCAGATTAAAATAGCATTTCATTCCTAAAATTTAAATCAGATAGCATTTGAATGATTACTGCTTAATCTTCTTTTTAATTGTATTGTAAATAAGTCCTTTAAGTTTACTTTATCTCAGACTTCTTCAAGACAGACTTTTCAAGTTTTTCTTTCTACTAAACATAGTAATTTTGATCGTTTAGGAGAGTCAGATTTTACAAAAATAATTTTATTTTAGAATCAATTTTCATAGCTTTTTTGTGTATCTCACTTAATTTAAAAAGTCTCTATGCTTATTAAATTTAGGAATAATTAATAGCTTTTCTTTATTTAATTACGTCAAACTAAAATTACTTGAACTCATACGATTGTTTATTTGTATTAACTCTTTAGTATTAGTTAATAAATAAAACCTTAAGTCTATTTCAAAAAATTATAGTGATTATATAGCAAATTTTATTAAATTTAGATGGTATATGTTTAATAATTAATGCTGGGCTATTTCTAGCTGACCTTCAACTAAGATTAATAAAGTGTTCTAGTAACTTAAATTTTTAGTTTATTCAAATAATATAAAACTTATTAAGAATGTTACTCTTGCATCTCCCATTTAGCTCTTTTTAGAGAGTAGAAGAATAAGTCTGAGTTGTAATCGAACTAATATATTATATTGTCAAGCACAACTGGCTAAGTGAACACGTATGTATTACCACAGAATTTGTCACCGTGATCTGCTATCGATCTAAAGTCAAATAGCATTGTTCTACTAATAATTCTATTGCCATTGTCATAAATTAAGCTGAAATCTTGAGATTAGATATAACAGGCAGTGCATGAGATTGAGTTCGAAATTTAGCAGTTATGTATTAATCATTAATTAGTGCTACAATCATAAACCTGGATCTTGTTCTAGTATTCTTATGCACTTTTATATCCTCCACAAGCATAAACTTTCGATTTATCTCCGAAGAAAGCCCCAAATGTTGCTACTGGTATTGGTATATCACTTATTTACTAAAACTATCTTTATTAAAGATTAAACAGCTCACACTTCTGAGTGCTTTCTCCTTTATAAGTTCCTGAAATTATATAGACGTTTTAATTAAAGTCAAATACAGTTTTGTGATAATATCTTCCAAACTACATATTATACTCATTAATAGTAGTGTTATCAACGGTTGTAAATCTTTATTTGGTTTAGTCATACAATCCACCTGAGATTATGATCTTCTAATTTCCAATTTATTCAACTTAAGTTAAATAAGAATCAGTTTTCATAGTGTTTATGATTGTTTCATCTGATTTACTCTCCAGAAAATTTAATACCTTTAGTGTTTACGAATCTATTTTAACCGAAACTAATTCTTTTAAACCTTAAAATGGATTTTATGGCTAAACTTAGTTCATTCTATTGCTTGACTAGCTATTTCTTGGCTCTTCTTATGCATTTTACACTTGGTTAATGTTAATTTATTAGCTTATCTACTAACCTCTATAAGAGGTGAAGTTCTTTAAAAATTCTTCAAATTAAAAGATGCAAGATTTAGCTAGTTATCCAAAACTTTCTCTTTCTAACTGTGCACGATTAAAAAGTTCGTTATATGCTTTCGTATCCAATAATCCCTAATCCAAATTTTAGATGAAAGCTTGGTTTTTATTTTTTTCTAGATAGAGCTACAAAGTTTCTAGCTATTTAATAGTCAATTCAGTTTTTTGTTACAAGCTAAGCATTTCCTAAATAGTTTTCTTGTTCTTTGCAATTAAGTAATTTTGAATCAAGTTTATAAATGATTGAAAGAGAAATGAATGAACTTCGTATATCTGCTGTACAGAATCACTGATGCTTTACTACTAGGATTGTAATACTTAGCAAGTTTCTTTGAAGACTTCTATCTAATTCTTTCTCTTATTTATGCTTTCCATTATAGTTTAGTTCATTGGTATATTTCTTGGGTAAATCCTCTAAATTTGTCTACACTAAGAGCAGATATTTTATGATGTGCTCTGAAATTGTATATAAACACAGTTTTGGCACATACTATGTGAACATTAAAGCTTTAGTGGCGCATGAAATAGATCATTATAGTCATTTTAGCATTACTAGCATTTGGGGATTATAATCGTTTACATTCTTTTTATTTTCCCCTTTATTAATAATAGTTTAAGCTATAATCAATTTTATTAGAGACACTCTAAAATAAATAAGAGATATCTGCATAATGATTTTTAACTTCTGTGTAAATACCTAAAGAACTACATCTACACAATAATTAAAAAGTAATAAAGCATATCAAATTTTAGCTAATTTATAATCAAACATCCAGATTATTAGCCTCTTTTAATCTCTATGAGTCTAATTCAGTTACCTTAAGAAATGTAAACGCCTTAACTTAAGATTATAAGAGTAAAAATAAAAATTTAGTTTTTACAGCTAAGATTTTATTTATCAGTACAGAAGGATTTAAGCTTTAAATAAAGCAATCTTTACTATCTTTATTTTATAAAGCTTTGATTTCATATTTTTCTTTTATTACTTGCTAATCTAGATCTATGAGTCTTCTATAATCAAATAAAAGGTAGAATTTATAAAATAAACCTCTTTTGGCTATTTCTAATATACTTGCTTCTTATTGTTTATTACCTACTTTTTGTTTTACTAAAAATGGGATTTTATCGTTTGACTCTAGCACTATTAACTTAATATTTTTATTTATCTTAGTTAAAGCTAGTAGCTAATCAAATGGGTTGATAGTAGAAGACTATAATGTTCAAATATGTTTAATAAATTATATAAAGTTAGAACTCAAAGTTTGGTAAAATAGAAAGTAGCATCATTTGATAATAAATGCAATTATAATTGTAACTTTGATACCTTTAATCTATTCTATTTCTAATTAATTAGCCAATAATTTCTAATTAGTTGAGTATTTATTTAGGCTAGACTAAATTTTAAATGGTCTTTCTACATCTCACTAGAATTTCTTAATTTAAGCACTTATAAACTCATCTCTATCTCCTTTTTTAAGCTTTTATCGTTCAATTTATATAATGAATTTTATTCAGACTTAGTAAATATAATGTGACATATAAGCTTTTTCTACTCAATCTTTCTCTAGATTTTTTAAGCTATATATAAATAGTCATTAGAATAATTAACTATATGTGAATTGTCTCAATCAATAGTAATAAAATGTTTATATATGAATAAGCAGTTAGTCATATAGTGACTGCCTTTTGGTTATAGAATTACTAGAAAGTATTAGCTATTAAAGCTTTAAGAGGGCTATAAATAGATTACTTTAGCTATTAAGCATTAGAATGCTGTTATGCTAAAGTTGACTCATACTGTCTATTAGAAACATCCTTTTTACTTACTAGACATCTTTATCCTTTTTTCTATTGCTATATCTAAAATTGACTTGTTTTAGTAAGGATTAAAATTTAATTTTTACAAGTAAGATAAAATAAAAAATGTTCAATTTAGTCTCTAAGAAACACAATTGCGTTGAAGAATAAAAAAGTAACTGCTTAAATAGAACTATTTGCTTAGTTATAAAAATATTAGCTAAGAAACCGAGCTGTTGCATTATCAGCATGCAATTATATATTTAATAACTTTAAGGATCTTTTATATGCTTATCTAAGAAAAATTATGATAGATGGAAAATATTAAGTATACGGAATGCTAACTTAATAAGCTAATTAATTCTAATGTTCAAAGTTTTGTTAGTAAGCAAAACTAAAAATAAAGTTTCTAAAATAATTAAGTTCCAGAATTTCTCAACCTTTGATAAAGCTATGAAAACAATAATAATTTTAAAAATGGGGAAATAAATTTAAAATGATAATATTTTATCTCGCTTGTAACTAAGATAAATCCTAATGACAATATTTTCCAAAATCTCTAAAAGTATACTTGCATGTAGTTTTTGAAATGTTTAGACTAAATATATTAAGGAACTATATGAATTCTTTCTTTCTATTTTATCAAATTTTAATTTAAAGTGAGGCAGCTAAATCAAAACATTGACGATTATGAAATCAGTTATAATAATAATGAAGTGGTGTTTAGTTTTAAAGTTGATGTTAAAGTTAAAATTATATTGAATAAATATAACCTTATTCATTTTAAGGAGCTTTTTTCCACTTTCCTCCTTCAATATCATAGACGTACAAATCGCTCTAACTATCAAACTAATAAATTTTATTTTTACTTAAAACTGGCTAAGTATAGCAAATGTTGTTTTATGGAAATATTTCTCCATGAATCGCTATATTTTTTAAATCATATATCTGAGTTTATGAAAAAGTTACTCTGTTTCTGTATATGAAAATAGATTTAATCAAGTTAGCGGTTGTAGGTGAAAAGAATCCTTCTTTAATTAATTTCTACCTACAATCTTATCATTCATTTCTTTTACTATTATAAGATTGAATTATATTTATACATTTATACTGTTTGCTGTTAAATCCTCCAAATGTATATACTCTATGATATATTTAATCACAGTCAAATAAATTTGTAGAGCTTAGGATGTTCTTAATATTGCTAAATTTTTTCTTCTGAGTATTAAAAATTTCACATTCAGGAACATCTAAATTATAATTATCCTATTTTACTAGTCCAGAAATAATAAGCACCGTATTTTTACCATCGAACTTCGTTCGATGTCAACATCTTTTAACCTACATTTATAGATCCATTTTAATATTATTTCGCATACTCATTGTGAATCTGCTAGTTTAATTAAACATCCCTCCTGAAATGATAAGAGATTATTCCAAAATCTATTCAACTTGAGTAAACTTGAATTCTATTTTTTCGATATCTAGTTTTAATTCCTCAAAAGCAAGTTTATCAATCTTGAATGTTTTTTGATATTTGAAGTACTAATAATTGTAGAAACATTTCTGAAATTATTTATCTTTTTTAAGCATGAAAATATCTCATATTTTAATACTCAAATGACAAACTTAATGAATATTCGGTTGCTATTTTACTTATTAGTTCTAAGTAATGTTCTTAGATACAAAACTTGAGTGAGTTTATTTTCCAGTTCACTTTACATTATTTAATAAATTAAAACTTTCTCTTATCATTATAATTTATTTCAGTTACTATTAGAAAGTATCCTTTAGGTAGCTCTAGTTTAGAAGAAACATTTAAATGATTGGATAAAATTACGATACTTTTGGGTATATTAGATTGAGTAATCTTTTGAACGTTTGAATATTTGAAGGACATCTAGTACATTTTAGCTATATACAGTTTAGCTATTAAACCTATCTCCGTATTTTTATTTGCTTATCACTTATAACAGTACTTCAAGCCCATTTTATCCTCTTCTAAATTAACTCCAGTTTAAATAAAACAAATAAGACCAAAACAATGAATGGTTTACTAAAGTTAGTTCTATTTAGAGAGAAGAGAAAGCTTTATAAGAAAAGAGTTTCTAGTATTAGCAAGTAATACTTTGAATTATTTAAATTAGAGGAATAAATAGCAAGTCTTTGCTTTATAGCTTTAGATTTAAATATAATCAATATAACTAGCAGGTTTAAATTAGGTTATGAGAGAAAGTATTATTAAAGGGAGAAACTAGATTAACTCCAGTTTAGTTAAAAAAGAAAGAAATTTAACATTCGCTAAAATGAATCTTCAGTAGCTTTAGAGACATTTATAAAGCTTATCTTAGTTATAATCTTTAAATTCCCTTACAAAAATTAAAAAAAAAGATAATCTTTTTGAACTGATCTAATCTAAGGTTAATATTAAGATAATGTATTAATAAAACTCAAGAAATATAAACAGAAAGCTATAATTAAGGAAGTTAAGCAAACTAAAATTAATTATTACAATTTATTTTCTTGAAATAGAACCTTAGAATGAGATATAAAATTGAAAGATAGATAATAAGCAAATTTTTATTAACATTAAATGTTTTATATAATATTAGGATATCAAAAATAAGTCTTAGTAAATAGGTAGACTAATTATGACAATGTTTAATGCAAAGCATAATTGATATCATAAAGATATAAATATTATATAAATAAATTATTGGTTAAAGTGGCTTCACCATTTTTAGGTTAGCCACTATTTTAAATGTTCGATACTGATAAATAATTACATCTTGAAAAATAAATGGAGTCTTGGCAGATTGCCTCTCTTAGGAATACCAAGGCCGAAACCAAAGGTCATTCAGTATTAGGTCTGGGGATCAGACAAAGCAGAGGAAGAAATAATCGATTGTGGGCACTTAACTTCACTAACCTCTGATGAATCTATCCTTTTCTTCACCCTTTGATCATGGTTGAGTACCTTTGGATGTTCCACCTACTAGATAGTATTATAAAGATATAAAATAAAAGTATATATCATATAATGATTTTAATATAAATTTAAGAAAGACATTTTGATAATAGCGTATATTGCTGAGAGTAAGATTTTAAGATTTTAGTTTAAAAGGGTTATTCCTTTTTCCTAATTTCAGTTCTAAAAATTTATATTTTTATAAGTTTAAGCTTATTTCTTTGTTTTAATATATTAGATCACCAACTAATTTAAATAAAATGGTCCAGCTTCTAATTAATTTTCTTAATTAGACATATTAGTTTTTTATTTTCGACCAACATTAATTTTTATTAGAAAAAATTCTTTAAATTTTTTCTATTTTTTTAAAAAAATTTCAGCAGATTGAAAATATTGAATAAACTCTACAAAAGTATCATCTAATTTTAAATTATAAATATATCCTTCTTTTTTAATATTTTTTCTTGATTAATTATTTTAAAAAGGCTATAATACACTAATAATTTTACTATTTTATATATAATTCAAATATCTCATTTCGAAAACTCTTTATATATTTTTATTTGATAAACTATCATATTTGGGTATACCATTTCATATGCTTATTAAATGTTTTACTTTTTTTTATTTTCAAAATCTTAATAAAAAGTTTAAATTTAGTAAATATAAGCTTGATTCAATTTGCTGAAGTATCTTAGTTAATAATAGTTTTTTACATTATTAATTTAAAAGTGGCTCTTAATACTAAAACTAATATACTTCTATCATAGCTTTTAATCCCTTTCTGTATAAATACTTTTATTTCTTTATTCTAATCTTTATTTTTTTAAGCTTACATTCTTCTCTTTATTTAGCTTTACTAAAAGAAGCTTTATCCTGGATTTATTTTCTAATGTTATGAAGAACATTCTATTTATTTTTATTTCTGAGGGATTTGAGAAATTAAATTAAGCTAGGTGCTATTTCAATTTTTAAACGCTTTAACGAAATCTTAGCTTAAAAAGTGATTTTAGTTTTGAAAAAATTGTTAATTTATTATTAGTTTTACAAGCTAAAAGACTCCTTATTTAAAGCATATAGTTATAATGATTAACTGCATAAAATCTATAAATAACCGAGTATCTAAAATGAGTAAAAGTTAGCAATAAGTTTATAACCATGAAAATATTACTTGTAGTCATCCATTTTAATCCTTGTAGTTTAATAATTAATTTCCTAGAATTCTATTTTAGATATTTTTAAATACTTTAAATCCCTAACTTTTCTTATCCCTAATGTGTTTGCTAACTTTTTTCTAAAACTATAAAATTTTTTAAAGTGAGTAGAAATAAATTGTATAATGAGTGAATTATTAAAATATAAATAAATAGGGAGGAGCAATCCTCCAACTGAAACTGACTTAAACTCTGGTATCAGGAAGTACTTCATAGGATATAAGAACCAGTCAATAGAAGAGAAGACAAGATCGAAGAGGCATCAAATAGCATTAATGCCGAAAGATGCCAGATATTAAGATCTCTTGGGGTAGCATTCCGATCGCGGTCTATAGAAGACAAAACTCTGAAGGGAATGCTAGCCCTGTGGAAGACTTCAGCAATGAATTTTTTTAACTTTAAAAATCTTTATTAAAGAGCTGCACATCATCGATGTGCTACTTGCTCTATAATCTCATTTATTTATTATTGATATATAAAAAGACTCTACGAGACCTTATTCAAATTATACTAATTTCATAAAACTTTTTCAATATTGCTCATATATAACGATAGCTTTACTATTTTATTTTTTAACTTCAAACTTAAAAAAAATTATAATTAAGCAATTTTATTTGGATAAATAATCGATAAATATAAAGATTTTATTGTTCTATATGTTTATAAATTTTAAATTATTTACCTGTGAATATTCATTTCCATACGTCTTTATCTTGTAATTCTTATAACGTTTAGAATACTTAAATTTTTCTTTTCTCATTTATCAATTTTAAAAATCCAGATGAATCAACAAATTTAATATTTGATACTTTATTATAATTTGATTTAGATATAAAGAACACCTTTTTACATTTTCTAAAGCTTTTCCATTAAAATTTTTTTTTTTATGATTTACTCGTTTTAGCTTTTATCGCTTGTTAGTATATCAAATATACAATTTTAAAAATATCTAGCTTGTTGTTAGACAATCAAGATTAATTAATCCTTTAGCTTTAATTATACATTATTTGATCTTCATTATACTTTAATAATATAAGGAAAACGAAAAAGATAATTATGCGATAATCAAGTTTAAGATATCATTACATAAGTTTATGCTAGCAGCTAAAATCACACTCATAACTCTAACCACCTCTAATTAGCTAACTTTAAGCTTTTAAAGTTTTAGTTAAGTTTTATATCTCATTTTGTCTTCATTTTTATCCTATGCCGAAATGTTTTCAAAATATATTTGTAAATAATTACGCTTTTAAGTTCTTCAAATAACTAACCTATCCATTTTTAAATAATTTATCATATTTTCCTTTTTAAGAAATAGCATTTGGATTATAAATATAACCATAATCTACTATTGATTCTCAATCAAATACTCACTTTTTGTTCTTTTTTTTTTAACTGAAAAAATCTGAAAAAAATCTTATTGTCTTTAAGATTCGAAAATATTGTATTTTACAAAGTTAAAGTTTAGTTTCTTTAACTAGTCAAAATAAAATATTTGCTTTGTTTAGCTTTAAATTAGTTTATCTATTTTAAGAAAATCTTTCTATTCATCTACAATACATCGCTATAACTAAATTTGTATTTAGCTTTAAATTATTTAAGCTTACAAAGCTGATTTGTAGCTTTATTATAATTTTCTCTATCAGCAAACTTAAAGTTAAGAAAGTATAAGAAATCTATTATTATTTCAAGAAAGCTCATCGTTTTGATAAATAATGCCAACTACTCAAAAATAGTGACTATTCAATTTTGGTTCCTAAAGCACCAATGGTATTTAAAAAATACGACTAACTTTCACGATGGTTATAATATTCAAAGAATGAAATTACTAGTATAATTAACTAATAAATTGAATATCAGTTGTAGATCATACAAATTACGAAAATTCTATAATTGGTCACTTATACAAGACTTAATACTTAATACACAAAATGGTAATATGATTCTCAAAAGCATCTAATTAAATTAAATTTGAACTGAGGGAAATAAAATAAGAATTTAATACCAAAAAGCTAAGTGCTAAAATACTAAAACCCTTCTTATAAAGTTTGAATTATCAGAACTAGAGTATTTAGAAAAATTACACCTTGTAACTAATTTCTAGATATTTGAATAAACAAAAGAACAACTTAGAACCAAGTGTGAGATAATATCAGGAAAATAGGTTATAGTTATTATCTAAATACCCCAGATAGGTAATTTAGCTTTTTTAGATAAAAATAAAGGTATTAAATTATCAATATTCATAAATAATCATATAATAATACCTTATTCTAGAATAATTGTAAGCATTTGCTTATTTTTTCTTGTTTTAATTAAGAAGAAAAAATGAAATTGTAGTATTAAACAAGAACTAGTTATACTTTAAAATAGTAAAAAGGATAAATAAAGTTGAGTACTTTAATGATCTAATTATCTTTGTATATTAAGACAGATTTATTAACTAGATATATCTATGTCATCTGATATATATCGATCTTAAAATGCAACCTTAAAACTTAGTCTTAGCTTTATTGAGCTTCATATCTACTATACATTTTAAGACCATTATTTACTCCTTTAACATGACTACAACTACTTTTCTTCGATCTACTAGTCTACTATAAATAAAGATCTAGCTATGAATAGACTTTTCTTAAAGATTCAGAATTCTCAATTTTAAGATAATTTTTTGAAATGAGATATAAGAAAAGAACTGAGTATATTATACAAGCTAAAAAGGCTGTAAATAGAGAATGGTTCTTAGTAAAAGAATGTAGATATTTTTAATCAGTTTTGGTTAAAATAAAAAAAGATAGCTATATCAATAAATACTTTTATACAAGCCAATCATAATAAGCTTAAATTTTAGGTAGGCACTCTTTATGGAATTGATATGACTATATTATAGAAGTTTATTTAATACACTGCAAAATTAGAAATACATGGCTAATTTTTACATAATTTAACATATGATGAAGTATAAGAGCTTGAAGTTATAGTTCATATAAGATATTTCATACTAAATAGATCCTTTCAGAGACTGAAAGGTTGAATTATAATTGATAAATAATCAAAAATTGGTTTAATATCATGTAAGTTAATACACTTCCATTTTAGAATTCAATAAAGATCCTAATATAGTTAAATTACAAGACACTAAATAAAATAGTTACTAAGAACTATAAATCTTAATCATTGTTTTTAATATTAAATGGTACTATCATTAGATTTATTTGCTTTAAGAAAAAAAATCAAGCAAAACAAAAAGTTAACAAAATAGATATTTTTAGCAAAATTTTTTAATTAGAAGAAAATAATAAAATAGTAAACTAAATTACCCAACTTCACTTATTTTCCTATCTTTGTAACTTTAAAATTTTATCTTCTAAATTTTGTTTAAAGTATTGATTAATTAAAATTAGAGCTTGTTTTTTCAAGATATATAACATGCTATAATACTAGAGAATTATTTCATATGATTTACATCTTAATCACTAGTTTTATTTAAACTAATATAGAGAATTTTAATGAATCAACTGTTTAAATGCTAAATGCACGGAAATGCTTTTTTATTTTTAAAGGTAAACTTATGATTCCAAACGAGTTTTTTCCCTAATAATTAAAAGTTTTCAAATCTTTTTACCTTATCTCCTTTCATTTAAGACAAGTACTGTTTATAGATTCTTCGCTAAAAAAAGATAGATAAAACATAATTCTAAACAGCCCATTTTTATCAAGTTTAGATTTGAACTTATGTAAAATCGGGCTAGTTAGCATCTTCTTATTTACCTTCCATTACTCATAGTTTAAGATTCTGGCTCTTTGATATTTTAATTTCTCTTAATCTTTCTCCTTTAATATTATCATTTGCTTCTTTTTAATGATTGATAAATAAATCTAAATTTTTCCTTTGAAATAAGTTATCAATTAGGATCCAATTTGAATGAATTTAGACTAGAAGGCTATCTGCTACAATTGAAAATATAGCAATAAAAATAAAAATGTCAAAGTTATTCTTATTTCTACTCACATTGCTGGTTTTATAAATATGTCAGTCCAGTTTTATTCTAAGGTTTCTTATTTGCTATTCTTAGCAAACTACCGAACTGGCCAAATTTTTAAGCTAAGAAATTTTAGAATATTCGATAGCTTAATCTTCCTTATAATAGGCAATTATTTATCATAAGCTTGCTTAAATTAGAAGTTTTGAAGATGTTTCTGACCTGGATAAGGAGTAAGAAAGTTAAATGATTATAGTAGATGTTCTTGGGAATAGCTAGTTCACTTACTCATTATATCATTGAACTATTCTAAATAAGCATCCTTATTTGAAATGCTCAGGTAGAGAAAAAACATTCAGCAAATTTCTTTAAAAGGCCCTCTTCATTTTACCTTCATTTGAGGCAGAAGGAAGATTTATTAATAACTTCCTTAAGTTCTATGATTTTTAAAATGTGATGATAATCTAGCAGGATTTAAAGTTATATTACAAGCCTCTAGAATTCTTGGACCAGTTTCGTATTAAAGCTTGCATTACTATACATGACAAAGTTAATGATAATATAGCCCCAATTTTAATGCAAGCAGGAAGTCCTGTTTTTATATTATCGACTAATTAAAGTATCGCCTAATAAATATTATCAATTGCCTAGAAAGTAAAACTGGAGTCTAAGAATTTTGCTTGAATTTTAGCATCTCATTGTAGTTCAGAAATGAAAAAAGAAATAAATTAAGACATAAGTATATTTTAAAATGGCTTGTTTGGAGTCTAAACTTTTCAAGAAGCTGCTAAAAATGATTTCCATTATGTGTGGCATTTTCTAAAAATTTACATCCAAAAGTTATCTGATTTTATTCTAAAAGAGGTAAATGATTATAGTATTGCTAACTTTAATTTATTCAACTAAAACTACTGGGCAAAATATTAAGAAAGCTTTGAAATGATAAACAGATAAAATTAAGAAAATGTGATAACCCATAAATAGTCTAAAGAAGATTAATTTCATCTAGTTGAAACTCCAGTTTGACCAGGAAATACTTTAACAGTTCCTAAAAATAAAATTACTCTAACATTCTCATATGACATGAATTTGTTAACTCCAAGTGGTGAGTTTAATGCAATTGATTGAGCTGCTCAAGATACTGTGAGATGTGGAGCTGAAGATGCAAATAGAAGAAATGGAATTCTAGACAACTTTGAATTCAAGGCTTATGGTGTAGATTATGGTTAAAGTTGGTTTGATAGAGATTATTAAATAGCTCATCTTATTCCTGAGATTTAAAATCTAGGAGTTGCTCATGTTGTTTAATTTGCTGATTCTATGAAACCTACTTCAGACTTATTGAATGAATATGGAGTATAACTTCCTTTCCTCTCAGTTAACTAGAAATCTGCTAATGAGGATTTCAAGTGGCAAGTTTTCAATTACGCTCACTACTCGGAATTTGGAAATACGATTCTAAAATTAGTAGCAAAAAACCGTTGAGAAAAAATAGGAATTTATGTAGAGAATATATCAGAATATAGAGTAGTTGCTGACTATATAATACAAAATATTGATCAGTATAAAATTAAAATTATAAGTGACTTAAATAATAGAATCATTCCTTGGTTTTTGAGTGGAAACACTTAGGAAAGATCTGTAGGATACAAAAGCATTATTCAAGATATTCTAACCAAGCAAATAAGAATAATTCTTCTTTTTGCTTGGGCTGAAACTTAAATCGACTTTGGAGTTTAGCTTTGAGATGCTGGAGGAAGAGGAAAGGATTTTATGTTTATAGGTCACAACGCAGCTGATTATGTAGTTGAAAGTGAGCATGCGAAAGAGTTTGGAGTTGAAAAGCTTATAAAGTTATATGTAGGAAGTTGAATATTTACTCATCCAATAGCTTGATAGAATGAAATAGGGTAGGATATGTATGAATAATACAAAAAATGTGCATTTGATTTTATTCCAGACTGGCAATGCTATTTCTGAGATGAAGCTTACGTTATTGCACATGCATTATCAGATTTAATAGAGCAAGGTGAAAATTTCAATGACCCTGATGTAATGCTAAATAAAATATTGAAATCAGATTTTGTAGGCTGTAGTGGTAGAGTTTAATTTAACGGAAAAGGATTTAGAAAATCTGCTTTGTTTCTTTTCAGAACTTTTAAAGAAGTCAAGAAAGGTTAATATGATTTCGTATACAATGGAAAATATTGTCCAGGCTGTGCCATTGTTTGAGATTTCTAAACACCAATTTTATATCATGGAAGTGTTAAAGTAACTCCAGATCATTTTGAACAATATCAAGATTGTTCCTTTACAAAAAGACATGTTTATGAATTCTCTCAGCAAAAAAAAATAAAAATAGCTATATTTTCAGGTTACTGCTTTATAACTATAATAACTTTTATATCTGGGCTACGTATATGAAGATAAAGAAAAGTAAGTAAAATAAGCAAGAATATATATTAAACTTTCTAAGATGACTTAATTTACGGTATTATGATAGTTAAATTTTTATAGCAAATTGCTATAGGTCCCAACATTGGAAACCTTGAAGAAGTAATAGGAGTGTTCACAGGTGCCTTTATTTTTGATTTCGAAAGCAAAAATACTTTTTGGATCTTGTTTTATAGCAGTCTAGTTATCATTGCAATTTTTTTACTTTCTCTTGTTTTCTTTTTTAGAAAAATAGAAATCGAAACTAATAGGATATTTTTGTAAGTTCTAGGATCTTATCTTTTCCTATTCCTACCTTTCATAGGAGATATATTTTTAATTCCTTCTTTCAATTAGTTAACTAAAATTTACTATTGTAAAAATGGAAATGACGAAGATCTAGATATGGATATAACTTACAAAGAAACTTTCTTAGAAGCTGATTGTGAAATCAATTGCTCATCAAATAGATATCTGAAATTTCTAATACTCGCCTCCACTTAGCTATGTTTTTTGATACCTCTTTCTATTCTATCCAAGCCTCACTTCCAAGATATGAAATATCCTTTCCTAAACATATAAGCAAAACCCTAGACTATAATGCTTGAATTCTTAATGCAGCTAATTATAATCTTCTTAAAAAGAATAATGAAGGATGATTGGGAGTTCGAATTTGGAATAGTTAGCATAATAATTTTGCTATGCTATATAGCATATTTCTACTTTTCATGGCCATATAACTATGACAAAATTAACTGTCTTTAGTTTTATCTATGAATAGCTAATTTAAATTTGTACGTTTTCTCTACTATCGCTACTATTGGAGAGAATAGATCGTTGCTATTGATAATTTCTTTTACTACCTTAGGCTTTATATTTATTATCTATTTCCTGCACTAGAGAAAATACCTTAAGTTTCTATAAAGAATAGAAATTGATACAACCTAGCTATTTAGATTTGCATTTAGAATAAGAGCTAACATAGAGATGCTGGACAAGCATTTAAATGAATAAAGGTAGAGGATTTAGTAACTTTGGAGTGAGTAATAAATTAACTGCTTTTTATAAAAAGCTGTGACTCCTATTAGAGGAAGCTTAACAGGAATTAGCACTAAAGCAACCAATGAGCTACCTACATTTGATAACCTAAAATAAATATAAGAAAGTGAAGCAGAAAGGTTAAAATAAATAGAGATTTAGCAGCTAAATAAAAATAAAATTATATCATCTAGAAGAGAAAGTGAAATGCGTGTTCAAATTCAAGAAAACAAAAGAAGACTTGTACTTACAAGAAACGAGTCTTTAATTATGGACTATATGGATAAAACTAAAGAAATGTCTTTATCGTATGCTTTTATATAGGGAAAATTCTTTCTCACAGAAAGAAGAAGAGAAAGGAGATCTTGAGAACTAGTGATTTATTGATTTTTTGATTATATACCTATATAAAGAAGTATATCCTTTATTATTAAATAATTAAAGTATTACTACAATATTCTAAAGAATAACATCATATTAGCTTTTAAATATCTTAGATATTAAGATCTATCTTTATTGAAATTTGAGTAAAAGTAGTTAAAAGAAGCTAAATGTAATTAGTAATAATATAAGCAAGTTTAAAAAGTATATACTAGCTCTTAATAGTAGATCATGATATTTATTTAATTTACTTTATATTAAGTTATTTGATTGATGATTTAGAGTTTATAAATAAAGCAAAAGCAATATTAGATAAGACAAAGCTTATTAGTATAAGATAGCTCATATTGTATTAAAATATAGGGATCAATCATCTTAAAATTTTTTAAGGTATTTTGCTTTAAAAAGAATAAAAAATAGATTCTTAATAACTAGAGATAAAATATAAAAACACATTGATTGATTAATATCTAACTTAGCATTAAATAACTTAATTATCGTATGATCTTATTTAAGCTTTTATGCTTGATTTCTTCATTCTAAATTAATGTTGATAAAACTTCAAAGAAATATTTTTTAGATGTCTAGAAAAATAAAATTCTATCAATGTCTTTTATCTAGAAAAAAAAGGTTTTTAGTTCCATTTTGCAAAAATTATTCAGAATTTATTCCTTTATTTTATTCAATTTGATAGACTTTTCTTTCAATTGGTGCAGTTATTTTTTAAACAATATAATAATTATTTAAGATAATTAAAAAAAGAGTTTAGTAAATATGAATTATAGAAACCTAAATAGAAACCAAAGGCTATAAAAATTGTTTAGAATCGTTGCTTATAAAATTTTATCAAACTAAATTATAGTAAAATATTATAGTTCTATGCTTTTGGAGAGATTTAATTATCATGCAATAATTTCTTAAGATCGATTTCCAAACTTTGGTATACTTATTAATTTAAATTTTAAAGAGTATAAGATTTTTTATTTAGTAAGCTCATACCTTTTTAATTTAATATATTACATTAATAGATTTACTACTTTCAATCGATAATGTCTTTATATCTTTTTTAATGCTAAACTTCAAGAAGTTCTAAATAGTCCTTTTTAGTGAAGTTAGTGAAATTATTTATAGAAATCATTTCATTTAAAGGTATCTAGGCCTTTGTAATTTTTTAGTGAGCTCTTCTTATTTTGATATATAGACATTTTCCAAAATTTTTAACTCTAACTATTCTTTTTGTTTCCAATCTTTTTTATATTCGATTTAATTTAAACTAAAATTGAATTTTATGGATTGGTAAGGGATTTATAACAGCATGTCTCTATTCATCTAATTTTTTGATTTAAATCTCCTTTACGAAATATTTACCTTTATTCATTAGACTATTTCTTTATTATTTTTAGTTTATGTAACTATTATTTTACCTTTAGATATCCAGTTGATACTTACTGATTTCAAAATAAATAGAAAATTGACAATATAATCAATTTTTATATTTTTTAGTTAAGCTCATTCTCACATATTTTTGAGACTATAAACATTTATTTCAAAATCCATTCTTTTTATATAAGGAAAACCATTTCTATTTATTTATTTAAAAATTATCCTTTTTATTTGAACCAATTACAAGAATTCATTCTCTCTTTAAGCTAATTTAATTTCTACTTTCCTAGTTTTCAATCAATTTCATAATCTTCTGATAATTAAACTTTTGCAATAAAATTATTCTTTGTGATATTTGTCTAAAATTAGTCTTTAATTAAGATTCTAACAATGCTGCTAAATCTAATGAATATAATAATAATCATTGATATAAGTATAACTGAAATTAGATTTAATTCTAATTATATATGTATAGCTTATTTTAAAAATCGAAGGTATATTGGATATTTTAGCTTGCTGTCTCTAAATAGTACAATTATTCTTCTATTATATATTCTACGATTTAATAGCGCTGCTTCTTTTCAGATCATTTAGCAACTTTTACATTTATACTCTTTTTTCTTTTTTTTTAAATGGTTTAGTAACTATAAACTTAATGAATCATTATAACTTAAAATTCTAGAGATTTAGGATTTGATCATTCGCTAAGAATTCTTCTTATTTGCTAGAAAAATTGAATTTTAATTTTGCTTTTTTGTAAATATTTCTTCATTAATGAAGTTTAATTGAATTTATAAAATTTGTATATCTTTATCTAATTCTTAATTTATAGATCACTTAAAAAATAATTTCTTAAGGCTAATTAATTTCCATAAGAGAATAGTAAGAGCAATTCAGCTATTTTTCCATTCAAACAAGATTTATACAAATTTCCCCTCGAATATTCATGCCTTCTCTAAATGTATGACTCTAAGCTTGGTAGTATTAATTTCATTTATTTAGTCTTAATAATAATATTAAGAACTCAAAAAGGGTAAGCAAATTAATTTTAACGATTCTGTTTATTAGTAATTTATCGATTTTTTTTACTCTTTATTATATTAATAACACTACTAAACAAATTAGATAAATATAACTCAACTATTATATTCAAGATTGGTATCAATAACTTAATTATCTAGACTTTAATCTCATTTTTTATCTCGATTTTTTTTAATTTTTTAATCAAAAGATTTAATAATTTTTGGTATAATAACTAGTTAAAAGAGCTATTGAATCTTAAATACTCTTTATTTTAACTTTAATGATTCATTTAGCTTAGATAAACTTTTTTGTCCAATTAGGTTTTTATATGATATTATTTCCTAATTTTATCATTTGCCAGGTTGATTTAAAATTAGCTTTCCTTTTTTTACTTTCATCTTAATTTATTATTTATATAAAGTGAGGGCTGAAATAAAATTTCTTAAAATTAGAATCTTTTGTGATTATCTTATCGAAATAAAACTTGAAGCTATTATATTTCACTTTTTGCTGATTTAGCTTTAGCAATATTTATTTTCGCTATCGACTGAAAACATAATCTCTATTTATTGCATCAGGTATTTTTTATTCATACATTCTCTTGCTCAAATTTTAAGAATCTAGTGAAATTTTATACATTTAGTTTAGGCTGATTTAGACTTTATGTTTGGTCTTCAGTCATGTATACATCCTTAAAATTTTTTATGCCCAGTTTTAATTACTCTTCAAGTTTTTGTTGTTGTACTAAATGCAACAAAATTTTTTCCAGGTATTTGCCACCTATGAAATTATTAATGCCATTACTATATGAATCCACAATAGTCACTCTTTATCTAATTTATAACTCTAAACTCCTCTAATTTTCTCTGCTTTAAACTGAGCATTTCATTACCTATTTTAACCTCGTTGTCTTATAAATTCTGAATTATGACTTTGAGTATTTAAATTAGCCTTAGGTTTGTTAAATTACTTTCATAGTTTTAGGTTTAAAACATTTTTAGTCTCTTAAAATTGAATATACTACATCATACGTTGACTACTTCTAGCTTTAAGTTTTAGTTTTATCTTTATATTAATAACTAGAAATATTTATTTCCTTTTGCTATTTTTCATTTATATCATTTTTTTAAATTTTACCTTTAAAATTGCTTAAATAATCTTTTATTAGATCTATTCTATTTTTATCTCAAACTCCTTATAAATTTATAATGTCTTTAAGAAACTGAAGAATGTTTCTTTGTGAAAGAAGAGTTAGTGTTTCACTTTTAAAAAATTGGTTTCACTAAAACTTAAATGAATCCTTGTTTATGACTTCTTCTTAAAAGTTTAAACTGTTCTAGTGATTTTCTCTTAGCTTAATAAATAAATTTAAATTAGAAGTTTGTTCATTAATCCCTAAATTTTTATTCGTGCTTAGTCGGTTGCATAAGTTTAAAAATAAACCTACCTTTAAAAATTTATTTTAGTATCTATACAAATTTTGCTTTATGTCATTTAGTTTGCTATAAATAAATCCTTTTTTTGTTTTGAATTTTCATTAACAAATCTTAATTAAAAATTAAAATATATTAATTAACTAATACAAACAATTTTATCTCATTCTCTTTGCTAATTGAAACGAGAATAATTTGTCATTATGCTATTAATAAAAAAAAAGGATCTAAACTTAAAAAAGTTCAATTAGATTTAAGAATTGCTATTTTCTAAATCTCCTTATTATTTCCTTTCTTATGTACTTTATTACATTCCTTTCAGTTCTTAAAATCTTTCTTTATAGCTTTAAAGATAAAATATATTACTTTAAGATTTGATTTTAGAATTAAAATGTAATAAGAAAATTATGAGGATAATTGAACAATTCTAAAAGATAATTAAGTAACTCAGTATAATATAATTATAATTGAGTATACTGTTTTAGTTTTAAAAGGTATCTCATTTTAAGTATTTCTTTTCCTTTCTTTCTGGAATTTAATTGATTAAGCAAGTTGCTTTTTTAATAGCATATTCTCTTTAATTATAACTTTAATAGTTTTCTCTCTTGATCATTATTATGTTGTTGCTGTTCTATGACTATGTTTATTTGTACAAGGCATAAGTTGGATATTTTTTAGTCCAGATCTACTATTATTTTTCTTTGAGATTGAAAAAATCATTTTTTTTATTTCAAAAATTTTTTCATTTTTAATTTATAGCAAATAAGTAGTTGAAAATCGTAAATTTCCAAAATTAAAAAAAAAATTAAGAAAAGGGAAAGTTGAGAATGATAAGTGTAAAGAAAGAGATGGAAAACAGTATATTATTTCAAATAAAGAGGCTTTAAATTTTTTTCTCTTCTACATTAAGTATAAATAAACAAAAAAGCTATATTAATAATATGAAGGATTCAAATTTAGAAAGAAAATAACATTCTTAGCCTTAAATAATAGTTATCTAATTGTTATTAAGCATGTGTGGCCGAGCGGTCCAAGGCGCTAGACTCAAGTTCTAGTGGGAGAAATCCCGCGTGAGTTCAAATCTCACCGCATGCATTTTTATTTATCTTATATAATTATTACCCTTTTTAACGGCGCTTTAATACCTTTCATAAAGCAAATTTAAAAATATAAGAACCCTTAAATTTATTTTACTTTATTACTATATTTATCTTAGCTATCTCTTTGATCTTAGTGATATATCATCTATAGTACACTAGCAAATTGATATATCAATAGAAACTAAATTATTTTTCCAGTTTTTAAATTTATTTTTAGTACTTTTAAACTTATTAAGAGCTTTAAGTTTTAATTTTTTATTTAGTTACCATAGTTCCATTGAATAAATCTTATTTTCTGGATAACTTTTAAAGTGCAAATTTTAAAAAAGTGAAAGGTTAAAGTGATTTGTTTTTAATTTCTCTTTTTTAATTAATTTTGCTATTATCAATTCCATTTTTCATTTTTTCCTACTCAATTATTTTATTTCCATAAAGTTAGCTATTTCTTACTAATAACAATAATAATTCTTAAAAGAAACAATTTAGAATATATTTTCTCTTGCTTTTGGAAACAATTCTTTTATAGATTAAAGTAGGCGTAGGATCAGTTACTTGAGCACTATTTGCTTTAAGAGATAATTGGAAATTTAAGGAATAAGCTTCGAAAATACTAGTATCTTAGAGCTATATACTTTATTTATGTATCTAAAAGCATCCTTCTTTATACTTTCGATTTAAATTTATTGTTTGGATTTAGATTCCGATTTTTATTCATACTAAACTAGTAGAATTTGGTTTTTAAAAATTACTAAGCTTAATATTTCTAAGATTTATAATAAGCTTTTTAAAATAATCCCTAGAATAATTGACTGAATATAATCTAAATTAGTCTCAGTAAATAATAATTAAGTATTAATATATAAATAAGCAATCAATAGCTTAAGATTGCTTTATATGTATATCCTAAGAAAATTTTAATTATAAACTTAAATATTATTATCTTCTAAAAAAAAATTTAAATTGCTTCCTTTCTCTTTTTTTCAATTATCTCCAAATATAAACTTTTATTATAGTTAGATTAGTATTAATATATTTAATGTTGATAATTATCATACCTTCTCCATCTTACTTAATTTTTTTCTGATTCTTCACCTTTTTTTCGCATATTTTTTTGTTTTTCTATTAAGTCTTTGGTGATATCTTCGATTTCTTAAATCTCTTGTCTTTAAGCCTTTTAAAATTATGCCAGTCTTTTAATGGATATTAGGTAGAACTGAAAAGACAATGTTTTTAATTTTTAATTTTTAATTTTTAGTTTTTTTTTGCTTTTAAGAATGTAATTTTAATTTTTTAGTCCTTTTTTGATTAAGTTCTTAATATTTATTATTTATCACTTTTATAAGTCATTATAATCACAATCTTATTTAAATTTGTAATAATTTAAACTTTTTTCAATTGAGTAAGGTTATGATTATCAATAAAGCTTAAAAAAATTTCAGTCCAGTCTAGAAGACAACAGTTTAATCTTTTCTCTTTCAATAAGAAACCTTCACACTTTCAATTTTTACGAGTTTGGAAACTTGGTTTTATTCATATTTTCCTTCCTATTCTTTCAGAAATCTGTCTTGATGCTAATAAATCTACGTTCTTCTGTTTAATTTTGTTCAAAGCTCCTTCTTCCATACAGTATAATTTTAGAATATTTTTCAGAATATATTGAAATACTTTTTATTGGATTCTCAAATTATTTAAATTTATGATTTTTAAATCTAATATATCAGCAATGAGGAATTTTAATCAGAGTCTTAAATATACCTTAATTTTACTATTCAATATCCATTCTCACTATTCCGATATTAATTGTTCGGCTTTTATTTTCTATTTTCGTTTTATTATTTAAATAGTCTTTCTTTAAGCCGAATTCCTTAATGATTTTATTTATTTTAGTATCTTCATAAAGTTTTCATCTCCAGTTCTTAGTATATAGTCCTGGTCTGATTATGTTCCTATGTGATTTCCAATTTTTGCATGAATTTTTAATAAAATTTTTAATTTTTGTACATTTTATTGAAGTTACAACTAGTATTGCTATCTGAACATCATTTAATTACTCTGCTCCAAATTTAAACGCATTTACGGCTTCATACTTAACGATTTCCTATTATTTCTTAGATTTTTCATCCTTATTTGAAGTCTCAGGTGCTAGCTAATATTTAATCCCCTTTGTGTTATATTTTTTTGCTTTTAGGATTATTTATAAGTAGATTAACTTAAAGCAAAAAGCGCTAAATATTTAATTCTTCATGCTTTCTTTTCGGAAATAACAAAATCCATCTCCTTTTTATTATTTCTTAATCTGTTTAACGAAATAAAATATACCAAAATTATAAATTTACTGAGTAAAATATTGCTTTCAAATAGAAGGAATAAACCTTTCCAAGCATCATATCTACTATACAAAATTAAAGCTTTTTATTAAGGAAAGATAAATAAATATTATAGAGAAATTCATTAGATTTTTTATGGTATAAATATAAGTCTTTTATAAGCTAAATTTAATAATACTGCTAGGGGTATTAAATATTGTGTTTTCACGTATTTTAAAATTTGAAGGCAAAAGCTATAAATTTAAAATTTGAAAAAGGAAAATTTCTAAGAAAGTAAAGTTTCGTTGTTCAATAAAAGCCAGAGAAATGTTCAAAAATTTTTGTAAAGCTAATTAGTTTAAAATAAAAGAAGGATATATATTAAAATGAAACATTTAGAGATAAATAGACTTAAAGAAGAGAGAAAATGATATTCACATGATTAAATAATGCAAAAACGATGGCATCTAGCTTAAATAATGATAAGATAATTCCGATAAAATAAATTCTTAAGGAAAATAAATTAGATTAATAATTTTTAAAATAACTAGACTAGTTATAATTGAAGATATAACTTTGTATAGCAATTTAAAAAATTCGCTAAAGTTAACTGAAACTAAATATTAATGCTTAGTAATTTCAAAATTAAATATTTGGAATCTAATTTAATATAAAATGAACAATGCTATCAAACAAAATTTTGCAATAAGTAAAATCCTTACCAAGGAATGATGTTTTAAGTAATAAGTTAAAATTAAATGATTTTTATGAAAAAAGCATCTTATAGTTATATCTTTATTTATCACTTTTTAATTGACAGATAGTGAATATAAAAGATAAGCGTCAAATGAAAAATATTAAGCTTTAAAAAAAGGTAAAATATATTTAGAGATTGTATAGAAAAAAATATTTGCTTTAAAGAGATTTTATTTTTGGATTAGAAAAGATTAGAAATAATTAATTGAAATTTGAATAAATTATGTAAAAAATATATAGAATTAGTTAGCTTAAGTCATTAAATTTCAGAAGCTTATTTAAAAAAATGTTATGATAAGGATAACTAAATATAGTAAATAATTAAATATTATATGATTATTTGAAGAAAGATAACTACTTTAAAAATTTAAATTCTAAGTTAAAAAAATCAGGATAAGTAAATAATTAAGAATCAAAAACTAAAAATTAAAAATGAATGTAATCTATTTTTTTATATTAAATCATAATAATCCAAAAATAATGTTTAAATAATAGATGATTTTCAGGGTAAGGCTTCAATCAATAACGAAAATGACCTTCTTAGTTATGATAAATTTAAAATATAATAAATATTGATAAATCTAAAAGCTTGTATATATAGAATTATTACTAGCTATTTAGAGAGTAATTTAAATAAATAAAGCAAATTATTTTATATAATATATAAATATTAAATTATCAGATAATTGTTATGATAAACTAACGAAATAAAAAATAAAAAAAAGAAATAAGATAATTTATCTTAATTCATGATTATAAGGTAAATAAACATAAAAAAAAGCTTTAATAAATCATTATAAATAAATTGTAATAAGCAATTAAATTGAAGACTTTTTGCAAAGCAATTATAAAATTAAGAAAGAAAACGTAAATTTTTTGTTAAGGTTTTATAATTTTGTCTAATAGGAAGAAAATTTTAAAAGCATATAGAGGATTAATAAAGGAATATGTTTAGTTAATTTGTTTGCTAAAAAAATTAAAATTATTTAAAAATGTTTTTATTGCAAAATGAGTTAAAAAATAAATTGTAAAAATATAAAATTAATGAAAATAAAAGAGAAAATGGTTATAATATAGATAAGAAATAAAATATAAATATTCATTTTAAATAAAAAATTAAATTTTTAAATAAATAAAGATATGGATATTCATTTAGTATTTTTTTAAATAATAAGCAAAAAGTAGATAATAAATTAATTACTCTGAAATAATTAAACTTAATTAAAAATATATAAAAATAGATCAAACACTTAATAGATTTGAATAGTATAGCTAATAATCGATAACTATCGGAAATGTGCTAAAGGGAAAACTAAATTGATAGCAAAATTGGTAGATGTTGAAAAAATGTTTGACTCAATAGGAAGAAGACTTTTGTTTGACTAACTTAAGAGAGTTAAACTACCATTGGAATAATAATAGCCTTAGAATCATTTTACAAAAACCTAAATTCTTCGGTTATTATAGATGGAAAGAACAGTAAAACATTATAATACAACAATGGAGTAATGTAAGGTAATTCGCATAGACCAGTTTTAGCATTGTTGTATTATGATATAGTAATTAGATATTTGGAAAGTAAAAGTGCCTAATCGGGATTTAAATGCCAGGGCTTGTGTGTTAGTTTCGCTAGCAGAGGATGGGCAGAATATTTAATTATTTTTCCAAATCTGCAAAGTAGATGTAGAATCTAATAAATGAAGCAAATAAAGTTTTTGTATTAACTTATTTAAAGATCGATGTTACCAAATATGAAGGCATCTAATTTCTAAAGAAGCATCAGAAATAATAAATCTTAAATCTATGATTAGAAAATTAACCAATTGTTTAAAAAGAACAAGTAACATATTTAGGAGTTATTCTACATCAGAAGAAGAATTTGAATCCCCATTGCAAAGAAGTTGTATTCAAATATATAACTGATGAAATATAAGAACGTAACTCCTTGACATTTTAAAACTTTATGTAGTTTTTTTACAATAACTAAAGCAGAATATAGAGGAAACTTAGAACCATGAAGTATTCAAAAAGGAGTAACTGAAGTTCTGAACAGAATTGAATCCAACATGAGATTAATTTCAAGAAAAGCTTTTTAAGTAGCAACTTCGACATTTAATTAATCATGTTATATAGACCTGAAATGATTACCTTTTAAGCACATTATGACTATAAAATTTTACAGATTTTACTATAAAATGACTTAAGAAGGTATCAATTTCCAAGATCAACAATAGGCTCTCTTTTATTAATATCTAGCAAAAAGGATTTCAATACTATGATTAAGTGTAGCAATTATCAGACCTTTATAATATCGATCTGCAGAATTAATGAATAATACCAATCTTAAAACTTTTACTAAACATATAAGAGAAAAAATGCAGCAATATTTCTACAAAGTAACTACTAAAAAATTTATGAGAATGAAAACAGCTAAAGTATATACTGAATAATTTGGTAATCTTTGATGATTTCCACAAATTACTTATACTAAATTAAACAAATAGTATAGACGAGAAATTATCAGTATATATAAACTTAGAACCTAAACTTATAATTTCCGTAAGGATCTTTAAGATCGTCATTATATTATTGATAATTCTTATTGTATGTGTGGAGAGTATGAGACTCTTGAACATATCTTAAATGTATATACTATTCTAATATAAGGAATTAACTATCGGAAAAGATCGGTAATTATGGCTTAAGGCGCCTTATACTATACGATCAAGAATATATAAACTCATTTTAGAGGTTTAATATGGAGTATTTAGACTTATTAATCAAAATATTACAAAAGAATCTAATGACTAGGAGATTTGAGATTCTATAAATGAAGAAAGTAAAAAAGGAAGAAACTAAAGATAAGTAGAAAGAAGAACTAATTAAAGAAAAATGATGAGACCAAGACAAGATTGAAAAACAATTTAAAAACATTTACTAACGTCTATAATTGAAAGAAGCAATTAAAGCAATCAAAAAACTCTTTTAGTTTAAATTAAAATCAAAAAAATATATTTTAAATTATTTAACTTAGTTAAAAAATTTAATCCTTTAATAAATTTAACTAGGATTATAGAAAAAATGTTAGATAAATTAATTTAGTTTCGTAAGAAAGATTTAAAAATTTTATTAATAAATAAAAAAAGAAAATAAGAATGACAATAAAGAGTTAAAAATTAAAATATAAGTATTTGGAAAATTTTTTATTTAAACTGGATTAAATAAAGTGTATAAATTAAAATTATCTGTAGAATAAACAAGAAAAAATAGAAAATTAAACAAAAAGTTTAACTTATATAAAATTTCCAAATTATGCTTTTCACTGGAAAAAAATAAAATAAAAGCTTCTTTATTAATACTTTAAGACAATTGAAATTATAATAATATATTTATAATTAAAATACTCACATTTTAGAAATATATATTATTTAATAATTAGAACTTCTAGAAAATAAAATTTTCAAATAGAGCGGAGTTTTTTATCTTATAAATAAAGTCAACTTTATTTCAAAATGAAAAATAAAATTTGAAATAGAACTTGATAAAAAGTATCATTAATATTCAGTAAAAATAACATCAACTTTATTATAAAAAAATGAATGATTAAAAACAAGTTTTCTTTTAACTCAATCTTGTGGCTACTTCAGTTAATTTATTTTAGAAAGAAAAAATGCTAATGTAATTAAACTTAAAAAATCATTTACATTCTAGAATCCAGAATATATTATTTTCGAGATTTTATTTTGCATCTCAGTAAATTTTAAAACTAATAAAAAAAATTTGTATAAGCTAGATGAAATTCTAACCTCCCTAGTTTTAACCAAAAAATGATTTTTTTATTCTTATTCATCTAAATTTTAATAACATATAAATAGAAAATAAAACCACAACTTTTCGAATGGAAAGAATCTAAGAAAAAAAGTATTTTGCTTAATTTTAAAAAATTTAAAATTGTAACTTTCAAATGCATCAGACTAAAATCCCAATATAATAAAAAGATTTTTGCTTTTAATAAAAATCAAATACTTTTAGTATGATATTAGTTTAATTATTTTAATATTCCCTTTTCTCAATCTTTTAAAAATGTCCTCCAACTTGTTAGAGTAGTTTTAAGCTGTATTTCATTATTTAAAATATTGATTTTAACAATTCAATTTTTTATCTATAATCAGCTCATCGCTTTTAAGGTTAAAGATTCTGTGCAATGAATTAGATTAAAACTATAAAATCATTTATCTTATTTGATTTTCTCTTTGCTAATGTCATATCATCATTTAATTTAAACAAATTGATTATTCAAAAAATGGCATCAAAAATAAGCAAAAAATATTTTTACGCTCTGAGAATCAAGAATTTAAGGTCTTTTTATAATTAAAAGAAAATGAAAATTTATCATGGGAACAATATTCTAAATTTCGTCTCTAATTTTCGAAAAAAAATAGGAAAATAAATGTTTTCAGTTTGAATTAAGTATTTTAACTCTTCAAAATTAAATAAATAAATCTAAAGCAAATTAATAAAATAGTATTTAAATTACATAAAGAGATGAAGATACTTAAGAAGTTCAATGAAAATCTAATAAAATTGTAATAAAAATGGAAAATTTAATTAAGGGTTCATGATACAAAAAAAATTTACTATACTCAGTTTTGGTTTTACTGAATAGTCAAAATAGAATATCTATTTCAATACATAAAAAGCGAAAATAAAATTATAAATAAAAAGTAAGAAACTGTAAAATTAATTTAAATCGCAATATAAAAAAGTTAATATCCAACTAGAGGAAATAAAGAGTATAAATACTATGCCAAAAGGAAAAATAATCTTTGGTTTTCACAGAACAAAATAAAGAAAAACAAATAAAAATTTAGTAAAAATATTGAGAAATTGTAAAAGGAATAAAGATATGTTGTTTGTAATGAGAAAGGAAATCACAAAAAATAAAAATGTATAATAATTATTAAAAGGATATAATCAAAAAAAAGATTTATTCAAGACTTTAAAGTAATTATTAAAAAACAATAATAATTTTACTTTAAATAGCAAAAGATCAATAAAATGAAGATGAATTGTTCTAAGGACATTAAACTTTAATTTATCTTAATTGTTTTTATATTAAAGCATAAAAATTAGTAACTTATTTTCTTTAGGTACCATTTTTACGTCTGTATCCTAATTAGGCAGCTTTTGTATTCCTCTGTTCCCATTAGTTGCATATTCCTGTATGTTGTTGAAACTTTATTCCTAGAAAGTATTCTTCCAATGTAATGCGCTAAAGTGTTATTTTTTACCTTCTTATTCTAGTCCAAACACTTCCGATAAACACTGATAGAGGGATCATGGAAGAGGTGTTAATTTTGATGTAATTTTTAATTATTTTCCTTCTTTTTCTGCCTTTGCGACGTGCCTTCTCAACCTCAAATTACCGCCAGAAAGTTCTTTATTAAAAAAGGAATCCATTACGGTTTCGTTGAGATTCCTTCCACTACAGCTTAGAAGTATTGCTTTTTCGGAAGGTTTTCTGACTCTCGGGAATGTTGATTTATCTACTAAGAAGCTACTCTTATTCCAATTACATAATTCTTCCATGTTAGAATTGGTTGGTGCATGCCTTATATGTTATAGACTTTTTCTTGTGTCACAATGTGAGTCAATTTCTTATCTAGATTGCTACTCTAAGATTATATAGCTTTCTTGACCAAGCTAAGCTCCTCAGCAATCTCTAGACTTCTTTCTTCGTATAAATCTTGACAAATTGAAGTTCCGAATTTAAATCGGAAAACTTCCTCTGCACTTGGGAATTTAGGCCTAAGTACTTAGATTTCTTCTCATGACTCAACTAGCTTAAGAGCGAGCTCTTATTTAAATCCGGTTTGGAAAAGGAGAACTCTCTGCTCTTAGGATCCGTGATTTTTATTTCTTGAACGACTTTCTATTCTTATGAAATTATAGGAGCCAGAGTCACATTTTACTTGGACTGAAGGATGGAACAATAATCTATTTTCTTTTTTTTCAAGCTTTGTAGCTTCTTTCCCTTCTTCGCCGAACTGTCAGTATAAATTCTTTTTGTAGACTTAACGTTTTTTACCATTTTATTATTTTCAAAAAACAATAAATTTTTGTTAAAACAAAAATATTCTAAAAGCAAATACCTTGTATATAAATATTGCTTAAAAACAATCTTTAGACATAAAGGTAAAACTAATTAAGATATTGTAATCCAATAATTATCTTTGAAACTTTAGTTCTGAGGGTTTAAAAAATGTTTAAATTATTCTAAGAAATATGAAAACAAATTTAAATTTTATAGAATAACGAAATAACTTCGTTTTTTATGAAAGACTTTGGATGTAAATATCTTATAGATGTTGACAAAATAATTTTTTTTATTTGATATGCTAAATTCCAAAAAATTATGAAATTGTAAATCTGAAAAATTCAAAAAATTTCACTTTTTTTGAAAAATAAAACTGAAATTTAGTAGAAAAAAATATTAAAATAATTGAAATTTAAAATAAATATTTTTGGGTTAAAATTCCATTATAAAAAATATAAAAAAATAATCATAGTTATAATAAGAATATTTTATATAAAATTGCACCTAAGAAACAATTAGATTAAATATATCTTCTAGCTAATAATAATATACCTTAATTGAAGATTTATCTGAATAAGATCAGAATAAAAAACTTTAGGATGAAATGCATAAATTAATTTAGCAAATAAAGAGTCTATATTAAAATCAACTAATTCCAAATGATAATAATTTCTGAAAAAAATAGCTTAAAGACTCAACATATCTATTAAATCAAGAAAGTAAAAGAACTGAGAAATATAAGAAATTCGAAATATCAATTAAATAAACCACGAGTAAGTTATGATTAAAGTTATAAAACAGCCAATGGAGATTGAATAATCAAATATAACTATTATTCAAACCAAAAATAATGGGATATTATGTGTAGGAATAAAAAAAACAAATTATGTGTTGATTCTGTAGAAGACTAGTACACATATGATAAAAATGTTGGAAATAAATAAAACTTTAAAGTCATGAAAATAAAAATTCTGATAAAATCTCGCAAAAATTTGTTGGATATCTGAAGTGCTTGGTAAAGATTTTTGTTGGAATAATTTACCAACTGTATAAAAAGGCAGGATTAGCAGTCATAGATATACTATATAAGAATACGAACCTAGAGAAGAAATAGACAATTTCAACGAGTTTTACGATTATTTTTGGATCCTTCATAAACTAATACGTAAAAAACCAGATAAAAATGACATCACATTAATAAATTATTTTATCTTGTCTTATAAATTTATAATAGTTTATATAAAAATTAGGAATATATAAATAAAAATACCATTAAAAATAATTAAAGCTAAAGTTAAGTTATACATATAAAAATATGAATAAGAAATGCAATATATTAAAATAATAATAATGATAAATTAAAGCTTTACTTTATGGAAGATTTCAATCGCATTGAAAGATAGTGGCTCGTACTTCCTGCTGTTAAAAAAAATTTCAAGCTAATTTTTGCTAAATTGGAATTTCATGTTTTTCCAGTAATAATTTGTTAAATTAAGTTATTTATCTTTGCTTAAATTTCTACCAATTACTTTGTGTATGTTAGTAACTTACGTAGTAATAGCGTTTCTTCTTAATTATTTTAAATACTTTCTCCTGATGAATAAGGAACATTTCTTGCTTTATTTTCATTTTTCCGCAACTTTCTTTATTTCTTAAAGTCACATATTTCAAAGTTTAAGTTTCTCTTCTGTTTCTTGCTTTTTTTCATCAAATTAAGCAATTTGTTTTCTTTCTTTTCACCTATCCGATCCAAAAGAAATAAATTTCTCTTTCTTAGGTCATCAGTCTCAGTTCTTTTGTTGATTTTTTGTTTAATGTTTAAGAATGAGCTTTTAATTTAAAATCTTTCAGCTTGAATGCCGCTTTCTGGAGTTTGAAGACAATGAATGCTACCAGCAGAGATTTCCTTTACTTCTTTCAAAGTCAATCTAACACACTACCTTGTTTATGATTACTTCCTTTTATTTATTTAGCTTATCTAAGTTAATCCACTTCTGTCTCTTTCCTATCTTCAAAGATTGCTGTAGTTGATTTCACCAAAAAAAGAAGACACGTTGTAAAAAAAAGCATTTCCTGATCCATCTGCAATTTTTTTGACTTATATAAAAGTATGAAAAATATCACTTAAAATTTAACATTTTTACTAGTTATTTCATTTAATAGGAAAAAATGATTAAAATTGAAACTAAAAGTTCGAAATATCTACCAAGAAAAGAATAATAAAAGTAGAGTTTTAATAAACTTATCTAAGTTTAAACTGAAAGCAATTCTATCTATAAATCAAACAAAAACTAACCCCGTGTTCTTATTAACTCCATAAGGTTTGGAATTACAAGCAAAAAAACAAAAAGTATCTCTTTTATAACAACCAATTAAACATTTTGCTAGAAAGCAAAAAGAAGCTAATTTACTTGGATTGCTAGTTTATATAAAAAAAAGAATTAACTGGAATTGAATCCTTATAAGATTCAATTGGTGTAAGCAAAATTTATTATAGTGATCTTGCTTAAAGAACAATTTATCAAATTTCGTTAAAATTTTAATAATTATAAGTTAGAAGTTAGTTAGAAATCTCCTTCATTTATCCTTTGAGGAAGAAAGTTAAATTTTAAAGTGATATTATCAACTTAATTTGAGCAATAATTTAAATCTTAAATTATATATGGAAAAAACAGGAAATAGAAGCTCAGATGAAAATTAATAAAAATCACATAAAAATATGATCTAGTGACTTAAATTTGAATGTAAGTCTAGTTTACATTTTTGCTTAAATAGATAAGTAAAAGCTTTGATAAGATATAAAAAAGCATCCAAAAGAAATATCTAAGGAAACAATAATTTTAATCTCCAACCAAATTAGAAAATAAAAATAAGAAACTAAATAAATTTGATTAAATAGTAATATCATCTTACGAGCTTTAGAAGTTTAATAAACAGAGTTTATAAGAAATGCTCAAATTTAAAGAGTAATATACAAGGTAGATATGTTAATTTGCATATGAATTGAAAAGAAGCGCTAGTTTGAAAAAGCAATAGAATGATGTAATAATTCTAAAGAAATACGCATAAAATTTATTCTTTTCAATTACATTTTTTCATCAGCAATCACAACTTTGAAAAGTACTTGATTGAGAATAGCAAAGATGGAATTAAAAGTATTTGCATATTTAAAATTATACTATAGCTGGATTTTAGCTTTTAGTAACTAAAAATTGGATATATAAATACAACGCTATAGCAAGTAGCTAGAAAAAAAAGTAAAATTTTAACCTTAGAAACGATTTCGAAATCCTTCAATAAATGAAACTATGACATAAAATTAATGAGTAGCTATTATTATAAATTAGCATATATATTAAATAATCATTCCATGTTATGGATATGAATATCTACTCGTAAAGAGTCGATTTTTACAAAAATCGTCTAATTTCTCAAAACTTCCCTGGTTAATAAAATTTTCTAATCAAGAATTTTCTTTTTATCATATACAATTCATACTGTGAAAAATAAAGATTAAAGATAAGGCTTATGACTATCTTATAAATATTTAATTTTAAAAGCTTAGAATCCTATTTAAATAGCTGAAGTTAAGATTTTTCTCTCTCCATATAGTTAAAATTTGAAGTAATGGATTATTATTCTATTCAAATATTTCAGATTTATTCCCATCATTTTAGCTGTAAAACTCCCTTTATGCATAAAGAAAGCAATAAAAATTATTTCAATGGTAGTTTTAAATTAAATAACACTTGAAAGCAGACTAAGTATTCAATTTTAGATTGATCCAATACTCAGATTCAAAAATTGATTATTCACCTTTAATTTCTATTTTAAATTGAAATGAGCAATTATAGTCAAATAGGGAAAATAATCCAGTTTATGAAATATTAATCTATGAAAGGCAAATTCTAAAGGCTATCTAAGCTTAATTTAAAAATATCCCTAAATTGAAATAACAAGTTAGAAAACTTTGACCAAGAGTGCTTACTTCTTAGTAAATTTATTGATCCTTTAAGCTTAAATAAATATTCTTTAATCATTCATAGATTACTTGTTAAGTCTTCTAATTAATAGAATGAAAGAGCATTATATGTCTTAGTTATATCCAAAAGAACATTATAAATTAATAGGCATAAATAGCAAGTTACCTATTAGATTAATTATGCAATTAGATATATACTTTTTTCATTTATTGTAATGTATTTACCATTTCTTTCGATCAAAACTTATAATATTAATTCTTTCGCATTCCTTTTCTAGATACATTTATTTAATTTTCGTAAAATGCGATTTAATAGAAGCAAATCTAAAGTATTGATTCATACAATTTAAAAAGCTCTGTTACCCTTATCAGCTTAAAAGCAGAAGAAACTTATTTATCCCTAAGATAGAAAATAGAATTTAATTAAGTGCTTTTTTTCATTTTGTTTTCTTTATGTATTTTTAAGATTTTTTATGTCTTTCTTTAATACAAAAATATAAAAAAGAAAAACCAAGTTTTTTTAATTTCTGTTTGAAAATAAAAAGCATTAATTCATTATACTTATTAAGATCTAGCAAATTATGCTGATAGTATTCTATCAATTTCATTCTGATTAGAAGCTAACATCTGTTAAAATAATTTAAATTTTAAACTTTTTTTTTCTCTAATTCCATAACAAATAAATAATTAGCGTGGGTAAAATCTCATTTTTTAAGTTTAGTGCATTTATAATATAGAGAGCATTTAGGATATCAAATAGAATTATAAGCTACTTCAGAGTTAAATATTTAAATAGATGTTCAATTAATTTAATCTTAGTTTGATGTAAAAACTAAATAAATGTTTAAAACTTAAACTATTATTATTATAATACTTTTTTAATAGCAAAGGATTATCTGGTTATATTTAGCAAGAGATATGTTTGATTTATATTAGTAGCTTATAACTATAAGGAGATGTATCAAGTGTTAGTTAATTTTTAACTAATTTAGATTTAATTTTCTAAATTTAATTGATTTAAATAGGTCTATAAGCTAGCTAAGTATTATTTAATCTATTAGTTAACTTTTTCGGTTGAAAGGGAAATTATTAGACTTCATGTTGGAGCTAGCTTCTGAAAAATATTTTTTACTTCCTAAGTATTAATTCTTTACCCAAGTAACTTTAAAGATGATTTTTTTTATTTTTAGAATTAAGAAAATCTCATTAGTTGAACTTATAAATGGGATAAAAATCGGAAACGAAGAACCATATAGATGTGCCGTCTTTGCAATATTTTAATGTAACTTTAACTTTCTAAATCTAATAACTTCTAACTTTTCTCCTAAGCTAAAATTAAATTAATCTTACATTTTAAATTAACAGAGTTTAAGCTCATTAGCTATATTTAATCTTACGATTCTTATAGTTATACTATTAAGTCTGACTTAATAGTAATTATCTAAAATTAATTAAATAAACAGCTTTGAAAACATTTAATGAAATTTAGCATAAAAAGCTTATTTCATTTTCAACAACTTAAACATAATTAAGTTTCTAACTACACGATTTTTAAGATTAAGGACTAAAAGAAAAAAAGGAATACACTATTCTAAACATATGTTTGATTACTTAGGCATAATAATAAATAGTATCCTTTTTGCTTAATACATTCATACTATAGAAAATTAAAATCTAGTTTTAATGACTCAAAGAGACTAATATAATACCAGAGCGTAAAACTAAATTCTTTTTCTATCATTTATTAACAAAAAAAACTTCGAACTTCAAGCATTTCTTATTTCTTTTTAATTTTCTTCATTTTAAATTTGAAAGAAATTTGCTTTGTAGTCGGACAAGAAATGCACTAGAAAATATTTTATCGCATCTAAGATTTCCCTCACTTATAAAGAGTATAAAGTCCAGGAGCATTTGGCAATGAATGAGCAATAACTACTAAAATATATTTATATATATCAGCTAAAGCGTTTACTCAATAGCTATTATTAAAAGACTAATAAGCTTTAGCAATATAAACATTTCTGAAGGAATAGTAAAGACGTTGCTTTGTAGAGATTAACTAAATCTTTATTTTAAACCTTTTTATACACTGCAGCTTATTTATTTTCCTATACCATGTTTTTGCCTTTCCACTTTTTTTAATCTGAAGGCTTTATATAAAATAAATTAGTTGTACTTTTATATGAAAAGTATGGTATAAATAAAATTACAAATAAATAGGTAGATTAAAGCCTAAAAGTACATGCAAATTTGGAAAGAAGATATGGATGAATGATGCTAGAGTCTTAAATGGAGTTTTACTCAGTTAAGTTTTAAATAAATAGATCAAAACTAAAAAATGAAGAAGTAGTAAATCAGAAAAAATATCCTTAAATATTAAACTAGCTTAATCCAATTAAGCTAGACTATTGGGTATTAGATAGTCAATTGCTATTTTTATTCTAACAAATTTAAGGAATAAAAGCTTAAGTTTTAAGATACGCTGATAAAATAGAGCGCTGAGCTTTGCTTAGAAAATGTTTATATGAGTAAATATCGAAAAAGTAAAATAAAATTTAGATTTATTTCAAGGGAGAGTGAATATAAAAAAAGAACTTGTTTTTGCATTTAAAGATATAAGTATTGTATTGCATAAGCTGTACTTATCGCGATTGCAATAACTTGAATAAAGATAAAATCAAATTTAAGTTTTTCGAAAGTGAAATAATTCTCAAAACAACAATGTATGAAAATAAAATTTTAATTGATTATTCTCCTGCTTTTGCATATAAGGAGATTGAACATTCATAAGTTAATTGATCAAATATTTTTATGAGTCTTTAAGCAAATCTCACCTAATTTTTTCTAAATACTTTATTAGATTTGGACAAGAAAAAAATAAGCAAGATATGAAGACGGTTACATATTGCTTGAATGCAAGAATAGTTTCGAAAATAATTGCGAATGAACGTAAAACAAAGACAGAATATGTAATTATTTAGCAATCAATTAGTGCAATCTAAACCATAATTCTAAAACCAAAAGTTTAACTTGGTAGATATCGAGGAACTCTAAGCAGTCAATTGAAAGAAATCCAAAGAAGTATGAAAATTATTCAATTAATGAATAGAAAAAAATATTTTAGTATCTCCGAAATTAATTGGAGTTCATTAGAGTAACTTTAAGAGATTGCAATCATAGAAAATTAAGAGCCTGCAATTTCATAATTTATAAGTAATTAAATTGACATAAGCAAAATAAAAAATCATTCTTTCACTTTAAGAATTTTTAACTAGCCTCAAGCTTAAAAAATATTTAAGATACTTGTTATTAAATTGAAATATTAAGGGAAAACTCATTTGAATATAAAATAAAATTACTTAGAAATAGGCATAATTAAATATATCTAGAGACACAAGTAAATTGACAATTTTGGTTTTCTTTTTTATATTATTTGTCTGTCTAACTTAAAAGAGAAAAAATTTGTTGTTTCATTTATATCAATATAGAAGTGTCCACAAAAATAAATCGCAATGAAGATATTGCTTAAAGACTTAATGATCTAAATTCTTAGAAAAATATAATCAAATTTAGTTTAGTAAAAGCAAAAATATTTAAAGACTTAGATTTGTTCAAAGGATAATAGTAGCAATACTTGATTTCTAAAGCAGCTAATGGTATATTTATAAAAGAAGCAAGGTAGATACTTAAAAAAAGAGAAAAAGGAAAATAAAAATAATGAAAGTTATAGAAGCTAGAAAATGTAAGTTTTACTTATGTCTTTATTTTTAAAATTTAAATAAATTAATTAATTAACTTAAGACTCAAGACTAAAATTAGAATTTCCAAACACGAGATTTATATACAAAATAATAAATCACTAGTTAGATTATAAAAACTAAGGCTATTTTATAATTAATTCTTAAATAAAAAAAAAATTTCATATTTTAGATATTAATAGTCAAAGATAAATAACCTTAAGGTAGAGGTTCATAAATAAAATAAGCAAAAGCAATATAAATTATAATGTCAAAAAGATATAAAAGAGAAAACAGAATGTTTTAAGATAATTAAATGCAAAACGATTCTTAAATTTCAAACTAAAAATTTGCTAAATTCAAAATTATCTTTACATGAAAAAAGAAAGAACGCATTAATATAAGGATTAATAGAAATCTTAAAAGCTAAAAATATTTTCAGCTCATAACTAAAACAAACTGTACAATGAAATTATAAGATAATAAACTTGTATATCTCTTCTAAGAAAAGCATCTTGATATTTTTTAAAATGTAAATGTAAAATTATCATGAAAAATGCATTGAGTAAAATCTGAAGATATAATATTAAGAACGATAAAATTTAGTTATAAAATAGTCCTTTTTATAAAAAAAAAGCCTGCGAAATTTGAGTTTCCAAATAAATATTTCTTAAAGCAGATCCTACAATTAAAAAAAAAAGCAAAGGAATTATTCATTATAATTAATTGAAAGTTAAATTGTAGACTTAAATAAGGATTTGATTATAAGCTTCTTTTATAACTCAAATACTTGAAGATGTTGATAAATTCAACAGCTGAATGAATGAAATAAATAGCTAAGATTAAGATGGCTATTAATAACATAAGAGATTAAGCATTAAATATTAAGAATTAGCAAGTCATAGACTAAAGTATTCTGTATAATTTCGACAAAAAATCAAATTAAATCAAAAGAAAATCCTAGAATTTTAAATTTAACTAAGTACTTTATTTTATTATTATTAATACTATCAATTTAGATACAATTTTAAAGCTTTCAAGTAACTTTAAAGAAGAGCAAAATAAGAAAGCTAATAGCTCCTAAATTTTTAAAGTCATTATATATACTCGACAGCTGGAAGTTTAGTATGTAGTTAATTTAAGTAAAAGCTATAACTTCTAATAAGATTATTTATCTAATCAATACAATAAAATTATTTGCATAAATACAGCGGTGAGTCTTAGATAAATAAGTTGTGAATTAAAAGTGTAAACTTTATGAAAAAAGTAAATATTTTCAGCTAGTATTGAAGTATTTTAGGAGGTAGATGATAATAGAGTTTGGGGTAATAAAGGAAATTACATTTTTTATTAAGATTTAGTAATTTAGCAGTCTAGAATTTTCCAAAATTAAGTCTGAATTTTAAAAAAATATCGAAATAATTTTTTAAGCAAAGGTTCATTAATAAAATAATTAATTTTCAACTGAAATTGGCAACAAAAAAATCATGTGGTTTTAAAAAATTGCATAATGGAAATTTTTATCAATACTGAGTAAGAAAAACAAACTTGAAAGGAAAATAGCTAAACCAATTGAAAATCTTTTATATGAATCTAAAAAGAAGAAATTAACTGAATATAACTAATATCTATTAAAGCTAAATATAAAGAGAGATAATTAGATAATATAAAATATCTAACTAGTCTAAACAAATATAAAACTAGAAGTTAAAGCAGCAGACTAAAAAAATGAATGTTGATTTATTTATCAGAAGTTTATACAAATAAATAGTTAAATAATTAAATCTATTTGTAATAATAATAAATGATATAGAGACACAAAGCTATATTTATTTGGTAAAACAGATAATAAGTTAATATATTTTTGAGCAGACAAGACATATTAAAGATTATTATTTAAATCATGATAAACGAGCATTTGTATAGTTAATATCAATTTTCAATCAAAGCATTTTAAAGAAAACTTAAGAATAAAGCTAATTTTAGTAAAATCATTTAAGAAATAAAGTTTAAATACGTCTAATTATATTTAATAAAAAAAGTTGGTTTTTGGAAAAAAAATCAGCTGAGAGGATAGGAGATTAATAATCAACTCAATTCATTACTAATTGTAATAAAAGAGATCTTTTTATAAAATAATATAAATATATTGAACAAGAGATATAATAAAATTTATACTAAGCTTTATGAAAACTAAGAATTCATTTGAGATAAATTAAAATAGCTCCCAGTCAAATGTTCTTAGTAATGATATTTAATAACTTTATAAAGGTATGTAAACATGAATAAATAATATTAAGAAAACAGACTGGATTATGATTTTAAAAACATTCGGAAAGTAATTAGTTAAATACTAATAGCTGATTACTAGCTTTTCTTATTTGCTAACAATTTATAAATCATAGGAAAGGAGAAAGCTTAAGCCTATAAATTAAACATTTCTATTTCTTCTTTAATTGTTTGTATATCTAGCATTCTATTTGATGTGAATAAACAAATATACCATCTAATAATTATTATAAATGGATGTGTATACTTTTTATTTCATGTGTGAGATCTATAATTCATTAAAACTAAATTCAATAATAGTTCTTGCTTTTTATAGGAATGGTTCCACTAGATCTTTAAAAAGGCTTTAATCAGTTAAATAAAAATCTTGAATAACGAAAAAATTTTATTGAGAAAGGTCGATTATATTAAGCGAAATGAGATGATGCTAATACTTAATAAGCACTTGTAAGCGAAAGTTAAATAATTAACTTGAATTTTAAAATTGAAGAAATACTATATATCATAGCTTTCTAAATTTAAGAGCCAGTTTAGCTTTTGAAGGATAATTTAATCTCAAATCAAAAAATTGAAATTAATCCTTTAGAACTTTAATATTTAAATAAATCTAAGAATATTGAATTTTTTATTTAGCTCGACTCTAGCATATTACATATCATATTTAAGAATAAAAATCGTTAAATCATATCAGGCTAAGATATTAATTTGGAGCAAAGGGGAAATAACTTAAAATCTAATTAAGTTCTATTTAAATTTTCTAATTTTCCTAAAAAATTACATCTTAGCTCACCTTTTCCGCTAAGGCTCTTTGCTCAACTAATTTATTTCTATTTCTAGCAGCTACCGAAATTTTCTTAGTCATTAAGTTTGCTCTTTATCTTAATAAAAACGATAAAGCAATTTTCTAGGTTAGAATTAATATTCCCCATTATTTTTCTAAAATAGTTCTAGTGAGTATAAATAATTGATTTAATTATTGGTTATTTTTAAAAGATATAGAATCTTAAATCTTACTAATATGTTTAATAGCTATAAGACAATTTATTTAATTTCGAGAAACTTTAAATCATAAAAATTTATAAAATCACTAATTCTCAAGATTCCCCTTCTCTTCTTCTTTCTGTGAGAAAGAATTTTCCCTATATAAAAACTTACGACAGAGATATTTCTTTAGTTTTATCCAAATAATCAATAACCAAGGATTCGTTTCTAGCAAGCACAATTTTTCTTTTCTAGACTTTTTTTTTAATGTTCATTTCGCTTTCTTTTCTAAATATCATTGTCTAGTTCTTTTTTAGTATTTTACTTTCATCTTATTGCAATTATCCTTCCTAGCTCTCTTACTCCCGTTTCAAGTTATCTGAAGCTGGAAATTCTACTAAGCCTTTTGTAGTTGTACCAGTTTAATTTGAGTTAGAGTGAGTTATTTTCTTTTACAGTATCGAGTTAATTTATTACTCACTCCAAAGTTACTAAATCCTCTACCTTTATTCATTTAAATGCTTGTCCAGCATCTCTATGTTAGCTCTTATTCTAAACGCAAATCTAAATAGCTAGATCGTATCGATTTGTATTCTTTATAATCACTTAGGGTATTTTCTCTAGTGCAGGAAATAGATAATAAATATAAAGCCTAAGGTAGTAAAGGAAATTATCAATAGCAACGATCTATTCTCTCCAACAGTAGCGATAGTTGAGAAAACGTACAAATTTAAATTGGCTATTCATAGATAAAACTAAAGACAGTTAATTTTGTCATAGTTATATGGCCATGAAAAGTAGAAATATGCTATGTAGCAAAGCAAAATTATTATGCTAACTATTCCAAATTCGAACTCCCAATCGTCCTTCATTATTCTTTTTAAGAAGATTATAGTTAGCTGCATTAAGAATTCAAGCATTATAGTCTAGGGTTTTGCTTATATGTTTAGGAAAGGATATTTCATATCTTGGAAGTGAGGCTTGGATAGAATAGAAAGAGGCATTAAAATGCATAGTTAAATGGAAGCAAATGCTAGTAGTATCAGATATCTATTTGATGAGCAATTGGTTTCGCAATCAGCTTCTAAGAAAGTTTCTTTGTAAGATATTTCCATATCTAGGCTTTCGTCGTTTCCATTTTTACAATAGTAAATTTTAGTTAGCTCATTGAAAGAAGGAATTAAAAGGATATCTCCTAAGAAAGGTAGGAATAGGAAAAGATAAGATCCTAGAACTTATAAATATTTTCTCTTTGCTTCTAATTCAACTTTTTCGAAAAAGAAAATAATTCCTATTAAGAAAATCCCCCCAATAACTAAGCTATTGTAAAATAGAATCCAAAAAGCGTATCTTCCGGAAAAATCAAAGATAAAAGCATCTGTAAATACTCCAGCTGCGTATTAAAGTTATCCAATGTCAGGGCCTATAGCAATTTGCTATAAAAACTTGATGATGATGATACTGTAAATTAAGTCATCCTAGAAGGTTTGATATATTTTCTTACTTATTTTACTAACTTTCTTTTATCTTCATATGCGTAGCCCAGATATAAAAGTTATTATAGTTATGAAGAAGTAACCTGAAAATATAGCTATTTTTATCTTTTTTTGCTGAGAGTATTCATAAACATGTCTTTCTGTGAAGGGACAATCTTTATATTGTTCAAAGCGATCTGGAGTTATTACGACACTACCATGATAAAGAATTGGTGTTTAGAAATCCCAAACAATAGCACAGCCTGGACAATATTTTCCATTGTATACGAAATCATACTAATCTTTCTAAACTTCTTTCAAAGTTCTGAAAAGAAACAAAGCTGATTTTCTAAATCCATTTTTGTTAAACTAAACTCTACCACCGCAACTAATAAAATCTGATTTCATAATTTGATTTAGCATTACATCAGGGTCATTGAAGTTTTAACCTTACTCTATTAAATTTTATAAAGCATGAGCAATTACGTAAGCTTCATCTCAGAAATAGCATTATCAATCAGTAATATAATCAGTTGCACATTTTTTGTATTATTCATACATATCCTATCCTAGTTCACTTTATCAAGCTATTGGATGAGAGAATATTCAACTTCCTACATACAGCTTTATAAGCTTTTCAGCTCCAAATTTTTTCGCTTCTTCACTTTCAACTACATAATCAGCTGCGTTATGTCCTATAAATATAAAATCCTTTCCTCTTCCTCCTGCATCTCAGAGTTAAACTCCAAATTCTATTTAAGTTTCAGCCCAAGCAAAAAGAAGAATTATTCTTATTTGCTTGGTTAAAATATCTTGAATAATACTTTTGTATCCAACTGATCTTTCCTAAGTGTTTCCACTCAAAAACCAAGGAATGATTCTATTATTTAAGTCACTTATAATCTCAATTTTATACTAATCGATATTTTGTATTATATAGTCAGCAATAGCTTTATACTCTGATATATTCTCTGCATAAATTCCTACTTTTTCTCAATGATTTTTAGATATAAATTTTAGAATCGTATTTCCAAATTCCGAGTAGTGAGCAAAGTTAAACACTTGTCACTTGAAATCTTTATTAGCAATGTCCTAGTTAACAGTGAGGAAAGGCAACTAAACTCCATATTCATTCAATAAATCAGAAGTTTATTTCATGGAATCTGCAATCAAAACAGCATGTGCAACTCCTAGATTTTCAATTTCAGGAATAAGATGTTCTATTTGATACTTTCTATCAAATCTACTTTACATATAATCTACTCCAAAAGCCAAAAATTCGAAGTTATCAAGAATTCCATCTCTTCTTTCTACGTCTTCTGCTCCACATCTCACAGTATCTTGAGCAGCTCAATCAATAGCATTAAACTCACCACTTGGAGTAAGCAAGCTCGTATCATATGAGAAAGAAAGAGTAATTTTGTTTTTTGGAACGGTTAAAGTATTTCCTGGCCAAATTGGAGTATTAACTTATTGGAAATAATCTTCTTTTGATTATTTGTGTGTTATGACATTTTGCCAGTTCTATTTGTTGATCATTTCAAATTTTTCTAAAAATGTTTTCTAGTAATCTGAGTTGAACGATTCAATGCTTACTATGCTAAAATCTTTTACTTCTTACTTTATAAATTCAACTAGTTTATCTATGTAAAGATTAAGGTAATATCATATATACTAATATTCATCTAAGGCAGCATCTTATAGTGATTAAACTCCTAGTAAGCCATTTTAAAATAAGGCGTTGCTATACTCCACATCCTTTTTCATTTCAGAACTACTACGTGAAGCTAAAATTCAAGCATAGTTCTACTATTCCAGCTTTACTTTATAAGCCACTTGTAATATTTATGAGGCAATACTTAAATTAGTTGATAGGATAAAAACTGGAGTTCCAGCCTGCATTAACATCGTGGCTATATTGTCATTAACCTTTTCATGAATAGTAATGCTTGCCTTGATACGAGACTGATCCAAATAGTCTAGAGGCTTATAGTAATGCATCAAATCCTGCTGAATTACCATAACATTCTAAAAATCATAATATTTCAAAAAGTTGTTGATAAAAACTCCTTCAGCTTCTAAGGAAGGTAAAAGGAAAAGTGCTTTTTAAAGATACTCGCTGAGAGTATCATCTTTACTCGAGCATTTCAAATAAGGTATATTATTTAAAACTGCTCAGTGGTACAACGAATATGTAAACTAGTTAGCTCCGAGAACATCAACTATGATTCCTTTCGCTTCTACCTTTTTGTCTAGATCATTTACGTCCTCAAAACTGTTGATATTAACTAGTTTGTATTCAATTACGGCTTAATGCGCGGAAAGTTAAGCTAATTAAAAATCATGCATTTCCTAGCTCAAAAATTTGATAAGTTCACCAGTCTACTTCGAGTAGCATAAACAAATCTTAAGAATGACAGTTGTGTAACATACTTAAAACAGAGCCAAAAAGAGGAGAGACGAGAACAACAATGACATCTTTATTTTTATAATTAATCCCCAATTTCATATATTTAAACCTTCTCAATCAGAAGCATAGTTCTTAATTCAAATATATTTCACTTTTTTTCAAATCGAGTATGTTTTATATTACAACTTTAATTATTCCTAAATATTCAGATTTTCAAATAAAGAAAAGGAAAAAGACTGAATTTTTATAATCTATGTAAGATAGAAAATAACTATAACTAAAACAGGCTTTATTTAGGACTAAGAGGAGTGATAATAGGGCTATAATTCAAATTAGCAGATTTTATTATTTTCAATTATAAATTATTTTCTTAAGAATAGTCTAAGAAAAATACCATATTTAAATCGATTCCCATAAAGTGATGATGCATACTCAAATTAATACTTTTGAACAACTTAAGAGAACTATCTTATAGTTTTTATTGAGTTTCAAGGCCGGATGAATTATTTGAGAGACTGGCATGAAGAAAAAATTTCATATAGATATTGAGCATAATCAAAAAAAGTGCTTTGAATAGCTTGTATAAACATATTAGATGATTCAAGGCCATTTAAGCAGAATAAATGATTTTCAATTTTTTATCTAAAACCTAAATAATAAGCTAAAGTATCTAAACTAACTCCCTTGAAATAATAAAAGATGATAGTAGTTTAATTTAAATAAAATAGCTATAAATCAAGAAACTAACAACTGATGCTAGATCCTATTAAGATAAATATAAAGACAAGAATATTAAAATAAAATAATAACTATAAATAAAGACTTTATAACCTTTTTCCAATAAACATATCTTCCTACCTAACAAAAGATTTTTTTAATTGTTAGTGAAGTTAACAACATTCAAAAGCTACTTATAAAATTATAGTAAAGCTAACTATTAGTAAATTGTATTATTTATAGAACATTTTAGTAAAAGTTCTTTTGTCAAAAGTTTTTTGTTTATATCATCCAAATTTGAAAGAATGTGATATAGCGAAATAAATAAATGTTGATAAACAAATTTATATATGAATATAAATCAGTTACAGGAATTATATAGAGCTGCTTTAAGTTTCTCTCGATTTTACGTAAATTCATCATGGGTATAAATTTTTATTTTTGCTTATTTAAAGTAGCTAATAATCATTATAAATCAATTCGAAATCTCTAGATATTTAGTGAAAACTAAGAAACTTTTTTTATTCAAAGATTTAATTATAAGAATGACCAAACCTATAAATAATAATAATATGTATAAAAGTTTCAATATTTTGAATATTGTACTCAACTACATAATTACGATGAATGTAATATGCAAATTATGTTTAAATAAAACTTTTAATTACATTAAATCCCATCCAAGTTCTTGTTCAATCTCCTCTTGCAAAGGTTCTTGATTATTCCCTTCTTAAAATCCTCGTTTTCCATTGGGAATGTATTTAATTTATATTTTTAGACTTTAACATTTCTAAATTTCACTTCGATAATTCCTAAAGAAAGATTTTGATTAGCTTATCTACTTTAGGAAGCTAGGTTCTTGAAAAATTTTAATTGATATAAGTCTAATTATATAAAATTAGATTCTTCTAATCTTTTACCAAAATTAGCTAATGACTACAAAATTCCTAAAATAAATCTTTATACCAAGACAATCAAAACATCTTCAAAATCTTAGTCACATACACAGATTATACTTGATTTGAAATCAATGTGACGTTGACTGATTCATATTAGAAATGATAAGAGTTAGATCTCAGTTACCAAATATAAGTTAAAAACTTGTTCTAATATTTATGGATTTCTAGTTCTCATATTTACGAAATGCTTTCTAAATAAAATTGAAATAATTTTTAAGCATTAGCTTTATTAATGAGTTACTCATCAATTAAAGCTCAGCTTGGTAAATAGAATCTTTCAAAGATGAACTAGTTATTAATATATTTATTTGCTAGAAATTTCTCTTTTATTATCCCCAAATATTCGTATTTCAGAAATCTGGTGTGATGAAAATCGATCTAGGTTCCTTAGAAGCAAAAAACTGAAGGAATTGTTTGTCATTTAAACTAATAGAAATTCTAAGCATTTCACTCTTTTTGACTTGCTAAAAATAGTTATAATCATAATAGATATTAATTGAGTTTTAATCAAACCATAAAACAGCTCTAATAAAAAATAATTTATTTAACTTTTAATTTCAAAATTTAATACCCTTTTTAAACCTTTATATCAACTAAGTAATAACTATAATAACTAAAATGATTTGATATTAACTAAGATGATTAAACTTTTAAAATTTATATTAACCATCTATTATAAATATATAAGTGTACTTGCTTAATAAGCTATTATAACAAGAGTCTTTCTTTCTTTTTCTATAATTTTATTACGAGTTCTTTGTTATTATAATAATAATGCTCATTCAAACTTAGATAATTTAAAGATAAAAAAATTCTAAATTTTTTAATATAATTAGATTAAAAAACTCAGTTTCATATGACTCAGAACATATTTTACACACTACTTTTATTATAATTTCATTACTGTCTAAGCAAATTAAAATTATAGTATAGTTAAGCCTTAATTTTTATAATCATTTCTTTTAATTATTTTTTATGTATTTTTTAATATTCATATTCTCCCCTCGACTTTTTGAACTTAAAAAATAAATAATTTACTTTACTAGCTAAAAAAAAATTTAAGTTTTCGCTTAAAATTAATTGCAATTTTCTATCATTTTGTAATAAAGGCTAAGGAAATTAAATTTTAAGCTTTTATTTAACTTTTTTATTATCGCTTTTTTATAATTTACTTACGAATGAAGATGAGAATAATCTAAGACTAATAAAAACGTAATATCCTAAATAATTTCCAAAAAAGTTGAAAAAAGATGAGCATTTGGATTTTATTTTTATAGCTATAGCTTTTCCGAATTTTAATTTGAGTGTTTGAAACATTTTTTTTTATTCTTTTTTTCCTTTAAATATTTCAATCAATCAAGGCTGATTTTAGAATTATTCAATAAGAAAAAATTAAATAAATTTTTATGTGAGAAACTGGGAAATCAATAATATGAAATGAAATGAAAAAGAAAAAGAGAAAAAAATCAGAAAAATAGCAGCTAATCTGTTTAGAAAGAAGCTTAAAAAGTTTAAAAGATAAATTTTTATTTTACGAAGCTAGCAAAAATTTATTCTTTTTAAAAATCTAGAATTAAGTTTGTTTTATTTCTTTGATAAAGAACATAAAAAATATTTATAAAGACTTTTTTATTTAAAAATAGATATTTTTAAGAGTTATAATAATAAATATAACAAAGAATAATTGAGGGCTACTAATAAAAAATTTTATACTTTAAAGGTTAAAAGTAAATCAAAGGCTTCAAATATTGAGATAGCTTCATAAAATTCCATGCTTTCATATTATTTTTTAAATAATAATTTTTAATTTTTTTACCTATATTTTTTTGCTTTTTACTAAACAAGCACTAATATCAACTTCTTAAATGTCATGAGTTTGCTCTTTCTTATTTCTTAATAATTTTTTTATCTTTTTTAGCTAAAACTCTTTTAATATCTGCTTCCTTTGGATTGCTTCAAAATACATCAATAATATTTTTAGAATTAAATTAGATTTGATATGTCTTTTAAATACATTCTTTATATTAATAGGCAATTATTCTAATGAAAAATGATTTTAATATTAATTTATTTGCCTCAGTTAAATTCTTTTTAAAGGCTTTAACAAAATTTTCAATAATTTTTACATATAAATATTTTTTTAATATGCTTCATTCGTAATATATCTTAACACTCACTTTGATATATTAATCTTAAATTTTATTTTTATTGTTTCAAAAAAATTGAGTTTATATTAAATTATATCATAATGCTTATAAAAATTTATGATTTTAATATTAAAAGAAGATGCAATTTTATTTATTTTTTGTTTTTTTGTGAATGTTATGAAAGAAATTTTTTGAAATAATCTTCTTTAAAATAAAATAAATTTTTTTTAATTTAAATACGATTTTTTTTGATTCTTTTTTAATAAAAATCATTCTGAATTATTTTAAAATAGAATCCATGAGATTTATTTTGCTTAGATATTTCAATTTTTTTTGTTTTAAGGATTTTGAATAAAAATTAAATATTTGAATATTTTGGTAAATTTTTGAGTTTTATTTTCAGTTAGTGAAATTTTTATTAGACCCATTTTGAAAAAAATTATTTAGTTAAAAATATTAATAAAATTTTCATAATTTTCTTAATAAAATAAATTAAAAGAATGCTGATAAGAAAGATATAAAGATGATACTAGTTTTAGACTCTGATTGGTTTCTTCTCCTTTTTTTAAAAATGTTTATTAAATTAATGTTTAACTAAAAAAAAATTATTTTTACTTCTAAATTTATTTTTAATATATCAAAGGGATTTTTAAGCACAAATAATTGAAAATCGCTTTTGGTATTATTTGCACAAAAAAGTGCTTGCTTTTTTTTAATAAATAAAAAATTAATAAATTTCACGCAAAAAATAAAATTATTAAATTTATTTTATAAATCAAAATTTTATTTATTTCTATTAAATATTCATAAATGGATTCTATACTCTTTATTGTATATTAATAAATAGGGAGGAGCAATCCTCCAAATGAAAATGACTTAAACTCTGATACCAGGAAGTACCCATAGGTGAAAAACTACCCAAGAGAAGAGAAGATAAGAAAAGATCGAAGAGGCATCAAATAGCATTAATGATGAAAGATGCCAAATACTAAGGTCTCTTAGGGTAGCATTCCGATCGCGGCCCTATAGAAGACAAATTCATAAGGGAATGTTAACCAGAGGAAAGACTTCAGCAAGAATTTTTTTAACTTTAAAAATCTTTATTAAAGAGCTGCGCCCCATTGAGGTGCTACACGCTCTATAATCTCATTTATTTATTTAATTTATTTATGAACAAAATATAAAAAAGAGTAAAAAAATTAGAAAAATAAAAATATCATTTATAAAGAAAAAATTCCTATAATAAAAAAATAAAAAAAACACAATTAATAATTCAGAAATAATTTAAATATAAATAAAGGAAGAGCGTTTGTAATCAACTGAAAATAAAATTGCAATTTCTCCTAAAATGAAGTAAAATCGGAAAAGTTAAAATAAAATTTTGAAAGAAAATATGCATTTTATTAAGCTAAATAACGAATATCAAAAATAAATAAAACGAGTAAAAAATATAAACCTTATATTTGTACAATAAGAAGAAAAATAATAAAGCATAAGAAAAATAAATTGAAGAATAAGAACAAAATAGAAACATTTGTTGAAATGATCTATACCATAAAAATAATTCATTTTTGTCATTTAAGTAAAGCGAAAAGTGAAGAATTAAATAAAAACATTTTAAAACTTTTGTAAAAACTGATTATAAAATTCCATTTTGATTTGATTGACTCAAAGAAAAACTCAAATTTTAGCAAATAAGAAAAATATGGAAAAATATGGAAAAATAATCAAATATAAGTGACAGAACATTTTTTTTGTCCCTCATTTTCATCTATCGTTATTGTATCAAAAAGGTCGAATTTGAAAAAGATAAACTCTTTCTATACTAAAACTCATCCATTAAACTTGTGAAAAATTAATATTAATAGATGCTTAGATGCATGGTTTCATTGAAGACAATTTAAGGTAGAATTTTAAGAACCTAATAGATCATGAGATAATTTAAAATACTAAAAATTGTAAGCCAGAACAGTCTCGATGTTGAACAACGCAATGAAAATAGAATAAAAAAATGTAAAATAATAATTCCCTACAAAAGAGTAACGATTTGCTGATAAGGCAAGCAGCCAGAACATAAAGTACTAAATTGCAACCAATACAGTTAAAAAGAAAAGAATAGAAAATTAATGAAAAAATTTATTCAAAATCTATTGCATAAAAGAAAATTTACTTTACAGGAAAATATTTCAAGTGAATAATGAAGCTTCTTATATATAATAAGAAATTAATGTATTCAATAGAAAAGGATAGCTAAATGACCTACAGGAATAAATTAAGTAAAGAAAACTTAAACTCATCAAGACTCCTAACAGTGTAGATCTAAGCAAGCCCGAGATGAATACTATTTTAAACAGTAAATTAATATATGATAAGCCAAATAAAGATGCACATACTTGAGACTTGATTCTTATAGTTTTTAATATAATTTTCATTTGCAGCGTTATCCCGTAAAAAGTTATCTCTGTGTGTTTGAGGAAAAGACACATTTAGATATATCTTAAAATGTGTTTACTATTTGGATTTACTTAGAAATATTTTTGATACTTAAACTAACAAAATAGCTCTTTTAAATAATTAGAAAAAGACCTTTTAATTAAAATTTTAAAAAGAATTTACTAGAAAAAGAAATCAAATTATTGGAAAGCATTTCAATCTAAAATAAGCTGTAAATAGAGTAAAAAGAAAGCTTTATTTTAAAGTGATGATGAAGAGTAAAAAGATGTAAGAAACCAAATGAGAAAAGAAATTTGACATAAAAAATTAAAGTTAGATAAAATGAAGTATCTGAATTAGATTATAAGCTTCTTAAAATAACAATTTTATTAAAATGAGCTAATTTATAAATTTTAAGTTTTAGATTTGCTTAATTATCATTAAAGAATTTTATTTCGAATAATTTAAAATTAAATTAGCAAGAAATGCCCTAATATAAGCTTACCTTATTACTTTTTATGATATCATTAATTATCTTCTACTTACTTAAAATAAATATAAAGTATTTAATTCATATTGAAAGAGATTTATTACTAATCTTTTTATTATTTATTGAACTAAAGGAATTAGTTAGAAACCCGTCAGTCAAGCGTTCATACTGCTAGCGAGTACCCTCGAGTGAGTTAGGCTTGTCTCTTCCGAGCTTGTCTACCATTCCCCACAATGGCATATAGTGCGAGATTACTTGCAATGCAGTATACACTGCTCCAGATTACCTAATAGTCCTGACCGCAACCAACATTCACATTTTTATTCTTAATAATTACAAAAATTAATTTTATTTAGTATAACAATTAATTTTAAATTTATGTTAATAGATAAAAATATTTCACATAACGACATAGTCAAAAAATCTTTAATTGCTGGAAAAAGAGAAAACTTAAAAGGAAGAAGTAAAATAAATGAAGAAAATGAGACCGATGATGAGATTTGAGGCATAATTAAAAATAAGAAAATAATAAAAAGAATGGCAGAAGCAAGATTTTTATCTATCAAATTATATTTCTAATTTTAGAGAAGTCCTTTGTTGATCCATGATTTTGAAGTGAACGTGCTTGAAGATTTTCATTTCTTGGAAAGCGTTTGAAGTCTATTATTGTCTAATTTAGATTAATTACTCAAGTTATTCTCTATTTAAAGAAACTAATTAGAAGAATATCCTGCTTTATTCATTAAAATTTATGTTCAGAGAAAATAGAACGATGAGAACTTCTTTTCTTAGAAGTTCAAAATTATAATTTTTTTTAAAATTTACAAACTTCTATTGGCAAAGAAAATCTCTCTTACAATTAAAAATTTAAATAGACTCTTTTTTTAAAATCTAAATATAAAATTATTAACTACCTTTTAATACGTTTTTTTATGAGACTAACTCTCCACAAAATTAGTTCATATTTAAAAAAAATCAACGATATTTAAAAACTTTTTCTTATAGATTAAAAAAATAATTTTATCTAAGTAAAATTAGTAAAAAATAGATAAATTTAATTATTTTTAAATTAAATTCAAAATTATTTTCTATTTCAAAAAAAGACACTAATATTAACTATAATTTAATTATAAATTTTATAATGCTTACTATTGTGAACTTAACTTAAATTAAAAAAAATTGTTGTGAAAGCTATATATTGTCAATAAATATATTCTAACTTAATATATTTAGATTTTTTAGAATGATCGAATATCAAAATAAAAATTTTAATGTCTTCTATTAAAAATTTTTTTTTCATTATAAAAAAGCAACATTTTTCAATTTTTTTTGTCATCTAAACAATTAATATTTATATTTAATTTATTAAGAAGAATTTTTTTCAGTTATAATTTGATTTTTAGCAATTTTAAATTTGTAAAAATACATGAAAATGTTCACTTTTTTCTAATTTTTTTTTATAATATTTTTCATACTTATCTATGTTAATTAATAAGAATAACTAAATTTATATAATATTATTTAAATAAATAAATATTATATAGTATCAGTCTAATAAATAAATATTATCATTAAGAACTTAGAGAGATATAATAAAAAAATTATGTTAAAAACAAATCTTTATTACATTATGAAAATTTGTTCTAAACTATTTACTTTTTTTAATTTTTATCTCCTTTAAAAATTTTCTTTTTCCATCCTTTAAACTTTCCGTAGTAAGTCTCTGAGAAAAAGCAAAAATTTAATTCCAAAAATATTTTTTTTTACTCCTAATCTCTCTGTTATATCTTATCTAAACAATTTTACTTCATATAATCTACTTTAATAATAACTTTAAACTTAAAAATTTGATTCAAAATCGCTAAAATTTTTTGATCCATCCGAAAAATCTATTGTAGTATAAAATGCTTAGTAAAAAACAAAAAAAATATTTCTTCCACCTTAACTCCAATTTTATCGATTAAACAAAAATTAACTAATAGAGATTAATAATTAACTTTCTTATATTCACCTTCACTCAGAGCAATGAAATTTCTTTTATTTTTAAAAAGAAAAAAAATTTATTTAATAATTAACTTCCTATATTTTAACAATTTCCTCAGTTATAATCTCAAAAAATGCTATTCAATTTTTAAAAAGTCGATTACTAGATATATATTAATTAAAATTTATCCTTCTTTTAGAAATCAAAAAAAAATACGTTTTTACTTTACTCTAGTTACTAAATTTTTTTTCCGTTTTTTCCTTCTAACTTTTTTATTGAAAATTATCTCTTTTCGAAAATTTTTTTTAGAGAAAAATAATTAAAAAAAAAATATTGGAAACATAAAAATTTTGACTTTAAACTAAGTGTTCTACATTATTAAACTATAATAAAAGAATAAAAAATAAGAAATACTTTAACTAAATAAAAAATAATAAAAATAAAGCTTCATTAATTATTAAAAAATTAAGACTTTTCTTACTTCAAAACCTAACTTAATTAAACTCTCTTTTTATCTTTATAATACTCAAACATTTATACATTCTAAATTTACTATTAACTTTATTTAGTTTACATGGATGGAATCAACAAAAGCAAACTATTTAATATATAAAGTTTAAAAAAAATCCTGAAAATAAACTTTATCCTTCCAAGCAAGAATTTAAATATTATTATCCTTTATCTCACTTAAACGAAATCTAGCCAACTAAATACTATTTTTTAAACTCTTGAAAAGTAAAAAATCACTATTTATTTCACATCCTTAACTCTTAGATTAATTAAATCATACAATAAGCCATACACTTTATAGCAATTAAGAGAATGTATTTTAATAGCAAACTGACAAAAAGAATCTTAAGTACTCAAAAGGAAAATATAATTGCCTAATATATTGACAACTCAGAGGGAATAAAAATTGAATATTATTCCTTTTAAATTTTTAAAATAAATATAAGCATTCTAAGATTTAATGCTTTAAACTAAGTAGAGTTTTAATTAAAGTCTTAAATTCATTCCAGTTCTCACCTACTGATCACTAAAATAATAAAATTGTCCCTCACGTCCTGATTTCTATAATCTGCCTTACCCCCTTTTGATATTTTCAAGCAACCATACATTCTAAAATACATATTAAAAAAACTCACCACCTGATTAGAAATAGTTATAACTAATTACGATCTAAAAATAAATAATCTATAGCAACCTCTTACATACTATTGATAAAATAGTCCTTTACGTTCTAAATGGAATTTTAAACTACTACTTACATTCTGCATTTTCAATAAACTGCATTTACCATCTTCGTTTTCTCCTTAAAATACAACTTACATGCTTCATTTTAAATTTAGACTATAACTTACTCCTCATTAAAACCTTAACTGTAACTTACCAACTTAATTTTCCCCTTAAGCTGCAACTTACTCCCTTTATTTTCACCTTAAACTTCAACTTACATTCTTCATTTTTACATTAAACTGCAACTTACCTACAAATAAAATTTTTATATTATTCGTACTTCCTAATTTATTAGAAAAGCAACATACCGTCTGCTTTAATAAAGATTTTTTTATTTTTAACTTACTATATGTCATTCGAAGCTTTTCACCATTTACAACTTATAAACTTGATACAGTTTAGTTGTCCTTCAGTTTATTATTGTTCTTTGAGATATCGAGCGTATTTTAATATAATCTAGTTTATGTCTAGATTTATTCTTTTATCAACTTGATGGTAGTATCTTATTTGACTTGCATCTATATCATTTTATTGTTAGGCGATACAACGGCTATCTAGATATACTAATGTTTTGCCTTTTTTGGAATATTTTAAGGCTGCTAAATTTGTTAAGTTTGAACTGGTATTTTTTATTATTACTGATAGAATGACTGACCTTATAGTGGATCTAGATGCTTTTGCTGGTTTTAAACTTATTTCTAATATGAGCCTGATTATTTCTCTAACTCTTATTAATACTATAGATTTTACTATTTAAAAAAGTCTCTTTCCTAAATTGCTTTATTTTAAGACTTTAGCAACTAAATCTATAATAATTATACCTAACTTGCTTATTCTTTTATAAGCTCTTAAAGCTATTCTATTTATCTTTAAAGCTTTTATATATTAAACTTGTAATCGATGCTTTATTAGAAAATATTTAAGTTGTAACTAGCTAACTTGTTGTACTCTTGCTGAGCTTTTTATAAAGCACTTTTACCATTTTCAATCATGCTATTTTATTCTTATCTTGCAAGATCATCTTATAAACTTTATGATTTCAATTAGCCTTATATCTCCATCAGAACATTTATCTTCTTCTTTGTTAAGTCTAAAATACTCTACAAATCTCTTTATACATCAGAAATGTTTGCTAGTAAATAGCTTTCAAGATCCTCCGTGAATTTATTCACAATCTATACCTTTACTTTAGTTATCTTTTAGGTTTCCTAACTAAGTTCCTACTCTAAATTTTTAGAGCATTTAAATCATTTTATAAGGATAATTATTTGATGCTTTATAATAAATCTTTATCTATTAATATCCTCGATGGATGAACTTGAGTAATATCCTTACAACCACCTTTTACGCATTAGATTTAGCCGGTATTTATATAGCTATTATGAATACATTCATGACACATTTAATGACCACATGATAGAATCATTGGAGACTTCATTGAATCATCAAAGTTTCTGTTACAACTTTCACACTTGATATTTAGGGATATTTCAGACATTATCCTTATTTATTAAAAATTTTATCCTTAATTACCAAAATTAATCCCTTACCTCTTATATTTAATTTGTAATCTCATAAAAAGATTATTCAGCACGAAATAATAAAGGAGTAACAATAAAATTTAAAGTAATCTAACCAAAAATGTAAAAAAGTGCTTATCAAATAATTAAAAGCTTTTCATTTCCTTTACTCAGTATTATTTCGATTGCTTTAAGCTTTATAAATAAAATATTTATTGACACAGATACAAATTAGAATGACTATGATGAGAAAACTATAAAAGTATAAATCTGATTTAGATGCAAGATCTGATATGAACACTTATATATGAGTCCGAATATTGGAAGAAGATCAAATTAAGTAAAAGCAGAAGTTTAGATTCTCATCAAGATGAAAGAGTTTTATTTCGGTGGAAAATTTAGAAACATTGCTAAACTACAAATAGTAAGAAAAAGAGTTCAGTAAACGGTAAATTACATTTGAATTTTGCAAGAAAAAATGAAGAGAAAAGGGTGAAGAAAGATTAAATAAAAACAGAGATTGAAATAAAACTGGAATAAGTTCAACAAGAGAAATTGAACTTCAATAGAAATAGAGAAAAGCAATGAGCAAACAGAATTAAAACAAAAATAAGAAAATCAAGCCAAATTTGCAAAATTTAATGACATCTATGACTGAAATGTTTATAACAAGAGAAAATAAGAAAATTAATTTGAAAATTGATCTGACATAAGAAAACGATTTTCCTTTCATCGAGTGATTGGAAGATCTGACGGAGAAAACAAAAAAAACTGGGTGGAAGTCAATTTATTATTAGAGAATACAAACTTTAAAAAGTCTTAAAACTTTTAGCTGAAAGACACATTTATTTTGAACTTAATTAAAAAAACAAAATATTTATAAAATAGATTCATATAAACGTTCTGCTTTAATAAATATAAATAATTTTATTTAAAAAATAAACTTTAGCTCAATTGTTACAATAACTATAACTATAATCATTAAAATATTTTTATAACTTAAAGCTATATAATTTGCATTACTGCTCATATTAGCTCTTAATATTTTTCTTAAAATTTACTTTATCAAATACATCTTAATTACTTTTTCAAACTATAAATAAATAAATAAAAAGGATTATAGAGCGCGTAGCACCTCGTTGGCGCGCAGCTCTTTCAGTATTAATATTAAAAAAATGTTCTAAAAAGCTTGATTTCATTCTTTTCGTCCATAGAGTCACTTCAGCTTCTCCAAATGGGGAATCTTCTTATTAAAAATTTTTATTGAATCTCGAATCAAATTCTTCAGCCTTCTTGAATAAGGTCCAAATAAGAATTAGTTATTAAGTTATTAACTAGAAGATCCGTCAATAAAAACTTTCATACTGCAAGAGAGAACCCTCGGGGTAAGTTAGGTATGTCTCAACGGAGCTTATCCACCCTCCCTGTGGTGGCATCTAGTGCGAGATTACTCGCAATATAGTATACACTACACCAGATTACAAACTAGTTTTTTAGCCGCGGCCGACACTCATTTTATATATATAATATTTAAATATTTTTTTAATCACTAATTTTAAAATTCTTTAGATATAATATAACTTTATACTAAAAAGTAAAAATAATAATAAAATGTTATTCTTAATATTTAAATATTTAAATCTTAGACTATAAAAAATTTAAATAATTCTCAATTTTTGCTAGCATTATTAATAGAATGAATTTTTAAAAGAATTTGAAAAGAAATTAAAAATATAACTAATTAACTTTATTTAATATGGAAAATAAATAATCATTAGTCTACTTATAAATAACCACCATTTATGTTTACTCTTTATTACCCTTTTTTTAATATTTGCATAAATTTTAGCCATATTTTAACTTTCTTTATTTTAAATTTCCATATAGCAACATTTTTTGTTACAATATAAAATAATAAATTTGATTCAAATAATTATTAGAAAGCTTAAGTATTAAATAAAAATTAAACAATTTTTGAAGTTTTTTTAATTTTTTTGCTTATACTGCCTTCATTTAATGCATTTATAATTTTCATTTGATTAAAAATTAATATTCTATAATAGCTTCTTTTTGAATCATCGAGAAATTATTTTAATATATTTTAAACATTTAAATTTTCAGTTTTTTTTATTTTATCTTTTTATTTTAATTTCTTTTGATTTAATTAATTTCTATTTCTTTACGATACTAGATTAATTTTTTATATCTTAAAGTTACAATAATTGTTTATTTTCTTTTGGATATTTATAAATATATAAAAATAAATTTTTCATTAATGTTCAATTATTTTTTAAATTTTACCTTTAAATATGATTTAATGAAATCCATAAATAGCAATTTTAATTTTAAATTTAAGGCAGGTAGCTTCCAAATTTCGATAATTTCATTTTATATTTTAATTCTTTTTGCGAAAATAATTCAAAGGTTATCAGAACTTCTTTGATTCGCTTTTTTAATTATTTTTATTTCGCTCTAAATTTTATAATTTTCAGTATAAATATGAAATTAAAAATTTTGTAATAGAAATGATAATATTTTATTAAAGTGACTTCACTATTTTTAGGATAATCACTAGTTTAAATGTTGTATACTGGTAAATAAATACATCTTTGAATGAAAAAAAATGTAGTCTTGGCAGGTTGCTTCTTTTCGGACTATTGAAACTAAAGGTTATTCCGTTCAAGGTCCGAGGATACGCAAAAGTAAATGAAGACATAATCGATTATGGCTTCTTAACTTCCCAAACCTCTGATGAAGCTGTCCTTTTCTTTACCCTTCGATCATAGCTTGAATACCTCTGAGATTCCCCTTGCTAAAGTAAGCAACCAATATTGTAAAAATAAAATATTATAAAAAAATGTATAATTTTATAATAAAATCAAATTAATCTAATACTTTATTTTCTAATAATTTTACAACTATTTATTTTATCATTTATGTAAAATACGATTAAATTTTGATTTGAAGAAGCTTATGATTTAACTCCTCAAACCATAAACCCTTTTATCATTTTAGAAATTTCTTTAAAGCATTACTATGCCTAAAGAAACTTAGTTAGGATTTAAAAGTTACTTTTTCAATAATTTATATAAATTTCATTCTGATAATATTACTTTAACTTTTTTTAATTTTTCGTTTAAAATTAAAAAATTTGAAAATGGAAGGATTAAAGAAAGGTTTCTACACCACCTCCAAGAAATAGAAGAGGAAACCAGAAACCGAAATAACCCAGACCCCTGCCAAGTAACAAGAATCTCATCTATCAGGAACACAAACCAGGGAAGAGTACTAACAGGCTAGGAAAAGCCACGAACTTACCCCGGCATCTTAGGAGAAGCCAAGGAAACAACCTAAGTCTGCTCTACATTAGGAGACATCGGAAGTCTATCCTTCAGGACAAATGAGCGTGGAGAAGCTCATTAAAGTAGTGCTAAGCCTCTAGCATGAGGTAAATAAGCTTAAAAGGGAAAATACGAAACTAATGGACCTGATTGAGCAGCAGGATACAAGAGAGCTCCGAATGGCAAACTGGAAAAGGGAGCTCGACAACATCTGGAAACACCAACAGGAACAAATGAAACATATGAATGACTCAATAAAGACGATTCAAGAGTAGAACAAGCAAATAATCTAGAGCCAGAGCCAAATGCAAGAAATTCCTAAGATAGAGAAAATGGACATTGAAGAAGAGCAAGTAATCAAAATGACAAGAGAGAAAAGAATTAAGAAGAAATGATACTTCTGTGGTAGCTATAGACACCTATATAGGAAATGTAGGAAATTCCAGGAATACAAAAGAGAATATCGAATAAGAGAAAAGAAAAGAAAGAAAGAGAAATGCTCTATTGTAGCGCAGAGGGGAATATATATAAAAAAAGATGGAATCAAAGAAGTGGTGAAACAAGAACCTTAGTAATACGGAAGAAGGGAAAACAAGAAATGTAAATAGGACCAAGGAAGAGAAAACAAGACATCAATCAAGAAAACTTTTTACAAATTTATTTTACGCGGCGGTGATGTAGACTACTGCGAAACATTTAAATCAAATTATAATTATAATTATAATTAATTTTTATCTTAAAGCATGCAATATTAAATGATCTGCTTGTTATATTATTTATCTAAAAAACCTAGTTTTTATTATGAAATAAATTATTGTCTCTTTTAAATATTTTATTCATTTATCAAAATAATCATTTAATTAAGCTATTAATTAGTTTTTATTCTGTAGATTCTGGTTATTTTGCTACTAAATTTTCTCTTTTCTTTCATCAATTTTTAATGTTTGCAATTTCATGCATTTCGTTTTTCAATTAGTTTTGATATTTTCATAGATTTTAATAAATAAACAAAACTCTCTATTTTTTAAATTTTGGTTATTCTTGTGACATTGTTGCAACCTTTTATTTTTTCTATGGTTGGAAAATTAAGCAATTTCTTTAGATTTAATATAAACACTATGACATACTAATTAAAATAACTTTCTGACTTCTATAACTTATCAAATCCAAATTTCATGCTTTTCTTATAAAAAATTATCTGATTATTCATCTATTCCTCTAGCATTAAAATATCTATCCCACTAGAATTTTAAGCTTTTATGAATTTTAGATTTGATTTCCATATAAATTGGTTGATAAATTCTAAATTTCATTATGCTTAATATGCGGGTAATTTTCCTCAAACAGATCAATATTTTTGTATATAGATAATTATGATTAACTGCATCCACTATTACTGAGCATTGGATGTATATTTAGTACTTTATATTCATCATTATTTAACTATTATCTTACTTCTCACTATTCTTCAGAAATAAAAGAATCTTAGTTAATTTAACTTAAGATATTACATATTTGACTATTTAATCTCCCTTTTTAAGAAATTTAGAACTTAAATTTCCTTAAATCAACCAGAACAATTTTAAAATGAAGTTTAGATTTCTGTTTCTTTGCTTTATTTCCTTCTATCTATTTTCTCTTATTTTTACACCTAAAACTTTATTCATTGATAAAGCATTTCATTTCATCTAATTCCAAATTTTATTCAGTTTGTTTATAAAAGGTTATTTAATGATAAACTTTCGAAAAATACCATACAGAATATTTTTTACCCTTATAACTAAAAAAAATAAAAGATTAGATTGAAAGGTTTCCTTAAGGTGTGAGATTGTAGATAGCTTTTCTAAGTTATATTCTTTTAAGTATATAAGCAAATGAGTAAGTATCGAAGTAAATCCATTAATCTATTAAACTTCCTCTAAATATTAGATACAGATTAGAAGATTAACTAACTAGATAAAGCTTAAATTTTTGTAAATTTTCGTTTTAAAATGATAAAAGAAATTTTAGCAGGAAAAGAATCAAAAAGATCAAGAAGGTTTTGATGAAAACTATATAAAATATTTAAATAACTAAACTTTTCAGTAACTGTATGACCTAATCCAAAAGGAACTAAGATGAATAATTTAAAAGTGATTTAACAGCAAAAGTAGAATAAGGTAAATATATAGATATAAGAAACATTTTTGGATAATGCGTATTGTTACAATGAAAGAAATAGTAAAAAAGTTATTTAAATTTAATAGATATTTATAAAAAGAGATAATACAAGGATTTTATTGTGAGATAAAACAAATGTAATCTGAAAAGAACTTAAGTATCTTATAATTATTAGAGTATGCATTTTAAATTATTCGAAATAGACTACCTTTGTAAATATTAGGTGATGAGTTATTACTTTTAGTGAATTTTTAGAATTAAAAAAATAAAATCAAACCTGAGAAAAAGAATATTAAGCTTTCCAAAATTAAGAAAAATCTAAGAATGATAGAAATAGTCAGGGTCATCTACTCCATTATAGCTAATAAACTAATAAAAGTTTTCGAATTTTGTATTAGACTGAGGAAAAAGTCAATCTGAGAGTCTTGATTATTAAATGAAAGATAAATTTAAAAATTAAAAATAAACAAATTGGTCAAATAGAACTAAGACACAGTTTATATTTTAAATTCATTCAGATATTATTTTAATGTGCCTTTTATAATTTGATATATAACTTCAATGACATATTCTAAATCATTAAAACTATTGAAGTTTAATATTCTTTGATATAAAATACTAAACAATAAAAAAAAATTTAATTTTATTATATTCTTATTCATTGAAATGCAGTTGCCTTTAAAATTTTACAAGTTTGCTTGCTTTAAAAATCCATACTAATATAGATATTTACACGAATATACTTAATTTAAATATTTAGCTTCTTAAACTATAAAATTAAGTTTAAAAGTATAACTTCTCTCAGTTTACGATCTTCCACTTTCTTACAGTGCAGTCTTATCCTCCTGATACAATCCAATTACTGTCTTTACTCAACGCTATAGATCTTACAGCTTATGTATGACCTTAAAGAGTCTATAAGCATTCACCCGTATTAAAATTCCATATCTTTACTTTTTTGTCATATGATCCAGAAACTATTATGCTTTAATCATTACTAAGTTGAATACTTGATATAGATTATGAGTGACCTCGAAGAGTTCGAATTAATTGTCCAGAAGAAAGGTCACATATTTTTATCGTATTATCATTACTTCCGGATATGATTCATTTCTGGTCATTTGATATCGCTACAGATAATACATTATGCCAATGTAGTTACAAATTGCTCTTTAATAAACCAGTTGTAAAATCCCATATCTTAATTAAATTTTCTTACCATGCTGAACCTGATACAATTCATTTCTGGTCACTTGATATTGCTACAGAAAGTACATTATGCGTATGTCCCTTCAAAGTACTCTTTAACTAACCAGATGCAAATTCCCATATTTTGATTGTTCTATCCTCCCCTCCAGATATGATTCATTTCTAGTCATTTGATAATGCTACAGATCTTACACAAGATATATGTCCAAACAAAATTCGATTTTACTACCCAGATGCAAAGTCTCATATACTTATTGAGCTATGAGTATTTCCCGATACGATCCATTTCTGGTCACTTGATATCACTAGAGACCATATAATACCATTTTTCCCCTACAAAATTCTCATTATTTAACCAGATATAAAGTCCTAAATAACTATTTAGCCATATCTATTTCCCGATACAATTCATTTCTAATCACTTGTTATTTATACCGCATTAACTCAACTCACAAACCCAGTCAAAACTTAATCTAGAATATTAAAGAATTACCTTTTGATTAATCGTATTTAATTTTTTTTGCAAGTTTTAAAAAGCACAAATTCGGTAGGATTTCATATTTAAAAAGCAGTAGTGGTATTCTGCCTAGGTAGTAATTTCTTTGTCTTAATAGTTTTCGTAAATAAATAGTTTTAATGAATTGTATCTCTTTGTCTTCCATTATTTCTTTAGAGCTTACTTTTTCAATTGTTTAATTTAAGAAATTCATCTTATGAAAATAGTTTTCTTTTCCTTAATTAATTATAATTAAATACTTAAGGTATTTATTAATTAGGTATACTTATAAGTATATTTTTAATAATTCACTATAAAAAATGCAATTTAGTTGGACAATACTATAAAAAGGAGAAATCAAGAAGGCTAGAAGAAAAACATTTAAGATCTAAAAATAAAAAGTGTAGTCTATCGATTAATCAGGTCTTTAACTCCTTCTTAAGGCAAGCGCATGGTAAATCCCGAACTTGCTAATCAAGAAAGGAAGAAAATTGGAAACATAAAATAAATAGAGGTTAAACAAGAGGAAACAGTCTTTAAGCTTTCAATTTAGATAAGAGAAATATTAACCAATTACGACTAACTAAACATTGAAATTGATTAATTTAAAGATTTATTAGTAAAGAATTATATTACACGAGAATAAATCTGATCTAAGATTTAACTTTCATAATCTCAATATATAGAAATTTGAATAGAAGCTAATTATAATTTATTATCATACGCATTAGCTCCTTAATCTCAGGATTAATAAGAGATTAATTAATTTCAACTAAAAAAGTTTTTGGACCGGAAACTCCTTTCCGATTGCACGACCCGACGCTCTCTTTTTATGGAATAACGGGGATATCCTGTTGTGCTCCAGGCACAGCTACTAGGGAGCTCCATCGCTATGAGCAGCCAGGCTTCAAGACCCTACCAAGAGTGGATAATCTCAAAGACAGCGTTCCCTTCAGAAAATGACTCTGACCAGGGACTTTCTCAGCGACAGGAAAGGAACTTGTTCCTAGCCATAAAACCAGAAAGTGTGGTCACGAAGGTCATTCTCAGCTCCCACCATCTTTCAATTATTTAATAAGAGATTAATAAAGATTAAATTACCCTTATTAAAAGAATAGACGATATTGAAAAGCAATTAGGAAAATAACACAAAGAAAAATTAGCAGGAAGAATACTGATATTGTCAATCAAGCTGACATTTAATTAAAAACTGCTAAAAATTTAAGAAACTACAGAAATATGAAGAAGCAAAAACATTAAAAGAAATATCAAGAATCTACCTTACCAAATTAGGAGTGTATAAAAGAAAAGTTTTTTAAGGAAACTCATACGGAGAATAAGTTTCTGGATAATCCTCCTTACCAAAAAGACCGTGTAAGCCAACCATGTAAAAAAATCTGGGCTATTTCAAACAGTTTGGAAATCCAGGGGAAAGCAAAATTCTTTTTTAAACCTTTAAGTAAAATATTATTATGATTATTAATAAACTATTTTAAAAATTATAATTTTGTCTTAAATCAAGACAGACATAAAATTGATCTTAAGTAGTGGATTATAAATAAGCTTTTACAATTTTAATTAATTTATAATTAATAAATCTTTATATCAAAAGTTATTTAAATTAATTTAAGTCTTTATTACAATAATCTAAATTTGGAGGCTTCAGGAGTAATATTTCATCTACAACTAGATACAGGTCGCTAACATAAATGCAGCATCCTGATCCAAAAGCAAATTGAATTATACAGATTACCATCGGTAGTTACTCGACAGGCAGTCATAGCGATGTAGCTTCCTGATTGCAGATATCCAAATATCAACTACCTATCCCTTGCACATCCCCCCGATAATCGTTAGTTATTTAAGCTTATATAATAGGAGCTATGGCTGAGCAAGGTGCTGAGTTTCCGTTTAGAATAGATCAAGCAGTTTTATTTAAAAAATAAATCCTTATTAAAGTAACTTTGCTTTGCATTAATTACTTAAAGCTTATTGAATTTAAATCAAAAGGCTTTTAATGAAAGATATATTTCTTTTTAAACTCTTTTTAATAGTAATACATTATAATTAACTTTAAAACTACTACTATTAATTATCCTTTTTCACTCTCATTTAATTATTAATTTAGTGCTTTAAGCTTTATCAACTTACAAAAAAGTTTTAAAAAAATTAGTTTTTATAAAAAATCATAACTGTAGAAAGTAAAAATCCTTCAAATAATTTAGAACAAAGTATGTCTTTTTAAACTAGAAGTTTTCATTATATTATCTAATTTTTTATTACTATTTCACTTGAATTCTTTAATTAAAAAATTTTCTTCTTTTATATTACCAAATTATTTGATTGCTTATATGTCTGTTCTAAGCAAAACTGGTTATTTAGATTTAATAAATTAAATAAAATTGAAGAGAGTGAATATTTAAGAGTGTCTGGGTATAGAATGCTTATATGATCACTAACTTGGATTCAGATTTTTAAAGTGTAGACTTTTACTCTGTTTTTCAAATAAGCTATAAAAATGATGGATGAGATTTAGAATTCACTAGATTTAAAAAGTGACTCTTCTTTAATTAAATTCAAAGAAGCTGCAAATTAGCAGGATAAGAAAAGCGAGTGCATAAAAGGCTTAAAATAAATTATGAGGAGTCGCTACAAATTAGATAAGTAAACTTAATAATTAGATTATTTAGGTAATTATTGAAAAATTTTAGTTTAAAAGCGAAAGAAAAATTCACACACGTTACATTAAAACTGCTTAGAAACTCTCTTCAGCGCTGACATTAATTATAGCGCTTATGAAAATGAAACTAACATAGAAAGAAAAAATTTACCACCTAAAATAGTACCGCTAAAGATATAAAATGATCACCCCAAAAAATCTTTTTAAAATAAGAAATTATCCTAGATAGTTAGAATTCTAAAGAAATGCCTTGGATTCTTAATTAAAAATATCCTTTTTTGGTAGTAAAAAGGAAAATAAACTAAAAGTAAGGAAAGTAGTGAGAAATAGAACAATAATATTAATCCAGATAATTAATATAATCTCTATTATCTGATCTTAAAACTTAAAGTTCACAACTTTAAAATTCAATGCTGCTTAAGAAAGGTAACATAAATTAAATAATTAATAATTAGACTAACGAGAACTTATCTACTTAAGAAATAACAGAACTTTAGCATATTATATAAAGATAATAGAAAGAAACAATAGTTAAAAGAAAGGCTTTTTAATGTTAAAGCGTAATATGAAATTGATATTTATACTTTGAGAAGTAACTAAGAAATATAAAAAGCTTATATTAAAATTACTACTAATTCAAATTAATTTTCATTTTAAATACCCAAAATATGCAGATACTTTAGATAAAAAGAGAATCTGCACTTATGAAAATGGACTACTGGCAGAATTGAAAAAAAAAATTAGAAAAGATTAATAAACTTAAAAATTAAAGATGGGACATATAAATATTAATGGATTATCTGGAAAGTGATTGAATATTAAAGAAAGAGATAATAATATAGATATTTCATCAATAAACGAAACCTGATAAAAAGAAAACTTTTCATTAATATTGATAAATGGATTTAAAACATATTTTAAAGACTCAGAAAAAGGAAGAGGTGTATGCCTAATTGTAGGAGAAGAACTTAATATTACAGAAATGCTTACATAAGTTGAAAAAGTAATAAATCGATACATAAAATTAAACCGGATAATATTTAATCTAATCTTGTTACATGCCTGATAGCAGAAAAAGTTAAGATGTTAAAGATTTAGAGTATGAATAATAAAATACATTGCTGAGTTAATATAATAATAATTCACATAAATTGATGGGAGACTTTAACGCTTTTTTAAAGTTTTTAGGGACAATCCGAAAATACTTATGATAATACCAATATTTTTTAATTATTTTAATTATAAAATGATCTAGAAATAAGGAATGATAGTAACATTAATACATGTAAACACAAAGACATGAAAAATGTATTGCAATGATTGTACGTTATTAATAACCATTTGAACATTAATTAGTTTGCAAATTTCACTATTCAAAATAACCTTTACTTTCTGATCATATTCCAACAACTGTTGACTTTATCTATAATTCTATAGTCTATTGGGAAAAGTCAACTCAGAGAATATAAGATAAATAGGATATTTGATGCAATAGATAGGCAGAAGTTTTGAGAATCTTTTCTGTGAACTTATCTAGAATTGCTTTAGATAGATTAAGATAATCTTGAAGATTAATATGAATACATTAAAGTAAATATTCAGAATAAAGCAGATTAAAAATTAGGATCATTTATTCTAGACTCAAATTATAACAAATTTCCTCGAGATCTTACTAAGAAATACATAGAGGCAAAAAGGGCTAATTCAGAATACAGAGGAGCTTTCATTAAATTTGAAAGAATAAACTAATAAGTTGTAAATCTTCATGAGAAAGCAAAACGATTTTAGAAAAACTTCAAGTATAATCTGTGAAAATTTTAAAAAAGGTTAAGCAAAAAAAATTTTACTTCTTAATGGCGATTCTAAGGAAACGTTTTCAAGAGCTAAGAATATTCTAAATCCTATGAAGAGAAATAATATGAACTTTAATTAAGAAATCAAAAATAAATTAATTGATTCAAGGGAGAATTGTGTTTTTAACAAGCATTCTAATCTCAATAATAGATAAATCTTAGTAATTAAAAAATATAAAATATACAATAGTATTAAAGAAATTAAAGATTACCCACTCTCATATTTATAAGGATTTTATCTTTTAACCATACAAAAAATCTAAGAAATTATAATGAAATTTCAAGTGCAAAAGCAGCTAGTCCAGACGGAATAAAAGGTGAACTTCTGAATATAGTGGATAATACTTTTTAATAATTCTTTCCTCTTTTCTGATTAATATGCTAATTCTTGGAAGAATCTATTAGGAATTAGATAAATCGGTGATAATACCAATATTAAAAAAGGAAATTAAGATGATTGGAAAAACTTACTACCTATTTCTCTTATTAATACTATTCTAAAATTATATGATAAAGCTTTAAAAAAAAGACTATACTATCTGATTTATTAGATAAATTTTATTCTTCCTTCATAAATGAGCCTCATGAAAAACAGATAAAAAACTTAATGGATTTGAATAACATAAAAAATTAATTGATAACTTTCGGAAACGTGAAAAAGAGTAATCTAAATTGATTGCATCATTGATAGATGTTGAAAAAATCTTTGACTCAATAGAAAGAACTACCTCTTGGAATAAATAATAGAATTAGAATCATTTTAAAGCAATCAAAGTTCTTTATTTATTATATAAATAAAATGGTTTCTAAGGAATAACAGAACTTTGAACAAAACACTTAAACAGGAAAATTCTCTAAAAAATAAAAAAGAGAAAAGAGAAATAATAACAATGAATGAAAGTGAGAAGTATGATTAATATGACGAACATTAACTACTTAGAAATCCAGAATTAAAAAACTTTCGACACAAACTCAAATAGAAATATTATTTAAGTCATTAAAAGAGTTTATGTTCAAAAATAGATACCTTACTGATAAAGTAGAAAAATTAGAAAAATTAATAGCGTCTTTGCTTGAGAAACAATATCAATCATCATAAGAAAGAGAAAACAAACTGGAACAAAGAATTCTTTGAATTTAATAATAAATTCAGGACATGCAATTTTCGTTTTAACAGAATTAATCAGATCCTATGGAAATAGAAAACGAAGCCTCAAATTAAAAAGAGGATATATTCTTTTTTATACCAATGAAATTTCAAGCTTTTTTAACTAGAAAAAGATATTTATAATTTATATTTTTATAATAACTTATGATTATTTATTTAATTCCTTAAGTTATAATATTTTTCGATTTTATGTTGTAGATATACAATAAAATGTTTAAAATTTAAGATAATTTTGTTATGCTAAAGAAAATAAAGTTTAGAGATGTGGTAAAGTAAATTATACTATTTAAATTAAACAACATTCTCTAATTTAATTTTTCTTTTTAGTCTTCATACATGAAAGATGCTAATGCAATTATAAAGAACCAATATTATTATTTTAGTAGTTTTAGTATCTTTAATTATAAGCTATTATTTATTTTATTTATGTCAAGCATATTATAGTAATTTATATTCATAAAAAAGTTTACTAAATAATTTAAAATAATTGTGTTACAATTTTGAGAAACATCAATGCATGTGTATATATAAAATTGGGTGTATTTAAATAATAAAAAATGGAGAATAGTTAATAAAATAACTGTGAAGGAGATTACGTATAATTGTTTGACTAAGACAATAAAAGTTAAAGAATTTAATAACTAGAAGCAAGATGAAAAAACGTTAAGATTTACTTATGAATTATATTTATCATCTTATTAGCATAAGTCTCTTTTTAGTTTATCATGATTCTAAAAGAAGATTGAGAGGAAATAAAAAATAATGCAATTGAAAGCAAGCAACAAATATTAAGTATTCAAGAGGCCTTAAAATAGATTTAGTAATAGATGTTGGATAAATTGGAAATAATATAATAAAGTTAGAGTGATTAGTTTACGATAACGAAAGAGTTTATTCAGGACTTATCTAAGAAGATGTAGAATGAAACAAAGAATATAGTAAGTTTAGAAAATTAATATATGAAGGAAAAGATAGAGAATATGACGAATCAAGCAAGTTAGTAATTTAGTTAAGCAAAGTAGTTATATAGTAAGTTAGACATTATTGAGACGAATCTTACATAGCTATTAAATAAAGTTTCTTAGGAGAACAATAAGAGCTAAACAGTTTTTTTAGACTAATAGTAAGTAAAGAACTTGACTTAGAACAATTATATTTTCGTAAAAAGTTTGAAAGAGCAGATATTTTTAGAAATATAAATGAGTATAGAAATTATAATTAAAAGTATTAATTAGAGTTAAGATTGTTAAGCAAAATAGTTATATAATAAGTTATACATTATTGAGGTGAATCTTACACAGTTATTAAATAATGCTTCTTAGGAGAACAATACGAGTTAAACAGTTTTCGTAGACTAATAGTAAGTAAAGAACTCGACAAAAAATGAGTCAAGAGAGTAAGTTTTCAATAATTCTGATATACAAGTGAATAATTCTGAAATTTTAGCAAGGTTTTAACTAAACTATGACAAAAGTTAAGGTATTTCTTTAATATTTTTAGACTAAGTCATCACTGGACACACCTCATATATTTTATCGGTGGCCATATCTAATGATCTGAATTGAATTGTATCTAGCTATGAATATCCTGAAAATTTGATAAAAATCTGGAATTTTCAGACTGGTACCCTCCTAAAAACTTTAACAGGTACTAATGCAGTTTACTCGGTAATTATCACTCCTGACTAGAAATAAATCATATCAGCATCTGCAGATACAACGATCAAGATCTGGGATTTCCAAACTGGTACTCTCCTAAGAACTTTAACAGGACACACTAATGCAGTTCACTCGGTAGTTATCTCCCCTGACCAGAACTGAATTGTATCGGGAAGTTACTAAACGATCAAGATCTGGAATTTCCAGAATGAAACCCTCCTAAGAACTTTAACTGGACATACTAATTGAGTTAGATCGGTAGTTATCTCTCCTGACTAGAAATATATCATATCAGCATCTTACGATGGAACGGTAAAAATCTGAGATTTCCAGACTGGTCAACTTGATCGAACTCTTTCTGGGCATACAAGCTGAGTTTTATCGGTAATTGTGTCTTTGGACAATAAGTATATAATATCGGGATCGTATGACAATTCAATTAAGATATGGGACTTCTCTACTGGTTAGTTAGTTCGTTCTCTCCAAGGTCATACAAGTGGTGTATCAAGTATTCAGCTTAGTACTGATTCAAGTGTTATATTTTCTGGATCATGGGACCATCTAATCAAGATATGGAACTTTAATACGGGTGAGTGTATATAGACTCTTTAAGGGCATACATCTGATATATTTTCTCTAGCATTGAGTAGTGACAGTAGATGGTTAGTATCTGGAGGTGAGGACAAAACGATTAGGAAATGGAGGATTGCAAATTGAGAGTTGAGTAATAAATTTTTTAAAACAATTTAAATTTTACAACTAAGTGGGTTATTATTAAAATTACTAATCTGAGTGAATGTATTTTATATTACTTGATTTATCTATAAATTTTTAATGTTCTTTTAATTTTTTAATTAAGGTTTTATATGTTTAATGTTTGTGTTTTAGTTATTTTGAAGGTTTTTATATTGCTTGGAATTTAGTATTTAAGGATATAAATATAATATTTAATTACTTATGCTTTTTATGAAGTTGGTTTATTTAAATTTCGCATTTATTTTTGGTGATTAATCAGAAAAAAAAACTTTTTACTATCTTCTTTCTTATATAAAAATATTTTAAATTAGTTTTAAAAGTAATTTGATTTTAAATTCAGATAGAAAATATTAAATATTGTTAGGTCTTTCCTGTTTAGTGATTTTATACAATAGTAGTTTTTTTTTGTAAGTACTGATATTTTGCGGATTGGAATTATAAATTTTACATAAAATTTTTTAAATAATTTATATTTTAATTTCAATCTTTTTTTGCTGCATATTCTTTTATTTTTAGTTTATAAATCTTTTTTAATAATTTTCTAATGATAAAACATTTTGTGAATTTATTTATAAATAATGTTTCAACTAATTTTTAATTAGATTTTTTTTTTTTACTTTTAGTTAAAAATTAAAAGAAAAACTTTTGTTTTAATATAATATTGTTTCAGATTTAAGAATATGAATATTAGATTTTTTGAAAATAGTTTTTAAAAGCATTTTTTCAATTGTTTTTGATTGTATTTTTTTAAATAAAAAATTTTTATTTTTACTCAACCATTTATACTACCAAATTATTTTTGAATGGGGTGGATTAAATATTTTTGAAATATCTAGAAAAGGAAAAATTTTAAATTTTCAAATGTTTTCAAAAAATAAATTTTTCTAAAAAATTTTTTTAACAAAAAAATTAAAATTCTTTTTTATTGAAAAAGCTATAGAGTCATTTTATACTTTATAGAAATATTTCTTAATTGAAATTTTATTAGCAAAAAAATATATTAGAAATGTCTAAAAATAAATATCCAAAATTAAAAAACAAAAAAATGTGAAAAATTTTATTAAAAAAATCACTTTCACAAAAGACTTTTTTAATTTTTTATTAAATCAGTCTTAATTAGCAAGTTATTCTATGAAATTTTAAATAATAATAAAATTTATTTATTTATTATTATAATTTTAATTAAAAAAAAAATTTAAAATTCTGTTTTAATTTTTGTAAATTTAAACTATAAAAATTAAATAATGCTTAAAAATTAAAAATTATGAAATTATGAAAATATAATATGCCAAAAATCTCAGGATTTTGTATTTCCAGAAGTCAGTTAGGGCAAACCACAATATCCTCAAGAGAAGTTATAATTGTGCGTTGATCTTCTCCTCCTAATATTTAGGCAATGCCAAATCACCATCGACTCTACAATCCAATATAGACATTGCGAAAGATTAAGCTCCAATCGTCCTTATCGTAGTTTCATCTTCCCTGAATAATTAAATATATCCAAAGTATATTATCAAACTTATTTAAGTAAAATTTATTAGAAATATCAACAATTATAAAACTAACATTAGTTACTCGAATCTCATATACACCAATATTAGAAAAAACTATTATCAAAATAACTTGTTAATATGAGTGCTGTTATAGTAGCTAAGTTGTTTAAACAGATGAAATAATTAGTATAGATTAAGAAATAAAAATGTAACAGAAAATTACAAAAAAAGCTATTTTAATGAGTGAACTATAATCTAACTAAGATATCTAAATTGAAACCGATGCTAATTAAAAACCCAATTAAGCTTAAAAGACAAGAAGCAAATAATTCATAATGAAACTTAGGTAAAATAAGACATTTTATTTAAATTGAAACAGATAACTTCCTAAATAACAGTGATAATTATAGAATATTTTAGAACTAATATTTACTTCAACTAATTACCTAGAAAAAATAATAACAGAAATTGAAATCCAACACTTATCCTCTTAATATTAAAAATTACAAAACTAAAATAAATAATTTACAGTTTAAGAATAGAAAACATAAATGGAAACTTTATTTTGAATATTGAAATAGATTAGTAAAGGTAATAAAATATGAAATAAATATAACTTTTCTAAATTAAATTCTATTAAAAAATAAGAAAATTAAAATGATAAAAGAATTATTTTAAAACTAATCTAAAATACAAAAGAAATTAATAATAGCAATTTTAGAAGAAGTAATATGCAAATGCATAAACTTAAACATGATATGCAAATATTTAAACAAAAGATAGTAATATCTAAACAGATTATTTAAATAATAAACATAATTCAAATTTTTCTATTAAAAGCTAAAAAAAGGGACAACGAAACTAAAAAAAAGTTATTGATTCTGCTTATAAGAATTAAAACTTACCTTCCTATAGTAATTTTAATATTCTTAAAAGTAAGCATGAAGAAGATAAAATAATTCACCAGCAAAACATATGAGTAAACATAATAATAAAAAAGAGTGTGATTTAATAATTAAATAATTTATTTTAAATATAGTAAAATATATTAGTTTATCTTTAATTATTCTATTTTTATGTATTCAAACTATTTACACTTTACATACTCAATATTCCCTTTTTCTGTAAATATTCTTTTTAAAAAAATATTTTTAAAGAGAATAAATCTTTGAAGATTGAAAGATCTATAATAATAAAGAAAATAGAAATGAAAGATTAATTTAAGTAAATTAGTAGTGTAGGTTAACTAATTAAAATAAATGTATCTTATAGCTAAAACAAATATTAGACTTAAACTGTTGATGAAAAAATAAATTTTAATAAAATTACAGAAGATGCATTAAGATTTAAATTATAACCAAAGCTATTCTAATAAATAGTTCCTCTTAAACTAACAACATATATAAAACTAACACTTTAAGGATAAAACATTAAATAATGAAAAGTTAAGTTATTACTGCTGTTAAAATAAAATTTTAACACTCAATCATCTTTATAAATTATTTGATAAAGTTTAATTTAAAAGAAATTGTAGCTTTAAATAATTTTGTAAAAAAGCAGTTTCAAATATTTTAGCTTTATTTTGTTATATAATTCCCAACAAAATAAAATTATTAGACAAACTTTCGATTTAAATTTTATTGTTCTAGTGTAAATTTTATAACTCTGATTGGATATTATATATTTGTTAAAGAAATCTATTATAATTAAAAAATGGACCAATATACCAGCTTTAAAAATTTTCTATATAAATTTTATATAAAATTTCAATTTTTTGCTTTTCATATAAAAATTGAAAATTAAAAAAATCTCTATATTTTATAAAATTCTTAATATATAATAATTATATCTAAATATGGCATTGAAGAGGAATGATACAAGGAATCAAAGTTATTAATTTGGCTAATTGACCCTTTGGATTGTTTCGTGAGATGATCTGTCAATTTAATTATTACGGAAAGTTGAGACTTCAATAAGAACGATTGAAATATAATCTTTCGCAATGTCTGCATTAGATTGCAGAGTCGATGGCGACTTGGTACTACTTAAATATTTTGAAGAGATGTTAAATTCTATAACATAGTTTCTCGTTAAGATATTGTGGCTTGTACTTATTTACTTCTGGAAGTCAAAAATCCTGACATTTTAAGTATTTAATATTTATATAAATTCATAAATTCAAATTTATATTTAATGATTTAATCTTTTTTATTCAATTTTTTAATCTACATCCTTAAGCTCATTCCTTTATCAATAATTTCTTAACGTTCTCACTAACCACTATATTCTCAGAACTATAATTCATTACTTGCAAAGAGTATATTTAATGTAACTCCCTTTAACTCCACTCCTATTTTTTTACTAAATTGACTTACCTTCTTTTATACTTTTCCATCTTAAAGATCTTATAATAACTCTGCTATGCTCCACTTCCTTACGGAATTATCTTATCCTCCTGAAATTAACCATTTATTATCTCTACTCAACGCCAATGCATAAATTTTTCCTTCATGTCCTAGTAATGTTATTATATTCTCACCTGTATATAAATTCCATATTTAGATAGTACTATCTCATGAACTAGACATTATAAATTTATTGTCATTTGTTAATACTAGCATTCTTACACAATCATTATGTCCCTTTAAAGTTCTTATATTTTATCCTGTTTAAAAATTTCATATCTTTATTGTATTGTCATGACTTCCAGAGATTACGAAATTGTTATCTTAAGTTAATATTACTGTTCTAATCGTACCTTGATGACCTTAAAGACTTCGAGTATACTATCCAGTTAAGAAGTTCCATATCTTTATCGTATTATCTACATTTCCACCTGATATAATTCATTTTTGGTCGCTTGAAATAGCAACAGATACTACAAAGCCAGTATGTCCCTACAAAGTATTCTTTAGTTAGGTAGTATTTAAATTTCAAATTTTTATCGTCTTATCAGAACTTCCCGAAACGATTCATTTTTGGTCACTTGATATCGTTACAGATAAAACATATCATGTATGTCCCTACAAAGTACCCTTTAGTTAGGTAGTCATTAAATCCCATATCTTTATTGTATTATCTGCTGAACCCGTTACGACATATTTATTATCACTTGACACAGCTACAGATAATACACTATTTGTATGTCCTAACAAATTACTTTTTACTTAAGTAGTATGGAAATCCCATATCTTAATCGTCTTATCTCCACTTCCTGAAATTATAAAGTTCTGGTCACTCGATATCGTTACAGATATTACAGCATTTGTATGTCCCTAAAATTTATCAAGAAGTTCTGGCGAATCCATTAAAGCGTTAGTTAAGCTAGCTCCATTTAATTTACAGTTGATAAGTTTTGAGTTCCTTAAATCAACATCTTATAGATTTGCATTTTTTAAATTGCATTCATGAAAGATTACGTTACTCAAATCAGCTCCTCTAATTTATATTCCTTCAAAATTTCTTTATTTAAAATTATAGTTCAAATGCTTCAAAATTGTAATAGCATTTGCTGACGCCTGCTCCACTTCTTTAAATGTCTTAGATAGTTCAATTACATCATTTAATTTTTAAACTAAAATTTAGCTTTTTTACTTTTTGAACTGATTTAAAGTTTCTTGTGATTGGCATAAGTTAGATTTATTCAAAATATTTTCTCTCATTTAAGGGCCAGATATTATTTCGTTTTCAAATGTTTACATAAGAATGCGTACTTTCTCACTTGTTAGCTATTCAAAATCAAATTGGCTCTGGTATTGAAAATATTAGTTTATCAAGTCTGCTACGTTTCATTGCTGAATAATTTAATTATGTGTTTAATCTTAAATGAATTTCATCACTTTGAAACAGTTTTCAGTTAACTACTAAGTAATCCCATTAACATTTATTTCTTTATTTTCATCTTAGTTATAACTCTGAATCATTTACTTTGTTTACTCGTACTATTATTTAGCTTTACTTAATAATGCTACATTTAATTCATGTTGCTATCCAGTTGATGATGACTAATGCAACAACCTTTTCAAATTCTATATTTAATTCCTTAATCTTAAAATAATTTCTTCGCTTTACCGTATGTTCTTTTATAAATGCTCTCTAATATTACTTGTAGTTTGAAAGCATACTTATTTGATGATATTACTAAATAATTTTTAGATCATCAATATGCTCTTAAAGTAACTCATTTGTTATGCTTTTAAGTTCCTTAATATTTGAGAAAAATTATTGAAACTTTCAATTAACTTTGCTTCTCTCTGAAACTCATCAAGCTGCTTCTCAAAACTTAAAATAGTTATATTGCCATTTTGCTCAGATATTTAACCTTTAAATACTTACTTATGCGTTTAGCAAACTATTTACTAAGTAACACTAAGACCGAGTTCTATACACTTTGCACACATCACGCAATTGCAAGTTAATACGTTAGGAATCCTTTTATAGGAATCAAATTATTTTTAGCAATTTGTGCATTTGTTCTAATCCATTATATCAATAAAATTAAAAACCAAATTTTTAAATCATAACAATGCAAAACGTAAATTTTGATTATATTAATTAAAAATAATTTAATCAAAATCAAACTTATAAGAAATATCATATAAAAAGGATTTAAGTAAGTTAAAAACATAAAGTAAGGTAAAAAGAATAAAATCAATGCAATCGAACTAAAATATTATTTATTAATTAAAAAGCTTAAAATCGTAAACAAAGTTTATTGAAAAAGAACATTAAATTATCAATTATTTATAAAAATGTATCATAAACTTCTTAATCGTAGAATGAAATTTTATAAGTTTTAATCTTATGAAAAGTTAAAAATAATATAGTTAATATTTTTAAAGTTGAATTATAACTAATAAAGCTAAAAGGATAAAATTTAAGTATTTAATAGACATAATTAAACATATTAAAGCTTATTTTAATAAATAAATTTTGATTATAGAGCGTGTAGCACCTCGTTGGTGCGCAGCTCTTTAATAAATGTTTCAATACATGTCTATTTCTTCAAGTAAGCCTTCAGGTAATAGAAATTCTTCTCTTATTAGTTCTATATCTTCATCATTTTCTTCTTCATTATCTCTTGTTCTTCTGTCTTCTATCTATCTACGTTTTATTGATTCTTTGTTACAAGCGTCCATTATTTTTTCTTACATACTTTGCTAATTTTCGTTTCTAATTCTTTTCTTCTTAATCAAGCTTTTATAAACTCATAAAAACTATCCTTTTCCTGCTCTATAATCTTTTCCTATTTCTTTTTTTCATTCAATTTTCTTTTCTAAGTATCCTTTTTTTCTTTTTTCTAATATGTTTTTGATATAATCTTTTATTATCAAGTCAGTTTTAGCTCTTTTTTACTCTTCTTAGGTTCTAATGAATTTTTCGAATTTTCCGTACCTCATATTATATCAAATAGTTCCATTCCTTGTCTTTCTACTCCTATTGTTCTTAACTTTCTAATACATATTTATCTACTTTTTTTGTATTCTGAGCATTTTTCTATGATATGCCTTTCGTTTTCTCTTGCATCATTACAGAAAGGCATTTGCTTGTCGCAACTAGGTGTCTTTCTTTTAAAAAATCCTGGCTCCCATTACATCTCGTTCTTATTCTAAATATGTAGCATATTTCTTCTTTTCTATTTTTATTGTATCTCAGGTAGTTGGGTGGTCCTACTACATATTCATCAAATCATGTTTTTCTATACTTTAGAGCTGTTATCATTTACTCTATTCTTTCTCTATCTTCTATGTATACTCTATGTTCTCAAATTGCACGATTAATCCTTTTTGATTATTATAACCATCATCTATAAATATATCTTTGTCTTCAATTTTTAATTCTAATTTTATTGTCGTGCAGTATTGTTCAAATATAAAGTTCTCTTCTTTACTTAGGTCGAACATTAATCCATCTACTGTTTTTCCTTAGTTACCTATTAGTCTGCCTCTTAATCTCAGCGTTTTCTGCCATAGGTAATGCTTAAATTTCATAAACTGTAACTCGTATTCTAGAATCTCATTTTACACCTAGAAAAATGCATCTATGATTGCTCGTAAAGATCTTCTCTATATTATTTCTAATTGTTCCATCACTTATTTTCCTACAAATTATTCACAATATGGGATAACTTCTGTCCCATAACTGAATACTGAGTTTACGAACGTTTTTATCATTATTCCTGCATTATATGGTGCTAATCCCTTATTCATTATTATTTTCCCCAGTATTCATATAATAAAATTAAATATTACTATTTAATAATTGTAACCTAAAATTAGTGATCAACCATTTCTAGTTAGTTCTAAATATTTAATTTCTACTACTTCTACTTATTACATTTATATAACCTATTTTGCTTAGAATCAACATTAAAAGTAATAAACTATATTAATTTATTATTTTAAGAAAGACCTTTATAAATAAAAATGTTAATGAAATAGTAGTAAGAAAATGGATAATTACAAGATTCTATCTTATAAATTCTAAATTTAAATGCTTTGCTTTAAGTTTTTTGATGCTTTTTTATATTTATTCTCTAATTAATAACAGTAGCTCTAAAATGGTAATATTCTAATTATCATTATAATTGGTCTATAAAGAAATAAGGTAAAAGTCTTTGATTTAAAACACGAATAAGTTGTAATTAAATAAATGTATATTAAAGTTATTATAATAAGGATATAATTCTTCGTTATAAAACTTTTGATATAATAAATTATCCTTTTATTTAAAAGTAAAAAGATATAAAATAATTAAAACTGTAAAAGCTTGTGCACTATTAGTTTAATATCTTGTCTTGTTTTAAGACAAAAATAGAATTTTAAAATCATTGTTTTAGAAATAAGATATTTATTAGTATGATTAATAAATAAATAATTTAATTGTTTAATTATATTAAAATTAAATCAGGAAAGTTATTAAGTGTAGTTACTTTAATTAAAAAATTATAAAAATTAAAATGGAGAAAAAAGAAAAGCAATTTACTAAAAGTATTTTTTTAAGAAAACTCCTAAGAGGAACCAAATAAAGTAAAATAAGGTTCAAGGAGAAAGATTCGTTATTATAAATGCTAAAAATAACATCTTGTAAAGACGGATGAAGAGATAAGGAATTTATAACAAAATATATAGGCCATTTTAAATTATTTATTTTCAATATGACCAACAAAAATCGGAATAATTTATAGGAAGAAGTTCTACAATTCAAGATTAGACTATTCTAAAAATAGTTTGCTCAAGCGATGAGACTACATTCAATAAACTAATTTTCAAAAACAAGGATGGTGGACTAATGCCATCCTTAGTTTAGGAGTATACGGATACTAGATTTGGTAGTTTTCAAGGCTCTCTCCTAAAACTATAAACTTAAATGAAAGGATTTCAGTTGATTTTTACCATTTTTTTAAAATAAAAACTTCAAAATTCTCAAAAACGCTGGAAAAATAATAAGTTTAAGGATGTAAAAATAATAATTAATTATCTACTTAATGAAAAAAAGATTATCACCAAAGGTGAAATGGAATTTAACCATTAAAATATTTTGATGAAACTAATCTTTTTCAATGTTTTTACTAAAATTGATTTTACAGTTGTGGATTAATCTTATAAATAAGCTTAATGTTGAGATCAGTTTGCTTTAATAAGTTTATTTATTAAACTTTAAGTGTTCTTTTTTTAAAAAAGCTAAAAATAATGATTAAGCAAAGAATAATAACAAAGCTAAGATAAAATTAAATTTTTTAAATGCTAAGATTCATTTTTATATAGTTGATCGCTTAGAATACATTTACAAGAACATTAAAATTTAAAAAAGATAGTCAAATGTAATTCAAGATTTAAAGTGAAATAGATTTTAACAAGCCAATTAGTGTATAAATTTTCTTAGGGAGAATATTTATTTCACATGATGTTATTCAGTTCATAAATTTATTATAAATTTAATCTAAACATTATAACATATTATAATAGTATTAAAAATATGTTAAATGAGAAAATGAGAACTGATAAAATAAATTTTTAATTTAAAAATTATTTAACTTAATTTTTTAATTTTGCTTCTGTTTTTCATTTAGTGTCTTTTCCAACCAATTAAGTCCTTCATAAAGGCCAAATCCACTTATAGCACATGTTGGTTGAATATATCATTTTCTTTCTTTCAATTAATTTAATTATAACACATCAATTAATTATTCAACTCCTATAGCATTCGGTAAATCTTTCTTATTTGCAAATATTAAAATACAGGCATTTCTCAATCCATCTTCTTATAATATTCTTATCAATCCTTCCTTGATATCTTCCATTCTTTCTTTTTCATTGGAATCTACTACAAGTATTAATCCATCCATGATATCAATATGGTTTTTCCATAGAGGTCACATTTTATCCGAACCACCTACATCCCATGATTAAAATAAAAAATTCTTATATTCTACTGTCTCCACATTATGTCTCAGCTAATAAGATACTTTAATCGCTTCACCAAGTACAAATTGCTCATACATTTTCTGATTTCCGGCAGTTTCATCCATCTTCAGCTTAAATAATATCGTAGTTTTACCAGCTGTCTCTAAACCTACCATCAAAATTTTATATTTTACTTTTCCAAATATTTTTTACTTTAAACTTCCTAAACTTAAACCCATTATAGCTTTTATTCTAATTTTCAACTCTAATTAATAGTTTAAAAATCCAAGTGAAAAGAATTTAAAATTTATATTTTTTATTTATTATGAAAGCTTTGCCTGTTGTTAAGCTAACATTATTTTAGATTGCTTTATTTCTTTTAAGGTATTAATTTAAATTTCAATTAATTTCGTTTTTTAAATTCATATTCTCAAGCTTATTTCAAATTCAAGATTTTCTTGATGCTTTCACTCACCACTATATTCTTAAAACTACAAATTACTATTTGAATAGAAGATGTCTATTGTAATTCACTCTAATTTGCCTCCTATTTATATTTAAATTATATATTACCTTCTTTTATACTTAACCATCTTTAAGATCTTGTAATAATTTTGAATATTTCACTTCCTTATTTATTTATCTTATCCTCCTGATATTACTCCTTTTTTATCTCCAGTCAGCACTATTCGTAAATTTCTCCCTTATGTCCTCTTAATATTATAAACCTCTCATATGTTTAAAAATTCTATATTTTTATAGTGTTGTAATTTAATCCAGATACTATAAACTTATTGTCAGTTGTTATTACTAAAATTCTCACTAAATTTTATGAGCTTCTAAGTTTTTATGTTTTTTTTTGTTGGAAATTTTCATATTTTGATTGTTTTGTCATGACCTCCAGATATTATAAGTTTTTTTCATGAGTTAATTCTATTTTCTTATCGAATCTTGATATCCTTATAGAGTTCGAATACATTAACCAGTTGAAAACTTTCATATTTTTATAGTTTAATCAGAACTTCCCGAGAAGATTCATTTGTTACCACTACCGATATAACATAATTCAAGTGTCCCATCAAAGTACTTTTTAAGGTCACATTCAAAAATTCCCATACTTATATTGTACTAGCATAACTTCCCGAAACTATTTATTTCTAGTCCCTCTTTACAGCTTTCGATAAAACTTCACTCGCTTGTTCGTTCAAAGTACTCTTATAAAACTCACTCAGAAAATCCCAAATCTTTATAGTCGAATCGTTACTTCCTGATATGATTATTTCTAGTCACTCGGATTGCTATCGAATAAATTCAATCCATATGTTTCAACAAAGTTTCAAAATATTAGGGCAATTCCAATTAAATGCTAATTAAATTTGCTCCATTTAAATTGTAGTTTTTTAGCTTCGCATTCCTTAGGTTGCTACTTATAAATTTGAGTTTCTTAGATTACAATCTTGAAAATTTGATTCACTCAAATTAGTATCTTAGATTCTTATTCCCTCATAGTTTTTTATATAAAATTATGGTTCGGACATTTTAAGATTGCTATCGCATTTGCAGAAGCTTATTCTATTTGGATATCTGCCTTAGATAATTCTATGATATCATTCAATTTTTTTATCAAACCTTAACTTGATAACTGTTTGAATTGAATTAAAATATCTTAATTATTACTATTATTAGATAAATTTAAAGGATTTTCTTGCAAATTAGTTATTTAAAAACTTTTGTTTTCAAATTTTTTTAAGAACTGAGCAACATTCTCAACTGTTAATAGTGTAAAATCATATTTACTTTATTACTTTAAATGATCATTTACTATATCTGCAATATTAAAGTGCTATAGATCTTAATTCTGCATTTTTCCTCAATAAAACTCAAAACATTAAAATAATTTTAGATAACTGACCTGAAATTTAATTAACGTTTACTTCTTGATTTTTAACTTAGCTAGATTTCTTAATCATTAACTTTATCTGCTCATATAGATGTTTAATTATATTTAATAATGCTACTATTTCTTCTTTTTACTATCTAGTTTATGATGGTAAATGTAATGTTTTTTCTAAATTTTAAATTATTTCTTCGATTTTTCTTTTAATTATTTTATAATTGCTCTCTAATATTATTTGTGGTTTGAAGTACATACTTAATTGAGGATATTAGAAAAGAGTTTTTAGATCATCGATATAACTTTAATGAAGATAATTTACTATATCTTTTATTATTTAAATATTTGTAAAAAATTCTATAATTTTCATTTAAATTGCCTTTTGTTGAAATTCATTAAGCTGCTTCTCAAATTTTTCGGTTAAAATATAGTCTTTTAACTCAGATATTTAGTTTTAAATATTTACTAATATATTTTACAAATATTTATTGAGCGACATTAAGCCAATTTTAATGCACTTTGAACATCCTTAGGAGTATTAAGCAGCTTACAATTAATTAATTATAAATTTTAAAATTTCTCTTTCGAATGAATGAAACTTCCTTTCCAGTTAGACAACCGAGGGCCCTCTTTTAATGCACATAGCACGGATATCCTGTTGCTTAATTCAATAAGATTCAGCCAGGGGGTTCCATATCTAGGAGCCGACAGCCTTCAAGTTACTAGCAAGAGTGGATAATCGGAAAGATTTTGTTTTCCTGCTGAGAATGACTCTAGCCATAGACCTTCTCAGTGGATAGGAACTTGACCTTATCCTAAAGGCTAAAAGGTTTTATCAGAGAATCATCTTCACTCCTATCATCTTTTTAATAATCTAATTTTAAAATTATTCATACATACTTTTAATATAACTATACATATCATATAAAAAATTTTAAAATTACATAGAAAATTTTAAGTTTGAAGATAAATTAAATTTCTTAATAAATCTGTTAAAGCTATGCCATATTTCTTATTTCTAGATTATTTACCAAATAATAAATTTATTTGTAGTTTAATTTGAGCATCAATTTTTGGATCTATGGCTATTGGATTACAATATTTTGATATTAACTGTAATATTTTTGCTCTAAAATTCTTGCACAACTTTAATTGATCTCTTATAAAATTTATTTTTTGTCTTATATATTTGTTTGTTAGAATTTTTTTTATTATAATTCCTCTTATTTCTGTTTATCTTATAAAAGGATTGTTTTTAAGAGTTAATTTTTTATCTTTAAATAATTTAGCAATTTTTCAGCCTTTTTTAGACATTATGAAAACATATAATTACAATCTTTAAAATATAAATAAAATAGATAAATGAACAAAAAATAATAACTATTTTTAATTAGAAAATGAATATTAAAACATTTTAATTTAATTTCTTGATAAGATATTTTAAATTTAAATAAGTGCTTAATCTTTTAAAAATTATATTAAATAAAGCACTTTAAATATTATTATTTTCATGAATATTTAGTATCTTTAATTAAAAAATACTATATTGTATATAAACAAACGTTTATTAAAGGAATGCTTGAATTATAAAGTATAATTTAGTTGTCTAATAATTTAGAATATAACAAAAATTGCTCATTATTACGGTTATTTATAGAATTATGTACTATTAGCTTTATCGGCTCAGTAGAAACTTTGATTTTTATTATGCTATATATGTTTCTTTTTATATTGTACAAAATATTTCCCATTTTTTATAGATATAATTATAATAGTTATTAACTTACACTTTTTATATTATTTTAATTAATACAAAAGATTAAAGCTTTTCTTTAACCTTTTTTGATATGATCAAACTATATTGATTTCTTAATTATTTACACTTTCATTTTGGTAATTCGTATTGTTTAATATTAGAATATAATTTTATTCTTAAGATGGAAATATAAGATAATTTACAAGAAAGTGAAGATTTTTATAATTTTACATATATTCAAATTATTTAAATAGTTTACTAAAAAATGTTTTTATATGATTAACAATGAATCACTTTTTTTCAAAAGCTTCCAACTTTAAAAAACAGCTTCATTAGGAATTCAAATTTTAAGATTAATAAATAAAATCGATTTTCTACATGCATAGTAGATATACTTAAGTTTCTTATAATCAGAAAGTTTATCTTAAAAACTATCCCTTTAAAATTACAAAATGAAAAAAATTTTAAAGATAAAAAATATTTAATACAACAATTTTTCTTAAAAACTCGATTTTCTCTTCCAAATTAACATCTTTTCGCAAACTAAAACAGATAAATTAGTCGTAGTAAGCTCTTTTAAAAGAACTTTGCTCATTTTTTTAAATTTTTAATGTTTTTCTTATTATTATAATAAATAGTTTTTTTTAAGTTGATTAATAAGTTTTTATTTGTAAATTTGATATAGTTAGGTTAGATATATTATTTAGATCCCTGTTTAATCAATTTTTTGGATTCTTTGTAGATTGCCCTAAAATTTATTATTACAGATGCATTATAACTCATTTTTTCTACTTGACTGTTCATATTTTTATAAATGGATTTTTAAACTCCTTTTAAATTCGTTTTTTAACAATTCGCAATACCTATTATAAAAGGTAACTTTAAGTACTCTTATAGAGGATTTTCACTAAATTTTGTATTTTCTTAAAATTTTCATTTATTTTTTTTATATTTGCTTCTTAAAAATCATTTAAAAAACTTATAAAATTTTCTAAAATTCTATCTCTTTAAGAAAAGGATTTATCCATCCCGAAAATCTTTTGTATCGTATAACTCAGAACGAAAAAAGGATAATTTTTTCACGATTTCATGGTTTATTTTATTATATTTCTTTTTTTCTTGAGATCCTTTTCATTTAAGTAAATTCTTATAACATTAAAAATTTTTAAAGCTTATTTTTTCATTTACTCGAAAAGAAGTTCAAAATTAAAAATTGTATTTTTTTCCAAAACATAAACAATAAAATTATTTTATCATTTCAAAAATAATTTACCTTATCAAAGTTTTTTTCTTTAAATAAAAAAACAAATAAATTTTTTTTAATTCCTAATTTTTTCTCCAAAATGTTTAATATTTGAAATTTTTACTTGAAATTTTATTCCTATTTAGGATTTTTTATCCCGAAATAAAAAAATTTATTCCGTCCCAGAAATCTTTGGTAGTATAAAAAGCTGAGCAAAACAAAAAATTTTTAATTTTTCAGAAATCCATAACCTTAAATTGAAAAATAAATATAAAAACTTACCATCAGAAAAATTAATTTTCCAATCGGAAACGAAAAATATTAAACTTAAATATTAAAATTTTATAATTAATAATAATAATAATAAATAATAATAATAACCAATATTAAATATCAATCATAAAAAATAAATAATAAAAAACAAAATTTAATTAAAAGCAAAATAAATAAAATAATTAATTAAATTTTTTAATTAATAATCAAGATTATAAACTAACTTTGCATGTAAAAATAATATTTTAACTACTCCACAAAAAAATTACAATTTTTACTTAACTTGAAATTTTTACAAAATCTAAAAGTAAATCTATAAATTTGATAGAATAAAATAAAACTTAAATTTATTATACGTCTTCATTTACCAAAAGATATATTTAAAATATTTTTAAACATTACCACTTTAAATCACATACCTCACTAATTTCAATAACCTATATTATCTACTATTATTTACTCAACCTTTTTTTTAAACCAAGAATATTTAAGAATATACAAATTTTTAAATACATATAAAGCAAACACTTCATAAAACTACAAACATTATTACCATTCAACATTCATTAAAATGAATACCCAATATCTTATATCTTTAATCGTAAAATTTAATTAAGTCAAATCATAAGTTACTCAACCCGAAATCCTCCACTTTCTTATCGTATTGTCATATCCTCCTCCCGATACTAACCATCTATTGTCAACACTCAATGCTATAGAAGATATATACGATGTATGTCCTTGTAAAGTCTATATACACTCACCCTTATCAAAGTTCCAGATCTTGATTGTTTTATCCCATGAACCAGAAAATATAACACTTGAATCAACACTTAACTGAATACTTGATACACCATATGCATGACCTTAAAGAGTACGAATACACTAACCAGAAGAGAAGTCCCATATCTTTATAGTCCTGTCATAAGAACCCGATATTATATACCTATTATCCTTAGACACTATTACCGATAAAACTAAGTCTGAATGCCCAGCAAGATTTCGCACAAGCTGACTAGTCTAGAAATACCAAATCTTTATATTTGTATCACCAGATCCTGTTATAATATATCTAGAGTCAAAGGAGATTACTACCGAGTAAACTATAGAAGTATGTTCCGTTATAGTTCTTTGGAGAGCATCATTGTGGAAATTTCAGATCTTTATAGTTGTGTCTTCAGAGGCCGATATGATATAGCTAGAGTCAGGGGATATTACTATTGATCTAACTGAGCCAGCATGCCCCGTTAAAGTTCTTATGAGAGAACCAGTCAATGAATTTCAGATCTTTATGATTTCGTCATCAGATCCTGATACTATATAGCTAGAGTCTGGGGAGATTACTACCGAGTTAACATCATAAGTATTTCCTGTTATAGTTCTTTGGAGAGCACCTGTCTAGAAATTCCAGATCTTTATCGAATATTCAGGATATCCTGAACCTGATACAATTCAATTCAAGTCACTTGATATGACTACCGATAAAACAATTGAAATTATATTAATGACCTAGTCTAAAAAATATTAAAGAAATACCTTTACTTTGGTCATAACTGATCTTATTTATTAACTTTTAGTAGCATAAGTTGGGCAGAATTTCATACTTAAAATGGAGAAGAGATATTTTTCCTAAAATGTGGTTTCTCACTCTTAGGAGTTTTCTTAAAAAAATACTTTTAGTAAATTGCCTTTCTTTTTTCTCCATTTTAATTTTTATAACTTACTTCAATAACTATTTAATTAAAATTACTAAATAAATTTTACTAACTCAATTTCAATACAATTAAAAAATTAAATTATTTATTAATCATACTAATAAATATATTATTTCTAAAACATTGATTTTAAAATTCAATTTTTGTCTTAAAACAAGACAAGATATTAAACTAATAGTGTATAAGCTTTTACAATTTTAATTATTTTATATCTTTTTACTTTAAATAAAAGAATAAATAATTATATCAAAAGTTTATAATGAAGAATTATATCCTTATTATAATAACTTTATTATACATTTATTAATTACTACTTATTTATGCTTTAAATCAAAGACTCTTAATAAGAAAACCTTATTTCGTTTTAGACTTTTTTAAATGATAAATAAAATATTACTATTATTTTAAATCTAATGTTATTAATTATTGCTTTTCACTTACATTTAATTAAAAAAAATGCTTTCTTTAAGCTTTTTACTAATTAAAAATGAAATAAAATAAGTTTCTTATTAATTAGCATAAATAGAGATTAAAAAGCATCAAATTATTTAAAACAAACCATTTTTAGAATTTATAAGATAGTATCTTTTAATTTCCCACTTTCTTACTATTATTTCATTAAAACTTTTTATTTATAAAGGTCTCTCTTAAAATAATAGACTAATATAATTTATGACTTATAATGTTGATTCTAAGCAAAATATATAAATGTAATAAATATAAGTAGTAGAAAGCAAATATTTAAACTAACTAGAAATGGTGTATTACTAATTTTATCTTACAATTATTAAATAGTAATATTTAATTTCTTGATTAAAATAAGCTTTAATATGTTTAATTATGTCTATTAAATACTTAATATTTTATCTTTTTAGCTTTATTAGTTATTAATTAATTTCTCTTTAATTAATAAAGATATTAGATTAGTTATAATTAATACATTTAGATAACTTTCTCTTTTTATAGCAAACTAATATTAATTATTTATGTTATTTTTGTAATTATCATTTCAAATTAATAATACCTAAATTATTCTAGATTACTTAAAGATAAAAGCTTAATTCTATTATTCTATACAAATCTATATTATATTGTTACCACTATTAATACTCTCTTTCTTAAAATAACTTGTTTGTTACTAAGAAAATTATTAGCTTTTAAGATAGAAAACATATTTTAAATATCTTCTATTACTATTTTCCGAATTAATAGAAACAGTAAATTTAGCCTAATATGTTTCTTTGTAATAAGTATGAGATAATATAATTATTAGATTAGCTAATATAAGTTATTTAAAACTAATCTAATAGATAAAATATTTAATAAAACTGTGATTGCATTTCTTATTAATGAAGAATAATATTTTAAATTAAAATAAGGAAAATTAATATTTTTCTTTTTGTTTAATAAAAATTTAAAATAATTTATTATATAAAATCTATTAATATTTTATAAAAAACAAAATAAATAAAAATAAATTAATTAAATATAATTTAAAAAATATTAAGAAAACTTAAAATTCTAAATGATATTTTAAATAAATATTTTAAATATTTTATTAATGTTTAGATAAAACGTATAATAAATTATGTAATCTAGATTTTAACCTTAGAAATGTAGTAAATATTTTTAAAAGTTAAATTAAAAATTATAAGAAAAACTTAAGAAATTAAATTTTTCTATAAAAAATGAATATAAAATTTACTAATGATTTAATTGACACTATCAGTTTTATTAAATTATTTTAAAATATTACTAAAAGAAAAAAATAAAGTATACATTAATTAATTTAAAAAATTAAAAAAAATTATAATTTAAAATTGTATAGTTAACAGCATTTTTGATAAAGATAAATATTAAAGAATAAAAATTTTACAAATTTAACATAGATTGACTTTGAAATAAAGAAATTCAACAAAAAAATAATTATTCTTAGAAATTTTCAATTTCAAAATATAAAAAATTAAAAATGTTAAAAACTTCTCTACCTCTCAGTTTTTTTATTATCAGCCTATTCGAAGATAGTTTATTTTTATTATTTTTCATCCTTTATGAATGTAAATTATGTTAAAATTACTAATTTTTTTATAAATTTCAAATTTTAAACTTCTACTTAAGTGGAAACTTTTCAATATTCGAGTAAATAAGTAGAAATTATTTAATTTTTTATTTTCTAAACTTAATATGAAATCCAGCTTCTTTTTTAAAAATAACTTTAATTTTATTTTATTTAAATATTAGCATTCTAACTTTATATATTAAGTAAAGTAGCAAACTAAATTAAAATTTTGAAATAAAAGTATATTTATTTTTTAATTTTATTGATTAAAATAAGCCTATAAATAAAAAATATGAAATTAGGACCATTTTTTATTAAAAGGAGAGTTAAAGATTGTCTAAGAACAATAAATAAATTTAATTAAAATAAAATATTTCTGGTTATTAAATTTTATAAAAACTTACTCATTTTTTAGTTACTAATTATTAGCGAAAATAATATTATAATAATACTATCTATAATTTATTTACGTATCTTGTGTTTATTATTTTTATAAATTTAATTTCATAGAAAAGAAAAATAGTTAATAATAATTAGTATTTAATAATTAATGAAATTGTATCTAATTTATAATTAAAATCAAAGTTTTCAAATTCTAGGTTTAACAGATTGGAAAATGCTATTTTTTTACTTAAAATAGATAATTAAAATTACATAAGAAAAAATTATTTATTTATAAAATAAATTATAACAATAGAGTATAAATCCCTTCTTATTTTTAGTTTAAAATATCCCTTTCTATTAAAATTTATTTTTTAAACATTTTCGACGAAATTTATTACAAAAATCTCTTTTTTAATCAATTAAAAACTCTATCAAGTTGATAAGTAATATTTATACTTTTATCGAAGAGAAATTCTTTCTAATTATATTATAACAAGTGGCTATCATATTTTCAAATATATATAAAAATTAAAAAAAATGAGACAAGCATTTTAAAGCCTTTGCGTTATAAAAAATGTATTTTATAGATAGTAAATTTAAACAAGAAATTATAAAGTAAATAAAGAATATAATAAATAATTTCATATCATGGATGGATTCTTTTTATCTATTATAAAATTTTTAATTTCTTATTATATATTAAAATAATATATTTTTATATTTATAAAATAGTTTTAATTAATTTTTCATATAACTTTAGTTTAGCAAAATCTTTATAAATTAAAAAGAATTTAGATATCAAATTTAAAATATTTAATTTGTAAAATGATTAAAAATGTAATGAAAATATAATATGATTTTAAGATATAATTAGTAATAAAAGAAAGTATAAAATTTATGTATCGTATTTAAAAAATATAATTAAAATTATTTATATATTTAAATAGCTTAAAAAATAATTTTCTTTATTTTTAAACATTTTAAGCATATTTTTAAATAATTTTAAGTTATATATAGAAATAAATATTACTATTTTAATAAAAATTGTAAATCAAATAGTTTAATTTATATAATTCTTTCAAACTTTATTTAATAGCATTATCATTTCTTATTTTTTATTGTTTATGCATATTTATTTATAATTTTTATTATTAGATGCTAAATATTTTTAATAGTGAAATTTTATATTTAGTTTTTATTTGTTTCAATACATTTTTCTATGTTATAATTTTATTATTAAATTGTGTCATTTATAATATTTATCATATTCTTTTAGATTAAATATTATCTTATACTTGTTAAATTCTTGTCATAATAATTTATTAATATCGTAATTATATTCTTAAAATTTAAGCTCCAATTAATTTAATTCTAGCGAATATCTTCCAATAAATTAAGTTTCTTCACTAATAAATTAAATTAATCTATTTTTTCTATATTTTTAAATTATTTTCTTTCAAACTATCATATTCTATTAAAAAATTACGCTGATGATTAATAAAATTCGAAAAGTTATTTTTTGCTCATTTTTTCACTTACATTTTTAATATCAAGAATAATTTAACTAAAATCTTATTTATATAGTATCAGATCAAGTTTTTTTTCTCAACTAGAATCGAATGATTAAGTATAAATGAAATTCATAGTTTATTTAATAGTATTATTTTAATTTTTCATTTTTATTATCGATATCCTTTTTTATATAAAAGCTTCTAACTTTTGGAGTAAAATAAATTTCTTTAGAATTAATTAGGAGAAAACACATACTTAAAATTAAATCATTTGATACTATAAAGTTTTAGATAAAACAACAAATATTAGATTTTGTAATTATTATTATATAAAATTGTTTCTTCATTATAAGGAGCTTTACCCTCTCAAAAGTACAGCGCTTCAAGTTTTTCGCTGTTTGTTAAAATACTTGGGGCAACAGAAAGATTACACGTTCCCATCCGCGATTTTTTTAAATAATTTTACCTTTCTACATTCCTGTCGGGCTTGGTTATAACTCCATATTCTTCCTCTTATTCATACTTCCATTCTCGTGCAAAAAATCTTGGTCAGCCCAATTGCTTCTGTTCGCTTTGCTTATCAGAAATTCCTTTGTTTCTATTGAAACTTCTTACAGTTCCGATATAGCTTTTATTGGTTTTAGAAGCGAAAGCATCTCTTCTTGATCGGAATTAGTCTCATTTGAGATTAAGCTTAGGGTTTGACGATCATTGAGATCGATCCAGTATTTAACTATTCCATTCTTGATTCTTTTAGGAGTTGAATTTCCTATTCTTATTTCACTACTTAATTCCTCAGCTAAGTTGTGTTTTTATCCTAATGGTGTTGGATGCTGAAGAATGCATCCATTTGCGTTCATAGTCATCTATACGATTCCCGTCCATTTAATTCTTTTCTTTGTGGCTTGAAAATTAGTTTTTGTTCTAGTATTTCAACTTTTAAACCTCTTCATTGAAGTTCACCACCCTTAATGCAAACTACGCTACATCAAATTGCTCAGAGTTAAAGGCAAAGGACCGTTCCTAGTCACACAATATCATTTCCTACTACCTTCGAGACCTCTCTACCGTGTTTGGAGTTTACCAGGTTTTTTTCTGTCGTTTGCCCGGCTTTGGAAGTTGTAAGGTCTATTATTAGTTTTTTTGCTGATAAAAAGGTTTGTCTAATTAAAGAAAAGACGTGAGGTTAGAAGAATGGCATCTCGCTTCCTCTCTTCCTTTTTGTCTTTTGAAGAGGTGGCAAAGAAGCCCTATCGGATGTTTGACATTTTTTTAATTACATATAAATTAATGTAATTTATAATTATCTAAGCTAGAAAAAACTTATAATTTTATGAAGTTAATAATTTAAAATAATTTAATTATTAGATTTAACCTTTTTAAATAAAATTTAGTTTTCAAATAAGCTTACTAAATATTATTGCTTTTAGCATCTTAAATATTTTTTATTTTAAGTTTTGAAAATTAAATTTTATTTTAAATTAAATTATTAAACTAAATATATTAAGCTAAATAATCTTAATTAGTATTAGCTTTTAATATTGCTTCAATAAGAGCTTGTAATATTAGAATATAAATATTTAAACGATAGTTTAATTAAAAGTGTTTTTAAAGTTTCTATCTATATAGAGGACAAAAAACTCAAACTCTATAGATATATTTCACATTACAAATGACTTGGATCACCATGCAAAGTAACTTTCTAAATTTATGAGAAGGATGAAAAAAATATAGGATATCCTGACTTTTCTTCTATTTGCTGTTATATTCTTTCTTTTTCTTGTCGAAGATACTAATGTTTTAATAGCTTTTTATGAAGGAATACTTAATTCAATCGAAAGGAGGAGAAATAGAGTGGTAAATAATATCTAAGATTATAAACTAAAAGTTTCATTAATACTCAATTTCCTCTTACATTTAATCTTATATTTCTTCCTGCTTTTCTTCACTTTCTTCTATATATTTCTGTTATACATCCTGATTTGTTCTTATAGTTTATCCTAATTACATTGCTATAAGGCTTGCTTATTCTTTACCTGATTTTCTTCTTTTTCTCCAATTCATATCGTAATTGTTAAGCTTGGAAGTTTTTTCTTGAAAACCTCATATACTGCGCTATTTTAAGAAACTGTTCTTGCAATTATAAATAAAATATATTTGACTCCTAAAGGTGGCGTAGGTTTTTCTTCTTTATAACCATCTAATTTTCTCTTAGATAGCTTGAGCATTTTCTTCAGTTCAATCTTTTGCTATACCGAAAATATTAGTTTTTAATTATTTGCTATTTTAAGATGTATAAATTTGATTTGAAAAGGGAGATCTTAAGATTTGATAAATATTTCACATTTATTTAGTTTTATTTACTTTTTCTTATTCAGTTTATTAAGTACTAAGAATATTTTAAGTATTTTAGTGTATTTTTTAGTGGGAGCATTTTATTATACTAATCTAAGCATCTACTCTCCTGTTCAAACAGCACATCTATTAAACTTACTAGTTCCTAGAATTAATTCGGCAACTCCTGCTTCACTTAAGGAGCTTTTCACACTTGGACAGATTGCTAAACATAGAATAGTAGATCCATTCAAATTTTTTCAATTTTACCTTACTAAAAATTAATTCTTCTAAGTAGCATATAAGCTAGACATTCTTCATGGTCTCTAAAATACTGTTCTGAAGCAATCTAATACAAAATTTCAACTTATTGTCGTATTTTGCACTGAACTTCATACTTTTTTGTGTAAATATTCAATCAGTTAATCACTTTCAAATATGCTTTTCATTTAAAGACTTGGAATATTTCTAGCAAATCTTTCCCAAATCATTCTTTGGATTTAATCAGATAATCCATCAGCTGTTATATTTTATTGATGAGTAAAATATAAACCATAGACAAAACACCATAAATTAGTTATTTAAGAATGCTTTACTATTTCAATATCTCTCATATTATAAAGTATGAAGTCATAGTCACTATGAAGAAAATTTTTAGAATATCTATATTTTAAAGCTGCTTCAAGAGAGCTATTTCTCTTTATCATCAGTTCTTCCAATAGCTATATTCCTTACAATTTCAACTAAAAGCTTACCAAATTAGGAACTTTCACGGATTATTCTCTTAGAATTATTTATACAGTGCTTATCTTAGCCATATATAGGTTAAATATATGTCTTCTCCTGATCTATAAAAAGCCATTAAAAAGCCATTAAAATACAATGAATACATGCTAGGTAAGACTAAACCATTTCAAAGCATATATTTTTTATTTCCCCTCTAATCTTAAAAACTTATTCTATGCATCAGGCTCTAGATGTACGAAAAATGATATTAATCAGTTTTAGTTCTCTTGAAGTTTCTCTCTCCAAAATGCATTATTAATTATACTGCAAGGTAATAATCCTAAAACACCTCGCTAATTTACACGCTTCATCTAGCCCCAATTATTTGTTCTAAAATACAAGCAGGTACAATTCCCGTTTGAAATGTTACGTCTGTTTCGGGTAATTAAAAAACTAGCATCAATTACTCATCAGCTTCAGTTTTTACATCATGATTTTTAAAGGTATCATTAAGCATTTCAAATCCTACATTTTATCTCAATAAATTTTATCTCTCTGCAGCTCACTAAGTACGAGATGGTATTTAATAATTAATTATTGGAGACAGGCAATCTTAATAAGATATAAAAAGTACAGGGACTGTAAATTTAATGACAATAAAAAGTGTTAATTAATATATAATAGATTTTTAGAATATTTATATTACCGAAGGCGTGGTATGGGTCAGAAGTAATTTTTTGAACTATTCTTCAGAGATAAAAAATAAAATGATATAATCACTAGCTAAAGCTAAGTAGCAAGATGTGTTTTACAAAGTCTTAATTCTACTTTTAATGAATCTTACTTTATTGTCTTGAATTGGTTATCCTTTTAAAATTACATTGAATGCATTATTTCAAATTTTATATAAAACTTCACGCTGAATCTTAAATGGATCCCAACTCTGATGTAGTATTTATTTTAACAAAGAACAGTAACCTTAAATATTTAAAGAATTCTAAATAAATGACTTAAAATTTTCAAATAGAACTTTAAGATGCTAGTAGTAGCAAATAATTTTAGACAAAGTTTTAAATAAAATACAATAAAAATTTTATTCAGATGTAATAGGAAGGTTGAGTGAGATGCCTACTTCACACCTTTATTTTGAAGATTAAGATAATAACATTGATTAATAGAAATTTTCAACTTATACTTACACAATATTAAACAAGACAATGATTAGAGAAATAGTATCAATTTTCAAATTAATGACCTTTAGTTACAATTTTTAGTATTATTTGAAATATAGGTACTATTAAATAAAACACTCTGAAATTTGCATTTAAGGAGAATAAGAAACATATTAACACATTTCTTAATGAGAAGTTCTGCAAGATTTAATGGCAGAATTTAAAGACTTGAAAAATTATGATTTGCTTAAACTCATAACTTACAAAAAAATTAAATTAATCCTAACTTCCATATTCTAAGATAACTTTAAAAAATTGACTTCAGAATTAAATACTTTTATTAAAATTGCTTTAAAGAAAAATTTAAATTTTAGAGTAAAAAACGAACAAGTGGAAGAGTTAATGGAATAATTCGGCTAGTGAGCAAGCTAAGAAAAAAATGCTTAAAGAAAATTAAATCAAGATTATTGAGATGGAAGTTGCGAAACATTTTTTATTACCTACATGAAATATGGTAAACACACATATAAATTTTAATTATTATATATATTAATCAATATAAGTCAAAAAAATAGCCATTTTTAATTTTTAACTTAATTTTTAAATTATATATAAAAAAATTATAAATATAAATTAGAATTATAATTGAAAATATTATTAAAGTTAAGGTTTTAAAAATGAAAGCTAATGTTTTCATAATTAAATAATTTTTTAATTTAATTAGTAATTAGTTATCATTTTCATATTATATCAAGATTAAAAAATTGCTTTGCAAGCGTAACAATCTTTTTGCTTAATTAAAATGCTGCAAAAATTTTACTTAATTATAAATAATAAAAATAAAAGTTTAAATTTAAATCTTGATATATTTTCACCTTCAATTATCATTGGATCATTCCTTTATTCTTTTAATTCCATTTAAAGCTGCATTTTGTACTGATTTTATTCTATTTTTTCTAATTTGCTGATTAGTTCTTTCTGCTTCTATTGTTAGTTTTGAGATTAACTGCTCTAGTCTTGTGATATATTTCAAAATGCGTTAAGATCTCTTTCTTAGGTCACGAGTCTCGATTCTATTTCCTCTGCAAGTTCAAGTTTTACATTAACTTCTTATTGTCTTTCTTCAACATTTTTACCTCTTCTTGGAGGTCTAGCACCACTTTAATCAGCTAATCATAGCTTATTTACTATTATATGGTGAGATTCTAGACTTCCGAGCGCATAATATTCTTAGCCTATTTCCTAGGCTTTTCTTCAAAGGCGGGAGATTCATCCTGATGGGTGACCTTTTTGTTACCCTTTTCCTGGTCCTAGCCTTTCTAGGATGTCGTTAACTCCTACTTTTTAGGAGCCGCAAAGAATCTTTTTGAATCTTGACATCTTTTAAAAAAAATAAGGTTAAAAGATAATAATCTATAAAGATAAAATGTAAGATAAACTTTATAATTTATAATAAATAAAATTAAAAAAGTAAAATTTCATTCAATTAACAGATAATCCTTATTTTTTTTATTTGAATCCTATTAAAATAAAATAAATAAAAAGATATTTTATATAATGTTATAATCTAAAAATATTAGAATTAAAAAATGAGTGAAATCTTAAAGGATTTTTTAGTAATAATTTTCTAGATAATCGTTAGTAAAGAAAAAGAAAGTCACAAATTTTAAAATTTTTTATTAATTTGACGATGAAAAAATTAATATTAAAATTCAGTCCTAAAATGAATTACAATTTAAACATATTTAACTACAAATTTCTATAAATTTTACATCTTTTTAAAAAGCTAAATTTATATATAAATTAAAGAACTATTTCTAAAATTAAATAAATATTTTTATATATATTAAAGAATTAAAAAATTTATAAAATGTGTAAGAAAATTACAAATAAACCTTTCTTAAAAAAAAGTGTAGCGTTTAGAAAATTATAAATAAATATACAATTACTAAAACATTTAAACTAAAAATTACATAAATATTCTTATTTTTAGCAAATTTTGGCTTTAAATTCTAAAATTAAAAGGTTATCTTAATTTAATAAATAGAGTGATAAAGATATCTAAAATTTAATGAATTCTAATAGAAAAAAGTTGAACCTAAAAGAGATAATATTTATAGGATATTAATGAATCTATTAAGTAAAAAAGAATTTCTAAAGTTTTATTATTATTAAATAATTAATTCTTATGCTACAAAATTATTTGATTTAGTTTAAACTAGCTAAAATGTAATAAACTGAAAATAGAATATAAAATTAGTTCTTTAAGTTTAATAAATAAAATAGATTTAAAATACTTTGATTAATATATAGTTAAATATTCTAAAAGGGATTACTTGATTATGAAAGTTTTAAATTTAGCTTTTTAATAAATTGAATATGATTTAGTGATCATTTTTGATGATTTAAAGTAAATTAGCATTATTTAATAAATGATAATTGAATTTGATTAAAAAGGATAAAATGATTAGTTAGTATTTTGACTTAAAGTAGTTAATGAATAATAGACTAATGATTAAATGATTATATTGATTTTTAATAATAATGTTTATAGTTTTAAAATATAAGTAGTATAATCCCTTATAATCCTTTTATATTTTTGATGACTAATTTAAATTAATATTTTTTGATAAAATAATAATTTAATTAATTAATTTTATTATTTTTAAATTAAATATACTAATTATTTATTTATCAATTCATAGTCATTTAACATTATTTAAATAACATTTAACTATATCAACAGTAACTATCAAAACTACTATTACTACTATCAAATATACTATTTACATATTTTTACTAACAAACCTAAATAACTAATTTCAAATTACTTCTTATTCCTTAATTCTTTAATAACTTATATAATATCTATTTATTATTTAACATACAAATATTACATTCTACTATTATAACAAAAACTATAACCTATTTTACTTCTACTAAATCCAAACCTAGTTATTAGATTATTAAAACTAAATACCATTTACTTTATTCCTATTAATATCAAACCTATACTCTAATTATTTATATTTCTCAAATAAGAAAAAGAAGCAATAGTTTAAGGGTACTTCTAAAATTAAAATTTAGAAATTTAAAATGTTTGCTTCAAAGTTTCCTTCTTAATAAACCGTTACTTTAATTATTTGCTTTACTATAATGAAACATACTATTATTTCCTAAAATAGAATTTTAACATAAGAACAACATGTGTAAGAGAAATATTTAGATTAGCTATTTATAAGTCATTAAATATCGCACAAGTGTTGGGAATAATAGTTTATTTTTAACTTTCATTATAATATCAACAATGATAACTCCAATTAAGCAAAACGATTCTACTTAGTAAAAAGATAAAAATTACACCATTTAATCTTTATTCTCAAAATCTGAGCAAAGAAATAAATCTGAAGTAAGATAACTATTTATTAAAAAATAAGAGCTGTCAAGATAATCAAAACCTTGCTTACTTATGAATATTTGCAAATAGATATTATAATTGATGATTTCAAAGAGTTTAATAAGCATAACAATATTTAAATAAAAAAATATTTATTCTAAGAATCCCTTTAAAGATTTGCCGTTATTTCAACAGTAAAATGATTTGTTGATTTAATAGAAAGTAGATAAAACGTTTTCTCTTTAATAGCATACGCTAAATACATAGACATCTAATTTAAAAAACTATTTCAATCTAAAAATTATTTACTTATACTTATAATTTTTAATATGAACTGAATCATCTATATATCAAAACTCAATTCAATAAACTTTGCTTAATTAGATAGGAATTTGATAAATTTTAGCACACTTTCAAATGTAATCTTTTTACATATATTTTAAAAAATGTAATAAACTTAAAATAATTAATTTAAATAGTGTAAAAGACTTGCTTTATAAGACCAAAACTATATTAATCAATAGTTTACAAAAGATAAGATAATTAAATTAGATAAGTACAAAAAAATATTTCATCAATAATATTTAGAAAACCATTTAAGATTTTTAAGAACTAGAGTGAAGAGAAAATAAATTATATTAAAAACCCATAAACAGATTTAATGAGCTGAAAAATTGTTTTCAAAATGAGAGTGAAAGAGAAACATGAATGAAATAAAGAAACTTTTAAATTTAGCGTAATTTGCCTGGTTAAATGCCAATAATTATACAATTATGTCTCAATACTTAAAATATTTAAACTCTTATAGTTTATTATTATGACTTATTATTTAAACTTTTAAATAGTAAATAAGATTTTTTATTTATTAATTTTTAAAAACTAAAATAAATTATTTTAATAATTATCATTTATTTAACTATTTTAAGAAAATTTTCTAATATAATTGTTGATATATATATAAATAATAAAAATGATAGGATAAATAAAATTTAATCTTTTAGCATTTATAATATTAAAGGATATTTTTAGTTAAAATATGTTTTTAAATAAAAGAAATAAAGTAATTTAATTATAGTTAAATATTTTATGTAAGTATAATTTTCTTATTATTAGCAAATTAATAATAATGGCTTATATTTAAATTTATTTAACTGACAATGATAAAATAATTAATTTTACATAATTATAATAAGTTTAATTAAATTTGATATATAAATTAATAATTTATACTTAACTTTAAAATATAATAAAAGTTATTTAAGATTATTATTATAATTACTTATATTATTTAGAACTAAAATTATATATTCATTAAATTTATAATTATTGGTAATTCTTTATTAATTTTATTTTATACAGTTATCTCTAAAGATATGTTTAACTATATTTACTTTTTAATTCACTAAATTATTGTTTTAATTATTGTAGACATTAATTATCAAATGTGAACTTTTATATTTTTATAATCTAGTAATCAAATGCTTATTGTTAACCAATTATTTAAACTCATATCAAAATTATGAAAATCATCCTCTTTATTAGTTTTAAATTGATACAAAGATAATTAATTCTAGCTAAGCATATAATTATTTAATTATTTTAGATTTTTGATATAGTATTTTTAATATTAATATCTTACTATTATAAAGGATTATTTTAAACTATATTTTGCTATCATTTAGAATTTTATACTAGTAAAGTAATAAAGTTAAAGTTTCCTTTAGTTTACTTTGAACTTAAATTCCTTTAAAATATTTCTTCCTTTATATTCTTCATGTTTTATTAATTATAGTTAAATAAAGAGTTCTTTAAATGGCTTCATTAGCAATTTAATTAGTTTTAGAACCTAAATTTTAATATTTATTTATAAAAATAAATGGTATAAATTAAAGCTATTTAGTAATAATATTTCACTTTAATGAAAGAGTTATTGCATGAAGCTGTTTATTTAAATTTAAAATTAAAAGAATTTTTTGGCATCTATAACTGCATGAATTGCTTCCTTCAATTATAGACATTAGTAAATGTTTTTAATGTTTTTTATCATAATCTTGATCTCATCAATTGTAAATTACTCTTGTTATAGTCTCTCTTTTATTTCTTCCTTTTTACTTTTTCCATTTCTAATAATTCTAATCTTCTTGATATAAGTTTCTTGTGAAATATTTTTATTTATAAATCTAAATATCTAAAATAAGACTTAGGAAAGAAGTTTATAAGTCCTTAATCATATATTATAAAGCGTCTTAAGTCATAATTCTCGATCTTTTACGATAGTCAATCTCTTGTATTAGAATAGTATATACATTTAAAAATGTGCTAAAATGTACCATACTCTCCACACATACAGTAGGGATTATCAATAGGATAATGAAGATCTTAAAGAGATTTTCGAAAATTATAGGATTGGGCTCTAAGTTTATATATACTGATAATTTTTTGTCTAAATTATTTGTTCAATTTAGTGTAAGTAATTACTAGAAATTGGTTAAGTTAAGATTACTAAACTGCTTAGTATATATTTTAGCTTTTTTCATTCTTTTAAACTTTTGAGTAGCTGTATTATAGAAATATTATTGTATTTTGACTCTTATATATTTAGTAAAAATTTGTACTAATCTTGGAATTCTACAGGTCGATACTATAAAGGTCTGGTAATTGCTAAACTAGATCATAGCATTGAAATCCTTTTTTTCAGTTGGTAATGAAAAGAGAGCCTATTGTCGATGTTGGAAAATTAATGTTTTCTTATTTCATTTTATAATAGAATTAAAAAAAACTTTATTGCTATAATGTGTTTGAAAGATAACCAGTTTAAATCTATGAAATGTTGATGTTGGAGTTGTTGCTTAAAATGCTTTTCTTGAAATCATTCTCATATTTGATTCAATTCTATTCAAAACTGCAGTTATCCCTTTCTGAATACACCATGGTACTAGTTCACTCCATATTCTACTTTAGGTAATGTAAAAAGTCTGCATAAAGTCTTTAAATGTCAAGAAATCACATTCTTATATCTTATAAGTTAAAAAACAGCTTTTTCATTGCAGCTAAATACTTGAACGCGACTTATTTACAATGGGAATTAAAATTCTTCTTCTAATGTAGCATTACATCTAAATATGTAACTAGTTCCTTTTAAATAATTGGTTAATTATCTAATCATAAATTTAAGATTTATTATTTATAATGTTTATTTAAAATTTAGATGCATTCAGATTTGATAACATTAATCTTTAAGTGATTTTATGTAAAAATGCTTACTTGTTTCATTTATTAACTCCTGCATCTACTTTGAAGTTCTGGAAAGAAGAATCAAATCATCTGCTCATCGTCTGCATGCGAAACTAATACTCCAACCCTGGCATTTGAATTCCAATTAGGTACTTTTACTTTCCAGATATCTAATTACTATGTCATAATAAATCAATGCTAAAACTGGTCCATGAGAACTTCCTTACATAACTCCATTGTTGAATTATAAAGTTCTGGTGCTCTTACCATCTATGATAAATGAAGAATTTAGGTTTTTGTAAAACAACTCATAGGCTTTTATTAGTCCAAGTGGTAGTTTAACTCTCTTAAGTTAATCAAACAAGAGTCTTCTTTCTATTGAGTCAAACATTTTTCAAATCTATCAGTGTTGCTATCAATTTAGTCTTACTTTTAGTACTTTTCCGATAGTTATCAATTATTTGTTATATTATTCAAATTAATTAAGTTGTTTATCTAATTTTCATAAATCCCATTTATGTAGGGTGAATCAAACTACTCTAATAAATCAGATTGTATAGTCTTTTTGTTAAAGATTTATCATATAGTTTTATAATAATATTAATAAGAGAGACAGGTAGTCAGTTTTTCCAGTCATCTTTATTTCCTTTTTTAAATATTGGAATTACCGAAAATGTATTTAATTCCTAAGGGGTTCTTCCAAGTCTTAGCATATTATTCAGAAAAGAGTGAAGAATTATTAACAAATATTATCCACCATATTTCAGAAGTTCAATTTTTATTCTGTCTGGACCAGCTGCTTTTCCATTTTTAATTTCTTTTATAATTCATGCATTTCTTGTATGGTAAAAAGATAAAATCCTTATAAGTATGAGAGCTGATAATCTTTAATTTCTTAAATACTATCTTATATTTTATCTATTTTTTAATTACTAAGATTTATTATTATTGAGTTAGATTAGTATATTTGTTAAAAATCAATTCTTCCATGAATCAATGGATTTATTTTTGATTTCTTAATTAAAGTTCATTTAATTTATTTTTTTTAGGGTTTTTAATTTTTTTAGTATGTGAAAATATTTCTTTAATATCTCCATTTAGAAGTAAAAGTTTCTTTTTTATTTTATTTTTTTAAACTTTCACAAATTATACCTGAAGTCATTCAAAATGTCGTTTCACTTTTTCATGAATATTAGTTACTTATTATTTTATTCTTCCAGATATAATGTATGCTTCTTTATATACTGAGTTAGCCCTTTTAGATCTACATACTTCTTAGTAAGATCTCGAGGAAATTTCGTTATAACTGGAGTCTGGAATAAATGATCCTAATGTTTAATCAGCATTGTGTTAGATGTTATTTTTGATAAATTCATTTTAAACTTCAAGATTATCTTAAACTATCTAAAAGAATTCTAGATAAGTTTGCAGGAAAGATTCTAAATATTTTTGACGATATATTGCATCTTATAACTTATTTATTTTATATTTCCTCAAATTCTTGCTCATCTTCAATTAATCTCATATAAAATTAAGTTTTGCTTTATAAATCAATTTGCAGAAAAAATTTTCTTTTTAAACTATAATATCATCTTATTACTGTTTATCTTATAAAAGAATAGTTTTAATAATTAAGTTTTTATCTTTAAATAATCTAGCAATTTTCAGTTGATATCATACTTTATGAATAAATATAATTACAATCTTTAAATATCAATCAAATAGATAAATGAATAATAAATAATGATTATTTAATTAAAAAATGAATATGAAAACATTTTAATTTAATCTCTTGATAAGATCTTTTAAATTTAAATTAGTTGCTTTTTTTAATTTATTTTAAATAAAGCACTTTAAATGTTTTATGTTTATGAATATTTAGTATCTTAAATTAAAAAATACTATATTGTATATTAAAGCAAACATTTATTAAAGGAATGCTATAAATTAAAAATTATAATTTAGTTGTCTAATAATTTAGAATATAACAAAAAGGCTCATGTTTAAGATCATTTATGAAATTGTGGGCTATTAGAATTATCGGCTTAGTAGAAACTTTGCTTTTTATTATGCTATATATGTTTCTTTTTATATTGTACGAAATATTTCCCATTTTTTATAGATATAATTATAATAGTTATTAACTTACACTTTGAATATTATTTTAATTAATACAAAAGATTAAAGCTTTTCTTTTAACCTTTTTTGATATAATGAAAACTATATTGATTTCTTAATTATTTACACTTTCATTTTGGTAATTCGTATTATTTAATATTAGAATATAATTTTATTCTTAAGATGGAAATATAAGATACTTTACAAGAAAGTGAAGATTTTTATAATTTTGCATATATTCAAATTATTTATATAGTTTACTAGCAAATGTTTTTTATATGATAAATAATCAATCAATTTTTACAAATGTTTCAACTTTAATAAAATAGCTTCATTAGAAATTCAAATTTTAAGATTAATAAACAAAATCAATTTTCTATATACATAGTAGATTTCAAGTTGCTTATAATCAGAAAGTTTATCTTTAAAGCTATTCCTTTTAATATTACGAAATGAGAAAAAATTTTTAAGTGAAAAAATACTTAATATAGCAATATTTTCTTAAAAACTAATTTTTCTCTTCTAAATTAACATCTTTTCGCAAACTAAAAACAGATAGTTAGTCGTAATAAGCTCTTTTCAAAACTCTTTTACTCATCTTTTCGATTTTTAATGTTTTTCTAATTATTATAATAAAGCAGAATATTTTTAAACTTGATTAATAAATTTTTTGTTTCTATATTTTTTAAGTTAGGTTAGATATATTATTTAGATCCTTGTTTAATTACTTTTTTTAGATTCTTTGTAAATTGGCCTAAAATTTATTATTACAGATGTATTGTACCTCATTTTTTCTATTTGATTGATCATATTTTTATAAAGAGATTTTTAGCTCTTTTTAAATTAGTTATTTTAAAAAATTCGCAATATTTATTAAAAAGGTAGTTTTAAGCCCTCTTATAGAAAAATTTTTTACTGATTTAGTTTCTTCCTAAAATTGTCATTTATTCTTTTATATTTACTTCTTAAAATTCATTTAAAAAACTTTTCAACTTTTTTAAAATTTTATCCCTTTAAGAAAAGGATTTATCCACCCGAAAATCTTTTGTAGCGAATAACTCAGAGCGAAAAAAGGATAATTTTTCACGATTTCATGGTTTATTTTATTATATCTCCTTTTTTCTTGAAATCCTTTTCATTTAAGAAATATTTTATAACATTAAAAGTTTTTAAAGCGAATTTTTTCATTTACTCGAAAAGAAGTTCAAAATTAAAAATAGTATTTTTTCAAAAGCATAAACAATAATTTTTTTATCATTTCAAAAATAATTTATCTTATCAAAAATATATTTTTGAATCAAAAACAAAACAATTTTTTTTAAATTTTCAAATCAAAAAATTTTTTTTAATTTTACAAAATACCATTTCAACAAAAAAGATTTCCAAATTCTACTTTAATATAAAATTTTTTTTAATTCCTATTTTTTCTCAAAAATCTTTTTATATTTAGAATTTTATTTTTAATTTTATTTCTATTTAGAATTTTTTATCCCGAAATAATCAAATTTATTCCGTTCCAAAAATCTTTGGTAGGGTAAAGCGCTGAGCAAAAAAAATATTTTTTCATTTTCATAAAATTTAAGCTGTAAAATTGAAAAATAAAAACTTACCATCAGAAAAATTAATTTTCCAATCGGAAACGAAAAACATTAAACTTAAATATTAAAATTTTTTAATTATAATAACTAATAATTAATTATAATAATTATAATTAATAAATAATAATAAGCAATAATAAATATCAATCATAAATAATAAAAAACTAAATTTAATTCAAAATAAAATCAATAAAATTCTTAATTAAAATTTTTTAATTAATAATAAAAATCATAAACTAACTTTAACCTTATAAATAATATTTTAACTACTTCACAAAAAAAAATTTTTACTTAACTTGAAATTTTAAAAAATCTAAAAATAAATCAATAAAATTCGAAAGAATAAAATTAAACTTAAATTTATTATACGTCTTCATTTACCAAAATTATATTTTTAATATTTTTAATATTTTTAATATTTTTAATATTTTTAATATTTTTAATATTTTTAATATTTTTAATATTTTTAATATTTTTAATATTTTTAATATTTTTAATATTTTTAATATTTTTAATATTTTTAATATTTTTAATATTTTTAATATTTTTAATATTTTTAATATTTTTAATATTTTTAATATTTTTATTTTTAATATTTTTAATATTTTTAATATTTTTAATATTTTTAATATTTTTAATATTTTTAATATTTTTAATATTTTTAATATTTTTAATATTTTTAATATTTTTAATATTTTTAATATTTTTAATATTTTTAATATTTTTAATATTTTTAATATTTTTAATATTTTTAATATTTTTAATATTTTTAATATTTTTAATATTTTTAATATTTTTAATATATTTTTAATATTTTTAATATTTTTAATATTTTTAATATTTTTAATATTTTTAATATTTTTAATATTTTTAATATTTTTAATATTTTTAATATTTTTAATATTTTTAATATTTTTAATATTTTTAATATTTTTAATATTTTTAATATTTTTAATATTTTTAATATTTTTAATATTTTTAATATTTTTAATATTTTTAATATTTTTAATATTTTTAATATTTTTAATATTTTTAATATTTTTAATATTTTTAATATTTTTAATATTTTTAATATTTTTAATATTTTTAATATTTTTAATATTTTTAATATTTTTAATATTTTTAATATTTTTAATATTTTTAATATTTTTAATATTTTTAATATTTTTAATATTTTTAATATTTTTAATATTTTTAATATTTTTAATATTTTTAATATTTTTAATATTTTTAATATTTTTAATATTTTTAATATTTTTAATATTTTTAATATTTTTAATATTTTTAATATTTTTAATATTTTTAATATTTTTAATATTTTTAATATTTTTAATATTTTTAATATTTTTAATATTTTTAATATTTTTAATATTTTTAATATTTTTAATATTTTTAATATTTTTAATATTTTTAATATTTTTAATATTTTTAATATTTTTAATATTTTTAATATTTTTAATATTTTTAATATTTTTAATATTTTTAATATTTTTAATATTTTTAATATTTTTAATATTTTTAATATTTTTAATATTTTTAATAATATTTTAATATTTTTAATATTTTTAATATTTTTAATATTTTTAATATTTTTAATATTTTTAATATTTTTAATATTTTTAATATTTTTAATATTTTTAATATTTTTAATATTTTTAATATTTTTAATATTTTTAATATTTTTAATATTTTTAATATTTTTAATATTTTTAATATTTTTAATATTTTTAATATTTTTAATATTTTTAATATTTTTAATATTTTTAATATTTTTAATATTTTTAATATTTTTAATATTTTTAATATTTTTAATATTTTTAATATTTTTAATATTTTTAATATTTTTAATATTTTTAATATTTTTAATATTTTTAATATTTTTAATATTTTTAATATTTTTAATATTTTTAATATTTTTAATATTTTTAATATTTTTAATATTTTTAATATTTTTAATATTTTTAATATTTTTAATATTTTTAATATTTTTAATATTTTTAATATTTTTAATATTTTTAATATTTTTAATATTTTTAATATTTTTAATATTTTTAATATTTTTAATATTTTTAATATTTTTAATATTTTTAATATTTTTAATATTTTTAATATTTTTAATATTTTTAATATTTTTAATATTTTTAATATTTTTAATATTTTTAATATTTTTAATATTTTTAATATTTTTAATATTTTTAATATTTTTAATATTTTTAATATTTTTAATATTTTTAATATTTTTAATATTTTTAATATTTTTAATATTTTTAATATTTTTAATATTTTTAATATTTTTAATATTTTTAATATTTTTAATATTTTTAATATTTTTAATATTTTTAATATTTTTAATATTTTTAATATTTTTAATATTTTTAATATTTTTAATATTTTTAATATTTTTAATATTTTTAATATTTTTAATATTTTTAATATTTTTAATATTTTTAATATTTTTAATATTTTTAATATTTTTAATATTTTTAATATTTTTAATATTTTTAATATTTTTAATATTTTTAATATTTTTAATATTTTTAATATTTTTAATATTTTTAATATTTTTAATATTTTTAATATTTTTAATATTTTTAATATTTTTAATATTTTTAATATTTTTAATATTTTTAATATTTTTAATATTTTTAATATTTTTAATATTTTTAATATTTTTAATATTTTTAATATTTTTAATATTTTTAATATTTTTAATATTTTTAATATTTTTAATATTTTTAATATTTTTAATATTTTTAATATTTTTAATATTTTTAATATTTTTAATATTTTTAATATTTTTAATATTTTTAATATTTTTAATATTTTTAATATTTTTAATATTTTTAATATTTTTAATATTTTTAATATTTTAATATTTTTAATATTTTTAATATTTTTAATATTTTTAAACATTACCCACTTTAAATCAACATACCTCACTAATTTCAATAACCTATATTACTCAACCTTTTTTTTAAACCAAGAATATTTAAGAATATACAAATTTTTAATAAATATATAAAACAAACATTTCATATAACAAAAAACATTATTACCATTCAGCATTCATTTAAATGCATTCCAATATCTTATATCTTTAATCGTAAAATTAAATTAAGTCAAATAGCAAGTTACTCAACTCGAAATTCTCCACTTTCTAATCGTCTTGTCACAAGCTCCCGATACCAACCATCTGTTATCAACACTCAATGCTATAGAATATATATACGATGTATGGCCTTACAAAGTCTATATACACTCACCCTTATCGAAATTTCATATCTTGATTGTTCCTTCATAAGAACCAGAAAAGATAACACTTGAATCAACACTTAACTGAATACTTGATACAGCACCTGTATGACCTTAAAGAGTACGAATACACTAACCAGAAGAGAAGTCCCATATCTTAATTGTCTTGTCCCGAGAACCTGATATTATGTATCTATTATCCTTAGACACTATCACCGATAAAACTAAGTCTGAATGCCCAGTAAGAGTTCGCACAAGCTGACCTGTTTAGAAATCCCAGATCTTTATAGTTGTATCTTCAGATCCCGATATAATATATTTAGAGTCATAGGAGATTAATACCGATCTAACTATATCAGTATGACCCATTAAAGTTCTTCGGAGATCACCATTGAGGAAATTTCAGATCTTTATGGTTTTATCTCTAGATGCCGATATAATATATTTAGAGTCAGGGGAGATTACTACTGATCTAACTGTAGAAGTAAGCCCCGTTATGGTTCTTATGAGGGCACCAGTCTATAAGTTTCAGATCTTTATGGTTTTGTCACAAGATCCTGATATAATATAGCTAGAGTCCGAGGAAATTACTACCGAGAAAACTGTCTTAGTATGCCCTGTTATAGTTCTTAGGAGAGCACCTGTCTGGAAATTTCAGATCTTTATGGTTTTATCAGGATAGTTCGAACCTGATACAATTCAATTCAGGTCACTTGATATAGATGCCGAGCAAACACGTGAAGTGTGAGTAATGACTTAGTCTAAAAAATATTAAGAAATACCTTTACTTTGGTCATAACTGATTTTATTTATTAACTTTTAGTAACATAAGTTAGGCAGAATTTCATACTTAAAATGAAGGAGAGATATTTTCCCTAAAATGTTGTTTCTCGCTCTTAAGAGTTTTCTTAAAAAAATAATTTTAATAAATTGCGTTTCTTTTTTCTCCATTTTAATTTTATAACTTAATTCAATAAATATTTAAATAAAATAACTCTATAAATTTTACTTATTTAATTTCAATAGAATTAAACAATTTATTATTTATTAAGCATACTTATAAGTATCTTCTAAAACATTGATTTTTCTATTTTTGTCTTAAAACAAAACAAGATATTAAACTATAGTGTACAAACTTTTACAATTTTAATTATTTTATTTCCTTTTACTTTTAAATAAAAGGATAAATTATTATTTCAAAAGTTTTATAAAGAAGAATTATATCCTTATTACAATAACTTTAATATACATTTATTAGTTACAACTTATTTGTCTTTAAATCAAAGACTCTTAATAAGAAAACCTTATTTCTTTATAGACCCTTTTAAATGATAAATAAAATATTACAATTCTTTTAAAAACTATTGCTATTAATTATTGCTTTTCACTTACATTTAATCAAAAAAAGGATTTCTTTAAGCTTTTTACTAATTAAAAAAAATTAAATAAAATAAGTTTCTTAGTTTGAATAAATATTAAAAAAAATCAAATTATTTAAAACAAGTATTTAAATTTAGTACTTATAAGATAGAGTATTTTAATTTCCCACTTTCTTACTATTATTTCATTAAAAATTTTTATTTATAAAGGTCTCTCTTAAAATAATAAACTAATATAATTTATTACTTATAATGTTGATTCTAAGCAAAATATATAAATGTAATAAATAGAAGTAGTAGAAATTAAATATTTAAACTAACTAGAAATGGTGTATCACTAATTTTATCTTACAATTATTAAATAGTAATATTTAATTTTATTATTAAAATAAGCTTTAATATGTTTAATTATGTCTATTAAATACTTAATATTTTATCCTTTTAGCTTTATTAGTTAATAATTTAATTTCTATTTAATTAATAAAGATATTAGATTAGTTATAATTAATGCATTTAGATAACTTTCTCTTTTATAGCAAACTAATATTAATTATTTATGTTATTTTTGTAATTATCATTTATAATTAATAATACCTAAATTATTCTAGATTATTTAAATCTAAAAGATTAATTCTTTTCTATTATTCTATACTTATCCAAAAAACATAGTTACCACTATTAATACTCTCTTTCTTAAAATTAATTGTTTGATATAAATAAAATTATAAGCTTTTAAGAAAGAAAGCATATTTTTAATATCTTCTGATATTACTTTCTGAATTAATAGAAAGAGTAAACTTAACATAACATGTTTCTTTGTAGTATGAGATAATATAATTATTAGATTAGCTATTTAAAACTAATCTAATAGATTATTATTTACTCTTAATACATTTTATTAGTCTACTATTATTCTATATCTTTCTGTTCCTAATAAACAATTCTACATGTTTTGCTTTATAGCATATCACCATTTATTAATCTTATTACAATAGATTTAAACCTAAAAAGATGATATAGATAGTTATAGAATTATTTGAAACTTAGGCATTAAAATAAGTTTGAATTTTAGATTATTTATAATTTTCCTAAATTTAAATTATATTTATATATTCCTTTTTATTATCTTCTTTTTGCAATTAACTTTCGTTTGGAAAACTGATAAAAAGGTACATTTTGTAAAATATTTAGTCTTAATTTATCTAAGTTTATTTTAGTGAGTATAAGAATATATTTAAAGTATTAATGATATTAGTTCTAAAAAGCATTTAGGTAATTATATGTACTAAAATAAATAGTCAAAAGAAAACATTATTCTTTTATATAATTAAATAAAGAAAAGCTAGCTTAAATCTTCTATAGAGTCAATTATTTATATATCTAAAATCCTCTATTTATCTTAAAACCAAGTGTTTAATATATTATAGCCTCCTTCACTAACTCATTTAGTAATATTAATTCATAAAAACTTAAAAGAAAATTCCTTTTTACTTTAACTGTACTTGGAAATATTCTAAGTACTTTAACTAGTTAAAGAAAGGTTTAATTAGAGACTAATAAGAAATTTTCTTATCCTCTAGATAAAATATTTAATAAAACTGTGATTACATTTCTTATTAATTAAGAATAATATTTTAAATTAAAATAAGGAAAATTAATATTTTTCTTTTTGTTTAATAAAAATTTAAAACAATTTATTATATAAAAATCTCTTAATATTTTATAAAAAACCAAAGTAAATAAAAACATTAATTAAATATAATTAAAATATTAAGAAAATTTATAATTATAAATGATATTATAAATAAATATTTTAAATATTTTATTAATCTTTAGATCAAACATATAATCAATTATGTAACCTCTATTTTAACCTTAGAAATGTAGTTAAATATTTTTAAAAGTTAAATAAAAAATTATAAGGAAAACTTAAGAAATTAAATTTTTCTATAAAAAATTAATATAAAATTTACTAATTATTTAATTGATACTATCAGTTTTATTAAATTATTTAAAAGAATTATTAAAATAGAAAAAAAGTATAAATTAATTAATTTAAAAATTAAAAAAATTATAATTTAAAATTTTATATTTAACAATATTTGAGAAAAAGATAAATATTAAAGAATATATAAAATCTTACAAATCTAGATAGATTGACTTTTTAAATAAATAAATTCAACAAAAAAATAATTATTCTTAGAAATTTTCAATTTCAAAATATAAAAAATTAAAAATGTTAAAAATGTTAAAAAATTCTCTAAATCTCAGATTTTTATAATCAGCCTATTCGAAAATAGTTTATTTTTACTATTTTTCATCGATTATGGATATATATATGGTACAAGTACTAGTTATTTTATAATCTCAAATTTTAACTTCTTCTTAAATGGAAACTATTAAATATTTGAATAAATAAGTAAAAATAATTTAATTTTTTATTTTCTAATTCTTTTTCTAAACTTAATATGAAATCCCACTAAATGTTTTTAAAAATAATTTAATTTATATCAATATTAAGATTCTAACTTTAAATGTTAAGTAAAGTAGCAAAATTAATTAAAATTTTGAATTAAAAATATATTTATTTTTTAATTTTATTGATTCAAATATGCCTATAAATAAAAAAATATGAAACTAGGAGCATTTTTTATTAAAAGGAGAGTTAAAGATTGTCTAAGAACAATAAATAAATAAAATTAAACTTTTTGATAAATGTCTATTAATAAAATATAAATGAAGTAAATTTGAATATTATTCTTGCTTATTTAAAATTTAATATTATTTAAATATTTTAATTAAAATATTTCTGGTTATTAAATTTTATAAAAACTTACTCATTTATAGTTATTAATTATTAGTGAAAATAATATTATTATAATACTATTTATAATTTATTTACGTATCTTATATTTATTATTTTTATAGATTAAATTTCATAGAAAAATAATTAGTAATAATTAGTATTTAATAACTAATGCAATTGTACTAATTATAATTAAAATCAAAGTTTTCTAATTCTAGGTTTAACAGACTGGAAAATGCTATTTTTTACTTAAAATAGGTACATAAGGAAAATTTATTTATTTATAAAATAAATTATATCAATAGAGTATAAATCCCTTCTTATTTTTAGTTTAAAATATCCCTTTCTATTAAAATTTATTTTTTAAACATTTTCAACAAAACTTATTATAAAAATCTATTTTGCAATCAATTAAAAACTCTATCAAGTTGATAAGTAATATTTATACTTTTAATGAAGAGAATTTCTTTCTAATTATATTATAGCAATTGGTTATCATACTTTCAAATATATATAAAAATTAAAAAATTGAAGACTAGAATTTTAAAGCTTTTGCATTATAAAAAATGTATTTATAGATAATAAATTTAAACAAAGAAATTATAAAGCAAATAAAAATAATAATAATCAATTTTACATCATGATCAGATTCTTTTCATATATTATAAAATTCTTAAATTTCTTATTATATATTAAAATAATATATTTTTTCATTTATAAAATAGTTTTAATCTAAATTAAATCATTAAAATAACTTTTCGGCTTCTGGCTTAATGCAAGTTTTAAATGAATAAAATCACCTTTCCTGCATGTTCGTTCCTTGTGCTTTTTTTCCTGAACTTCTCTCTTTTTAATAGTCTGAGTTAAGAATTTGCTTTTTTTCCAGATTTTCCCAATTTCCGATGGGAAGAATTCCGTTGCTCGCCATTTCAGTTTCTAATAGTTAATATTATTCCAAATATTCATTCTTATTCTTTTCTAGTGGGCCATAAAGATGAGCTTATTTTTAACTATATTAAACTTTTTTACTTTTTAGGAAGTTAAATATGACTGTATATGGCAGGAAATATTCCGAGATTAAATCTTTTTTTACAAATTTATTTTTAGACCAAAATCTTAGTTAAATAAATGTTATTTGAAAATATTTAAAACTAAGAAATAGAAGAGCTATGAAAATGTACAAATTTAATTGAGAAACACTTAAGAGATAAAAAAAATGCAATTAATTTTGCTAGGATAAATAAAGGCAAAAAATAAATTAAAATTTAGGTTTGAAAAACTCTAAAGGCTTCAATAAGCTAAAAAACGCACTCAAAATTATCATAACTTCTTTATAAATCACAATTAGAATCTTAATTCTTGTTCTTTTATGCTTATGCGAATTTCTACAGTGAAAATAAAATGTAAATTTTACTAATTTTAAATTTGTATTGCTTGAATTTATAGCTATTCAAAATTTGTTCCAGTTTTCTTTTCATAATTATGATTATATTAAGCATGCATTATATTTATTTTTCTTTAGCGCTGTATATAGCAGAAAAAATACACAAAATAACTTTATCAATAGATTTATGCCTTCTTTTAATTTTATAGCAACTTAATCTCTTTCTAAATTATTCTTTTCATTACTTTTGTTCCTCTCATGTAATTTTTTAATTTTATACTATTTATCTTTCCTAAAATATAATTATGTAATAGTTATTTCATACAATTTTTAAGCTTTTGAAGGTAATTTTCATAAGAATTGGAATCTCAAATTTCAGCTTTAACTTAAATATTTTTACTTAGTTATAAATTTTCTAGGAGTAATTTATTTTGGTTGATTTAATGAAGTTCTTATTTTATTAGATTATAGATTTTATATTTTCATTTAGCTTTTAATCATATTAGTCTTGTTAGCCTTATCTTGATTAATGCTTAACTAGCTTCAATTTTATTGTTTAACAGCAACACCTAGCATGATTAAAAATGTGACCCTTAATTTGATTTAGTAAAATAGCTTATAAATAGAATAAATTGTTAGTCTTAGTTAAAGAGATGTAAAATAAGTTAAAACTAAAGGCTTAATATTAAGAGAGATAGTAAATAAGTAAAAATAAGTAATTTTGAAAGATTTATTCATAGCTATTATATAAGGTAGCCTGTTTTTAGTAGTTAGAGACTTAATTTTAGTTTGAAATAGATTGATTAAAACAATTAGAAACTTAATTTTAGTTTAAATTATTTATTTTATAATGGTAATTGATATGAGTATTTGATTAGTTGAAATGAGATAATGCAATATAATACAATTTAAATAAAATCATTGCTTAAAATAAGATATAATTTTAGCTTATGCTTGGCTTTTAATTAAGCATAATATATATAAATCATTAATTTTATAATTTGTTTACGCTAAATTTTAGTTCTTAATTCATTTTCACTATCCATTAATCTTTTTTTCACTTATTTTAGATTATATTCAACTTTTCTCTTAAATTCCTCTTGCTTATTTTCTATTTCCTTTTTTTAGTTAATTCATTATATGATCATGTATGTTCATTAGATCCCAAAAAAATGTTGCCTATTACTTTTTAATATGATAAAATTCTTTCAATGTATCCTTTCTTCCTTTTTTCTAATATTTCTTTAATGTAATCTTTTACTATAAAGTATATTTATTAACTTAGTTTTTCTTATTGATTACATAGCTAACTATAAATTTTGTAACTGCCTCGTATTATTTGTATTAGTTCAAAGTTTAGTAGATCAACTAGTTTCTGCCTGTTATTGAGGTAAATGATATACAATTAAGATTTACATCTTTGTCTTTCTTCCATATATTATTTGCATCTACTTATGATATTAATTTCGTCTTATACTTTAGTATTGTAGAATTTGCAAATTGATGATGTTCTATAAAGCAAATAATGAAGAATAGTTTGTTAGGAAGAACAAAATATAGAATAATAGTAGACTAATAAAATGTATTAAGAGTAAATAATAATCTATTAGATTAGTTTTAAATAGCTAATCTAATAATTATATTATCTAATACTACAAAGAAACATGTTATGTTAAGTTTACTCTTTCTATTAATTCAGAAAGTAATAATATAATATATTTAAAATATACTTTCTTTCTTAAAAGATTATAATTTTATTTATATCAAACAACTAATTTTAATAAAGAGAGTATTAATAGTGATAACAATATAATATAGATTTGTATAATAGAAAAGAAGTAAGTATAATATAAAGTAAAATAGTTTTAATATTATTAATTATAAATGATAATTACAAAAATAACATAAATAATATAATATTAGTTTGCTATAAAAAGAGAAAGTTATCTAAATAAATTAATTATAACTAATCTAATATCTTTATTAATTAAAGAGAAACTAATTATTAACTAATAAAGCTAAAAGGATAAAATATTAAGTATTTAATAGACATAATTAAACATATTAAAGCTTATTTTAATAATAAAATTAAATATTACTATTTAATAATTGTAAGATAAAATTAGTGATACACCATTTCTAGTTAGTTTAAATATTTACTTTCTACTACTTATATTTATTACATTTATATATTTTGCTTAGAATCAACATTATAAGTAATAAATTATATTAGTTTATTATTTTAAGAGAGACCTTTATAAGTAAAAAGTTTTAATGAAATAATAGTAAGAAAGTGGGCAATTAAAAGATTTTATCTTATAAATACTAAAAATACTTTGTTTTAAATAATTTGATGTTTTTTAATATCTATTTAAACTAATTAATAAGAAACTTATTTTATTTACTTTTTTTAATTAGTAAAAAGCTTAAATAAATCATTTTTTTGATTAAATGTAAGTGAAAAGCAATAATTAATAGCAATAGTTTTTAAAAGAATTGTAATATTTTAATTATCATTTAAAAGGGTCTACAACGAAATAAAATTTTCTTATTAGGAGTCTTTGATTTAAAGCCCAAATAAGTAGTAAATAATAAATGTATATTAAAGTTATTATAATAAGGATATAATTCTTCGTTATAAACTTTTGATATAATAATTTATCCTTTTATTTAAAAGTAAAAAGATATAAAATAATTAAAATTGTAAAAGTACACTATTAGTTTAATATCTTGTTTTGTTTTAAGACAAAAATAGAAAAATCAATGTTTTAGAAGATACTTATAAGTATGCTTAATAAATAATTTGATTGTTTAATTGTATTGAAATTTAGTAAGTAAAATTTATTGAGTTATTTTAATTAAAAAATTATAAAAGTAAGTTATAAACATTAAAATGGAGAAAAAAGAAAAACAATTTACTAAAAGTATTTTTTTAAGAAAACTCTTAAGAGCGAGAAACCACATTCTAGGGAAAGTATCTCTACTTCATTTTAAGTATGAAATTCTGCCTAACTTATGCTACTAAAAGCTAATAAACAAGATCAATTATGACCAAAGTAAAGGTATTGTTTTAATATTTTATAGACTAAATCCTTACTGGTCACTTTTCAGCTATGTTATCGGTAGCCATATCAAGTGACCTGAATTGAATTGTATCAGGTTCAGGATATCCTGAAAAATCGATAAAGATCTGAAACTTATTGACAGGTACTCTTCAAAGAACTATAACAGGACATACTTGAGATGTTTTATCGGTAGTAATCTCCCCAGACTCTAACTATATCGTATCAGGATCTCATGACTACTCCATAAAGATCTGAAATTTATAGACTGGTTTCCTTCAAAGAACTTTAACAGGACATACATCTTCAGTTTGATCAGTAGTAATCTCTCTAGACTCTATCTACATTGTATCAGCATCTCATGACAAAACCATAAAGATCTGAAATTTCCACAATGGTGCTCTCCAAAGAACTATAACGGGACATACTTCATATGTTAACTCGGTAGTACTCTCATATGACTCTAGATATATTATATCGGCATCTAATGACAAAACTATAAAGATTTGGAATTTCTAGACTGGTTAGCTTGTGCGAACTCTTACTGGGCATTCAGACTTAGTTTTATCGGTGATAGTGTCTAAGGATAATAGGTATATAATATCGGGTTCTGGTGACAAGAATATTAAGATATGGGACTTCTCTTCTGGTTAGTGTATTCGTACTCTTTAAGGTCATACAGGTGCTGTATCAAGTATTCAGTTAAGTGTTGATTCAAGTGTTATCTTTTCTGGTTCTTATGAAGGAACAATCAAGATCTGGAACTTTGATAAGGGTGAGTGTATATAGACTTTGCAAGGGCATACTTCATATATAAATTCTATATCATTGAGTGTTGACAATAGATAATTGGTATCGGGAGCGGATGACAAGACGATTAGAAAGTGGAAGGTTTCGAGTTGAGTAACTTGCTATTTGACTTAATTAAATTTTACGATTAAAGATATTAATTAGACAAGTTAATTTAAATGAATGTTGAATGGTAATTATGTTTATTATTTTATGAAGTGTTTACTTTTTTATTTATTAAAAAGTTGTAGACTCTTAAATATTCTTGGCTTAAAAAAAAGGTAAAGTAGATAATATAGGTTATTGAAATTAGTGAGGTATGTTGATTTAAAAGTGATTATGTCTAAAAATATTAAATATATTTTTTGTTGAATGAAGATAAATAATAAACTTAAGTTGCTTTTATTTCATAAAATTTTTTATTTATTTATTTAATTATGGTTTCGTAAAAATTTCAAGTTAAGTAAAAATTTAAATTTTTGTTTGTGTAGTAGTTAAAATTTATTTATAATGGCAAAGTTAGTTTATAATCTTGATTATTATTTTAAAAATTTTATGAAGTATTTATTTTACTTTGTTTATTATTAATTTATTATTGATATATATTTCTTTAAAACCGCCATAGTTGTTCGAAGGTTAACAACAAGGCCATCTTCATCAGAGGTTGGGGAAGTTAAGTACACATAATCGACTTTATGTCTTCCTCTGCTTTGGTTTGGCCTCAAGACATAAGATTCTTAGACCTTCGACACTGGCTTGGCTTCGTTTATTTTTAATTCTGGAACAAAAAAGAAATAATATTGCGAGCTTCATCAGAGGTGGGGAATTTAAGTACCCATAATTGACACATGTCGTCCTCTGCTTTGGTGATGCAATGAGACGCAACTATGCCATGTCCTCAGACCTCCAGCAAGTATTAAAGATTACGAATATTCTAAGTTATATCAGTATTGAACATTTTTATCAGTACTGAATAATTATACCTTTATTGAACAAGGTTTATCAGTATCTGATAATTTTATCAGTAACAAACATTCTTGTCAGTATGAAACATTTTTTTTAAAGAGCTGCGCACCAACGAGAGTGCTACGCGCTCTATAATCAAATTTATTTATTTATTATTAATTATTAATTATTATTTATTAATTAATTATTAATTATTTAATATTTATTTATTCTTGCCAATATTTTTTTCTGATAGTAAGTTTTTTTTTAGTTATCATAATCTTTTCAATTTAAGAGTATGAATTTCATGAAAAATAAAAATTCGTTTTTTTTGTTCATAGTTTAGCACTAGAGGAAATATCTGGGACGGAATAAGATTTTTTAATTCAGAATGAAAAAAAGTAAAAAGGGAATAAAATTTCAAAAAAATTCAAAATATATAAGATTTTTGAAAAAAATAGGAATTTAAAAAATTTTACAGCAAAATTAGAATTTTTAAATCTTTTTTGTTAAAATGGTATTTTGTAAAAATGAAAAAACTTATTTTTGTTTTAAGGAAAAAATTTGAACAAATTTTTGGTTGCCTTTGACTCAAGAAAAAAGATTTTATAAGTTTAATTTTTTTTGAAATGATAAAAAAAAAGTTATTGTTTATGTTTTTGATAAAAATTCATTTTTTTTGACTTGGAATTAAAATTTTAAATTTTATAAGAATTTACTTAATTGAAAAAGATCATAATAAAAAAGGAGAGAAAAGAAAGTAAATAATGAAATTGCGAAAAATTATTCTTTATTTTAGCTACGAGTCTTAGACTACAGAAGATTTTCGGGATGGATAAATTAAAAAAAGGGTTAGAGTTTTGAAAGATATAAAAATTTCTAACAATGGCTTTTAAATTAAGATATCAACGATTAAGCTTATGAACTTCTTAACACATTGCTAAATAAATTTGATGAGAATCCACATATACTGACGGGAGATTTCAACACCCTTTTATAAGGTTTTGTAGACAATCCTGAAAATAATTTGATAATACATATAGATTATAAGAATTTCTCCTGCTAAATGTCCTTGAAATAATGAATGATAGTAACGCTAATACATGTATACAAAAGAAACTGTATAATTGTGGTTTAATGATTATTCATTATAAGCACCAGGTTAAATTAAAAAAATGGAAAATACTTAAAATTCAACAGTTTTAACTAGCGACTCTTCTTTAATTGATTATAAAGAATCTGCGAACTAATAGATCAAGCAAGACAGGTGCATAAAAACCTCCAAATAAAAGAAAAGGAGTTGATACAAATCAAATAAGTAAACATAATAATGGATCTATTTAGAAAATTACTAAATATCTGTAGTCAAAAACTAGAAAACAAATTCATACGCGTCCCATTAAAACTACTTAGGAACTCTCTTCAACGTGCATATTAATTGTAGCGTATTATGAAAGTGAAAGCAACCTATAAATAGATGAACAAATTAACAGCCTAAAATAATACCGCGAAGATACGAAACGATTACCTAAGAAATCTTTCCAAAAATAAGATATTATCTTAGATAGTTAGAATTCAAAAGATATACCTTCAAATCCTAATTAAAATTCAAATAAAGATATCCTTTTATGGTAGTCAAAAATAACATAAACTTAAGATTAATTTTTGAATAATACTAATTAACAATTCTATTAAATTTCAAATAACTAAATTAGTCAGAAATAAAATAATACTACTAATCCTGATAATTCAAATAATCATTATTTACCTGATCTTCAGAGCAAACAAGCTTAAAATTAAACTGCTGATTTAAGAAATGTAATATAAAATCAAATAATTAATTAGTCTAATGAGAATTTATTTACCTTAGAAATAAAAGAACTTAAACATAATATATAAAGACTTATAGATAAGAACCAATAATTAAATGAAATGCTAATTAATATAAAAGCAAAATATGAACGAGATATTGAAACATTGATAAGTAACTAAGAAATATCCAAAATATATTATAAACATTATATAAATAAAATTTATTAGAAATATAAACTATTATAGAACAATTTTTAGTCAATCAAATCTGATGTATAGCAATATCACAAAAAAATGCTATCAAAATAACTAATTCATAAAATTACTTAAACAAACTTCTCCACTTATTACAGTAACTAAATAGTTTAAACAGATGAAATAATTAGTATAGTTCAAGAAATTTAGATATAATAGAAAAACTATGAGAATTAAGTCAATTCAATAGATGAAATATAATCTAATTAAAAGATTCAAATTGAAGCCAATGCTAATTAAAGCTTTACTTAGCTTAAATGATAGGAGCAAATAATTCAGTATGCCAAAACTTTAATAAAATTATAAATTTTACTTAAATTGAAATAGATAACTTTCTAAATAAAACTTAGCAAGGATATCAATAGACTATATTAGAATAGAACTAATATTTACTTCAACAAATTACCTAATAAAAAATAATAACCGAAATTTAACTCCAAGAGTTATATTCTTAATATTAAAAATTATAAAACTAAAATAAGTAATTTATAGATTAAGAATAGAAAGCTTAAATGGAAATTTTAACTTTTAAAATCTAATTAGATAAGTAAAGATAATAAAACTATGAAATAAATATAGCTTTTCAAAATTAAATTCTATTAAAAAATAAGGAAATTCAAATGTATAAAGAATTATTTTAGAACTAAATCTAACATACAAAAGAATTTAGTAATTAATAGTAATTTTAGAAGATGTAATTTGTAGAGGCATAAACTTAGACATTATATGGAAATATTTAAACAAAGGATAGTATTATCTAAACAGATAATATAAATAAATAATAAACAGCTTTTTTGTGTCAAAAATTTACTCAAACAAATATAATCAAGCAAGACAAGCTAATGTAAACTTAAAATAATTAATAGGAAGGATCAACTAATACTATTATAACATTACATAATAACTAATACTGTCAAATAAAATTGCCAGATGAAGATTTTGTTTTACTATAGCATTAATATCACTAACTCAACTTAAAATTCATTTAAAGTACCCAAAATATGTAGACACTTGAGATAAAAATATAAGAGTTTTAAAAACTTAATTAAAATTTGAAAACAGATATATTTAATTATTCTACTAAAAGATGAAAAAAAGATTAATAAAACTAAACAGATTCGATCGATGCTATTTATCAGAATTAAACCTTATCTTCCAATATTAATCTTAATATTCTTAAAAGGAAACATGAAGAAGAAGATAAAACAATTCCGCCAGCAAAACGTATGAGTAAACATAATAATAAAAAAGAGTGCGATTAAATAATATGTTATTTCAATCTGACTAGTCTATAACTTTAAAAGTTTATTAAATCCGAAACTTGAAGATGTCCATAGTACGAAATGTACAATATATAAGGTAGATATGTCACAGTTACTTAAGATTTAGAATAAGGTACATGTGATAGTGTGAAAAGTAAAATTAATATAGATAGAAAACTACTTAAAAAATATACGACGTAAGTAATATATATTTTGATACAATATTTTCATTAACATCCTGAGTATGGAAAAAGATTAGTACATATTTAGATTAACCAATAAGGATAGAAAAGCATTTGCATTTACGAAAGTGGTCTACCTGCAGGATCGGAAAAAATTAGAAAGGACTAATAGATTTAAAAAATAAAGATTGGACATATAAATATTAATGGAATAGCGAGCAAGTGCTTGAATATCGAAGAACTTATCAGAGATAACAGTATAGATATTTTATCAATAAACGAAACCTGATAAAAAGATAACTTTCCTCCAATATTGATAAATGGATTTAAAACATATTTTAAGAACTCAGGAAAAGGAGGAGGTGTATGCTTAATTGTAGGAAAAGAATTTAATAGTACAGAAATACATATATAAGTTGAAAAAGAAATAAATAGAATCATAACAATTAAACTGGATAATATTTTAATCACGTCTTGTTACATGCCTGATAGTGGAAAAAGTTAAGATGTTAAAGATTTAGCTTATGAACAACTAAATACATTGCTGAATTTATATAATGATAATCCACATATACTAATGGGAGATTTAAATGCTCTTTTATATGGTTTCGGTGATAATCCTGAAAATGCTTATGATAATAGTATTAGACTATAAGAATTCTTACTATAAAACGATCTTGAGATAGTGAATGATAGCAACATTAATACATGTATTCACAAAGGAACAGGAAAAACGTATTGTAATGATTATATCATTATAAACAACCATTTGAACGTTAATTAGTTTGCTAATTTCACTGCTCATAATAATAGTTTATTTTCTGATCATATTCCAATCACTGTCGACTTTATCAATAATTCTATAGTATATTGGGAAAAATAACTCAGAAAAAATATAAAATAAATAGGTTATAAGATGCAATAGATAGGCAAAAATATTAAGAATCTTTCCTACAAACTTATCTAGAATTCTTTTAAATGGATTAAGATAATCTTGAAGATTAATATGAATGAATCAAAAGTAGTATTTAAGACAATGCTGATCAAACATTAGGTTCGTTTATTCCAGACTCAAATTATAACAAACTTCCTCGAGCTCTCACAAAGAAATATATAAAGGCAAAAAGAGCTAACTCAGAATATAAGGAAGCTCACATAAAATTTGGAAGAATAAACTAGCAAGTAACTAATCTTCATGAGGCAGCAAAACGACTTTGGAAAGATTTTAAGTATAATCTATGAAAATTTAAAAAAAAACAAAGCAAAAAAGAAATTTCTACTTCTTAACGGAGATTTTAAGGAAATTTTTTCACAAGCTAAGAAAATTCTAAATCCTTTGAAGAGAAATACTATGAACTTTAATTAAGAAATCAAAAATAAATTCATTGAATCATGGGAAAATTGTGTTTTTAACAAGCATTCTAATCTAACTAAATAATAAATAAATCTTAGTAATTAAAAAATAGATAAAATATACGATAATATTTAAGAAATTACAAGATTATCCACTCTCGTATTTGTAAGGATTTGATCTTTTTACCATAAAAGAAATATAAGAAATTATAAAAGAAATTCCGAATGGAAAAGCAGCTGGTCCAGATGGAATAAAAGGCGAACTTCTGAAATATGGTGGATAATATTTATTAATAATTCTTCATTCTTTTCTGAATAATATGCTAAGACTTGGAAGAATCCCTTAGGAATTAAATATATCAGTGATAATTCCAATATTTAAAAAAGGAAATAAAGATGATTGGAAAACTGACTACCTATTTCTCTTATTAATACTATTCTAAAACTATATGATAAAGCTTTAACAAAAAGACTATACAATCTGATTTATTAGAGAAATTTGATTCACCCTTCATAAATGGGATTCATGAAAAACAGATAAACAACTTAATAAATTTGAATAATATAACAAATAATTGATAACTATTGGAAATGTGCTAAAGATAAGACTAAATTGATAGCAATACTGATAGACGTTGAAAAAATGTTTGACTCAATAGAAAGAAGACTCTTGTTTGATTAACTTAAGAGAGTTAAACTACCACTTGGAATAATAATAACATTAGAATCGTTTTATAAAAACCTAAATTCTTCATTTATCATAGATGGTAAGAGAACCAGAACTTTATAATTCAACAATGGAGTTATGTAAGGAAGTTCTCATGGACCAGTTTTAGCATTGATTTATTATGACATAGTAATTAGATATCTGGAAAGTAAAAGTAACTAATTGGGATTTAAATGCCAGGATTCAAGTATTAGCTTCGCTTGTAGAGGATGGGCAGATGATCTTATTCTTCTTTCCAAATCTGCAAAGTAGATGTAGAATTTAATAAATGAAGCAAATAAAGTTTTTGCATGAACACATTTAAAGATTAATATTACCAAATCTGAATGCATCTAATTTCTAAAGAAGAATCAGAAATAATAAATTTTAAATTTATAATTAGGAAAGTAACAAATTGCTTAAAAAGAACAAGTAACATATTTAGGAGATATTCTACATTAGAAGTAGAACTTAAATCCCCATTGCAAAGAAATTGCATTCAAATATATAGCTGCAATGAAGAAAGCTGTTTTTTAACTGATGAGATATAAGAATGTAACTCCTTGACATTTTAAAACTTTATGTAGACTTTTTACATTACCTAAAGCAGAATATGGAGGAGACTTAGTACCATGAAGTATTCAAAAGGAAGTAACTGGAGTTTTGAACAGAATAGAATCAAGCATGATATTAATTTCAATAAAAGCTTTTTAAGTAGCAACTTCAACATTTAATGAATCATGTTATATAGACCTGAATTGATTACCCTTTAAGCACATTATGGCTATAAAATTCTTCAGATTTTATCATAAAATTAAATAAGAAAGTACTTATTTTCCAAGATCAGCAATAGGCTCTCTTTTCATTAATATATGGAAAAAAGGATTTCAATACTACGATTAAGTGTAGCAATTATCAGACCTTTATAATATCGATCTGCAGAATTAATAGAATAATACCAATCTTAAAACTTTTACTAAACATGTAAGAGAAAAAATACAACAATATTTCTACAAAGTAGCTACTAAAAAATTTATGAGAATGAAAACAGGTAAAGTATATAATGAATAATTTGGTAATCTTTAACAATTTCCACAAACTACTTATACTAAATTAAACAAATAGTATAGACGAGAAATTATCAGTATATATAAACTTAGGACCTAAACTTATAATTTCCGTAAAGATCTTTAAGATCGTCATTACCCCATTGATAATCACTTTTGTATGTGTGGAGAGTATAAAACTTTCGAGCATATCTTTAAATGTGTGTACTATTCTAATAAAATGAATTGATTATCGGAAAAGATCGGAAATTATGACTTAAGGCGCCTTATACTATACGATCAAGAATATCTAAACTCATTTTCAAGGTCTAAATTGGAGTATTTAGACTTATAGATCAAAATATTTCATAAGAAACTAATGACAAGGAGACTTGAGATTCTAGAAATGGAGAAAGCAAAAAAGGAAGAAGCTAAAGATGAATAGAAAGAAGAACTAATTGAAGAAAAATGATGAAATGTAAACAAGATTAAAAAACAATTTAAAAACATTTACTAACGTTTATAATTGAAAGAAGCAATTCTTGCAATTAAAGACGTCAAAAAACTCTTTTAGTTTAAATTTAATTTAATAATAATTCTCGTAAATTACCCATCCAATACTAAATAAATAGTATCAAAAAGAAATAATTAGTATATACAAACTCAGAACCTAAAGTTACAACTTTCGCAAGGATCTTTAAGACAGACATTATTTAGTTAAGAATTCCCATTGTATGTGTGGAGATTTGATTATTTTGAACATATTCTGGAATGCGATTGCTACATAGATATGCGAGAATGGTTAATAGCAAAAATTGGAAAATGCGAAATTAGAAAATTAATAACCTATGACCAAATTATATCAATTAATTTCCAAAAAAAAAATTAGAATACATTGATCTGCAAATTAAAATTTTCCATAGGATGTTACTTAAAAGGAGATTATAATTATTTGAATTAGAAAAAAACTTATAATAAGAAAGTTCTGAGACTAAGGGTAAAGAAGCGAAAGAGCAAGATAAAGATGAAGAGAATAATGAAAATAAGGAAGGAAAAGAAGAACAAGAAGAAAAAGATGAGCAAGTGGAAGATTAGAATGAATAAACTGATAACGAAGACAATAAAGCTGAAGAAGAAGATGAAGTAGAAAGCGTTTGAGTTGAAAAACTTTTAAAAACATTATAACATCTTTAGTTAAAGGAAGTAATTCCAACAATGAAAAGATGTCTCAAGACTCTTTTAGTTAAATTTATATTTAAATTTAAGAACAACATATGTAAGAGAAAGATTTAGATTAGCTATCTATAAGTCATTAAATATTGCACTAGTGTTGGGAATACTAGTTGATTTTTTACCTTTCCCTGAAATATCAACAATGATAACTCCAATTAAGCAAAACAATTCTACTTAGTAAAAAGATAAAAATTATACCATTTAATCTTTAATCTCAAAATCATAGCAAAGAAATAAATCTGAAGTAAGATAAATATTTTTTTTAAATAAAGGGTTGCCAAGATAATCAAAGCCTTGCTTAATTAAATATTTGCAAATAGATATTATAATTGATGATTTCAAAGAGTTTAATAAGCATAACAATATTTAAATAAAAAAATATTTATTCTAAGAATCCCTTTAAAGATTTGCAGTTATTTCAACAGTAAAATGATTTGCTGATTTAATAAGAAATATATAAAACGTTTTCTCTTTAATGATATGCGCTAAATACAATAGACATCTAATTTAAAAAACTATTTCAATCTAAAAATTAATTACTTATACTTATAATTTTTAATATGAACTGAATCATCTATATATCAAAACTCAATTCAATAAACTTTGCTTAATTAGATAGGAATTTGATACATTTTAGCACACTTTCAAATGTAATCTTTTTACATATATTTTAAAAAATGTAATAAACTTAAAATAATTAATTTAAATAGTGTAAAAGACTTGCTTTATAAGACCAAAACTATATTAATAAATAGTTTACAAAAGATAAGATAATTAAATTAGATAAGTACAAAAAAATATTTCATCAATAATATTTAGAAAACTATTTAAGATTTTTAAGAACTAGAGTGAAGAGAAAATAAATTATATTAAAAACCCATAAACAGATTTAATGAGCTGAAAAATTGTTTTCAAAATGAGAGTGAAAGAGAATCATGAATGAAATATATAAACTTTTAAATTTAGCGTAATTTGCCTGGTTAAATGCCAATAATTATACAATTATGTCTGAATACTTAAAATATTTAAACTCTTATAGTTTATTATTATGACTTATTATTTAAACTTTTAAATAGTAAATAAGATTTTTTATTTATTAATTTTTAAAAACTAAAATAAATTATTTTAATAATTATCATTTATTTAACTATTTTAAGAAAATTTTCTAATATAATTGTTGATATATATATAAATAATAAAAATGATAGGATAAATAAAATTTAATCTTTTAGCATTTATAATATTAAAGGATAGTTTTAGTTAAAATATGTTTTTAAATAAAAGAAATAAAGTAATTTAATTATAGTTAAATATTTTATGTAAGTATAATTTTCTTATTATTAGCAAATTAATAATAATGGCTTATATTTAAATTTATTTAACTGATAATGATAAAATAATTAATTTTACATAATTATAATAAGTTTAATTAAATTTTGATATATAAATTAATAATTTATACTTAACTTTAAAATATAATAAAAGTTAGTTAAGATTATTATTATAATTACTTATATTATTTAGAACTAAAATTATACATTCATTAAGTTTATAATTATTTATAATTCTTTATTTATTTTATTTTATACAGCTATCTCTAAAGATATGTTTAACTATATTTACTTTTTAATTAACTAAATTATTGTTTTAATTATTGTAGACATTAATTATAAAATGTGAACTTTTATATTTTTATAATCTAGTAATCAAATGCTTATTGTTAACCAATTATTTAAAACTCTTATCAAAATTATGAAAAGCATCCTCTTTATTAGTTTTAAATTGATACAAAGATAATTAATTCTAGCTAAGCATATAATTATTTAATTATTTTAGATTTTTGATATAGTATTTTTAATATTAATATCTTACTATTATAAAGGATTATATTTTGCTATCATTTAGAATTTTATACTAGTAAAGTAATAAAGCTAAAGTTTCCTTTGGTTTACTTAAAACTTAAATTCCTTTTTGATACTTCTTCCTTTATATTATCTATGTTTTATTAATTATAGTTAAATAAAGAGTTCTTTAAATGGCTTAATTAGCAATTTAATTAGTTTTTAGAACTTAAATTTTAATATTTATTTATAAAAATAAATGGTATATATTTAGCTATTTAGTAATAATATTTCAATTTAATAAAAGAGTTATTGTATGAAACTGTTTATTTAAATTTAAATTAAAAGAGTTTTTGACATCTATAACTGCATGAATTGCTTCCTTCAATTATAGACATTAGTAAATGTTTTTAATATTTTTTAATTATAATCTCGATTTCATCAATTTTTAATTACTCTTGTTATAGTCTCTCATTTATTTCTTCCTTTTTTACTTTTTCCATTTCTAATAATCTAGTCTTCTTGATATAAGTTTCTTGTGAAATATTTTTATTTATAAATCTAAATATCCCAAATAAATCTTCGGAAGGGAGTTTATAACTCCTTAATCATCTTTTACGATAGTCAATCTCTTGTATTAGAATAGTATTTGCATTTAAAAATGTGGTAAAATGTACCATACTCTCCACACATACAGTAGGGATTATCAATAGGATAATGAAGATCTTTTCTAAAATTATAAGATTGGATTCTAGTTTATATATACTGATAATTTCTTGTCTAAACTATTTGTTCAACTTAGTGCTAATAATTACTGTAAATCGGTTAAGATTACTAAACTGTTCAGTATTTATTTTAGCTATTTTCATTCTCTTAAACTTTTGAGTAGCTGTATTATAGAAATATTATTGTATTTTGTTCTCTTATATATTTAGAATAAATTTTTTAATTTGCACTAATCTTGGAATTCTACAGGTCGATACTATGTAGGTATGATAATTGCTAAACTTGATCATAGTATCGAAATCCTTTTTTTCAGTTGATAATGAAAAGAGAGCCTTCTGTCGATGTTGGAAAATAAATAATTTCTTATTTAATTTTATAATAGAATTTAAAAAACTTTATTGCCATAATGTGTTTGAAAGATAACCAGATTAAATCTATGAAACATAACTTATTAATGTTGAAGTTGCTCCTTCAAATGCTTTTCTTGAAATCATTCTCATACGTGATTCAATTCTATTCAAAACTCCAGTTATTCCTTTCTGAATACACCATGGTACTAGTTCTCTCCATATTCTGCTTTAGGTAATGTAAAAAATCTGCATAAAGTTTTAAAATGTCAAGAAGTTACATTCTTATATCTTATAAGCTAAAAAACAGCTTTTTCATTGCAACTAAATACTTGAACACGAATTCTCTACAATAAGGATTAAAACTCTTCTTCTAATGTAGCATTACATCTAAATATGTAACTAGTTCCTTTTAAATAATTGGTTAATTATCTAATCATAAATTTAAATTTTATTATTTATAATGTTTATTTAAAATTTAGATGCATTCAGATTTGATAACATTGATCTTTAAGTGAGTTTATGTAAAATTGCTTACTTGTTTCATTTATTAACTCCTGCATTTACTTTGAAGTTCTGGAAAGAAGAATCAGATCATCTGCTCATCATCTGCATGCGAAGCTAATACTCCAACCCTAGCATTTGAATTCCAATTAAGTACTTTTACTTTCCAAATATCTAATTACTATGTCATAATACAATAATGCTAAAACTAGTAAATGCGAACTTCCTTACATAACTCCATTGTTACATTATAATGTTCTGGCGTTCTTTCCTCTATTTTAAATGAAGAATTTAGGTTTTTGTAAAAAGATTTTAAAGCTATTATTATTCCAAGTGGTAGTTTAACTCTCTTAAGTTAATCAAACAAGAGTCTTCTTTCTATTGAGTCAAACATTTTTTCAAATCTATCAGTGTTGCTATCAATTTAGTCTTACTTTTAGTACTTTTCCGATAGTTATCAATTATTTGTTATATTATTCAAATTTATTAAGTTGTTTATCTAATTTGTATAAATCCCATTTATGTAGGGTGAATCAAATTACTCTAATAAATCAGATTGTATAGTCTTTTTGTTAAAGCTTTATCATATAGTTTTATAATAATATTAATAAGAGAGACAGGTAGTCAGTTTTTCCAGTCATCTTTATTTCTTTTTTAAATATTGGAATTACCGACAATGTATTTAATTCCTAAGGAATTTTTCCAAATCTTAACATATTATCCACCATATTTCAGAAGTTCACTTTTTATTCTGTCTGGACCAGCTGCCTTTCCATTTTTAATTTCTTTTATAATTCATGCATTTCTTGTATGGTAAAAAGATAAAATCCTTATAAATATGAGAGTTGATAATCGTTAATTTCTTAAATACTATCTTATATTTTATCTATTTTTTAATTACTAAGATTTATTTATTATTGAGTTAGATTAGAATGTTTGTTAAAAATCAATTCTTCCATGAATCAATGGATTTTTTTTTTTTCTTAATTAAAGTTCATTTAATTTATTATTTTAGGGTTTTTAATTTTCTTAGTATATTAAAATATTTCTTTAGCATCTCCATTTAGAAGTAAAAGTTTCTTTTTTACTTTATTTTTTTAAACTTTCACAAATTATACTTGAAGTCATTCAAAATGTCGTTTCACTTTTTCATGAATATTAGTTACTTATTATTTTATTCTTCCAGATATAATGTATGCTTCTTATATATTGAGTTAGCCCTTTTAGGCCTACATATTTCTTAATAAAATCTCGAGGAAATTTGTTATAACTTGTCTGGAATAAAGGATCCTAATGTTTAATCAGCATTTTATTAGATTTTATTTTTGATAAATTCATTTTAAACTTCAAGATTATCTTAAACTATCTAAAAGAATTTTAGATAAGTTTGCAGGAAAGATTATAAATATTTTTGACGATATATTACATCTTATAACTTATTTATTTTATATTTCCTCAAATTCTTGCACATCTTCAATTAATCTCATATGAAATTAAGTTTTTTTTTTATAAATCAATTTGCAAGAAAAAATTTTTCTTTTTAAGCTATAATATCATCTTATCACTGTTTATCTTAGATAAGAATTGTTTTAATAATTAAGTTTTTATCTTTAAATATTTAGCAATTTTCAGTTAATATCATACTTTATGAATAAATATAATTACAATCTTTAAATATCAATCAAATAGATAAATGAACAATAAACAATGATCATTTAATTAGAAAATGAATATTAAAATATTTTAATTTAATTTCTTGATAAGATATTATAAATTTAAATAAGTGCTTAATCTTTTAAAAATCATATTATTAAACCACTTTAAATGTTTTTATGCTTATGAATATTTACTATCTTAAATTAAAAAATACTATATTGTATATTAAAGCAAATATTTATTAATGGAATCCTTAAATTAAAAATTATGATTTAGTTGTCTAATAATTTAGAATAAAACAAAAATAGCTCATTATTAAGATCATTTATGAAATTGTGGGCTATTAGCATTATCGACTTAGTAGAAACTTTGCTTTTTATTATGCTATATATGTTTCTTTTTATATTGTACAAAATATTTCCCATTTTTTATAGATATAATTATAATAGTTATTAACTTACACTTTGAATATTATTTTAATTAATACAAAAGATTAAAGCTTTTCTTTTAACCTTTTTTGATATAATGAAAACTATATTGATTTCTTAATTATTTACACTTTCATTTTGGTAATTCGTATTATTTAATATTAGAATATAATTTTATTCTTAAGATGGAAATATAAGATAATTTACAAGAAAGTGAAGATTTTTATAATTTTGTATATATTCAAATTATTTATATAGTTTACTAGCAAATGTTTTTTATATGATAAATAATCAATCAATTATTACAAATGTTTCAACTTTAATAAAATAGCTTCATTAGAAATTCAAATTTTAAGATTAATAAACAAAATCAATTTTCTATATACATAGTAGATTTCAAGTTGCTTATAATCAGAAAGTTTATCTTTAAAGCTATTCCTTTTAATATTACGAAATGAGAAAAAATTTTGAAGAGAAAAAATACTTAATATAGCAATATTTTCTTAAAAACTAATTTTTCTCTCCTAAATTAACATCTTTTCGCAAACTAAAAACAGATAGTTAGTCGTAGTAAGCTCTTTTCAAAACTCTTTTACTCATCTTTTCGATTTTTAATGTTTTTCTAATTATTATAATAAAGCAGAATATTTTTAAACTTAATTAATAAATTTTTTGTTTCTATATTTTTTAAGTTAGGTTAGATATATTATTTAGATCCTTGTTTAATTACTTTTTTGGATTCTTTGTAAATTGGCCTAAAATTTATTATTACAGATGTATTGTACCTAATTTTTTCTATTTGACTGTTCATATTTTTATAAATGGATTTTTAAATTACTTTTAGATTAGTTTTTTAACAATTCATAATACCTATTATAAACGGTAAGCACTCTTATAGAGGTTTTTTTTACTAATTTATTTCTTCTTAAAATTTCCTTTATTTTTTTGGATTTACTTCTTAAAATTCATTTAAAAAACTTTTCAAGTCTTTTAAAATAATATCTCTTTAAGAAAAGGATTTATCCATCCCGAAAATCTTTTGTGCGAATAACTCAGAGCGAAAAAAGGATAATATTTTCACGATTTCATGGTTTATTTTTATAATTTCAAAAATAATTTACCTTATCAAAAATATATTTTTAAATTAAAAACAAAACAATTTTGTTAAAAATTTTTTAAATCAAAAAATTTATTCCGTCCCAGAAATATTTGGTAGTATAAAACTCTGAGCAAAGAACAAATTTTTTGCTTTCATGAAATTTATGATCTAAACCTAAAAGATAAATAAAACTTATTATCAGAATAATTAATTTTCCAATCGGAAACAATAAATGTTAAACATAAAATTTAAAATTTTATAATAATAATAAATAATAACTAATAATAATAATTAATCATAATTAAAAAGATGGTGGGAGCTGAGATTCACCTTCTGAATCATACTTTCTGGTTTTATGGCTAGGAACAAGTTCCTTTCCTGTCGCTGAGAAAGTCCCTGGTCAAAGTCAACCTTTTTAAGGAAACTCCTTCCTCTTGATTATCCACTCCTGGTAGGGGATTGAAGCATGGCTGCCCATAGCGATGGAGCTCCCTGGCAGCTGCTTTTCGAAAGCAACAGGATATCCCCGTTATCCCATGAAGGGAGTGTTGGGGTCGTTAAACCGCAAGAAGTTGCAGTCCAAAACTCTTTAAGTTGAAATTAATTAATTAGTTAATAATAATTAATAATAATTAATATTAAATATCAATCATAAAAAATAAATAACAAAAAACAAAATTTAATTTAAAAAAATAAATAAAATACTTAATTAAATTTTTTAATTAATAATCAAGATTATAAACTAACTTTAAACTTATAAATAATATTTTAACTACTTCACAACAAAAATTATAGATTATACTCAACTTTAAATCAACATACCTCACTAATTTCAATAACCTATATTACTCAACCTTTTTTTTAAACCAAGAATATTTAAAATATACAAATTTTAAATAAATATATAAAGCAAACACTTCATATAACAAAAAACATAGTTATCATTAAACATTCATTTAAATGCATAACCAATATCTTATATCTTTAATCGTAAAATTAAATTAAGTTAAATCGTAAGTTACTCAACTCGAAACTCTCCACTTTCTTATCATCTTGTCAATTCCTCCCGATACCAACCATCTATTATCAAAACTCAATGCTATAGAATATATATTTGAAGTATGCCCTTACAAAGTCTATATACACTCACCCTTATCAAAGTTCCATATCTTGATTGTTCTGTCACCAGAACTAGAAAATATAACACTTGAATCAACACTTAACTGAATTCTACGTACAGCATCTGCATGACCTTAAAGAGTACGAATACACTAACCAGAAGAGAAGTCCCATATCTTAATTGTCCTGTCATAAGAACCAGATATTATATACCTATTATCCTTAGACACTATTACCGATAAAACTAAGTTTGAATGCCCAGTAAGAGTTCGCATAAGCTGACCAGTCTAGAAATCCCATATCTTTATAGTGTTATCTTAAGATCCCGATATAATATAGTTAGAGTCCGGGGAGATTACTACCGATCAAATACAATCAGTATGTCCCGACAAAGTTCTTATGAGAGCACCATTGTGAAAATTTCAGATCTTTATGGTTTTGTCATAAGATCCCGATACAATATAGCTAGAGTTCGGGGAGATTACTACCGAGGTAATAGGAAAAGTATGCCCTGTTATGGTTCTTATGAGAGAACCAGTCTATAAGTTTCAGATCTTTATGGTTGTATCTTCAGATCCTGATATAATATATCTAGAGTCTGGGGAGATTACCACCGATCTAACTACATATATATGCCCTGTTAAAGTTCTTAGGAGAGCACCTGTCTGGAAATTCCAGATCTTTATCGATTTTTCAGGATATCCTGAACCTGATACAATTCAATTCAGGTCACTTGATATGGCTACCGATAACACAGCTGAAGTGATATTAATGACTTAGTCTAAAAAATATAAAAGAAATACCTTTACTTTGGTCATAACTGATCTTATTTATTAACTTTTAGTAGCATAAGTTGGGCAGAATTTCATACTTAAAATGAAGTAGAGATACTTTCCCTAGAATGTGGTTTCTCGCTCTTAGGAGTTTTCTTAAAAAAATACTTTTAATAAATTGCTTTTCTTTTTTCTCCATTTGTTTTTTCTCCATTTTAATTTTTATAACTTACTTCAATAACTTTTTAATTAAAATAACTCAATAAATTTTACTTAATTAATTTCAATACAATACAATTAAATTATTTACTAAACATACTTATAAATATCTTTTTTCTTAAACATTGATTTAAAAATTCTATTTTTGTCTTAAAACTAGACAGATATAAAACTAATAGTGTACAAACTTTTACAGTTTTAATTATTTTATATTTTTTTACTTTTAAATAAAAGGATAGATTATTATATCAAAAGTTTTATAACGAAGAATTATACCCCTATTATAATAACTTTATATGCATTTATTAATTACAACTTATTTGTGCTTTAAATCAAAGACTCTTAATAAGAAAATCTTATTTCTTTATAGACCCTTTTAAATGATAAATAAAATATTACCATTTTTTAAATCTACTGTTATTAATTATTATTTTTCTCTTACATTTAATCAAAAAATTATTTATTTAAGCTTTTTACTAATAAAAAAAAGTAAATAAAATTGGGCTTCTTATTAATTAGTTTGAATAAATATTAAGAAACATAATTATTTAAAACAAAGTATTTAATTTCAAATTTATAAGATAGATTCTATTATTTATCCGCTTTCTTACTACTAATTAATTAAAACCTTTTACTTATAAAGGTCTCTCTTAAAATAATAAACTAATATAATTTATTTTAATGTTGATTCTAAGCAAAATATATAAATGTAATAAATATAAGTAGTATAAAGTAATGTTTAAACTATCTAGAAATGGTGTATCACTAATTTTATCTTACAATTATTAAATAGTAATATTTAATTTTATTATTAAAATAAGCTTTAATATGTTTAATTATGTCTATTAAATACTTAATATTTTATCCTTTTAGCTTTATTAGTTATAATTAATACATTTAGATAGGTTTCTCTTTTATAGCAAACTAATATTGATTATTTTGTTATTTTTGTAATTATCATTTCTATCTAATAATATCTAAACTATTCTAGATTATTTAAAGCTAAAAACTTAATTCTTTTCTATTATTCTATACTTATCCAAAAAACATAGTTACCACTATTAATACTCTCTTTCTTAAAATAAGTTGTTTGCTATTAAGAAAATTATAAGCTTTTAAGAAAGGAAGTATATTTTTACTATCTTCTATTATTATTTTCTGAATTAATAGAAAGAGTAAACTTAACATAATATGCTTCTTTGTAATAAGTATGAGATAATATAAGTATTAGATTAGCTAATATAAGCTATTTAAAACTAAAATTAATGTCACAATAAATCCTAGTCTAGTTGACTTTAGTCATAAGATTTAAAAAGAATACAGTCTTTAGTAGTAATAAGAAAGGATTTAAATAAACATAATGAAAGCGAGAAGCAAATTAAATCTACAAGATAAGAGTTTTAAAGCTTAAATTGAAGTTTATTAATTAAAAGATTCAAGACTATCACTTACGAACTAGAATGAAATAGCTGCTAAATTATCACTTTTCTTAATAAATTAAAATAATCAATTGCAACAAAAAGGCATGCTTGATAATTAAAAAATATTAAAGTTTGCAAGTAGTTACAGATTGGATATTGAGCGTGGTTTAACAAATGTTTCTTAATATAAAATAGAATAACAAAAGTTTTAAAACAGAATTAAATAATTATAGAATTCCGGTGTTTCTAAATTAAAAAACGAAGTCTTTATAATTTAATTAATCAAAGTCATAAATAAAAAAGCGGCGAATAAATGAGAAATGTATATGTCCAAAGGGGTTGTCAAAATGTTTACTTTGAATTTATAAATCTAAGAATTGTCCTTTTGAAAAAAAACAAAAAATTGTAAATTCTCTTGAACTACAAGTATTCAATGGCCTTTATAAAATTTAGATTGAAATATTCATGCAATAATTGAGATTTAAATTCTCAAAGTAGCATAATTGTACACACTCTTTAAGTTTTCATTTTCTTAATTATCTTAAATCAAAAATTTTCAGACGCGTTTATTTTTTATATTCTAAGTAATGCTCCAATATAATAAATAATCAATTAAATACTTTAATGAATTTATTAGCTCTGAGACTAGTACTTTAAAGTTGTTTTTTGGTAATCTGAACTTGCTTTCTTCTCTGATCATTTCAATTTATTGCTCATTGATATGTAGTTCCTTGCTCTTACATTTAGCTTGTCTTTCTTTAACATAATTTTTTTAATTTGATAAGCTGAAATAAATTGAACCAACAACTTAACTATCTTAATTGATTCATATAACCAAGCAGCTACTTTGAAGGTAAATCTACTTCCTAGCCTCAATATTGTAAATCTTCTAAAAAAGAACAATATGAAGTTGTCTATTTTCTTTTACGAAAAGCTTAAAAATAAATCTATCAAATGTTTTTCGTTTTAATCCCCAGATTCTACTTATTAGATAAGTAAATTATATACATAATCCTTAATCTTTAAATCTTATAACTTAGATTGATTTTTTTTCTTCCCTTTTGAAGAAAGTTGCTTAGAATCTTTTTACTACTAGATTAAATTCCTGATTGTAGCGTAGCTCCGAGACTAAACTTGCAGAATACAAAATTGAAAGCAGGCAGGTTAAACATTTTTTACTAGTCAGCTTTACTTGGCAGTTATATCCAGCATGTTAAAAACAATAGGAGGCTCATTGGGATTCTTTAATTTTAAATATCTTGCGTTGATGGAATATTCCTATACTTTTTTCTTTTTTTAATTCCTTTAGCTCAAAATATTTTTCAAGAGTAATAATTCTTCTAAATCTCTGATGGTTTTATCAGATAATCTTTAAATTATATTTAGCTTCTTTTCAAATCTACCGGTTTATATCAAATGAGGTCTGGATTAAAAGCTAACCGTCTATTTTGTTTCCATCTTTGAAGATGTGGCTTTATTTTAAAGATAATGTTTCATACTGGGAATGCTTTATTTTTAGTATTTCATCTTTTCAGTTTCTTTGATTTTTATCTGGGTATCAAGCTTAATATTATATACATCAAAATAGAGCGAAAAAAACATCCAAAGCTTGATTAATCTTCTATATATTTTCTTTTTCTGTTTATCAAGCATTTCTAACTACAAACATATCGCAATTCTAGCAACGAAGTTAAGTAGAAATCAGACAGCAATTTAATGTTCTCAGCAGCCTTCATCAAAGAGTTCAAAATTTTTAGAAATCCTTAGAGAAATTAACATCACTAAAAAGAATCTCTCGTTTGGAAGTATTTGAGGCTTTCAAATATTTCTTAGATGAATTCATAGACAAAGCCAGTCAAGCAATTAATGACAAATATGAGATTGTCCAAATACCTCACTTTATCTTAATTTTAAGGACATTCTTAGTGTCTATTATTTGCTTCATTCAATTTTCTCTACTTTTTACTAAAATTTGGTCTATAGAAATTTATATCTTACTCTGTCTTTTAGAACACTGTTTCTTATTAGAATAGAATTAACTTTTCATCTTGCTGACTTTTCTTTAATGTTCCTTTATTCATCATATCAAGATCTAAAGGAATTGCCAATCAGCAACTTCAAGTAACTTTTTAAGCTTCACATATTACTAGACTAGACTAAGCTTTTTATTAGATCTTACTATCTTGAATCTACTCAACTGATTGCTATTCAAATGTAGTAACCTAATTAAACCTCACTCACTATAACTACAAATAATACTAAGCCTTAATATATTTAAAAGAAGTAAAAGCTTCTTATTTTAGTAGCAACTTATTTTAACCTAAATAGACAAATAATTAGATATTAAAGTAGCAAGGATATAAGATTAGCAACCTAACTTAATTAACTAATCACTATATCCTAATTTTAATAGCCTAGCATTATTATATTACAGTTACTAAGATTATTAGCAACCCTTTATTTTAACAAAGCAGGTTATTAGTATTATATATTTAGTGCTTTAATTTAAAGACTATAAGAGATATACTTATAACATTTAAATGATTGTCTACCGTATATCTTAGTAATAGCACATCTATATACTACAGTAGAACTTTTAAGTTATAAGTGGAAATAGTTAGTATACTTAATTTATTATATGTTTGGTTATTAAGCAATATAATGCTAAAAAGGCTAAAGACTTTTTGAAAAAAACTAATAAAAAATTTTATCCTTCAAACAAATTCCTGGAATAGAAATTCTATGAATATTGGAACTTTTGCTAAAGATTTATCCAATAGGTGGAAAATTATAAAGATTAAATGATTATTTCTTTTATCCATAGGCTATTAGCAAGCAGACTTGGATAATATTGTACGACTTAATAATCATAATAGGTTAGATAAAAAGTGAAGATTAGTAAGATTCTTAAGAAATAATATAACTAGGAATAAAGCAAAAATATCAATTACATTTTGAGGGTTACTAATGCTTATTTGCTAATAAGTATCGAATAGCATTTATTTGATAATTATAAACTTGATAGTGCTTGCTTAATATAATATAGAGAAGGTATAAAACACTTTGTTAAAAGTAATAATTAGTTAAACTTAAATAAGTAAAAATAATAATAGAAAAGGAAGATTGATGATTTGCTATTAAGCTTCTTTTATTAATTATAAACTTAATTAATTAATATAAGGCATATATTAGATCAGGTAATAGGACAAAAATTACCATGACTAAAAGATTGTAGTTTTAGCATGACTTTTGCTTACTAAAAGTTAGTAAATAATAGAGTTGTATTATTTTCATCTTCTCTTAGTCTTCTGATGTTACCTTCTTAAAACTAATAAAGATAATTTTATTTTTCTGGCATTTGGCTTGTGTTTTTTCCCTGAATCGTAACATCTGAGGGTTTATCACCTCGACAAATATGTAAACCTTTCAGAAATTTTTTTTGTTCTTCTTTATTTTAGCTCTCATTTACTAATGAAAGGTTACTTTAGAAATCTACACCTTAGATAGTAAATTCTACCTATCTCTTACTAATCCTTCATATCTTGTATATGCACGATATTTTATGCTCTTTTTTCAGTAATTTTTTATACTCTTCTAAATAGTCAGAGTTAGTTTCAATTACCTTCTAGAAGTTATGTAAAGAATGCCCGCTTACTTTCTCTGCTTTTACTCAAAAGTATGTTAATTTCTTCTATTTCTTTCTATCTATATTTATAATATCGCTATTCATTCTATTAGCTGTTGCTAACTTATTTGGCTTCACTTTATTTATTGTCAATCTTTTCTGAATTAATGTGGATTATAATATTTTGTTTTAAAAGCTTTTTTACTGCAAAACTTAATGGTTTTCTTTGGTTTACTCTTTCAGTTTTATTCTCTATAGAGCAAATTTTCTTTAAAAGAGCGGTAGTTTCTTGAAGGAATATCTTTAAATAAATACATTAAACTGCAATAATAATAAAAGCTAGAAATTCAGCTTTATGGACTAAAATGAGAAGCCTATTTTTTAATTACTAGAGTAGTAGACTAGAATATTATTTTATATATCGACTCGTTTATAAGGCTAAACATTTAAAAGTACAAGAAAGATATGAATGTCTAAAAGTACGTTATGCATAATCCAACTGACTTTATAATTTCATTTATCTTTTCTGATAGTTTGGAAGCATATACAATCATCTTTCGCATCAAAAGTTATTTAATCAAACTCCATTAAAATTTACTTTAATTAATGTATTGCTGACAATAGATCTAAGATTATCTATCAATGCGTTTATTAACGAATGAATCTCTGTTAATTTCTAGTTTTTCAGCAATCCTATGAACTAATATAACGAAACTATTTAATAGTTTTCTCTTTTCTTTCAATTTTCCTTTAATTTACCAACATAGCTTCTTATCCTTCAAATCATGTCTCCATTATCATTAAATGTTAATTTCCTAAGTTCTTTAGATTGTTTTAAAATAATTAACTTCATCCTATTATCTTAGTAGGCGGCTAATATTAATTGCTCATGTTATAATTAGATATAAAGTTATACTAATGCTTCCTAATAAGTATATATCCTGTCTTATTAATAAAAGTGTAAGTTTTTAGTTTTAATTGATCACCTTTCTTAAAATAAAAATAGTGTTAACTTATTTATTTAGTTGCTTTAGACAAGGATATATAAGTTTTGAGCCTTATGTTTGAATATTCTTAATTAAGTGTATCTTGCAATACTTTACTATAATCTCTTTACATACATACAAAACATTACTTTAATTATAATTTACTTATTAACATTAAAGTCAGTTTCATAGTATCTGACTATTCATAATATTAGCAAGATATTTACTTATATCAATATAGCTTATAGAAACTTATTGGATGAGTATTTTTTATCTATTATACTGCTAAGACAAGTCTTCTATGATATTTCCTTTTTTGCACTAAGATATATTTTACTTTCCTAGAGTATATCAAATTAACGCTCTTCAATTTTTCAAGCATTTTCCAAATATTTGGCTTTTTAATAGATTGTACTAGCTTATTGATTCCTTTACTTTAGATTTGACTTATTACCTTTAGTTTCTTTAAATGCTTTTTAATTAGGATCTATTTGGTTTCTTAACTTTTAATATTACTAATAAATTTACTAAAGTGACTATACTTTTAGTCTTTTAGAGTATCTATTTTATGTTCCAATTTGACAGATTTTTGATAAGTAAGCTTCTAAATTACTTAAAATGAACTTACTCTTGGATTGGTTTTGCACTTCCTTTATTATATACTAGCTTCTCTTTTTCTATCTATCATATACCTTTTTATTATGCTCAATCCTTTAGTTACATTTATTGATTCCAAAAGATCCTTATAATCTATCTTTCTTATATCATCCCATTTGTAGATGTATTTAATTAGAAAGCTTTTAATTATTCAGTTTAATTTGATTATGGTTAATGGTTAGATGCAGCAAAACAATGCTGACTATCTTAGATTTATCTCCCTTTAAGGAATTTTATATATTGGCTTCATCAGATTCAACTCAATAATCTCGAAAAATAAAATTAAGAAAGCTCTAAGTATGAGATTTGAATGATTTATGATTTCTATAAAGCTCAGCCTTCTTTCCTTGATTACAACTTGGATTATCATAAATTTAACTACTTTCTTATCTTGCAACTAGTAATATTCCAAACATATAAAGGTTTCTTTAATAACATAAAAATTATGTTTAAGTATCTAGTTAGTATTTTCTATTAAATAATTCGACTATTATTAAGCATAAGTTTCTTCCTCTTATTCTTGATTTGCTTGATTTCAAAACTTTCTGCATTATCTCCCTTTAATTTGATATTTATAAGCCTTTTTTATGGTGAATTACTTTATATAGCATCTCTTATCTTTCAGTTTTAACTACAAATTAAATTTTATATTTACCACATTATTCAGCTATAAGTCTATCCTTCTTTTTATTAGACTATTTATTTAAATTAGTAGACAATAATATCTTAATTAATCTTAGCGTAGTGTTTTGATACCTTAAATAGCTCTTTTAAATCCTTAGAACTTAGAGAAATTTTTTAGTTTTGAGAAAATATTGAAAATGATAAATTGGTGGTTGGATTAAGATATCATGAGTTAGTCTAGAAACATATGCTTATTTTAGACTTTGTATAAAATATTTGTTCAACAAACTTAATTTATTATCTTCAATAGAACGAGCTATCGCTTTGATATCTTTATCTTTCCTCTCTAACTTGAATACACTTTTGACTCACCCTGCGTTTTTTCTGTTCTAATTAAAATATTAGGATATTAAATCTAATCTCCAGTAAAAAAGAATATGCATTCCAGTTTCCTTGTATTATAGCTTTATATATAATCCCTAAATAGAGGACATAATAATATGCTTCCTGATTCAGTGGTATTTGCATTAACATTTTTAATATATAATCTTAGCTTTTTATTTATACTGAAATAGAAATATCTTCTTTACTTTTACTCTCCTTAATTAATTTACTCTTTCTTTGGTCATATCTTTGGTATTGAGTAGCTATTTTTACGATTATATAAGAAAGTATAATTTTCGCATTATTTTAGAGTTACTTATGAAAGTTTTATATCTTACTATCTAATATTCATAAGTATTATATAGCTTAAAAAAGATAGAAACTCTCTTGAGAGGTTTTCTCAATGACTGTTTTCTTGTGCACTCTTTCCATAAGGTTTAACCATTACTCTTCTATAAACTGAAATTCATTGATTAAAGTTGAAAGACTACTAAGATCTAAACTCAGCATTTGCTCCCTTTCTTGGCTTTTATGTAATTTACATCTTCTACCTAAGCAATTTTTTAGTTTTAGCATATAAAGAAAATCCTTTCTCTTTAAATGTTTAAGTATTATTTAATTTGGAAGAGTAAATGGATTATAGGTACTAGACTTTTATCCATATATATTTCTATTTACTATCTTTTGAAATAATCATAGTAAATAGTGATAGTTAAACATACAAAAGAGTCTTTATTTAATCTTAGTACCCTTTTACAAATCAATTATACAACAGACTGTTTTGGAATTTACCTCCTTTAATTCCAATCTCACCTGAATCTTAATAGCAATGAATTAATTCTATTATAATGCTAATCTAGAAATTTAATATAGAAGTTTAACTTATTTGGATGGAGTAATTTCAACCCAACTAGATTTAACTTTCCAAAGTAGACAAAACTAAATACTTTCAGTTTTTTATTACTTTTAATCCTTTAAATATATATTTTAATTAAAATTAAACAAATTAAATATTCCTTTGGATTATTAAAAAGATATAAAGAATGCTATATGGCCTAAGCTATTAAAAGTAATTTCAGTCTGAATACTGTAAATGTTGTGCTTTTAAGAATATTCATTTCTAGGATTAAAAAATAGTTCCATTCTTGATTAATCAGAAGTAGATACCTTAAAAACTTCTCTTTATTTCTTCTTTCTATTTTAGCTATAGATCTTTTTACGTAGATAAAACCCTCCTAGTATTTTTTCCAAGCGAAAGAATAAAATGTGCTATAGAATAAGAATCTTGTATCAATTTAGTTATTTTAAATAGAAAGATTCATCTTTCATCTCTTCTTTATTTTCTAAATATTTGCTAGTCTTAAATTTTTATATAGATAAGTGCTTTTTAGTTGTGGCTGAATATTTTCCATTTTATTTGGCTTTAAAATTTTAAGATTAACTTAAATTAAAAAAGTTATTAAGTTAGATTACATCTTAAGTAAATGAAAATAGTTAGAGTTAAAGATAATTAAGTGATTTAGTTATATTACTATATTTAATATCAAAAATAATCTTAAATTAAAGGAAAACTTTAGCTCTTTAGAAATAATAACCTCACTTTAGCTTTAGTGTTCTAAGTTTCTTTTTGCTATTCTAAGCTTATAAGTCTAGCTTAATTGTATTTTAATCTTCAGCTATGTGAACTATAAATAATTAAGTTTTAACTTGTAGATTCTATTATTAAATCTTATATCCAAAATAAAGACGCTATTTAAATACTAAGGTAAATAAATTTACCATAGTTTGCTATATTAGTGATTATATCTATATTTCTTTTATTCATTTATTCTAACTGTGTATCAAGCTCAGTAGTTCATTTATTTTATTTTAAAATCTTTTGTATCTTTCTAATATTTTAATATCATTTTCAGCTAATATAGTTCATTCAATTCTTTTAATGGAAATATTGTTTAATAAGTAAAAATAAATAGAATGCTAATAAATATAGTAGTAGTATAATATATCTATTGATTAAGATTAACTTAAGAAAGGACTATTTAATTTATTAGTTACTTTTAAAATACTAAGCTTCTTAATTCTAGTTATATAGCCTTAGTTAAATTACTTATATAAGCTTACTGCTGTTATTTATAACTTTAATTTCCTTTATTTATTTTATAATAATTTATTATTTTAGTATTAGACATTTCCTTATAATTAAATGCATTTAATAGTTATAGATTAGTTAGTGCTTTTATCTATTTTTTAAAATTTATATTTTAAGATTGTAAAAAATAATAATTAAATATAGTTTTAAAGATTTATATTCTGGAATTTATCTTTTTTACATTTCTTCAGTTTTTTGCAAATTCACAGCTAATTTTATAATCTCCTAATTAAGCTTGAGATATCTTAAATAATTTAGTGAAATCATTGTTAAAAATCTCTCAGTCCCTTTCTATCAGTACATGTTAACAAAATTTTACTAGACAAAATAAAAATTGCCTTTCTAGATTGATTTTGATTTTTAGATGCTTTTTATTTGAGTCTTATTTCCTAAATTTGTTCTTTTCTCTACATTAAAGATCTTTCTCTAAATTCTATTTTTCACTTCTCATTTATTGAACTGAAGGTTGTAGCTCATCCAATGATCTTAAATTATCTTGATTTATCTACTTTTTGCCACTTTTTTAATTATTTAATGAGGAATTTCTTTTGTTTTGCGAAGATTTTTCTGAATTCTCAAATTCAGAATTCAACTGATTATAATATTTCCTATTTGTTTATTTTATACTTGTTAGATTTTATTTTTAGCTGGTATTTTATAGTGTTTTACTTTTATTCTGCTCTATTATTTCTTTTTCTCCTCCAATAAAAATCATTTCCAATAGCTTCAGTAAGCCTTAAAGTCTAAAGATTTTATTTTTGATGTCTATTAATTTCTTTTTGATTTATGACTTAAAATTTCTTATTTCCAAATTATAATTGTTATTCTTATTTACTTGCTAGGTCTCAAATCCTTATTTATTGATAATTTTTCAGTCAGTATAGAAGGAGTTAAGATTTTAGTGAAGCTTAGAAGGTATTCAAACATTTATTGTTCCTAGTTAAGTCTTTTATTTGTTTAATTTAAATGAAATAGGAAGCTTTCTTTTATTTAATAAAGATTTATATTAAATTAAAGATATTCAATTAATATATTAATAGAAATACTTTTAGTTAAGAAGTCTTCTAATTTTTCTTTTTCTTAAAATATATTAACTCTCTTTATCTAAACTTCAGTCTTATTACTATTATTTTAATCCACTCCTTATTTTTAAATAAGATGATACTATGATTTGCTCTAATGCTTAATAGCTGAAAGATTAAAATTTAAATATTATTAAAAGATAACCAAGCAAACTAATGTTCTTATTCTAAATAATTCAATGAATGTTAAAGGTATTAGAAAAATCAAGTTCACTTGAAGGCTTAAATCATTATTTCATATCTATAACTTGTTCCTAAGCTCTTCCTTTTTCCACTTCTATTCCCTTTTAGTTATTTTTGCTTTTTGAAGTTCTCGACGCTCCAGCCAATGAATTGACTTCTATAAAATCCTTGAATTTAAATTACAACTTTCAGCTAATCTCTTTAATTAACTTCAATGCTTTTAAACATCTTATTTGGAATATTCTTTTCTGCTTAAAAATTATCTCTTTAAATTAAGTCTATGCATTTTTAAGAATCGATATCAGCATGATACCATTTAAGAAATTTTCAGTGGAGCTTGAAATTTAGACCTTTAAGTTTTATTTAAATTAGGTTATAATTATACATATTAATGATATTAAAGTGTTCTTAACTTAGTCTTCATTTGCTACTTCTAATGTTTATATTATTCTATTAAGATTTAAATATCTTCCTCAATCTTGCAAGTTAACTGTTCACAACTTGTTTATGAATAGTACCACTAAAATAGAAGGTTATACTGATTCTATAACTCATTATTATATATATTATTTTTTAAAATCGCCATAGTTGTTTGAAGGTGTACAACAAGGTCATCTTCAATAGAGGTTGGGGAAGCTAAGTACCCATAATCGACTTTATGTCTTCCTCTGTTTTGGCTTGGCCTCGAGACATCTGCTAGTTTGACCTTCGGCACTAACTTATTATAATTTTTAATTCTGGAACGAAAAAGAAATAATATTGCGAGCTTCATCAGAGGTGGGGAATTTAAGTACCCATAATTGACACATGTCGTCCTCTGCTTTGGTGATGCAATGAGACACAATCCTACCATGTCCTTGGACCTCCAGCAAGTATTAAAGATTACGAGTATTCTAAAATTATATCAGTATTGAACATTTTTATCAGTACTGAATAATTATACCTTTATTGAACAAGGTTTATCAGTATCTGATAATTTTATCAGTAACAAACATTCTTGCCAGTATGAAACATTTTTTTTTAAAGAGCTGCGCACCAATGAGAGTGCTACGCGCTGTATAATAAAATTTATTTATTCATTTATAACATTTAGTCTCTACAGCTAATAAAATCGTTTATTTTTTAAATAAATTTAATTTTAAAATTAATAAATGTAAATGTTTATTTATTAAAATAGAGCCAAGAAAAAAGCTCATTAATAACCCTTCATTACAATAAAGTCTTAAATAATTAAAAATTAATAAAGTAATTTTAGCTTTTTAAGTAAATAGAACATAGATAGTCGAAAACTCAATTTATAAAAAAATTAGCCTGAATATTTACCTATACAGATAAACATTCTTATAGAAATATCTCATTGGAGCTTAGATGAGAAGTAAAATTTATAAAAGACGGAACTGTATAAAAAATGTAAGAATATGAAAGACAATTTATATTGCACGAGGCTTAAAATAATAAAAGAGCAAGTATTTGTAAATTTAGAAAAATTAGAAACTTAAAGCTAATTAAAATCTTAATTGGTAAGATAATAAATCTAATTAGTTCATAAATTGAAGAAAGTTTTAATAAAGAAAGTAAAATTAATAATAAATCAGAGGAAGTTAATTATTAAAGAAATTTAAGAAAATAAGCTAATACCTATAGGAACTATATTTGATAATAGCCTGCTTATATAAATTAGTTTTCATTAATCAGTAAATATTAATATCCTAAGACCTATTCTTAGATATTATATTTCTCAGCTGATGGAATTTTCTAATACAAAAATTATAAAACTAAGAAATAGAAGAGCTATGAAAATGTACAAATTTAATTGAGAAACACTTAAGAGATAAAAAAAATGCAATTAATTTTGCTAGGATAAATAAAGGCAAAAAATAAATTAAAATTTAGGTTTGAAAAACTCTAAAGACTTCAATAAGCTAAAAAACGCACTCAAAATTATCATAACTTCTTTATAAATCACAATTAAAATCTTAATTCTTGTTCTTTTATGCTTATGCGAATTTCTACAGTGAAAATAAAATGTAAATTTTACTAATTTTAAATTTGTATTGCTTGAATTTATAGCTATTAAAAATTTTTTCCAGTTTTCTTTTCATAATTATGATTATATTAAGCATGCACTATATTTATTTTTCTTTAGCGCTGTATATAGCAGAAAAAATACACAAAATAACTTTATCAATAGATTTATGCCTTCTTTTAATTTTATAGCAACTTAATCTCTTTCTAAATTATTCTTTTCATTACTTTTGTTCCTCTCATGTAATTTTTTAATTTTATACTATTTATCTTTCCTAAAATATAATTATGTAATAGTTATTTCATACAATTTTTAAGCTTTTGAAGGTAATTTTCATAAGAATTGGAATCTCAAATTTCAGCTTTAACTTAAATATTTTTACTTAGTTATAAATTTTCTAGGAGTAATTTATTTTGGTTGATTTAATGAAGTTCTTATTTTATTAGATTATAGATTTTATATTTTCATTTAGCTTTTAATCATATTAGTCTTGTTAGCCTTATCTTGATTAATGCTTAACTAGCTTCAATTTTATTGTTTAACAGCAACACCTAGCATGATTAAAAATGTGACCCTTAATTTGATTTAGTAAAATAGCTTATAAATAGAATAAATTGTTAGTCTTAGTTAAAGAGATGTAAAATAAGTTAAAACTAAAGGCTTAATATTAAGAGAGATAGTAAATAAGTAAAAATAAGTAATTTTGAAAGATTTATTCATAGCTATTATATAAGGTAGCCTGTTTTTAGTAGTTAGAGACTTAATTTTAGTTTGAAATAGATTGATTAAAACAATTAGAAACTTAATTTTAGTTTAAATTATTTATTTTATAATGGTAATTGATATGAGTATTTGATTAGTTGAAATGAGATAATGCAATATAATACAATTTAAATAAAATCATTGCTTAAAATAAGATATAATTTTAGCTTATGCTTGGCTTTTAATTAAGCATAATATATATAAATCATTAATTTTATAATTTGTTTACGCTAAATTTTAGTTCTTAATTCATTTTCACTATCCATTAATCTTTTTTTCACTTATTTTAGATTATATTCAACTTTTCTCTTAAATTCCTCTTGCTTATTTTCTATTTCCTTTTTTTAGTTAATTCATTATATGATCATGTATGTTCATTAGATCCCAAAAAAATGTTGCCTATTACTTTTTAATATGATAAAATTCTTTCAATGTATCCTTTCTTCCTTTTTTCTAATATTTCTTTAATGTAATCTTTTACTATAAAGTATATTTATTAACTTAGTTTTTCTTATTGATTACATAGTCAATTATAAATTTTGTAACTGCCTCGTATTATTTGTATTAGTTCAAAGTTTAGTAGATCAACTAGTTTCTGCCTGTTATTGAGGTAAATGATATACAATTAAGATTTACATCTTTGTCTTTCTTCCATATATTATTTGCATCTACTTATGATATTAATTTCGTCTTATACTTTAGTATTGTAGAATTTGCAAATTGATGATGTTCTATAAAGCAAATAATGAAAAATAGTTTATTAGGAAGAACAAAATATAGAATAATAGTAGACTAATAAAATGTATTAAGAGTAAATAATAATCTATTAGATTAGTTTTAAATAGCTAATCTAATAATTATATTATCTAATACTACAAAGAAACATGTTATGTTAAGTTTACTCTTTCTATTAATTCAGAAAGTAATAATATAATATATTTAAAATATACTTTCTTTCTTAAAAGCTTATAATTTTATTTATATCAAACAACTAATTTTAATAAAGAGAGTATTAATAGTGATAACAATATAATATAGATTTGTATAATAGAAAAGAAGTAAGTATAATATAAAGTAAAATAGTTTTAATATTATTAATTATAAATGATAATTACAAAAATAACATAAATAATATAATATTAGTTTGCTATAAAAAGAGAAAGTTATCTAAATAAATTAATTATAACTAATCTAGTATCTTTATTAATTAAATAGAAAATTTAAATTATTAACTAATAAAGCTAAAAGGATAAAATATTAAGTATTTAATAGACATAATTAAACATATTAAAGCTTATTTTAATAATAAAATTAAATATTACTATTTAATAATTGTAAGATAAAATTAGTGATACACCATTTCTAGTTAGTTTAAATATTTACTTTCTACTACTTATATTTATTACATTTATATATTTTGCTTAGAATCAACATTATAAGTAATAAATTATATTAGTTTATTATTTTAAGAGAGACCTTTATAAGTAAAAAGTTTTAATGAATTAGTAGTAAGAAAGCGGATAAATAATAGAATCTATCTTATAAATTTGAAATTAAATACTTTGTTTTAAATAATTATGTTTCTTAATATTTATTCAAACTAATTAATAAGAAGCCCAATTTTATTTACTTTTTTTAATTAGTAAAAAGCTTAAATAAATAATTTTTTTGATTAAATGTAAGTGAAAAGCAATAATTAATAGCAATAGTTTTTAAAAGAATTGTAATATTTTAATTATCATTTAAAAGGGTCTACAACGAAATAAAATTTTCTTATTAGGAGTCTTTGATTTAAAGCCCAAATAAGTAGTAAATAATAAATGTATATTAAAGTTATTATAATAAGGATATAATTCTTCGTTATAAACTTTTGATATAATAATTTATCCTTTTATTTAAAAGTAAAAAGATATAAAATAATTAAAATTGTAAAAGTACACTATTAGTTTAATATCTTGTCTTGTTTTAAGACAAAAATAGAAAAATCAATGTTTTAGAAGATACTTATAAGTATGCTTAATAAATAATTTGATTGTTTAATTGTATTGAAATTTAGTAAGTAAAATTTATTGAGTTATTTTAATTAAAAAATTATAAAAGTAAGTTAAAAACATTAAAATGGAGAAAAAAGAAAAACAATTTACTAAAAGTATTTTTTTAAGAAAACTCTTAAGAGCGAGAAACCACATTCTAGGGAAAGTATCTCTACTTCATTTTAAGTATGAAATTCTGCCTAACTTATGCTACTAAAAGCTAATAAACAAGATCAATTATGACCAAAGTAAAGGTATTTCTTTAATATTTTATAGACTAAATCCTTACTGGTCACTTTTCAGCTATGTTATCGGTAGCCATATCAAGTGACCTGAATTGAATTGTATCAGGTTCAGGATATCCTGAAAAATCGATAAAGATCTGAAACTTATTGACAGGTACTCTTCAAAGAACTATAACAGGACATACTTGAGATGTTTTATCGGTAGTAATCTCCCCAGACTCTAACTATATCGTATCAGGATCTCATGACTACTCCATAAAGATCTGAAATTTATAGACTGGTTTCCTTCAAAGAACTTTAACAGGACATACATCTTCAGTTTGATCAGTAGTAATCTCTCTAGACTCTATCTACATTGTATCAGCATCTCATGACAAAACCATAAAGATCTGAAATTTCCACAATGGTGCTCTCCAAAGAACTATAACGGGACATACTTCATATGTTAACTCGGTAGTACTCTCATATGACTCTAGATATATTATATCGGCATCTAATGACAAAACTATAAAGATTTGGAATTTCTAGACTGGTCAGCTTGTGCGAACTCTTACTGGGCATTCAGACTTAGTTTTATCGGTGATAGTGTCTAAGGATAATAGGTATATAATATCGGGTTCTGGTGACAAGAATATTAAGATATGGGACTTCTCTTCTGGTTAGTGTATTCGTACTCTTTAAGGTCATACAGGTGCTGTATCAAGTATTCAGTTAAGTGTTGATTCAAGTGTTATCTTTTCTGGTTCTTATGAAGGAACAATCAAGATCTGGAACTTCGATAAGGGTGAGTGTATATAGACTTTGCAAGGGCATACTTCATATATAAATTCTATATCATTGAGTGTTGACAATAGATGGTTGGTATCGGGAGCGGATGACAAGACGATTAGAAAGTGGAAGGTTTCGAGTTGAGTAACTTATGATTTGACTTAATTAAATTTTACGATTAAAGATATTAATTAGACAAGTTAATTTAAATGAATGTTGAATGGTAATTATGTTTATTATTTTATGAAGTGTTTACTTTTTTATTTATTAAAAAGTTGTAGACTCTTAAATATTCTTGGCTTAAAAAAAAGGTAAAGTAGATAATATAAGTTATTGAAATTAGTGAGGTATGTTGATTTAAAAGTGATTATGTCTAAAAATATTAAAAATATTTTTTGTTGAATGAAGATAAATAATAAACTTAAGTTGCTTTTATTTCATAAAATTTTTTATTTATTTATTTAATTATGGTTTCGTAAAAATTTCAAGTTAAGTAAAAATTTAAATTTTTGTTTGTGTAGTAGTTAAAATTTATTTATAATGGCAAAGTTAGTTTATAATCTTGATTATTATTTTAAAAATTTTATGAAGTATTTATTTTACTTTGTTTATTATTAATTTATTATTGATATATATTTCTTTAAAACCGCCATAGTTGTTCGAAGGTTAACAACAAGGCCATCTTCATCAGAGGTTGGGGAAGTTAAGTACACATAATCGACTTTATGTCTTCCTCTGCTTTGGTTTGGCCTCAAGACATAAGATTCTTAGACCTTCGACGTTGGCTTGACTTGGTTTCGTTTATTTTTAATACTGGAACGAAAAAGAAATAATATTGCGAACTTCATCAGAGGTGGGGAATTTAAGTACCCATAATTGACACATGTCGTCCTCTGCTTTGGTGATGCAATGAGACACAATCCTACCATGTCCTTGGACCTCCAGCAAGTATTAAAGATTACGAGTATTCTAAAATTATATCAGTATTGAACATTTTTATCAGTACTGAATAATTATATCAGTATTGAACAAGGTTTATCAGTATCTGATAATTTTATCAGTAACAAACATTCTTGCCAGTATGAAACATTTTTTTTAAAGAGCTGCGCACCAACGAGAGTGCTACGCGCTCTATAATAAAATTTATTTATTAATTATTAATTATTAATTATTATTTATTAATTAATTATTAATTATTTAATATTTATTTATTCTTTATTTATTATTATTAATTATTATTAATTATTAATTATAATTATAAAATTTTTATTTTTATGTTTAATATGTTATGTTTCCGATTGGCAATTTTTTTTTCTGATAGTAAGTTTTTTTTTAGTTATCATAATCTTTTCAATTTAAGAGTATGAATTTCATGAAAAATAAAAATTCGTTTTTTTTGTTCATAGTTTAGCACTAGAGGAAATATCTGGGACGGAATAAGATTTTTTAATTCAGAATGAAAAAAAGTAAAAAGGGAATAAAATTTCAAAAAAATTCAAAATATATAAGATTTTTGAAAAAAATAGGAATTTAAAAAATTTTACAGCAAAATTAGAATTTTTAAATCTTTTTTGTTAAAATGGTATTTTGTAAAAATGAAAAAACTTATTTTTGTTTTAAGGAAAAAATTTGAACAAATTTTTGGTTGCCTTTGACTCAAGAAAAAAGATTTTATAAGTTTAATTTTTTTTGAAATGATAAAAAAAAAGTTATTGTTTATGTTTTTGATAAAAATTCATTTTTTTTGACTTGGAATTAAAATTTTAAATTTTATAAGAATTTACTTAATTGAAAAAGATCATAATAAAAAAGGAGAGAAAAGAAAGTAAAGAATGAAATTATGAAAAATTATTCTTTATTTTAGCTACGAGTCTTACACTACAGAAGATTTTCGGGATGGATAAATTAAAAAAAGGGTCAGAGTTTTGAAAGATATAAAAATTTCTAACAATGGCTTTTAAATTAAGATATCAACGATTAAGCTTATGAACTTCTTAACACATTGCTAAATAAATTTGATGAGAATCCACATATACTGACGGGAGATTTCAACACCCTTTTATAAGGTTTTGTAGACAATCCTGAAAATAATTTGATAATACATATAGATTATAAGAATTTCTCCTGCTAAATGTCCTTGAAATTATGAATGATAGTAACGCTAATACATGTATACAAAAGAAACTGTATAATTGTGGTTTAATGATTATTCATTATAAGCACCAGGTTAAATTAAAAAAATGGAAAATACTTAAAATTCAACAGTTTTAACTAGCGACTCTTCTTTAATTGATTATAAAGAATCTGCAAACTAATAGATCAAGCAAGACAGGTGCATAAAAACATCCAAATAAAAGAAAAGGAGTTGATACAAATCAAATAAGTAAACATAATAATGGATCTATTTAGAAAATTACTAAATATCTGTAGTCAAAAACTAGAAAACAAATTCATACGCGTCCCATTAAAACTACTTAGGAACTCTCTTCAACGTGGATATTAATTGTAGCGTATTATGAAAGTGAAAGCAACCTATAAATAGATGAACAAATTAACCGCCTAAAATAATACCGCGAAGATACGAAACGATTACCTAAGAAATCTTTCCAAAAATAAGATATTATCTTAGATAGTTAGAATTCAAAAGATATACCTTCAAATCCTAATTAAAATTCAAATAAAGATATCCTTTTATGGTAGTCAAAAATAACATAAACTTAAGATTAATTTTTGAATAATACTAATTAACAATTCTATTAAATTTCAAATAACTAAATTAGTCAGAAATAAAATAATACTACTAATCCTGATAATTCAAATAATCATTATTTACCTGATCTTCAGAGCAAACAACCTTAAAATTAAACTGCTGATTTAAGAAATGTAATATAAAATCAAATAATTAATTAGTCTAATGAGAATTTATTTACCTTAGAAATAAAAGAACTTAAACATAATATATAAAGACTTATAGATAAGAACCAATAATTAAATGAAATGCTAATTAATATAAAAGCAAAATATGAACAAGATATTGAAACATTGATAAGTAACTAAGAAATATCCAAAATATATTATAAACATTATATAAATAAAATTTATTAGAAATATAAACTATTATAGAACAATTTTTAGTCAATCAAATCTGATGTATAGCAATATCACAAAAAAATGCTATCAAAATAACTAATTCATAAAATTACTTAAACAAACTTCTCCACTTATTACAGTAACTAAATAGTTTAAACAGATGAAATAATTAGTATAGTTCAAGAAATTTAGATATAATAGAAAAACTATGAGAATTAAGTCAATTCAATAGATGAAATATAATCTAATTAAAAGATTCAAATTGAAGCCAATGCTAATTAAAGCTTTACTTAGCTTAAATGATAGGAGCAAATAATTCAGTATGCCAAAACTTTAATAAAATTATAAATTTTACTTAAATTGAAATAGATAACTTTCTAAATAAAACTTAGCAAGGATATCAATAGACTATATTAGAATAGAACTAATATTTACTTCAACAAATTACCTAATAAAAAATAATAACCGAAATTTAACTCCAAGAGTTATATTCTTAATATTAAAAATTATAAAACTAAAATAAGTAATTTATAGATTAAGAATAGAAAGCTTAAATGGAAATTTTAACTTTTAAAATCTAATTAGATAAGTAAAGATAATAAAACTATGAAATAAATATAGCTTTTCAAAATTAAATTCTATTAAAAAATAAGGAAATTCAAATGTATAAAGAATTATTTTAGAACTAAATCTAACATACAAAAGAATTTAGTAATTAATAGTAATTTTAGAAGAAGTAATTTGTAGAGGCATAAACTTAGACATTATATGGAAATATTTAAACAAAGGATAGTATTATCTAAACAGATAATATAAATAAATAATAAACAGCTTTTTTGTGTCAAAAATTTACTCAAACAAATATAATCAAGCAAGACAAGCTAATGTAAACTTAAAATAATTAATAGGAAGCATCAACTAATACTATTATAACATTACATAATAACTAATACTGTCAAATAAAATTGCCAGATGAAGATTTTGTTTTACTATAGCATTAATATCACTAACTCAACTTAAAATTCATTTAAAGTACCCAAAATATGTAGACACTTGAGATAAAAATATAAGAGTTTTAAAAACTTAATTAAAATTTGAAAACAGATATATTTAATTATTCTACTAAAAGATGAAAAAAAGATTAATAAAACTAAACAGATTCGATCGATGCTATTTATCAGAATTAAACCTTATCTTCCAATATTAATCTTAATATTCTTAAAAGGAAACATGAAGAAGAAGATAAAACAATTCCGCCAGCAAAACGTATGAGTAAACATAATAATAAAAAAGAGTGCGATTAAATAATATGTTATTTCAATCTGACTAGTCTATAACTTTAAAAGTTTATTAAATCCGAAACTTGAAGACGTTCATAGTACGAAATGTACAATATATAAGGTAGATATGTCACAGTTACTTAAGATTTAGAAAAGGTACATGTGATAGTGTGAAAAGTAAAATTGATATAGATAGAAAGCTACTTAAAAAATATACGACGTAAGTAATATATATTTTGATACAATATTTTCATTAACATCCTGAGTATGGAAAAAGATTAGTACATATTTAGATTAACCAATAAGGATAGAAAAGCATTTGCATTTACGAAAGTGGTCTACCTGCAGGATCGGAAAAAATTAGAAAGGACTAATAAATTTAAAAAATAAAGATGGGACATATAAATATTAATGGAATAGCGAGCAAGTGCTTGAATATCGAAGAACTTATCAGAGATAACAGTATAGATATTTTATCAATAAACGAAACCTGATAAAAAGATAACTTTCCTCCAATATTGATAAATGGATTTAAAACATATTTTAAGAACTCAGGAAAAGGAGGAGGTGTATGCTTAATTGTAGGAAAAGAATTTAATAGTACAGAAATACATATATAAGTTGAAAAAGAAATAAATAGAATCATAACAATTAAACTGGATAATATTTTAATCACGTCTTGTTACATGCCTGATAGTGGAAAAAGTTAAGATGTTAAAGATTTAGCTTATGAGCAACTAAATACATTGCTGAATTTATATAATGATAATCCACATATACTAATGGGAGATTTAAATGCTCTTTTATATAGTTTCGGTGATAATCCTGAAAATGCTTATGATAATAGTATTAGACTATAAGAATTCTTACTATAAAACGATCTTGAGATAGTGAATGATAGCAACATTAATACATGTATTCACAAAGGAACAGGAAAAACGTATTGTAATGATTATATCATTATAAACAACCATTTAAACGTTAATTAGTTTGCTAATTTCACTGCTCATAATAATAGTTTATTTTCTGATCATATTCCAATCACTGTCGACTTTATCAATAATTCTATAGTATATTGGGAAAAAATAACTCAGAGAAAATATAAAATAAATAAGTTATAAGATGCAATAGATAGCAAAAATATTAAGAATCTTTCCTACAAACTTATCTAGAATTCTTTTAAATAGATTAAGATAATCTTGAAGATTCATATTAATTTATCAAAAAAACATCTAATACAATGCTGATTAAACATTAGGATCCTTTATTCCAGACTCAAGTTATAACAAATTTCCTCGAGATTTTATTAAAAAATATGTAGGTCTAAAAGGGCTAACTCAGTATATAAGAAGCATACATTATATCTGGAAGAATAAACTAGCAAGTAACTAATCTTCATGAGGCAGCAAAACGACTTTGGAAAGATTTTAAGTATAATCTATGAAAATTTAAAAAAAACAAAGCAAAAAAAAAGTTTCTACTTCTAAATGGAGATGCTAAAGAATTATTTTAATACACTAAGAAAATTAAAAACCCTAAAATAATAAATTAAATGAACTTTAATTAAGAAATCAAAAATAAATTCATTGAATCATGGGAAAATTGTGTTTTTAACAAGCATTCTTATCTAACTCAAGAATAGATAAATCTTAGTAATTAAAAAATAGATAAAATATACGATAATATTTAAGAAATTACAAGATTATCCACTCTCGTATTTGTAAGGATTTGATCTTTTTACCATAAAAGAAATACAAAAAATTATAAAAGAAATTCCGAATGGAAAAGCAGCTGGTCCAGATGGAATAAAAGGCGAACTTCTGAAATATGGTGGATAATATTTATTAATAATTCTTCATTCTTTTCTGAATAATATGCTAAGACTTGGAAGAATCCCTTAGGAATTAAATATATCGGTGATAATTCCAATATTTAAAAAAGGAAATAAAGATGATTGGAAAACTGACTACCTATTTCTCTTATTAATACTATTCTAAAACTATATGATAAAGCTTTAACAAAAAGACTATACAATCTGATTTATTAGAGAAATTTGATTCACCCTTCATAAATGGGATTCATGAAAAACAGATAAACAACTTAATAAATTTGAATAATATAACAAATAATTGATAACTATCGGAAATGTGCTAAAGATAAGACTAAATTGATAGCAATACTGATAGACGTTGAAAAAATGTTTGACTCAATAGAAAGAAGACTCTTGTTTGATTAACTTAAGAGAGTTAAACTACCACTTGGAATAATAATAGCTTTAAAATCTTTTTACAAAAACCTAAATTCTTCATTTAAAATAGAGGAAAGAACGCCAGAACATTATAATGTAACAATGGAGTTATGTAAGGAAGTTCTCATGGACCAGTTTTAGCATTATTGTATTATGACATAATAATTAGATATTTGGAAAGTAAAAGTACTTAATTGGAATTCAAATGCTAGGGTTGGAGTATTAGCTTCGCATGCAGACGATGAGCAGATGATCTGATTCTTCTTTCCAAAACTGCAAAGTAGCTGCAGGAGTTAATAAATGAAACAAGTAAGCATTTTTACATAAAATCACTTAAAGATCAATGTTATCAAATCTGAATGCATCTAAATTTTAAATAAACATTATAAATAATAAAATTTAAATTTATGATTAGATAATTAACCAATTATTTAAAAGGAACTAGTTACATATTTAGGAGTTATTCTACATTAGAAGAAGAACTTAAATCCCCATTGCAAAGAAGTTGCATTCAAATATATAGCTGCAATGAAGAAAGCTGTTTTTTAACTGATGAGATATAAGAATGTAACTCCTTGACATTTTAAAACTTTATGTAGACTTTTTACATTACCTAAAGCAGAATATGGAGGAGAGCTAGCACCATGATGTATTCAAAAAGGAATAACTGGAGTTTTGAATAGAATTGAATCACGTATGAGAATGATTTCAAGAAAAGCATTTTAAGCAGCAACTTCAACATTAATAAGTTATGTTTCATAGATTTAATCTGGTTATCTTTCAAACACATTATGGCTATAAAATTCTTCAGATTTTACCATAAAATTAAATAAGAAAGTACTGATTTTCCAAGATCAACAATAGGCTCTCTTTTCATTAATATATGGAAAAAAGGATTTCAATACTACAATTAAGTTTAGCAATTATCAGACCTCTATAATATCGACCTGCAGAATTAATAGAATAATACCAATCTTAAAACTTTTACTAAACATGTAAGAGAAAAAATACAACAATATTTCTACAAAGTAGCTACTAAAAAATTTATGAGAATGAAAACAGCTAAAGTATATTCTGAATAATTTGGTAATCTTTAACAATTTCCACAAATTTCTTATACTAAATTAAACAAATAGTTTAGACGAGAAATTATCAGTATATATAAACTTAGAACCTAAACTTATAATTTCCGTAAGGATCTATAAGATCGTCATTACCCCATTGATAATCCCTTTTGTATGTGTGGAGAGTATGAAACTTTCGAGCATATCTTTAAATGTGTGTACTATTCTAATATAATGAATTGATTATCGGAAAAGATCGGAAATTATGACTTAAGGCGCCTTATACTATACGATCAAGAATATCTAAACTCATTTTCAAGGTCTAAATTGGAGTATTTAGACTTATAGATCAAAATATTTCATAAGAAGCTAATGACAAGGAGACTTGAGATTCTAGAAATGGAAAAAGCAAAAAAGGAAGAAGCTAAAGATGAATAGAAAGAAGAACCAATTAAAGAAAAATGATGAAATGTAAATAAGATTAAAAAACAATTTAAAAACATTTACTAACGTCTATAATTGAAAGAAGGAATTCTTGCAATTAAAGACGTCAAAAAACTCTTTTAGTTTAAATTTAATTTAATAATAAGTTTAATTAAATTTTGATATATAAATTAATAATTTATACTTAACTTTAAAATATAATAAAAGTTAGTTAAGATTATTATTATAATTACTTATATTATTTAGAACTAAAAATTATACATTCATTAAGTTTATAATTATTTATAATTCTTTATTTATTTTATTTTATACAGCTATCTCTAAAGATATGTTTAACTATATTTACTTTTTAATTAACTAAATTATTGTTTTAATTATTGTAGACATTAATTATCAAATGTGAATCTTTATATTTTTATAATATAGTAATAAAATGCTTATTGTTAACCAATTATTTAAAACTCTTATCAAAATTATGAAAAGCATCCTCTTTATTAGTTTTAAATTGATACAAAGATAATTAATTTTAGCTAAGCATATAATTATTTAATTATTTTAGATTTTAGATAGTATTTTTAATATTAATATCTTACTATTATAAAGGATTATTTTAAACTATATTTTGCTATTATTTAGAATTTTATCTAGTAAAGTAATAAAGTTAAAGTTTCCTTTGGTTTACTTAAAACTTAAATTCCTTTTAGATACTTCTTCCTTTATATTCTCTATCTTTTATTAATTATAGTTAAATAAAGAGTTCTTTAAATGGCTTCATTAGCAATTTAATTAGTTTTTAGAACCTAAATTTTAATATTTATTTATAAAAATAAATGGTATATATTTAGCTATTTAGTAATAATATTTCAATTTAATAAAAGAGTTATTGTATGAAACTGTTTATTTAAATTAAAAGAGTTTTTGACATCTATAACTGCATGAATTGCTTCCTTTAATTATAGACATTAGTAAATGTTTTTAATATTTTTTAATTATAATCTCGATCTCATCAATTTTTAATTACTCTTGTTATAGTCTCTCATTTATTTCTTCCTTTTTTACTTTTTCCATTTCTAATAATCTAATCTTCTTGATATAAGTTTCTTGTGAAATATTTTTATTTATAAATCTAAATATCCCAAATAAATATTCGGAAGAGAGTTTATAAGTCCTTAATCATCTTTTACGATAGTCAATCTCTTGTATTAGAATAGTATATAAATTTAAAAATGTGCTCAATTTTATCATATTCTCCGCACATACAGTAGGGATTATCAATAGGATAATGAAGATCTTTTCTAAAATTATAAGATTGGATTCTAGTTTATATATACTGATAATTTCTCGTCTAAACTATTTGTTTAATTTAGTATAAGAAATTTGTGGAAATTGTTAAAGATTACCAAATTATTCAGAATATACTTTAGCTGTTTTCATTCTCATAAATTTTTTAGTAGCTACTTTGTAGAAATATTGTTGTATTTTTTCTCTTACATGTTTAGTAAAAGTTTTAAGATTGGTATTATTCTATTAATTCTGCAGGTCGATATTATAGAGGTCTGATAATTGCTAAACTTAATTGTAGTATTGAAATCCTTTTTTCCATATATTAATGAAAAGAGAGCCTATTGTTGATCTTGGAAAATCAGTACTTTCTTATTTAATTTTATGGTAAAATCTGAAGAATTTTATAGCCATAATGTGTTTGAAAGATAACCAGATTAAATCTATGAAACATAACTTATTAATGTTGAAGTTGCTGCTTAAAATGCTTTTCTTGAAATCATTCTCATACGTGATTCAATTCTATTCAAAACTCCAGTTATTCCTTTTTGAATACATCATGGTGCTAGCTCTCCTCCATATTCTGCTTTAGGTAATGTAAAAAGTCTACATAAAGTTTTAAAATGTCAAGGAGTTACATTCTTATATCTCATCAGTTAAAAAACAGCTTTCTTCATTGCAGCTATATATTTGAATGCAACTTCTTTGCAATGGGGATTTAAGTTCTTCTTCTAATGTAGAATAACTCCTAAATATGTAACTAGTTCCTTTTAAATAATTGGTTAATTATCTAATCATAAATTTAAATTTTATTATTTCCAATGTTTATTTAAAATTTAGATGCATTCAGATTTGATAACATTGATCTTTAAGTGAGTTTATGTAAAATTGCTTACTTGTTTCATTTATTAACTCCTGCATTTACTTTGAAGTTCTGGAAAGAAGAATCAGATCATCTGCTCATCATCTGCATGCGAAGCTAATACTCCAACCCTAGCATTTGAATTCCAATTAAGTACTTTTACTTTCCAAATATCTAATTACTATGTCATAATACAACAATGCTAAAACTAGTAAATGCGAACTTCCTTACATAACTCCATTGTTACATTATAATGTTCTGGCGTTCTTTCCATCTATTTTAAATGAAGAATTTAGGTTTTTGTAAAAAGATTTTAAAGCTATTATTATTCCAAGTGGTAGTTTAACTCTCTTAAGTTAATCAAACAAGAGTCTTCTTTCTATTGAGTCAAACATTTTTTCAAATCTATCAGTGTTGCTATCAATTTAGTCTTACTTTTAGTACTTTTCCGATAGTTATCAATTATTTGTTATATTATTCAAATTTATTAAGTTGTTTATCTAATTTGTATAAATCCCATTTATGTAGGGTGAATCAAATTACTCTAATAAATCAGATTGTATAGTCTTTTTGTTAAAGCTTTATCATATAGTTTTATAATAATATTAATAAGAGAGACAGGTAGTCAGTTTTTCCAGTCATCTTAATTTCCTTTTTTAAATTTTGGAATTACCGTCAATGCATTTAATTCCTAAGGGATTTTTCCAAATCTTAACATATTATTCAGAAAAGAGTGAAGAATTATTAACAAATATTATCCACCATATTTCAGAAGTTCACTTTTTATTCTGTCTGGACCAGCTGCTTTTCCATTCGTAATTTCTTTTATAATTTTTTGTATTTCTTGTATGGTAAAAAGATAAAATCCTTATAAATATGAGAGTTGATAATCATTAATTTCTTAAATACTATCTTATATTTTATCTATTTTTTAATTACTAAGATTTATTTATTATTGAGTTAGATTAGAATGTTTGTTAAAAATACAATTCTTCCATGAATCAATGGATTTATTTTTGATTTCTTAATTAAAGTTCATTTAATTTATTATTTTAGGGTTTTTAATTTTCTTAGTATATTAAAATAATTCTTTAGCATCTCCATTTAGAAGTAAAAGTTTCTTTTTTACTTTATTTTTTAAACTTTCACAAATTATACTAGAAGTCATTCAGAATGTCGTTTTGCTGCCTCATGAATATTAGTTACTTATTAGTTTATTCTTCCAGATATAATGTATGCTTCTTATATACTGAGTTAGCTCTTTTAGGCCTACATATTTCTTAATAAAATCTCGAGGAAATTTGTTATAACTTGTCTGGAATAAAGGATCCTAATGTTTAATCAGCATTGTATTAGATGTTTTTTTGATAAATTAATATGAATCTTCAAGATTATCTTAATCTATCTAAAAGAATTCTAGATAAGTTTGCAGGAAAGATTATAAATATTTTTGACGATATATTGCATCTTATAACTTATCTATTTTATATTTCCTCAAATTCTTGCACATCTTCAATTAATCTCATATGAAATTAAGTTTTTTTTTATAAATCAATTTGCAAGAAAAAATTTTCTTTTTAAGCTATAATATCATCTTATCACTGTTTATCTTAGATAAGAATTGTTTTAATAATTAAGTTTTTATCTTTAAATATCTAGCAATTTTCAGTTAATATCATACTTTATTAATAAATATAATTACAATCTTTAAATATCAATCAAATAGATAAATGAACAATAAACAATGACCATTTAATTAGAAAATGAATATTAAAACATTTTAATTTAATTTCTTGATAAGATATTTTAAATTTAAATAAGTGCTTAATCTTTTAAAAATCATATTATTAAACCACTTTAAATGTTTTTATGCTTATGAATATTTACTATCTTAAATTAAAAAATACTATATTGTATATTAAAGCAAATATTTATTAATGGAATGCTTAAATTAAAAATTATAATTTAGTTGTCTAATAATTTAGAATAAAACAAAAATAGCTCATTATTAAGATCATTTATGAAATTGTGGGCTATTAGCATTATCGACTTAGTAGAAACTTTGCTTTTTATTATGCTATATATGTTTCTTTTTATATTGTACGAAATATTTCCTATTTTTTATAGATATAATTATAATAGTTATTAACTTACACTTTTTATATTATTTTAATTAATACAAAAGATTAAAGCTTTTCTTTTAACCTTTTTTGATATAATGAAAACTATATTGATTTCTTAATTATTTACACTTTCATTTTGGTAATTCGTATTATTTAATATTAGAATATAATTTTATTCTTAAGATGGAAATATAAGATACTTTACAAGAAAGTGAAGATTTTTATAATTTTGCATATATTCAAATTATTTATATAGTTTACTAGCAAATGTTTTTTATATGATAAATAATCAATCAATTATTAGAAATGTTTCAACTTTAATAAAATAGCTTCATTAGAAATTCAAATTTTAAGATTAATAAACAAAATCAATTTTCTATATACATAGTAGATTTCAAGTTGCTTATAATCAGAAAGTTTATCTTTAAAGCTATTCCTTTTAATATTACGAAATGAGAAAAAAATTTTAAGTGAAAAGATACTTAATATAGCAATATTTCCTTAAAAACTAATTTTTCTCTTCTAAATTAACATCTTTTCGCAAACTAAAAACAGATAGTTAGTCGTAATAAGCTCTTTTCAAAACTCTTTTACTCATCTTTTCGATTTTTAATGTTTTTCTAATTATTATAATAAAGCAGAATATTTTTAAACTTAATTAATAATTTTTTGTTTCTATATTTTTTAAGTTAGGTTAGATATATTATTTAGATCCTTGTTTAATTACTTTTTTTAGATTCTTTGTAAATTGGCCTAAAATTTATTATTACAGATGTATTGTACCTCATTTTTTCTATTTGATTGATCATATTTTTATAAAGAGATTTTTAGCTCTTTTTAAATTAGTTATTTTAAAAAATTCGCAATATTTATTAAAAAGGTAGTTTTAAGCCCTCTTATAGAAAAATTTTTTACTGATTTAGTTTCTTCCTAAAATTGTCATTTATTCTTTTATATTTACTTCTTAAAATTCATTTAAAAAACTTTTCAAATTTTTTAAAATTCTATCCCTTTAAGAAAAGGATTTATCCACCCGAAAATCTTTTGTAGCGAATTAACTCAGAGCGAAAAAAGGATTATTTTTCACGATTTCATGGTTTATTTTATTATATCTCCTTTTTTCTTGAAATCCTTTTCATTTAAGAAATATTTTATAACATTAAAAATTTTTAAAGCGAATTTTTTCATTTACTCGAAAAGAAGTTCAAAATTAAAAATAGTATTTTTTCAAAAGCATAAACAATAATTTTTTTATCATTTCAAAAATAATTTATCTTATCAAAAATATATTTTTGAATCAAAAACAAAACAATTTTTTTTTAATTTTCAAATCAAAAAATTTTTTTTAATTTTACAAAATACCATTTCAACAAAAAAGATTTCCAAATTCTACTTTAATATAAAATTTTTTTTAATTCCTATTTTTTCTCAAAAATCTTTTTATATTTAGAATTTTATTCCTATTTAGAATTTTTTATCCCGAAATAATCAAATTTATTCCGTTCCAAAAATCTTTGGTAGGGTAAAGCGCTGAGCAAAAAAAATTTTTTTTCATTTTCATAAAATTTAAGCTGTAAAATTGAAAAATAAAAACTTACCATCAGAAAAATTAATTTTCCAATCGGAAACGAAAAATATTAAACTTAAATATTAAAATTTTTTAATTATAATAACTAATAATTAATTATAATTATTATAATTAATAAATAATAATAAGCAATAATAAATATCAATCATAAATAATAAAAAACTAAATTTAATTCAAAATAAAATCAATAAAATTCTTAATTAAAATTTTTTAATTAATAATAAAAATCATAAACTAACTTTAACCTTATAAATAATATTTTAACTACTTCACAAAAAAAATTTTTACTTAACTTGAAATTTTAAAAAATCTAAAAATAAATCAATAAAATTCGAAAGAATAAAATTAAGCTTAAATTTATTATACGTCTTCATTTACCAAAATTATATTTTTAATATTTTTAATATTTTTAAACATTACCCACTTTAAATCAACATACCTCACTAATTTCAATAACCTATATTACTCAACCTTTTTTTTAAACTAAGAATATTTAAGAATATACAAATTTTTAATAAATATATAAAACAAACATTTCATATAACAAAAAACATTATTACCATTCAGCATTCATTTAAATTAACTTGTCTAATTAATATCTTTAATCGTAAAATTTAATTAAGTCAAATCATAAGTTACTCAACTCGAAACCTTCCACTTTCTAATCGTCTTGTCACAAGCTCCCGATACCAACCATCTGTTATCAACACTCAATGCTATAGAATATATATACGATGTATGGCCTTACAAAGTCTATATACACTCGCCCTTATCGAAATTTCATATCTTGATTGTTCCTTCATAAGAACCAGAAAAGATAACACTTGAATCAACACTTAACTGAATACTTGATACAGCACCTGTATGACCTTAAAGAGTACGAATACACTAACCAGAAGAGAAGTCCCATATCTTAATTGTCTTGTCCCGAGAACCTGATATTATGTATCTATTATCCTTAGACACTATCACCGATAAAACTAAGTCTGAATGCCCAGTAAGAGTTCGCACAAGCTGACCTGTTTAGAAATCCCAGATCTTTATAGTTGTATCTTCAGATCCCGATATAATATATTTAGAGTCATAGGAGATTAATACCGATCTAACTATATCAGTATGACCCATTAAAGTTCTTCGGAGATCACCATTGAGGAAATTTCAGATCTTTATGGTTTTATCTCTAGATGCCGATATAATATATTTAGAGTCAGGGGAGATTACTACCGAGAAAACTGTCTTAGTATGTCCTGTTATAGTTCTTAGGAGAGCACCTGTCTGGAAATTTCAGATCTTTATGGTTTTATCAGGATAGTTCGAACCTGATACAATTCAATTCAGGTCACTTGATATAGATGCCGAGCAAACACGTGAAGTGTGAGTAATGACTTAGTCTAAAAAATATTTAGAAATACCTTTACTTTGGTCATAACTGATCTTATTTATTAACTTTTAGTAACATAAGTTAGGCAGAATTTCATACTTAAAATGAAGGAGAGATACTTTCCCTAAAATGTTGTTTCTCGCTCTTAAGAGTTTTCTTAAAAAAATAATTTTAATAAATTGCGTTTCTTTTTTCTCCATTTTAATTTTATAACTTAATTCAATAAATATTTAAATAAAATAACTCTATAAATTTTACTTATTTAATTTCAATAGAATTAAACAATTTATTATTTATTAAGCATACTTATAAGTATCTTCTAAAACATTGATTTTTCTATTTTTGTCTTAAAACAAAACAAGATATTAAACTATAGTGTACAAACTTTTACAATTTTAATTATTTTATTTCCTTTTACTTTTAAATAAAAGGATAAATTATTATTTCAAAAGTTTTATAAAGAAGAATTATATCCTTATTACAATAACTTTAATATACATTTATTAGTTACAACTTATTTGTCTTTAAATCAAAGACTCTTAATAAGAAAACCTTATTTCTTTATAGACCCTTTTAAATGATAATTAAAATATTACAATCCTTTTAAAAACTATTGCTATTAATTATTGCTTTTCACTTACATTTAATCAAAAAAAAGGATTTCTTTAAGCTTTTTACTAATTAAAAAAAATTAAATAAAATAAGTTTCTTAGTTTGAATAAATATTAAAAAAATCAAATTATTTAAAACAAGTATTTAAATTTAGTACTTATAAGATAGAGTATTTTAATCTCCCACTTTCTTACTATTATTTCATTAAAAATTTTTATTTATAAAGGTCTCTCTTAAAATAATAAACTAATATAATTTATTTTAATGTTGATTCTAAGCAAAATAGGCAAAATATATAAATGTAATAAATATAAGTAGTAGAAAGTAAATATTTAAAATTAAATAGAAATGGTGTATTACTAATTTTATCTTACAATTATTAAATAGTAACATTTAATTTTATTATTAAAATAAGCTTTAATATGTTTAATTATGTATATTAAATACTTAATATTTTATCTTTTTAGCTTTATTAGTTATTAGTTTAATTTCTCTTTAATTAATAAAGATACTAGATTAGTTATAATTAATACATTTAGATAACTTTCTCTTTTATAGCAAACTAATATTATATTTATTGTTTATGTTATTTTTGTAATTGTCATTTATAATTAATAATACCTAAATTATTCTAGATTATTTAAATCTAAAATCTTAATTCTTTTCTATTATTCTATACTTATCCAAAAAACATAGTTACCACTATTAATACTCTCTTTATTAAAATTAGTTGTTTGATATAAATAAAATTATAATCTTTTAAGAAAGAAAGCATATTTTTAATATCTTCTGATATTACTTTCTGAATTAATAGAAAGAGTAAACTTAACATAACATGTTTCTTTGTAGTATGAGATAATATAATTATTAGATTAGCTATTTAAAACTAATCTAATAGATTATTATTTACTCTTAATACATTTTATTAGTCTACTATTATTCTATATCTTTCTGTTCCTAATAAACAATTCTACATGTTTTGCTTTATAGCATATCACCATTTATTAATCTTATTACAATAGATTTAAACCTAAAAAGATGATATAGATAGTTATAGAATTATTTGAAACTTAGGCATTAAAATAAGTTTGAATTTTAGATTATTTATAATTTTCCTAAATTTAAATTATATTTATATATTCCTTTTTATTATCTTCTTTTTGCAATTAACTTTCGTTTGGAAAACTGATAAAAAGGTACATTTTGTAAAATATTTAGTCTTAATTTATCTAAGTTTATTTTAGTGAGTATAAGAATATATTTAAAGTATTAATGATATTAGTTCTAAAAAGCATTTAGGTAATTATATGTACTAAAATAAATAGTCAAAAGAAAACATTATTCTTTTATATAATTAAATAAAGAAAAGCTAGCTTAAATCTTCTATAGAGTCAATTATTTATATATCTAAAATCCTCTATTTATCTTAAAACCAAGTGTTTAATATATTATAGCCTCCTTCACTAACTCATTTAGTAATATTAATTCATAAAAACTTAAAAGAAAATTCCTTTTTACTTTAACTGTACTTGGAAATATTCTAAGTACTTTAACTAGTTAAAGAAAGGTTTAATTAGAGACTAATAAGAAATTTTCTTATCCTCTAGATAAAATATTTAATAAAACTGTGATTACATTTCTTATTAATTAAGAATAATATTTTAAATTAAAATAAGGAAAATTAATATTTTTCTTTTTGTTTAATAAAAATTTAAAACAATTTATTATATAAAAATCTCTTAATATTTTATAAAAAACCAAAGTAAATAAAAACATTAATTAAATATAATTAAAATATTAAGAAAATTTATAATTATAAATGATATTATAAATAAATATTTTAAATATTTTATTAATCTTTAGATCAAACATATAATCAATTATGTAACCTCTATTTTAACCTTAGAAATGTAGTTAAATATTTTTAAAAGTTAAATTAAAAATTATAAGGAAAACTTAAGAAATTAAATTTTTCTATAAAAAATGAATATAAAATTTACTAATTATTTAATTGATACTATCAGTTTTATTAAATTATTTAAAAGAATTACTAAAATAGAAAAAAAGTATAAATTAATTAATTTAAAAATTAAAAAAAATTATAATTTTAAATTTTATATTTAACAATATTTGTGATAAAGATAAATATTAAAGAATTAAAAACTAACAAAAATCTAGCATCGATTGACTTTTTAAATACAGAAATTGAACAAAAATTATTATTCTTAGAAATTTTCAATTTCAAAATATAAAAAATTAAAAATGTTTAAAAATTCTCTAACTTTCAGATTTTTATAATCAGCCTATTCGAAGATAGTTTATTTTTACTATTTTTCATCCTTTATGGATGTATATATGGTACAAGTACTAATTTTTTTTAATTTTCAAATTTTAAACTTCAGGAAACTTTTCAATATTTGAATAAATAAGTAAAAATTATTTAATTTTTTATGTTCTAAACTTAATATGAAATCCAGCTTAATTTTTAAAAAATAATTTAATTTATTTAAATATTAGCATTCTAACTTTATATATTAAGTAAAGTAGCAAAATTAATTAAAATTTTGAATTAAAAGCTTATTTATTTTTTTATTTTATTGATTAAAATATGCCTATAAATAAAAAAATATGAAATTAGGAGCAATTTTTTTTAAAAGGAGAGTTAAAGATTGTCTAAGAACAATAAATAAAATTAAACTTTTTGATAAATGTCTATTAATAAAATATAAATGAAGTAAATTTGAATATTATTCTTGCTTATTTAAAATTTAATATTATTTAAATATTTTAATTAAAATATTTCTGGTTATTAAATTTTATAAAAACTTACTCATTTATAGTTATTAATTATTAGTGAAAATAATATTATTATAATACTATTTATAATTTATTTACGTATCTTATATTTATTATTTTTATAGATTAAATTTCATAGAAAAATAATTAGTAATAATTAGTATTTAATAACTAATGCAATTGTACTAATTATAATTAAAATCAAAGTTTTCTAATTCTAGGTTTAACAGACTGGAAAATGCTATTTTTTACTTAAAATAGGTACATAAGGAAAATTTATTTATTTATAAAATAAATTATATCAATAGAGTATAAATCCCTTCTTATTTTTAGTTTAAAATATCCCTTTCTATTAAAATTTATTTTTTAAACATTTTCAACAAAACTTATTATAAAAATCTATTTTGCAATCAATTAAAAACTCTATCAAGTTGATAAGTAATATTTATACTTTTAATGAAGAGAATTTCTTTCTAATTATATTATAGCAATTGGTTATCATACTTTCAAATATATATAAAAATTAAAAAATTGAAGACTAGAATTTTAAAGCCTTTGCATTATAAAAAATGTATTTATAGATAATAAATTTAAACAAAGAAATTATAAAGCAAATAAAAATAATAATAATCAATTTTACATCATGATCAGATTCTTTTCATATATTATAAAATTCTTAAATTTCTTATTATATATTAAAATAATATATTTTTTCATTTATAAAATAGTTTTAATCTAAATTAAATCATTAAAATAACTTTTCGGCTTCTGGCTTAATGGAAGTTTTAAATTAATAAAATCACCTTTCCTGCATGTTCGTTCCTTGTGCTCTTTTTCCTGAGCTTCTCTCTTTTTAATAGTCTGAGTTAAGAATTTGCTTTTTTTTCCAGATTTTCCCAATTTCCGATGGGAAGAATTCCGTTGCTCGCCATTTCAGTTTCTAATAGTTAATATTACTCCAAATATTCATTCTTATTCTTTTCTAGTGGGCCATAAAGATGAGCTTATTTTTAACTATATTAAACTTTTTTACTTTTTAGGAAGTTAAATATGACTGTATATGGCAGGAAATATTCCGAGATTAAATCTTTTTTTACAAATTTATTTTTAGACCAAAATCTTAGTTAAATAAATGTTATTTGAAAATATTTAAAACTAAGAAATAGAAGAGCTATGAAAATGTACAAATTTAATTGAGAAACACTTAAGAGATAAAAAAATGCAATTAATTTTGCTAGGATAAATAAAGGCAAAAAATAAATTAAAATTTAGGTTTGAAAAACTCTAAAGGCTTCAATAAGCTAAAAAACGCACTCAAAATGATCATAACTTCTTTATAAATCACAATTAGAATCTTAATTCTTGTTCTTTTATGCTTATGCGAATTTCTACAGTGAAAATAAAATGTAAATTTTACTAATTTTAAATTTGTATTGCTTGAATTTATAGCTATTCAAAATTTGTTCCAGTTTTCTTTTCATAATTATGATTATATTAAGCATGCATTATATTTATTTTTCTTTAGCGCTGTATATAGCAGAAAAAATACACAAAATAACTTTATCAATAGATTTATGCCTTCTTTTAATTTTATAGCAACTTAATCTCTTTCTAAATTATTCTTTTCATTACTTTTGTTCCTCTCATGTAATTTTTTAATTTTATACTATTTATCTTTCCTAAAATATAATTATGTAATAGTTATTTCATACAATTTTTAAGCTTTTGAAGGTAATTTTCATAAGAATTGGAATCTCAAATTTCAGCTTTAACTTAAATATTTTTACTTAGTTATAAATTTTCTAGGAGTAATTTATTTTGGTTGATTTAATGAAGTTCTTATTTTATTAGATTATAGATTTTATATTTTCATTTAGCTTTTAATCATATTAGTCTTGTTAGCCTTATCTTGATTAATGCTTAACTAGCTTCAATTTTATTGTTTAACAGCAACACCTAGCATGATTAAAAATGTGACCCTTAATTTGATTTAGTAAAATAGCTTATAAATAGAATAAATTGTTAGTCTTAGTTAAAGAGATGTAAAATAAGTTAAAACTAAAGGCTTAATATTAAGAGAGATAGTAAATAAGTAAAAATAAGTAATTTTGAAAGATTTATTCATAGCTATTATATAAGGTAGCCTGTTTTTAGTAGTTAGAGACTTAATTTTAGTTTGAAATAGATTGATTAAAACAATTAGAAACTTAATTTTAGTTTAAATTATTTATTTTATAATGGTAATTGATATGAGTATTTGATTAGTTGAAATGAGATAATGCAATATAATACAATTTAAATAAAATCATTGCTTAAAATAAGATATAATTTTAGCTTATGCTTGGCTTTTAATTAAGCATAATATATATAAATCATTAATTTTATAATTTGTTTACGCTAAATTTTAGTTCTTAATTCATTTTCACTATCCATTAATCTTTTTTTCACTTATTTTAGATTATATTCAACTTTTCTCTTAAATTCCTCTTGCTTATTTTCTATTTCCTTTTTTTAGTTAATTCATTATATGATCATGTATGTTCATTAGATCCCAAAAAAATGTTGCCTATTACTTTTTAATATGATAAAATTCTTTCAATGTATCCTTTCTTCCTTTTTTCTAATATTTCTTTAATGTAATCTTTTACTATAAAGTATATTTATTAACTTAGTTTTTCTTATTGATTACATAGTCAATTATAAATTTTGTAACTGCCTCGTATTATTTGTATTAGTTCAAAGTTTAGTAGATCAACTAGTTTCTGCCTGTTATTGAGGTAAATGATATACAATTAAGATTTACATCTTTGTCTTTCTTCCATATATTATTTGCATCTACTTATGATATTAATTTCGTCTTATACTTTAGTATTGTAGAATTTGCAAATTGATGATGTTCTATAAAGCAAATAATGAAAAATAGTTTATTAGGAAGAACAAAATATAGAATAATAGTAGACTAATAAAATGTATTAAGAGTAAATAATAATCTATTAGATTAGTTTTAAATAGCTAATCTAATAATTATATTATCTAATACTACAAAGAAACATGTTATGTTAAGTTTACTCTTTCTATTAATTCAGAAAGTAATAATATAATATATTTAAAATATACTTTCTTTCTTAAAAGATTATAATTTTATTTATATCAAACAACTAATTTTAATAAAGAGAGTATTAATAGTGATAACAATATAATATAGATTTGTATAATAGAAAAGAAGTAAGTGTAATATAAAGTAAAATAGTTTAAATATTATTAATTATAAATGATAATTACAAAAATAACATAAATAATAAATATAATATTAGTTTGCTATAAAAGAGAAAGTTATCTAAATAAATTAATTATAACTAATCTAGTATCTTTATTAATTAAATAGAAAATTTAAATTATTAACTAATAAAGCTAAAAGGATAAAATATTAAGTATTTAATATACATAATTAAACATATTAAAGCTTATTTTAATAATAAAATTAAATATTACTATTTAATAATTGTAAGATAAAATTAGTAATACACCATTTCTAGATAGTTTAAATATTTAAATATTTACTTTCTACTACTTATATTTATTACATTTATATATTTTGCTTAGAATCAACATTAAAATAAATTATATTAGTTTATTATTTTAAGAGAGACTTTTATAAATAAAAAATTTTAATGAAATAGTAGTAAGAAAGTGGGCAATTAAAAAATTTTATCTTATAAATACTAAAAATACTTTGTTTTAAATAATTTAATGTTTTTTAATATCTATTTAAACTAATTAATAAGAAACTTATTTTATTTCATTTTTTAATTAGTAAAAAGCTTAAATAAATAATTTTTTTGATTAAATGTAAGTGAAAAATAATAATTAATAACAGTAGATTTAAAAAAATAGTAATATTTTATTTATCATTTAAATTAGTTTACAACGAAATAAGATTTTCTTATTAAGAGTCTTTGATTTAAAACACAAATAAGTAGATATTAAATAAATGTATATTAAAGTTATTATAATAAGGATATAATTCTTAGTTATAAACTTTTGATATAATAATTTATCCTTTTATTTAAAAGTAAAAAGATATAAAATAATTAAAATTGTAAAAGCTTTTACAGATAGTTTTATATCTTGTCTTGTTTTAAGACAAAAATAGAATTTTTAAATAAATGTTTAAGAAATAAGATACTTATAATTATGCTTAATAAATAATTTAATTGTTTAATTGTATTTAAATTAAGTAAGTAAAATTTATTGAGTTATTTTATTTAAAAAGTTATTAAAGTAAGTTATAAAAATTAAAATGGAGAAAAAATAAATGGAGAAAAAAGAAAAGCAATTTACTAAAAGTATTTTTTTAAGAAAACTCTTAAGAGAGAGAAACCACATTCTAGGGAAAGTATCTCTACTTCATTTTAAGTATGAAATTCTGCCTAACTTATGTTACTAAAAGCTAATAAACAAGATCAGTTATGACCAAAGTAAAGGTATTTCTTTAATATTTTTTAGACTAAATCATCACTGGTCACACTTCACCTGTTTGCTCAGTATCCATATCAAGTGACCTGAATTGAATTGTATCAGGTTCAGGATGGCCTGAATATTCGATAAAGATCTGGAATTTCCAGACAGGTGCTCTCTTAAGAACTTTAACTGAACATACTGATTGAGTTAGATCGGTAGTAATCTCCCCAGACTCTAACTATATCGTATCAGCATCTGATGACAAAACCATAAAGATCTGAAATTTATAGACTGGTGTCCTCCAAAGAACTTTAACAGGACATACATCTTCAGTTTGATCGGTAGTAATCTCTCTAGACTCTAGCTACATTGTATCAGCATCTCATGACAAAACCATAAAGATCTGAAATTTCCACAATGGTGCTCTCCAAAGAACTATAAAGGGACATATTCACTATGTTTACTCGGTAGTAATCTCCTATGACTCTAGATATATTATATCGGGATCTGGTGATAAAACTATAAAGATCTGGGATTTCTAGACTGGTCAGCTTGTGCGAACTCTTACTGGGCATTCAGATTATGTTTCATCGGTGATAGTGTCTAAGGATAATAGATACATAATATCAGGTTCTGGTGACAAGAATATTAAGATATGGGACTTCTCTTCTGGTTGGTGAATTCGTACTCTTAAAGGTCATAGTGATGTATCAAGTATTCAGTTAAGTGTTGATTCAAGTGTTATATTTTCTGGTTCTGATGACCATCTAATCAAGATCTGGAACTTTGATAAGGGTGAGTGTATATAGACTTTGCAAGGGCATACTTCATATATAAATTCTATATAATTGAGTGTTGACAATAGATGGTTGGTATCGGGAGCGGATGACAAGACGATTAGAAAGTGGAAGGTTTCGAGTTGAGTAACTTATGATTTGACTTAATTAAATTTTATGATTAAAGATATTAATTAGACAAGTTCCTTTAAATGAATGTTGAATGGTAATTATGTTTATTATTTTATGAAGTGTTTACTTTTTTATTTATTAAAAAGTTGTAGATTCTTAAATATTCTTGACTTAAAAAAAGGTTGAGTAGATAATATAGGTTATTGAAATTAGTGAGGTATGTTGATTTAAAAGTGGTTATGTCTAAAAATATTAAATTTATTTTTTGGTGAATGAAGAAAAATAATAAACTTAAGTTGCTTTTATTTCATAAAATTTTTTATTTATTTATTTAATTATGGTTTCGCAAAAATTTTAAGTTAAGTAAAAATTTAAATTTTTGTTTGTGAAGTAGTTAAAATTTATTTATAATGGCAAAGTTAGTTTATAATCTTGATTATTATTTTAAAAATTTTATGAAGTATTTATTTTACTTTGTTTATTATTAATTTATTATTGATATATATTTCTTTAAAACCGCCATAGTTGTTCGAAGGTTAACAACAAGGCCATCTTCATCAGAGGTTAGGGAAGTTAAATACACATAATCGACTTTATGTCTTCCTCTGCTTTGGTTTGGCCTCAAGACATAAGATTCTTAGACCTTCGACGTTGGCTTGACTTGGTTTCGTTTATTTTTAATACTGGAACGAAAAAGAAATAATATTGCGAGCTTCATCAGAGGTGGGGAATTTAAGTACCCATAATTGACACATGTCGTCCTCTGCTTTGGTGATGCAATGAGACACAATCCTACCATGTCCTTGGACCTCCAGCAAGTATTAAAGATTACGAGTATTCTAAAATTATATCAGTATTGAACATTTTTATCAGTACTGAATAATTATATCAGTATTGAACAAGGTTTATCAGTATCTGATAATTTTATCAGTAACAAACATTCTTGTCAGTATGAAACATTTTTTTTAAAGAGCTGCACACCAACGAGAGTGCTACGCGCTGTATAATAAAATTTATTTATTAATTATTAATTATTAATTATTATTTATTAATTAATTATTAATTATTTAATATTTATTTATTCTTTATTTATTATTATTAATTATTATTAATTATTAATTATAATTATAAAATTTTTATTTTTATGTTTAATATGTTATGTTTCCGATTGGCAATATTTTTTTCTGATAGTAAGATTTTTTTAGTTATCATAACCTTTTCAATTTAAGAGTATGAATTTCATGAAAAATAAAAATTTGCTTTTTTTGTTCATAGTTTAGCACTAGAGGAAATATCTGGGACGGAATAAGATTTTTTAATTCAGAATGAAAAAAAGTAAAAAGGGAATAAAATTTCAAAAAAATTCAAAATATATAAGATTTTTGAAAAAAATAGGAATTTAAAAAATTTTACAGCAAAATTAGAATTTTTAAATCTTTTTTGTTAAAATGGTATTTTGTAAAAATGAAAAAACTTATTTTTGTTTTAAGGAAAAAATTTGAATAAATTTTTGGTTGCCTTTGACTCAAGAAAAAAGATTTTATAAGTTTAATTTTTTTTGAAATGATAAAAAAAAAGTTATTGTTTATGTTTTTGATAAAAATTCATTTTTTTTGACTTGGAATTAAAATTTTAAATTTTATAAGAATTTACTTAATTGAAAAAGATCATAATAAAAAAGGAGAGAAAAGAAAGTAAATAATGAAATTGCGAAAAATTATTCTTTGTTTTAGCTACGAGTCTTAGACTACAGAAGATTTTCGGGATGGATAAATTAAAAAAAGGGTTAGAGTTTTGAAAGATATAAAAATTTCTAGCAAGGGCTTTTAAATTAAGATATCAACGATTAAGCTTATGAACTTTTTAACAAATTGCTAAATAAGTTTGATGAGAATCCACATATACTGACGGGAGATTTCAACACCCTTTTATAAGGTTTTGCAGACAATTCTGAAAATAATTTGATAATACATATAGATTATAAGAATTTCTCCTGCTAAATGTCCTTGAAATTATGAATGATAGTAACGCTAATACATGTATACAAAAGAAACTGTATAATTGTGGTTTAATGATTATTCATTATAAGCACCAGGTTAAATTAAAAAAATGGAAAATACTTAAAATTCAACAGTTTTAACTAGCGACTCTTCTTTAATTGATTATAAAGAATCTGCAAACTAATAGATCAAGCAAGACAGGTGCATAAAAACCTCCAAATAAAAGAAAAGGAGTTGATACAAATCAAATAAGTAAACATAATAATGGATCTATTTAGAAAATTACTAAATATCTGTAGTCAAAAACTAGAAAACAAATTCATACGCGTCCCATTAAAACTACTTAGGAACTCTCTTCAACGTGGATATTAATTGTAGCGTATTATGAAAGTGAAAGCAACCTTAAATATATGAACAAATTAACCGCCTAAAATAATACCGCGAAGATACGAAACGATTACCTAAGAAATCTTTCCAAAAATAAGATATTATCTTAGATAGTTAGAATTCAAAAGATATACCTTCAAATCCTAATTAAAATTCAAATAAAGATATCCTTTTATGGTAGTCAAAAATAACATAAACTTAAGATTAATTTTTGAATAATACTAATTAACAATTCTATTAAATTTCAAATAACTAAATTAGTCAGAAATAAAATAATACTACTAATCCTGATAATTCAAATAATCATTATTTACCTGATCTTCAGAGCAAACAAGCTTAAAATTAAACTGCTGATTTAAGAAATGTAATATAAAATCAAATAATTAATTAGTCTAATGAGAATTTATTTACCTTAGAAATAAAAGAACTTAAACATAATATATAAAGACTTATAGATAAGAACCAATAATTAAATGAAATGCTAATTAATATAAAAGCAAAATATGAACAAGATATTGAAACATTGATAAGTAACTAAGAAATATCCAAAATATATTATAAACATTATATAAATAAAATTTATTAGAAATATAAACTATTATAGAACAATTTTTAGTCAATCAAATCTGATGTATAGCAATATCACAAAAAAATGCTATCAAAATAACTAATTCATAAAATTACTTAAACAAACTTCTCCACTTATTACAGTAACTAAATAGTTTAAACAGATGAAATAATTAGTATAGTTCAAGAAATTTAGATATAATAGAAAAACTATGAGAATTAAGTCAATTCAATAGATGAAATATAATCTAATTAAAAGATTCAAATTGAAGCCAATGCTAATTAAAGCTTTACTTAGCTTAAATGATAGGAGCAAATAATTCAGTATGCCAAAACTTTAATAAAATTATAAATTTTACTTAAATTGAAATAGATAACTTTCTAAATAAAACTTAGCAAGGATATCAATAGACTATATTAGAATAGAACTAATATTTACTTCAACAAATTACCTAATAAAAAATAATAACCGAAATTTAACTCCAAGAGTTATATTCTTAATATTAAAAATTATAAAACTAAAATAAGTAATTTATAGATTAAGAATAGAAAGCTTAAATGGAAATTTTAACTTTTAAAATCTAATTAGATAAGTAAAGATAATAAAACTATGAAATAAATATAGCTTTTCAAAATTAAATTCTATTAAAAAATAAGGAAATTCAAATGTATAAAGAATTATTTTAGAACTAAATCTAACATACAAAAGAATTTAGTAATTAATAGTAATTTTAGAAGAAGTAATTTGTAGAGGCATAAACTTAGACATTATATGGAAATATTTAAACAAAGGATAGTATTATCTAAACAGATAATATAAATAAATAATAAACAGCTTTTTTGTGTCAAAAATTTACTCAAACAAATATAATCAAGCAAGACAAGCTAATGTAAACTTAAAATAATTAATAGGAAGCATCAACTAATACTATTATAACATTACATAATAACTAATACTGTCAAATAAAATTGCCAGATGAAGATTTTGTTTTACTATAGCATTAATATCACTAACTCAACTTAAAATTCATTTAAACTACCCAAAATATGTAGACACTTGAGATAAAAATATAAGAGTTTTAAAAACTTAATTAAAATTTGAAAACAGATATATTTAATTATTCTATTAAAAGATGAAAAAAAGATTAATAAAACTAAACAGATTCGATCGATGCTATTTATCAGAATTAAACCTTATCTTCCAATATTAATCTTAATATTCTTAAAAGGAAACATGAAGAAGAAGATAAAACAATTCCGCCAGCAAAACGTATGAGTAAACATAATAATAAAAAAGAGTGCGATTAAATAATATGTTATTTCAATCTGACTAGTCTATAACTTTAAAAGTTTATTAAATCCGAAACTTGAAGACGTCCATAGTACGAAATGTACAATATATAAGGTAGATATGTCACAGTTACTTAAGATTTAGAATAAGGTACATGTGATAGTGTGAAAAGTAAAATTGATATAGATAGAAAGCTACTTAAAAAATATACGACGTAAGTAATATATATTTTGATACAATATTTTCATTAACATCCTGAGTATGGAAAAAGATTAGTACATATTTAGATTAACCAATAAGGATAGAAAAGCATTTGCATTTACGAAAGTGGTCTACCTGCAGGGTCGGAAAAAATTAGAAAGGACTAATAAATTTAAAAAATAAAGATGGGACATATAAATATTAATGGAATAGCGAGCAAGTGCTTGAATATTGAAGAATTTATCAGAGATAACAGTATAGATATTTTATCAATAAACGAAACCTGATAAAAAGATGACTTTCCTCCAATATTGATAAATGGATTTAAAACATATTTTAAGAACTCAGGAAAAGGAGGAGGTGTATGCTTAATTGTAGGAAAAGAATTTAATAGTACAGAAATACATATATAAGTTGAAAAAGAAATAAATAGAATCATAACAATTAAACTGGATAATATTTTAATCACGTCTTGTTACATGCCTGATAGTGGAAAAAGTTAAGATGTTAAAGATTTAGCTTATGAACAACTAAATACATTGCTGAATTTATATAATGATAATCCACATATACTAATGGGAGATTTAAATGCTCTTTTATATGGTTTCGGTGATAATCCTGAAAATGCTTATGATAATAGTATTAGACTATAAGAATTCTTACTATAAAACGATCTTGAGATAGTGAATGATAGCAACATTAATACATGTATTCACAAAGGAACAGGAAAAACGTATTGTAATTATTATATCATTATAAACAACCATTTGAACGTTAATTAGTTTGCTAATTTCACTGCTCATAATAATAGTTTATTTTCTGATCATATTCCAATCACTGTCGACTTTATCAATAATTCTATAGTATATTGGGAAAAATAACTCAGAAAAAATATAAAATAAATAGGTTATAAGATGCAATAGATAGGCAAAAATATTAAGAATCTTTCCTACAAACTTATCTAGAATTCTTTTAAATGGATTAAGATAATCTTGAAGATTAATATGAATGAATCAAAAGTAGTATTTAAGAAAATGCTGATCAAACATTAGGTTCGTTTATTCCAGACTCAAATTATAGCAAACTTCCTCGAGCTCTCACAAAGAAATATATAAAGGCAAAAAGAGCTAACTCAGAATATAAGGAAGCTCACATAAAATTTGGAAGAATAAACTAGCAAGTAACTAATCTTCATGAGGCAGCAAAACGACTTTGGAAAGATTTTAAGTATAATCTATGAAAATTTTAAAAAAAACAAAGCAAAAAAGAAATTTCTACTTCTTAACGGAGATGCTAAAGAATTATTTTAATATACTAAGAAAATTAAAAACCCTAAAATAATAAATTAAATGAACTTTAATTAAGAAATCAAAAATAAATTCATTGAATCATGGGAAAATTGTGTTTTTAACAAGCATTCTTATCTAACTCAAGAATAGATAAATCTTAGTAATTAAAAAATAGATAAAATATACGATAATATTTAAGAAATTACAAGATTATCCACTCTCGTATTTGTAAGGATTTGATCTTTTTACCATAAAAGAAATATAAGAAATTATAAAAGAAATTACGAATGGAAAAGCAGCTGGTCCAGATGGAATAAAAGGCGAACTTCTGAAATATGGTGGATAATATTTATTAATAATTCTTCATTCTTTTCTGAATAATATGCTAAGACTTGGAAGAATCCCTTAGGAATTAAATATATCGGTGATAATTCCAATATTTAAAAAAGGAAATAAAGATGATTGGAAAACTGACTACCTATTTCTCTTATTAATACTATTCTAAAACTATATGATAAAGCTTTAACAAAAAGACTATACAATCTGATTTATTAGAGAAATTTGATTCACCCTTCATAAATGGGATTCATGAAAAACAGATAAACAACTTAATAAATTTGAATAATATAACAAATAATTGATAACTATTGGAAATGTGCTAAAGATAAGACTAAATTGATAGCAATACTGATAGACGTTGAAAAAATGTTTGACTCAATAGAAAGAAGACTCTTGTTTGATTAACTTAAGAGAGTTAAACTACCACTTGGAATAATAATAACATTAGAATCGTTTTATAAAAACCTAAATTCTTCATTTATCATAGATGGTAAGAGAACCAGAACTTTATAATTCAACAATGGAGTTATGTAAGGAAGTTCTCATGGACCAGTTTTAGCATTGATTTATTATGACATAGTAATTAGATATCTGGAAAGTAAAAGTAACTAATTGGGATTTAAATGCCAGGATTCAAGTATTAGCTTCGCTTGTAGAGGATGGGCAGATGATCTTATTCTTCTTTCCAAATCTGCAAAGTAGATGTAGAATTTAATAAATGAAGCAAATAAAGTTTTTGCATGAACACATTTAAAGATTAATATTACCAAATCTGAATGCATCTAATTTCTAAAGAAGAATCAGAAATAATAAATTTTAAATTTATAATTAGGAAAGTAACAAATTGCTTAAAAAGAACAAGTAACATATTTAGGAGATATTCTACATTAGAAGAAGAACTTAAATCCCCATTGCAAAGAAATTGCATTCAAATATATAGCTGCAATGAAGAAAGCTGTTTTTTAACTGATGAGATATAAGAATGTAACTCCTTGACATTTTAAAACTTTATGTAGACTTTTTACATTACCTAAAGCAGAATATGGAGGAGACTTAGTACCATGAAGTATTCAAAAGGAAGTAACTGGAGTTTTGAACAGAATAGAATCAAGCATGATATTAATTTCAATAAAAGCTTTTTAAGTAGCAACTTCAACATTTAATGAATCATGTTATATAGACCTGAATTGATTACCCTTTAAGCACATTATGGCTATAAAATTCTTCAGATTTTATCATAAAATTAAATAAGAAAGTACTTATTTTCCAAGATCAGCAATAGGCTCTCTTTTCATTAATATATGGAAAAAAGGATTTCAATACTACGATTAAGTGTAGCAATTATCAGACCTTTATAATATCGATCTGCAGAATTAATAGAATAATACCAATCTTAAAACTTTTACTAAACATGTAAGAGAAAAAATACAACAATATTTCTACAAAGTAGCTACTAAAAAATTTATGAGAATGAAAACAGGTAAAGTATATAATGAATAATTTGGTAATCTTTAACAATTTCCACAAACTACTTATACTAAATTAAACAAATAGTATAGACGAGAAATTATCAGTATATATAAACTTAGGACCTAAACTTATAATTTCCGTAAAGATCTTTAAGATCGTCATTACCCCATTGATAATCCCTTTTGTATGTGTGGAGAGTATGAAACTTTCGAGCATATCTTTAAATGTGTGTACTATTCTAATAAAATGAATTGATTATCGGAAAAGATCGGAAATTATGACTTAAGGCGCCTTATACTATACGATCAAGAATATCTAAACTCATTTTCAAGGTCTAAATTGGAGTATTTAGACTTATAGATCAAAATATTTCATAAGAAACTAATGACAAGGAGACTTGAGATTCTAGAAATGGAGAAAGCAAAAAAGGAAGAAGCTAAAGATGAATAGAAAGAAGAACTAATTGAAGAAAAATGATGAAATGTAAACAAGATTAAAAAACAATTTAAAAACATTTACTAACGTTTATGATTGAAAGAAGCAATTCTTGCAATTAAAGACGTCAAAAAACTCTTTTAGTTTAAATTTAATTTAATAATAATTCTCGTAAATTACCCATCCAATACTAAATAAATAGTATCAAAAAGAAATAATTAGTATATACAAACTCAGAACCTAAAGTTACAACTTTCGCAAGGATCTTTAAGACAGACATTATTTAGTTAAGAATTCCCATTGTATGTGTGGAGATTTGATTATTTTGAACATATTCTGGAATGCGATTGCTACATAGATATGCGAGAATGGTTAATAGCAAAAATTGGAAAATGCGAAATTAGAAAATTAATAACCTATGACCAAATTATATCAATTAATTTCCAAAAAAAAAATTAGAATACATTGATCTGCAAATTAAAATTTTCCATAGGATGTTACTTAAAAGGAGATTATAATTATTTGAATTAGAAAAAAACTTATAATAAGAAAGTTCTGAGACTAAGGGTAAAGAAGCGAAAGAGCAAGATAAAGATGAAGAGAATAATGAAAATAAGGAAGGAAAAGAAGAACAAGAAGAAAAAGATGAGCAAGTGGAAGATTAGAATGAATAAACTGATAACGAAGACAATAAAGCTGAAGAAGAAGATGAAGTAGAAAGCGTTTGAGTTGAAAAACTTTTAAAAACATTATAACATCTTTAGTTAAAGGAAGTAATTCCAACAATGAAAAGATGTCTCAAGACTCTTTTAGTTAAATTTATATTTAAATTTAAGAACAACATATGTAAGAGAAAGATTTAGATTAGCTATCTATAAGTCATTAAATATTGCACTAGTGTTGGGAATACTAGTTGATTTTTTACCTTTCCCTGAAATATCAACAATGATAACTCCAATTAAGCAAAACAATTCTACTTAGTAAAAAGATAAAAATTATACCATTTAATCTTTAATCTCAAAATCATAGCAAAGAAATAAATCTGAAGTAAGATAAATATTTTTTTTAAATAAAGGGTTGCCAAGATAATCAAAGCCTTGCTTAATTAAATATTTGCAAATAGATATTATAATTGATGATTTCAAAGAGTTTAATAAGCATAACAATATTTAAATAAAAAAATATTTATTCTAAGAATCCCTTTAAAGATTTGCAGTTATTTCAACAGTAAAATGATTTGCTGATTTAATAAGAAATATATAAAACGTTTTCTCTTTAATGATATGCGCTAAATACAATAGACATCTAATTTAAAAAACTATTTCAATCTAAAAATTATTTACTTATACTTATAATTTTTAATATGAACTGAATCATCTATATATCAAAACTCAATTCAATAAACTTTGCTTAATTAGATAGGAATTTAATACATTTTAGCACACTTTCAAATGTAATCTTTTTACATATATTTTAAAAAATGTAATAAACTTAAAATAATTAATTTAAATAGTGTAAAAGACTTGCTTTATAAGACCAAAACTATATTAATCAATAGTTTACAAAAGATAAGATAATTAAATTAGATAAGTACAAAAAAATATTTCATCAATAATATTTAGAAAACTATTTAAGATTTTTAAGAACTAGAGTGAAGAGAAAATAAATTATATTAAAAACCCATAAACAGATTTAATGAGCTGAAAAATTGTTTTCAAAATGAGAGTGAAAGAGAATCATGAATGAAATATATAAACTTTTAAATTTAGTGTAATTTGCCTGGTTAAATGCCAATAATTATACAATTATGTCTCAATACTTAAAATATTTAAACTCTTATAGTTTATTATTATGACTTATTATTTAAACTTTTAAATAGTAAATAAGATTTTTTATTTATTAATTTTTAAAAACTAAAATAAATTATTTTAATAATTATCATTTATTTAACTATTTTAAGAAAATTTTCTAATATAATTGTTGATATATATATAAATAATAAAAATGATAGGATAAATAAAATTTAATCTTTTAGCATTTATAATATTAAAGGATAGTTTTAGTTAAAATATGTTTTTAAAGAAATAAAGTAATTTAATTATAGTTAAATATTTTATGTAAGTATAATTTTCTTATTATTAGCAAATTAATAATAATGGCTTATATTTAAATTTATTTAACTGATAATGATAAAATAATTAATTTTACATAATTATAATAAGTTTAATTAAATTTTGATATATAAATTAATAATTTATACTTAACTTTAAAATATAATAAAAGTTAGTTAAGATTATTATTATAATTACTTATATTATTTAGAACTAAAATTATACATTCATTAAGTTTATAATTATTTATAATTCTTTATTTATTTTATTTTATACAGCTATCTCTAAAGATATGTTTAACTATATTTACTTTTTAATTAACTAAATTATTGTTTTAATTATTGTAGACATTAATTATCAAATGTGAACTTTTATATTTTTATAATCTAGTAATCAAATGCTTATTGTTAACCAATTATTTAAAACTCTTATCAAAATTATGAAAAGCATCCTCTTTATTAGTTTTAAATTGATACAAAGATAATTAATTCTAGCTAAGCATATAATTATTTAATTATTTTAGATTTTTGATATAGTTTTTTTAATATTAATATCTTACTATTATAAAGGATTATATTTTGCTATCATTTAGAATTTTATACTAGTAAAGTAATAAAGCTAAAGTTTCCTTTGGTTTACTTAAAACTTAAATTCCTTTTAAATATTTATTCCTTTATATTCTTCATCTTTTATTAATTATAGTTAAATAAAGAGTTCTTTAAATGGCTTCTTTAATCAATTTAATTAGTTTTTAGAACTTAAATTTTAATATTTATTTATAAAAATAAATGGCATATATTTAGCTATTTAGTAATAATATTTCACTTTAATAAAAGAGTTATTGTAAGAAACTGTTTATTTAAATTAAAATTAAAAGAGTTTTTGACATCTATAACTGCATGAATTGCTTCCTTTAATTATAGACATTAGTAAATGTTTTTAATATTTTTTAATTATAATCTCGATCTCATCAATTTTTAATTACTCTTGTTATAGTCTCTCATTTATTTCTTCCTTTTTTACTTTTTCCATTTCTAATAATCTAATCTTCTTGATATAAGTTTCTTGTGAAATATTTTTATTTATAAATCTAAATATCTAAAATAAGACTTAGGAAAGAAGTTTATAAGTCCTTAATCATCTTTTACGATAGTCAATCTCTTGTATTAGAATAGTATATAAATTTAAAAATGTGCTCAATTTTATCATATTCTCCACACATACAGTAGGGATTATCAATAGGATAATGAAGATCTTTTCTAAAATTATAAGATTGGATTCTAGTTTCATACTGATAATTTCTTGTCTAAACTATTTGTTCAACTTAGTGTTAATAATTACTGGAAATCGGTTAAGATTACTGAACTGTTCAGTATTTATTTTAGCTATTTTCATTCTCTTAAACTTTTGAGTAGCTGTATTATAGAAATATTATTGTATTTTGTTCTCTTATATATTTAGAATAAATTTTTTAATTTGTACTAATCTTGGAATTCTACAGGTCGATACTATGTAGGTATGATAATTGCTAAACTTGATCATAGTATCGAAATCCTTTTTTTCAGTTGATAATGAAAAGAGAGCCTTCTGTCGATGTTGGAAAATAAATAATTTCTTATTTAATTTTATAATAGAATTTAAAAAACTTTATTGCCATAATGTGTTTGAAAGATAACCAGATTAAATCTATGAAACATAACTTATTAATGTTGAAGTTGCTCCTTCAAATGCTTTTCTTGAAATCATTCTCATACGTGATTCAATTCTATTCAAAACTCCAGTTATTCCTTTCTGAATACACCATGGTACTAGTTCTCTCCATATTCTGCTTTAGGTAATGTAAAAAATCTGCATAAAGTTTTAAAATGTCAAGAAGTTACATTCTTATATCTTATAAGCTAAAAAACAGCTTTTTCATTGCAACTAAATACTTGAACACGAATTCTCTACAATAAGGATTAAAACTCTTCTTCTAATGTAGCATTACATCTAAATATGTAACTAGTTCCTTTTAAATAATTGGTTAATTATCTAATCATAAATTTAAGATTTATTATTTATAATGTTTATTTAAAATTTAGATGCATTCAGATTTGATAACATTGATCTTTAAGTGAGTTTATGTAAAATTGCTTACTTGTTTCATTTATTAACTCCTGCATTTACTTTGAAGTTCTGGAAAGAAGAATCAGATCATCTGCTCATCATCTGCATGCGAAGCTAATACTCCAACCCTAGCATTTGAATTCCAATTAAGTACTTTTACTTTCCAAATATCTAATTACTATGTCATAATACAACAATGCTAAAACTAGTAAATGCAAACTTCCTTACATAACTCCATTGTTACATTATAATGTTCTGGCGTTCTTTCCATCTATTTTAAATGAAGAATTTAGGTTTTTGTAAAAAGATTTTAAAGCTATTATTATTCCAAGTGGTAGTTTAACTCTCTTAAGTTAATCAAACAAGAGTCTTCTTTCTATTGAGTCAAACATTTTTTCAAATCTATCAGTGTTGCTATCAATTTAGTCTTACTTTTAGTACTTTTCCGATAGTTATCAATTATTTGTTATATTATTCAAATTTATTAAGTTGTTTATCTAATTTGTATAAATCCCATTTATGTAGGGTGAATCAAATTACTCTAATAAATCAGATTGTATAGTCTTTTTGTTAAAGCTTTATCATATAGTTTTATAATAATATTAATAAGAGAGACAGGTAGTCAGTTTTTCCAGTCATCTTTATTTCTTTTTTAAATATTGGAATTACCGACAATGTATTTAATTCCTAAGGAATTTTTCCAAATCTTAACATATTATCCACCATATTTCAGAAGTTCACTTTTTATTCTGTCTGGACCAGCTGCCTTTCCATTTTTAATTTCTTTTATAATTCATGCATTTCTTGTATGGTAAAAAGATAAAATCCTTATAAATATGAGAGTTGATAATCATTAATTTCTTAAATACTATCTTATATTTTATCTATTTTTTAATTACTAAGATTTATTTATTATTGAGTTAGATTAGAATGTTTGTTAAAAATCAATTCTTCCATGAATCAATGGATTTTTTTTTTTTTCTTAATTAAAGTTCATTTAATTTATTATTTTAGGGTTTTTAATTTTCTTAGTATATTAAAATATTTCTTTAGCATCTCCATTTAGAAGTAAAAGTTTCTTTTTTACTTTATTTTTTTAAACTTTCACAAATTATACTTGAAGTCATTCAAAATGTCGTTTCACTTTTTCATGAATATTAGTTACTTATTATTTTATTCTTCCAGATATAATGTATGCTTCTTATATATTGAGTTAGCCCTTTTAGGCCTACATATTTCTTAATAAAATCTCGAGGAAATTTGTTATAACTTGTCTGGAATAAAGGATCCTAATGTTTAATCAGCATTTTATTAGATTTTATTTTTGATAAATTCATTTTAAACTTCAAGATTATCTTAAACTATCTAAAAGAATTTTAGATAAGTTTGCAGGAAAGATTATAAATATTTTTGACGATATATTGCATCTTATAACTTATTTATTTTATATTTCCTCAAATTCTTGCACATCTTCAATTAATCTCATATGAAATTAAGTTTTTTTTTTTATAAATCAATTTGAAAAAAAATTTTTCTTTTTAAGCTATAATATCATCTTATCACTGTTTATCTTAGATAAGAATTGTTTTAATAATTAAGTTTTTATCTTTAAATATTTAGCAATTTTCAGTTAATATCATACTTTATGAATAAATATAATTACAATCTTTAAATATCAATCAAATAGATAAATGAACAATAAACAATGATCATTTAATTAGAAAATGAATATTAAAACATTTTAATTTAATTTCTTGATAAGATATTTTAAATTTAAATAAGTGCTTAATCTTTTAAAAATCATATTATTAAACCACTTTAAATGTTTTTATGCTTATGAATATTTACTATCTTAAATTAAAAAATACTATATTGTATATTAAAGCAAATATTTATTAAAGGAATGCTATAAATAAAAAATTATAATTTAGTTGTCTAATAATTTAGAATATAACAAAAAGGCTCATGTTTAAGATCATTTATGAAATTGTGGGCTATTAGAATTATCGGCTTAGTAGAAACTTTGCTTTTTATTATGCTATATATGTTTCTTTTTATATTGTACGAAATATTTCCTATTTTTTATAGATATAATTATAATAGTTATTAACTTACACTTTTTATATTATTTTAATTAATACAAAAGATTAAAGCTTTTCTTTTAACCTTTTTTGATATAATGAAAACTATATTGATTTCTTAATTATTTACACTTTCATTTTGGTAATTCGTATTATTTAATATTAGAATATAATTTTATTCTTAAGATGGAAATATAAGATACTTTACAAGAAAGTGAAGATTTTTATAATTTTGCATATATTCAAATTATTTATATAGTTTACTAGCAAATGTTTTTTATATGATAAATAATCAATCAATTTTTACAAATGTTTCAACTTTAATAAAATAGCTTCATTAGAAATTCAAATTTTAAGATTAATAAACAAAATCAATTTTCTATATACATAGTAGATTTCAAGTTGCTTATAATCAGAAAGTTTATCTTTAAAGCTATTCCTTTTAATATTACGAAATGAGAAAAAATTTTTAAGTGAAAAAATACTTAATATAGCAATATTTTTTTAAAAACTAATTTTTCTCTCCTAAATTAACATCTTTTCGCAAACTAAAAACAGATAGTTAGTCGTAATAAGCTCTTTTCAAAACTCTTTTACTCATCTTTTCGATTTTTAATGTTTTTCTAATTATTATAATAAAGCAGAATATTTTTAAACTTAATTAATAAATTTTTTGTTTCTATATTTTTTAAGTTAGGTTAGATATATTATTTAGATCCTTGTTTAATTACTTTTTTTAGATTCTTTGTAAATTGACCTAAAATTTATTATTACAGATGTATTGTACCTCATTTTTTCTATTTGATTGATCATATTTTTATAAAGAGATTTTTAGCTCTTTTTAAATTAGTTATTTTAAAAAATTCGCAATATTTATTAAAAAGGTAGTTTTAAGCCCTCTTATAGAAAAAATTTTTACTGATTTAGTTTCTTCCTAAAATTGTCATTTATTCTTTTATATTTACTTCTTAAAATTCATTTAAAAAACTTTTCAAATTTTTTAAAATTCTATCCCTTTAAGAAAAGGATTTATCCACCCGAAAATCTTTTGTAGCGAATAACTCAGAGCGAAAAAAGGATTATTTTTCACGATTTCATGGTTTATTTTATTATATCTCCTTTTTCTTGAAATCCTTTTCATTTAAGAAATATTTTATAACATTAAAAATTTTTAAAGCGAATTTTTTCATTTACTCGAAAAGAAGTTCAAAATTAAAAATAGTATTTTTTCAAAAGCATAAACAATAATTTTTTTATCATTTCAAAAATAATTTATCTTATCAAAAATATATTTTTGAATCAAAAACAAAACAATTTTTTTTTTAATTTTCAAATCAAAAAATTTTTTTTAATTTTACAAAATACCATTTCAACAAAAAAGATTTCCAAATTCTACTTTAATATAAAATTTTTTTTAATTCCTATTTTTTCTCAAAAATCTTTTTATATTTAGAATTTTATTTTTAATTTTATTCCTATTTAGAATTTTTTATCCCGAAATAATCAAATTTATTCCGTTCCAAAAATCTTTGGTAGGGTAAAGCGCTGAGCAAAAAAAATGTTTTTTCATTTTCATAAAATTTAAGCTCTAAAATTGAAAAATAAAAACTTACCATCAGAAAAATTAATTTTCCAATCGGAAACGAAAAACATTAAACTTAAATATTAAAATTTTTTAATTAATAATAAAAATCATAAACTAACTTTAACCTTATAAATAATATTTTAACTACTTCACAAAAAAATTTTTTACTTAACTTGAAATTTAAAAAAAATCTAAAAATAAATCAATAAAATTTGAAAGAATAAAATTAAGCTTAAATTTATTATACGTCTTCATTTACCAAAATTATATTTTTAATATTTTTAAACATTACCCACTTTAAATCAACATACCTCACTAATTTCAATAACCTATATTACTCAACCTTTTTTTTAAACCAAGAATATTTAAGAATATACAAATTTTTAATAAATATATAAAACAAACATTTCATATAACAAAAAACATTATTACCATTCAGCATTCATTTAAATGCATTACCAATATCTTATATCTTTAATCGTAAACTTAAATTAAGTCAAATAACAAGTTACTCAACTCGAAATTCTCCACTTTCTAATCGTCTTGTCACAAGCTCCCGATACCAACCATCTATTGTCAACACTCAATGATATAGAATTTATATACGATGTATGGCCTTACAAAGTCTATATACACTCGCCCTTATCGAAATTTCATATCTTGATTGTTCCTTCATAAGAACCAGAAAAGATAACACTTGAATCAACACTTAACTGAATACTTGATACACCACTATGACCTTAAAGAGTACGAATACACTAACCAGAAGAGAAGTCCCATATCTTAATTGTCTTGTCCCGAGAACCTGATATTATGTATCTATTATCCTTAGACACTATCACCGATAAAACTAAGTCTGAATGCCCAGTAAGAGTTCGCACAAGCTGACCTGTCTAGAAATCCCAGATCTTTATAGTTGTATCTTCAGATCCCGATATAATATATTTAGAGTCATAGGAGATTAATACCGATCTAACTATATCAGTATGACCCATTAAAGTTCTTCGGAGATCACCATTGAGGAAATTTCAGATCTTTATGGTTTTATCTCTAGATGCCGATATAATATATTTAGAGTCAGGGGAGATTACTACCGAGAAAACTGTCTTAGTATGTCCTGTTATAGTTCTTAGGAGAGCACCTGTCTGGAAATTTCAGATCTTTATGGTTTTATCAGGATAGTTCGAACCTGATACAATTCAATTCAGGTCACTTGATATAGATGCCGAGCAAACACGTGAAGTGTGAGTAATGACTTAGTCTAAAAAATATTTAGAAATACCTTTACTTTGGTCATAACTGATCTTATTTATTAACTTTTAGTAACATAAGTTAGGCAGAATTTCATACTTAAAATGAAGGAGAGATACTTTCCCTAAAATGTTGTTTCTCGCTCTTAAGAGTTTTCTTAAAAAAATAATTTTAATAAATTGCGTTTCTTTTTTCTCCATTTTAATTTTATAACTTAATTCAATAAATATTTAAATAAAATAACTCTATAAATTTTACTTATTTAATTTCAATAGAATTAAACAATTTATTATTTATTAAGCATACTTATAAGTATCTTCTAAAACATTGATTTTTCTATTTTTGTCTTAAAACAAAACAAGATATTAAACTATAGTGTACAAACTTTTACAATTTTAATTATTTTATTTCCTTTTACTTTTAAATAAAAGGATAAATTATTATTTCAAAAGTTTTATAAAGAAGAATTATATCCTTATTACAATAACTTTAATATACATTTATTAGTTACAACTTATTTGTCTTTAAATCAAAGACTCTTAATAAGAAAACCTTATTTCTTTATAGACCCTTTTAAATGATAATTAAAATATTACAATCCTTTTAAAAACTATTGCTATTAATTATTGCTTTTCACTTACATTTAATCAAAAAAAAGGATTTCTTTAAGCTTTTTACTAATTAAAAAAAATTAAATAAAATAAGTTTCTTAGTTTGAATAAATATTAAAAAAATCAAATTATTTAAAACAAGTATTTAAATTTAGTACTTATAAGATAGAGTATTTTAATCTCCCACTTTCTTACTATTATTTCATTAAAAATTTTTATTTATAAAGGTCTCTCTTAAAATAATAAACTAATATAATTTATTTTAATGTTGATTCTAAGCAAAATAGGCAAAATATATAAATGTAATAAATATAAGTAGTAGAAAGTAAATATTTAAAATTAAATAGAAATGGTGTATTACTAATTTTATCTTACAATTATTAAATAGTAACATTTAATTTTATTATTAAAATAAGCTTTAATATGTTTAATTATGTATATTAAATACTTAATATTTTATCTTTTTAGCTTTATTAGTTATTAGTTTAATTTCTCTTTAATTAATAAAGATACTAGATTAGTTATAATTAATACATTTAGATAACTTTCTCTTTTATAGCAAACTAATATTATATTTATTGTTTATGTTATTTTTGTAATTGTCATTTATAATTAATAATACCTAAATTATTCTAGATTATTTAAATCTAAAATCTTAATTCTTTTCTATTATTCTATACTTATCCAAAAAACATAGTTACCACTATTAATACTCTCTTTATTAAAATTAGTTGTTTGATATAAATAAAATTATAATCTTTTAAGAAAGAAAGCATATTTTTAATATCTTCTGATATTACTTTCTGAATTAATAGAAAGAGTAAACTTAACATAACATGTTTCTTTGTAGTATGAGATAATATAATTATTAGATTAGCTATTTAAAACTAATCTAATAGATTATTATTTACTCTTAATACATTTTATTAGTCTACTATTATTCTATATCTTTCTGTTCCTAATAAACAATTCTACATGTTTTGCTTTATAGCATATCACCATTTATTAATCTTATTACAATAGATTTAAACCTAAAAAGATGATATAGATAGTTATAGAATTATTTGAAACTTAGGCATTAAAATAAGTTTGAATTTTAGATTATTTATAATTTTCCTAAATTTAAATTATATTTATATATTCCTTTTTATTATCTTCTTTTTGCAATTAACTTTCGTTTGGAAAACTGATAAAAAGGTACATTTTGTAAAATATTTAGTCTTAATTTATCTAAGTTTATTTTAGTGAGTATAAGAATATATTTAAAGTATTAATGATATTAGTTCTAAAAAGCATTTAGGTAATTATATGTACTAAAATAAATAGTCAAAAGAAAACATTATTCTTTTATATAATTAAATAAAGAAAAGCTAGCTTAAATCTTCTATAGAGTCAATTATTTATATATCTAAAATCCTCTATTTATCTTAAAACCAAGTGTTTAATATATTATAGCCTCCTTCACTAACTCATTTAGTAATATTAATTCATAAAAACTTAAAAGAAAATTCCTTTTTACTTTAACTGTACTTGGAAATATTCTAAGTACTTTAACTAGTTAAAGAAAGGTTTAATTAGAGACTAATAAGAAATTTTCTTATCCTCTAGATAAAATATTTAATAAAACTGTGATTACATTTCTTATTAATTAAGAATAATATTTTAAATTAAAATAAGGAAAATTAATATTTTTCTTTTTGTTTAATAAAAATTTAAAACAATTTATTATATAAAAATCTCTTAATATTTTATAAAAAACCAAAGTAAATAAAAACATTAATTAAATATAATTTAAAAATATTAAGAACATTTATAATTATAAATGATATTATAAATAAATAAAATATTTTGTTAATCTTTAGATCAAACATATAATCAATTATGTAACCTCTATTTTAACCTTAGAAATGTAGTTAAATATTTTTAAAAGTTAAATTAAAAATTATAAGGAAAACTTAAGAAATTAAATTTTTCTATAAAAAATTAATATAAAATTTACTAATTATTTAATTGATACTATCAGTTTTATTAAATTATTTAAAAGAATTACTAAAATAGAAAAAAAGTATAAATTAATTAATTTAAAAATTAAAAAAATTATAATTTAAAATTTTATATTTAACAATATTTGAGAAAAAGATAAATATTAAAGAATATATAAAATCTTACAAATCTAGATAGATTGACTTTTTAAATAAATAAATTCAACAAAAAAATAATTATTCTTAGAAATTTTCAATTTCAAAATATAAAAAATTAAAAGTGTTAAAAATGTTAAAAAATTCTCTAAATCTCAGATTTTTATAATCAGCCTATTCGAAAATAGTTTATTTTTACTATTTTTCATCGATTATGGATATATATATGGTACAAGTACTAGTTATTTTATAATCTCAAATTTTAACTTCTTCTTAATGGAAACTATTAAATATTTGAATAAATAAGTAAAAATAATTTAATTTTTTATTTTCTAATTCTTTTTCTAAACTTAATATGAAATCCCACTAAATATTTTTAAAAATAATTTAATTTATATCAATATTAAGATTCTAACTTTTAATGTTAAGTAAAGTAGCAAAATTAATTAAAATTTTGAATTAAAAATATATTTATTTTTTAATTTTATTGATTCAAATATGCCTATAAATAAAAAAATATGAAACTAGGAGCATTTTTTATTAAAAGGAGAGTTAAAGATTGTCTAAGAACAATAAATAAATAAAATTAAACTTTTTGATAAATGTCTATTAATAAAATATAAATGAAGTAAATTTGAATATTATTCTTGCTTATTTAAAATTTAATATTATTTAAATATTTTAATTAAAATATTTCTGGTTATTAAATTTTATAAAAACTTACTCATTTATAGTTATTAATTATTAGTGAAAATAATATTATTATAATACTATTTATAATTTATTTACGTATCTTATATTTATTATTTTTATAGATTAAATTTCATAGAAAAATAATTAGTAATAATTAGTATTTAATAACTAATGCAATTGTACTAATTATAATTAAAATCAAAGTTTTCTAATTCTAGGTTTAACAGACTGGAAAATGCTATTTTTTACTTAAAATAGGTACATAAGGAAAATTTATTTATTTATAAAATAAATTATATCAATAGAGTATAAATCCCTTCTTATTTTTAGTTTAAAATATCCCTTTCTATTAAAATTTATTTTTTAAACATTTTCAACAAAACTTATTATAAAAATCTATTTTGCAATCAATTAAAAACTCTATCAAGTTGATAAGTAATATTTATACTTTTAATGAAGAGAATTTCTTTCTAATTATATTATAGCAATTGGTTATCATACTTTCAAATATATATAAAAATTAAAAAATTGAAGACTAGAATTTTAAAGCCTTTGCATTATAAAAAATGTATTTATAGATAATAAATTTAAACAAAGAAATTATAAAGCAAATAAAAATAATAATAATCAATTTTACATCATGATCAGATTCTTTTCATATATTATAAAATTCTTAAATTTCTTATTATATATTAAAATAATATATTTTTGCATTTATAAAATAGTTTTAATCTAAATTAAATCATTAAAAAACTTTTTGGCTTCCGGCTTAATGGAAGTTTTAAATGAATAAAATCACCTTTCCTGCATGTTCGTTCCTTGTGCTTTTTTTCCTGAACTTCTCTCTTTTTAATAGTCTGAGTTAAGAATTTGCTTTTTTTTCCAGATTTTCCCAATTTCCGATGGGAAGAATTCCGTTGCTCGCCATTTCAGTTTCTAATAGTTAATATTACTCCAAATATTCATTCTTATTCTTTTCTAGTGGGCCATAAAGATGAGCTTATTTTTAACTATATTAAACTTTTTTACTTTTTAGGAAGTTAAATATGACTGTATATGGCAGGAAATATTCCGAGATTAAATCTTTTTTTACAAATTTATTTTTAGACCAAAATCTTAGTTAAATAAATGTTATTTGAAAATATTTAAAACTAAGAAATAGAAGAGCTATGAAAATGTACAAATTTAATTGAGAAACACTTAAGAGATAAAAAAATGCAATTAATTTTGCTAGGATAAATAAAGGCAAAAAATAAATTAAAATATAGGTTTGAAAAACTCTAAAGGCTTCAATAAGCTAAAAAACGCACTCAAAATTATCATAACTTCTTTATAAATCACAATTAGAATCTTAATTCTTGTTCTTTTATGCTTATGCGAATTTCTACAGTGAAAATAAAATGTAAATTTTACTAATTTTAAATTTGTATTGCTTGAATTTATAGCTATTAAAAATTTTTTCCAGTTTTCTTTTCATAATTATGATTATATTAAGCATGCATTATATTTATTTTTCTTTAGCGCTGTATATAGCAGAAAAAATACACAAAATAACTTTATCAATAGATTTATGCCTTCTTTTAATTTTATAGCAACTTAATCTCTTTCTAAATTATTCTTTTCATTACTTTTGTTCCTCTCATGTAATTTTTTAATTTTATACTATTTATCTTTCCTAAAACATAATTATGTAATAGTTATTTCATACAATTTTTAAGCTTTTGAAGGTAATTTTCATAAGAATTGGAATCTCAAATTTCAGCTTTAACTTAAATATTTTTACTTAGTTATAAATTTTCTAGGAGTAATTTATTTTGGTTGATTTAATGAAGTTCTTATTTTATTAGATTATAGATTTTATATTTTCATTTAGCTTTTAATCATATTAGTCTTGTTAGCCTTATCTTGATTAATGCTTAACTAGCTTCAATTTTATTGTTTAACAGCAACACCTAGCATGATTAAAAATGTGACCCTTAATTTGATTTAGTAAAATAGCTTATAAATAGAATAAATTGTTAGTCTTAGTTAAAGAGATGTAAAATAAGTTAAAACTAAAGGCTTAATATTAAGAGAGATAGTAAATAAGTAAAAATAAGTAATTTTGAAAGATTTATTCATAGCTATTATATAAGGTAGCCTGTTTTTAGTAGTTAGAGACTTAATTTTAGTTTGAAATAGATTGATTAAAACAATTAGAAACTTAATTTTAGTTTAAATTATTTATTTTATAATGGTAATTGATATGAGTATTTGATTAGTTGAAATGAGATAATGCAATATAATACAATTTAAATAAAATCATTGCTTAAAATAAGATATAATTTTAGCTTATGCTTGGCTTTTAATTAAGCATAATATATATAAATCATTAATTTTATAATTTGTTTACGCTAAATTTTAGTTCTTAATTCATTTTCACTATCCATTAATCTTTTTTTCACTTATTTTAGATTATATTCAACTTTTCTCTTAAATTCCTCTTGCTTATTTTCTATTTCCTTTTTTTAGTTAATTCATTATATGATCATGTATGTTCATTAGATCCCAAAAAAATGTTGCCTATTACTTTTTAATATGATAAAATTCTTTCAATGTATCCTTTCTTCCTTTTTTCTAATATTTCTTTAATGTAATCTTTTACTATAAAGTATATTTATTAACTTAGTTTTTCTTATTGATTACATAGTCAATTATAAATTTTGTAACTGCCTCGTATTATTTGTATTAGTTCAAAGTTTAGTAGATCAACTAGTTTCTGCCTGTTATTGAGGTAAATGATATACAATTAAGATTTACATCTTTGTCTTTCTTCCATATATTATTTGCATCTACTTATGATATTAATTTCGTCTTATACTTTAGTATTGTAGAATTTGCAAATTGATGATGTTCTATAAAGCAAATAATGAAGAATAGTTTGTTAGGAAGAACAAAATATAGAATAATAGTAGACTAATAAAATGTATTAAGAGTAAATAATAATCTATTAGATTAGTTTTAAATAGCTAATCTAATAATTATATTATCTAATACTACAAAGAAACATGTTATGTTAAGTTTACTCTTTCTATTAATTCAGAAAGTAATAATATAATATATTTAAAATATACTTTCTTTCTTAAAAGCTTATAATTTTATTTATATCAAACAACTAATTTTAATAAAGAGAGTATTAATACTGATAACAATATAATATAGATTTGTATAATAGAAAAGAAGTAAGTGTAATATAAAGTAAAATAGTTTAAATATTATTAATTATAAATGATAATTACAAAAATAACATAAATAATTAATATAATATTAGTTTGCTATAAAAAGAGAAAGTTATCTAAATAAATTAATTATAACTAATCTAATATCTTTATTAATTAAAGAGAAACTAATTATTAACTAATAAAGCTAAAAGGATAAAATATTAAGTATTTAATAGACATAATTAAACATATTAAAGCTTATTTTAATAATAAAATTAAATATTACTATTTAATAATTGTAAGATAAAATTAGTGATACACCATTTCTAGTTAGTTTAAATATTTACTTTCTACTACTTATATTTATTACATTTATATATTTTGCTTAGAATCAACATTATAAGTAATAAATTATATTAGTTTATTATTTTAAGAGAGACCTTTATAAGTAAAAAGTTTTAATTAATTAGTAGTAAGAAAGCGGATAAATAATAGAATCTATCTTATAAATTTGAAATTAAATACTTTGTTTTAAATAATTATGTTTCTTAATATTTATTCAAACTAATTAATAAGAAACTTATTTTATTTACTTTTTTTAATTAGTAAAAAGCTTAAATAAATAATTTTTTTGATTAAATGTAAGTGAAAAGCAATAATTAATAGCAATAGTTTTTAAAAGAATTGTAATATTTTAATTATCATTTAAAAGGGTCTACAACGAAATAAAATTTTCTTATTAGGAGTCTTTGATTTAAAGCCCAAATAAGTAGTAAATAATAAATGTATATTAAAGTTATTATAATAAGGATATAATTCTTCGTTATAAACTTTTGATATAATAATTTATCCTTTTATTTAAAAGTAAAAAGATATAAAATAATTAAAATTGTAAAAGTACACTATTAGTTTAATATCTTGTTTTGTTTTAAGACAAAAATAGAAAAATCAATGTTTTAGAAGATACTTATAAGTATGCTTAATAAATAATAAATTGTTTAATTGTATTGAAATTTAGTAAGTAAAATTTATTGAGTTATTTTAATTAAAAAATTATAAAAGTAAGTTAAAAACATTAAAATGGAGAAAAAAGAAAAACAATTTACTAAAAGTATTTTTTTAAGAAAACTCTTAAGAGCGAGAAACCACATTCTAGGGAAAATATCTCTCCTTCATTTTAAGTATGAAATTCTGCCTAACTTATGCTACTAAAAGCTAATAAACAAGATCAATTATGACCAAAGTAAAGGTATTTCTTTAATATTTTATAGACTAAATCCTTACTGGTCACTTTTCAGCTATGTTATCGGTAGCCATATCAAGTGACCTGAATTGAATTGTATCAGGTTCAGGATATCCTGAAAAATCGATAAAGATCTGAAACTTATTGACAGGTACTCTTCAAAGAACTATAACAGGACATACTTGAGATGTTTTATCGGTAGTAATCTCCCCAGACTCTAACTATATCGTATCAGGATCTCATGACTACTCCATAAAGATCTGAAATTTATAGACTGGTGTCCTTCAAAGAACTTTAACAGGACATACATCTTCAGTTTGGTCAGTAGTAATCTCTCTAGACTCTATCTACATTGTATCAGCATCTCATGACAAAACCATAAAGATCTGAAATTTCCACAATGGTGCTCTCCAAAGAACTATAACGGGACATACTTCATATGTTAACTCGGTAGTACTCTCATATGACTCTAGATATATTATATCGGCATCTAATGACAAAACTATAAAGATTTGGAATTTCTAGACTGGTTAGCTTGTGCGAACTCTTACTGGGCATTCAGACTTAGTTTTATCGGTGATAGTGTCTAAGGATAATAGGTATATAATATCGGGTTCTGGTGACAAGAATATTAAGATATGGGACTTCTCTTCTGGTTAGTGTATTCGTACTCTTTAAGGTCATACAGGTGCTGTATCAAGTATTCAGTTAAGTGTTGATTCAAGTGTTATCTTTTCTGGTTCTTATGAAGGAACAATCAAGATCTGGAACTTTGATAAGGGTGAGTGTATATAGACTTTGCAAGGGCATACTTCATATATAAATTCTATATCATTGAGTGTTGACAATAGATGGTTGGTATCGGGAGCGGATGACAAGACGATTAGAAAGTGGAAGGTTTCGAGTTGAGTAACTTATGATTTGACTTAATTAAATTTTACGATTAAAGATATTAATTAGACAAGTTAATTTAAATGAATGTTGAATGGTAATTATGTTTATTATTTTATGAAGTGTTTACTTTTTTATTTATTAAAAAGTTGTAGACTCTTAAATATTCTTGGCTTAAAAAAAAGGTAAAGTAGATAATATAAGTTATTGAAATTAGTGAGGTATGTTGATTTAAAAGTGATTATGTCTAAAAATATTAAATATATTTTTTGTTGAATGAAGATAAATAATAAACTTAAGTTGCTTTTATTTCATAAAATTTTTTATTTATTTATTTAATTATGGTTTCGTAAAAATTTCAAGTTAAGTAAAAATTTAAATTTTTGTTTGCGAAGTAGTTAAAATTTATTTATAATGGCAAAGTTAGTTTATAATCTTGATTATTATTTTAAAAATTTTATGAAGTATTTATTTTACTTTGTTTATTATTAATTTATTATTGATATATATTTCTTTAAAACCGCCATAGTTGTTCGAAGGTTAACAACAAGGCCATCTTCATCAGAGGTTGGGGAAGTTAAGTACACATAATCGACTTTATGTCTTCCTCTGCTTTGGTTTGGCCTCAAGACATAAGATTCTTAGACCTTCGACACTGGCTTGGCTTCGTTTATTTTTAATTCTGGAACAAAAAAGAAATAATATTGCGAGCTTCATCAGAGGTGGGGAATTTAAGTACCCATAATTGACACATGTCGTCCTCTGCTTTGGTGATGCAATGAGACACAATCCTACCATGTCCTTGGATCTCCAGCAAGTATTAAAGATTACGAGTATTCTAAAATTATATCAGTATTGAACATTTTTATCAGTACTGAATAATTATACCTTTATTGAACAAGGTTTATCAGTATCTGATAATTTTATCAGTAACAAACATTCTTGCCAGTATGAAACATTTTTTTTAAAGAGCTGCGCACCAACGAGAGTGCTACGCGCTCTATAATAAAATTTATTTATTAATTATTAATTATTAATTATTATTTATTAATTAATTATTAATTATTTAATATTTATTTATTCTTTATTTATTATTATTAATTATTATTAATTATTAATTATAATTATAAAATTTTTATTTTTATGTTTAATATGTTATGTTTCCGATTGGCAATATTTTTTTCTGATAGTAAGTTTTTTTTTAGTTATCATAATCTTTTCAATTTAAGAGTATGAATTTCATGAAAAATAAAAATTCGTTTTTTTTGTTCATAGTTTAGCACTAGAGGAAATATCTGGATCGGAATAAGATTTTTTAATTCAGAATGAAAAAAAGTAAAAAGGGAATAAAATTTCAAAAAAATTCAAAATATATAAGATTTTTGAAAAAAATAGGAATTTAAAAAATTTTACAGCAAAATTAGAATTTTTAAATCTTTTTTGTTAAAATGGTATTTTGTAAAAATGAAAAAACTTATTTTTGTTTTAAGGAAAAAATTTGAACAAATTTTTGGTTGCCTTTGACTCAAGAAAAAAGATTTTATAAGTTTAATTTTTTTTGAAATGATAAAAAAAAAGTTATTGTTTATGTTTTTGATAAAAATTCATTTTTTTTGACTTGGAATTAAAATTTTAAATTTTATAAGAATTTACTTAATTGAAAAAGATCATAATAAAAAAGGAGAGAAAAGAAAGTAAATAATGAAATTATGAAAAATTATTCTTTATTTTAGCTACGAGTCTTACACTACAGAAGATTTTCGGGATGGATAAATTAAAAAAAGGGTTAGAGTTTTGAAAGATATAAAAATTTCTAACAATGGCTTTTAAATTAAGATATCAACGATTAAGCTTATGAACTTCTTAACACATTGCTAAATAAATTTGATGAGAATCCACATATACTGACGGGAGATTTCAACACCCTTTTATAAGGTTTTGTAGACAATTCTGAAAATAATTTGATAATACATATAGATTATAAGAATTTCTCCTGCTAAATGTCCTTGAAATTATGAATGATAGTAACGCTAATACATGTATACAAAAGAAACTGTATAATTGTGGTTTAATGATTATTCATTATAAGCACTAGGTTAAATTAAAAAAATGGAAAATACTTAAAATTCAACAGTTTTAACTAGCGACTCTTCTTTAATTGATTATAAAGAATCTGCAAACTAATAGATCAAGCAAGACAGGTGCATAAAAACATCCAAATAAAAGAAAAGGAGTTGATACAAATCAAATAAGTAAACATAATAATGGATCTATTTAGAAAATTACTAAATATCTGTAGTCAAAAACTAGAAAACAAATTCATACGCGTCCCATTAAAACTACTCAGGAACTCTCTTCAACGTGGATATTAATTGTAGCGTATTATGAAAGTGAAAGCAACCTATAAATAGATGAACAAATTAACCGCCTAAAATAATACCGCGAAGATACGAAACGATTACCTAAGAAATCTTTCCAAAAATAAGATATTATCTTAGATAGTTAGAATTCAAAAGATATACCTTCAAATCCTAATTAAAATTCAAATAAAGATATCCTTTTATGGTAGTCAAAAATAACATAAACTTAAGATTAATTTTTGAATAATACTAATTAACAATTCTATTAAATTTCAAATAACTAAATTAGTCAGAAATAAAATAATACTACTAATCCTGATAATTCAAATAATCATTATTTACCTGATCTTCAGAGCAAACAAGCTTAAAATTAAACTGCTGATTTAAGAAATGTAATATAAAATCAAATAATTAATTAGTCTAATGAGAATTTATTTACCTTAGAAATAAAAGAACTTAAACATAATATATAAAGACTTATAGATAAGAACCAATAATTAAATGAAATGCTAATTAATATAAAAGCAAAATATGAACGAGATATTGAAACATTGATAAGTAACTAAGAAATATCCAAAATATATTATAAACATTATATAAATAAAATTTATTAGAAATATAAACTATTATAGAACAATTTTTAGTCAATCAAATCTGATGTATAGCAATATCACAAAAAAATGCTATCAAAATAACTAATTCATAAAATTACTTAAACAAACTTCTCCACTTATTACAGTAACTAAATAGTTTAAACAGATGAAATAATTAGTATAGTTCAAGAAATTTAGATATAATAGAAAAACTATGAGAATTAAGTCAATTCAATAGATGAAATATAATCTAATTAAAAGATTCAAATTGAAGCCAATGCTAATTAAAGCTTTACTTAGCTTAAATGATAGGAGCAAATAATTCAGTATGCCAAAACTTTAATAAAATTATAAATTTTACTTAAATTGAAATAGATAACTTTCTAAATAAAACTTAGCAAGGATATCAATAGACTATATTAGAATAGAACTAATATTTACTTCAACAAATTACCTAATAAAAAATAATAACCGAAATTTAACTCCAAGAGTTATATTCTTAATATTAAAAATTATAAAACTAAAATAAGTAATTTATAGATTAAGAATAGAAAGCTTAAATGGAAATTTTAACTTTTAAAATCTAATTAGATAAGTAAAGATAATAAAACTATGAAATAAATATAGCTTTTCAAAATTAAATTCTATTAAAAAATAAGGAAATTCAAATGTATAAAGAATTATTTTAGAACTAAATCTAACATACAAAAGAATTTAGTAATTAATAGTAATTTTAGAAGAAGTAATTTGTAGAGGCATAAACTTAGACATTATATGGAAATATTTAAACAAAGGATAGTATTATCTAAACAGATAATATAAATAAATAATAAACAGCTTTTTTGTGTCAAAAATTTACTCAAACAAATATAATCAAGCAAGACAAGCTAATGTAAACTTAAAATAATTAATAGGAAGCATCAACTAATACTATTATAACATTACATAATAACTAATACTGTCAAATAAAATTGCCAGATGAAGATTTTGTTTTACTATAGCATTAATATCACTAACTCAACTTAAAATTCATTTAAAGTACCCAAAATATGTAGACACTTGAGATAAAAATATAAGAGTTTTAAAAACTTAATTAAAATTTGAAAACAGATATATTTAATTATTCTATTAAAAGATGAAAAAAAGATTAATAAAACTAAACAGATTCGATCGATGCTATTTATCAGAATTAAACCTTATCTTCCAATATTAATCTTAATATTCTTAAAAGGAAACATGAAGAAGAAGATAAAACAATTCCGCCAGCAAAACGTATGAGTAAACATAATAATAAAAAAGAGTGCGATTAAATAATATGTTATTTCAATCTGACTAGTCTATAACTTTAAAAGTTTATTAAATCCGAAACTTGAAGACGTTCATAGTACGAAATGTACAATATATAAGGTAGATATGTCACAGTTACTTAAGATTTAGAAAAGGTACATGTGATAGTGTGAAAAGTAAAATTGATATAGATAGAAAGCTACTTAAAAAATATACGACGTAAGTAATATATATTTTGATACAATATTTTCATTAACATCCTGAGTATGGAAAAAGATTAGTACATATTTAGATTAACCAATAAGGATAGAAAAGCATTTGCATTTACGAAAGTGGTCTATCTGCAGGATCGGAAAAAATTAGAAAGGACTAATAGATTTAAAAAATAAAGATGGGACATATAAATATTAATGGAATAGCGAGCAAGTGCTTGAATATCGAAGAACTTATCAGAGATAACAGTATAGATATTTTATCAATAAACGAAACCTGATAAAAAGATAACTTTCCTCCAATATTGATAAATGGATTTAAAACATATTTTAAGAACTCAGGAAAAGGAGGAGGTGTATGCTTAATTGTAGGAAAAGAATTTAATAGTACAGAAATACATATATAAGTTGAAAAAGAAATAAATAGAATCATAACAATTAAACTGGATAATATTTTAATCACGTCTTGTTACATGCCTGATAGTGGAAAAAGTTAAGATGTTAAAGATTTAGCTTATGAGCAACTAAATACATTGCTGAATTTATATAATGATAATCCACATATACTAATGGGAGATTTAAATGCTCTTTTATATGGTTTCGGTGATAATCCTGAAAATGCTTATGATAATAGCATTAGACTATAAGAATTCTTACTATAAAACGATCTTGAGATAGTGAATGATAGCAACATTAATACATGTATTCACAAAGGAACAGGAAAAACGTATTGTAATGATTATATCATTATAAACAACCATTTAAACATTAATTAGTTTGCTAATTTCACTGCTCATAATAATAGTTTATTTTCTGATCATATTCCAATCACTGTCGACTTTATCAATAATTCTATAGTATATTGGGAAAAAATAACTCAGAAAAAATATAAAATAAATAAGTTATAAGATGCAATATATCGTCAAAAATATTTATAATCTTTCCTGCAAACTTATCTAAAATTCTTTTAAATAAATTAAGATAATCTTGAAGATTCATATTAATTTATCAAAAAAACATCTAATACAATGCTGATTAAACATTAGGATCCTTTATTTCAGACAAGTTATAACTAATTTCCTCGAGATTTTATTAAAAAATATGTAGGTCTAAAAGGGCTAACTCAGTATATAAGAAGCATACATTATATCTGGAAGAATAAACTAATAAGTAACTAATATTCATGAGGCAGCAAAACGACATTCTGAATGACTTTAGTATAATTTATGAAAGTTTAAAAAAAAAAAGTAAAAAAAAACTTTTACTTCTAAATGGAGATGCTAAAGAAATTTTTTCACATAGCTAAGAAAATTCTAAATCCTAAAATAATAAATTAAATGAACTTTAATTAAGAAATCAAAAACAAATCCATTGATTCATGGGAAAATTGTATTTTTAACAAGCATTCTAATCTAACTCAAGAATAGATAAATCTTAGTAATTAAAAAACAGATAAAATATAAGATAGTATTTAAGAAATTAATGATTATCAACTCTCATATTTATAAGGATTTTATCTTTTTACCATACAAGAAATACAAAAAATTATAAAAGAAATTACGAATGGAAAAGCAGCTGGTCCAGACAGAATAAAAAGTGAACTTCTGAAATATGGTGGATAATATTTGTTAATAATTCTTCACTCTTTTCTGAATAATATGTTAAGATTTGGAAAAATCCCTTAGGAATTAAATGCATTGTCGGTAATTCCAATATTTAAAAAAGGAAATAAAGATGACTGGAAAAACTGACTACCTGTCTCTCTTATTAATATTATTATAAAACTATATGATAAAGCTTTAACAAAAAGACTATACAATCTGATTTATTAGAGTAATTTGATTCACCCTACATAAATGGGATTTATACAAATTAGATAAACAACTTAATAAATTTGAATAATATAACAAATAATTGATAACTATCGGAAAAGTACTAAAAGTAAGACTAAATTGATAGCAACACTGATAGATTTGAAAAAATGTTTGACTCAATAGAAAGAAGACTCTTGTTTGATTAACTTAAGAGAGTTAAACTACCACTTGGAATAATAATAGCTTTAAAATCTTTTTACAAAAACCTAAATTCTTCATTTAAAATAGATGGAAAGAACGCCAGAACATTATAATGTAACAATGGAGTTATGTAAGGAAGTTCGCATTTACTAGTTTTAGCATTGTTGTATTATGACATAGTAATTAGATATTTGGAAAGTAAAAGTACTTAATTGGAATTCAAATGCTAGGGTTGGAGTATTAGCTTCGCATGCAGATGATGAGCAGATGATCTGATTCTTCTTTCCAGAACTTCAAAGTAAATGCAGGAGTTAATAAATGAAACAAGTAAGCATTTTTACATAAACTCACTTAAAGATCAATGTTATCAAATCTGAATGCATCTAAATTTTAAATAAACATTGTAAATAATAAATCTTAAATTTATGATTAGATAATTAACCAATTATTTAAAAAGGAACTAGTTACATATTTAGATGTAATGCTACATTAGAAGAAGAACTTAAATCCCCATTGCAAAGAAGTTGCATTCAAATATATAGCTGCAATGAAGAAAGCTGTTTTTTAACTGATAAGATATAAGAATGTAACTCCTTGACATTTTAAAACTTTATGTAGACTTTTTACATTACCTAAAGCAGAATATGGAGGAGGCTTAGTACCATGAAGTATTCAAAAGGGAATAACTGGAGTTTTGAATAGAATTGAATCACGTATGAGAATGATTTCAAGCAAAGCTTTTTAAGTAGCAACTTCAACAGTTAATGAATCATGTTATATAGACCTGAATTGATTACCCTTTAAGCACATTATGGGTATAAAATTCTTCAGATTTTACCATAAAATTAAATAAGAAAGTACTGATTTTCCAAGATCAACAATAGGCTCTCTTTTCATTAATATATGGAAAAAAGGATTTCAATACTACGATTAAGTGTAGCAATTATCAGACCTTTATAATATCGACCTGCAGAATTAATAGAATAATACCAATCTTAAAACTTTTACTAAACATGTAAGAGAAAAAATACAACAATATTTCTACAAAGTAGCTACTAAAAAATTTATGAGAATGAAAACAGCTAAAGTATATACTGAATAATTTGGTAATCTTTAAAAATTTCCACAAATTTCTTATACTAAATTAAACAAATAGTTTAGACGAGAAATTATCAGTATATATAAACTTAGAACCTAAACTTATAATTTCCGTAAGGATCTTTAAGATCGTCATTACCCCATTGATAATCCCTTTTGTATGTGTGGAGAGTATGAAACTTTTGAGCATATCTTTAAATGTGTGTACTATTCTAATATAATGAATTGATTATCGGAAAAGATCGGAAATTATGACTTAAGGCGCCTTATACTATACGATCAAGAATATCTAAACTCATTTTCAAGATCTAAATTGGAGTATTTAGACTTATAGATCAAAATATTTCATAAGAAGCTAATGACAAGGAGACTTGAGATTCTAGGAATGGAGAAAGCAAAAAAGGAAGAAGCTAAAGATGAATAGAAAGAAGAATCAATTAAAGAAAAATGATGAGATGTAAATAAGATTAAAAAACAATTTAAAAACATTTACTAACGTCTATAATTGAAAGAAGGAATTCTTGCAATTAAAGACGTCAAAAAACTCTTTTAGTTTAAATTTAATTTAATAATAAGTTTAATTAAATTTTGATATATAAATTAATAATTTATACTTAACTTTAAAATATAATAAAAGTTAGTTAAGATTATTATTATAATTACTTATATTATTTAGAACTAAAAATTATATATTCAATAAATTTATAATTATTTATAATTCTTTATTAATTTTATTTTATACAGTTATCTCTAAAGATATGTTTAACTATATTTACTTTTTAATTAACTAAATTATTGTTTTAATTATTGTAGACATTAATTATCAAATGTGAATCTTTATATTTTTATAATATAGTAATCAAATGCTTATTGTTAACCAATTATTTAAAACTCTTATCAAAATTATGAAAAGCATCCTCTTTATTAGTTTTAAATTGATACAAAGATAATTAATTTTAGCTAAACATATAATTATTTAATTATTTTAGATTTTAGATAGTATTTTTAATATTAATATCTTATTATTATAAAGGATTATTTTAACTATATTTTGCTATTATTTAGAATTTTATCTAGTAAAGTAATAAAGTTAAAGTTTCCTTTGGTTTACTTAAAACTTAAATTCCTTTTAGATACTTCTTCCTTTATATTCTCTATCTTTTATTAATTATAGTTAAATAAAGATTTCTTTAAATGGCTTCATTAGCAATTTAATTAGTTTTTAGAACCTAAATTTTAATATTTATTTATAAAAATAAATGGTATATATTTAGCTATTTAGTAATAATATTTCAATTTAATAAAAGAGTTATTGTATGAAACTGTTTATTTAAATTTAAATTAAAAGAGTTTTTGACATCTATAACTGCATGAATTGCTTCCTTTAATTATAGACATTAGTAAATGTTTTTAATATTTTTTAATTATAATCTCGATCTCATCAATTTTTAATTACTCTTGTTATAGTCTCTCATTTATTTCTTCCTTTTTTACTTTTTCCATTTCTAATAATCTAATCTTCTTGATATAAGTTTCTTGTGAAATATTTTTATTTATAAATCTAAATATCCCAAATAAATATTCGGAAGAGAGTTTATAAGTCCTTAATCATCTTTTACGATAGTCAATCTCTTGTATTAGAATAGTATATAAATTTAAAAATGTGCTCAATTTTATCATATTCTCCACACATACAGTAGGGATTATCAATAGGATAATGAAGATCTTTTTTTCTAAAATTATAAGATTGGATTCTAGTTTATATATACTGATAATTTCTTGTCTAAACTATATGTTCAACTTAGTGCTAATAATTACTGGAAATCGGTTAAGATTACTGAACTGTTCAGTATATATTTTAGCTATTTTCATTCTCTTAAACTTTTGAGTAGCTGTATTATAGAAATATTATTGTATTTTGTTCTCTTATATATTTAGAATAAATTTTTTAATTTGCACTAATCTTGGAATTCTACAGGTCGATACTATGGAGGTCTGATAATTGCTAAACTTGATCATAGTATTGAAATCCTTTTTTTCAGTTGGTAATGAAAAGAGAGTCTATTGTCGATGTTGGAAAATCAATACATTCTTATTTCATTTTATAATAGAATTTAAAAAACTTTATTGCCATAATGTGTTTGAAAGATAACCAGATTAAATCTATGAAACATAACTTATTAATGATGAAGTTGCTGCTTCAAATGCTTTTCTTTAAATCATTCTCATACGTGATTCAATTCTATTCAAAACTCCAGTTATTCCTTTTTGAATACACCATGGTGCTAGCTCTCTTCCATATTCTACTTTAGGTAGTGTAAAAAATCTGCATAAAGTTTTAAAATGTCAAGAAGTCACATTCTAATATCTTATTAAGCTAAAAAACAGCTATTTTCGTTGCGACTAAATACTTGATCACGACTTCTCTACAATAAGGATTAAAACTCTTCTTCTAATGTAGCATTACATCTAAATATGTAACTAGTTCCTTTTAAATAATTGGTTAATTATCTAATCATAAATTTAAATTTTATTATTTATAATGTTTATTTAAAATTTAGATGCATTCAGATTTGATAACATTGATCTTTAAGTGAGTTTATGTAAAAATGCTTACTTGTTTCATTTATTAACTCCTGCATTTACTTTGAAGTTCTGGAAAGAAGAATCAGATCATCTGCTCATCATCTGCATGCGAAGCTAATACTTGAATCCTAGCATTTGAATTCCAATTAAGTACTTTTACTTTCCAGATATCTAATTACTATGTCATAATAAATCAATGCTAAAACTAGTCCATGAGAACTTCCTTACATAACTCCATTGTTGACATTATAATGTTCTGGCGTTCTTTCCTCTATTTTAAATGAAGAATTTAGGTTTTTGTAAAAAGATTTTAAAGCTATTATTATTCCAAGTGGTAGTTTAACTCTCTTAAGTTAATCAAACAAGAGTCTTCTTTCTATTGAGTCAAACATTTTTTCAAATCTATCAGTGTTGCTATCAATTTAGTCTTACTTTTAGTACTTTTCCGATAGTTATCAATTATTTGTCATATTATTCAAATTTATTAAGTTGTTTATCTAATTTGTATAAATCCCATTTATGAAGGGTGAATCAAATTACTCTAATAAATCAGATTGTATAGTCTTTTTGTTAAAGCTTTATCATATAGTTTTATAATAATATTAATAAGAGAGACAGGTAGTCAGTTTTTCCAATCATCTTTATTTCCTTTTTTAAATATTGGAATTACCGACAATGCATTTAATTCCTAAGGGATTTTTCCAAATCTTAACATATTATTCAGAAAAGAGTGAAGAATTATTAACAAATATTATCCACCATATTTCAGAAGTTCACTTTTTATTCTGTCTGGACCAGCTGCTTTTCCATTCGTAATTTCTTTTATAATTTTTTGTATTTCTTGTATGGTAAAAAGATAAAATCCTTATAAATATGAGAGTTGATAATCATTAATTTCTTAAATACTATCTTATATTTTATCTATTATTTAATTACTAAGATTTATTTATTATTTAGTTAGATTAGAATGTTTGTTAAAAATACAATTCTTCCATGAATCAATGGATTCATTTTTGATTTCTTAATTAAAGTTCATTTAATTTATTTTTTTTAGGGTTTTTAATTTTCTTAGTATATTAAAATAATTCTTTAGCATCTCCATTTAGAAGTAAAAGTTTCTTTTTTACTTTATTTTTTCAAACTTTCACAAATTAGACTAGAAGTCATTCAGAATATCGTTTCACTTTTTCATGAATATTAGTTACTTATTAGTTTATTCTTCCATATGTAATGTATGCTTCTTATATATTGAGTTAGCCCTTTTAGGCCTACATATTTCTTAATAAAATCTCGAGGAAATTTGTTATAACTTGTCTGGAATAAAGGATCCTAATGTTTAATCAGCATTGTATTAGATGTTATTTTTGATAAATTCATATTAAACTTCAAGATTATCTTAAACTATCTAAAAGAATTCTAGATAAGTTTGCAGGAAAGATTATAAATATTTTTGACGATATATTGCATCTTATAACTTATTTATTTTATATTTCCTCAAATTCTTGCACATCTTCAATTAATCTCATATGAAATTAAGTTTTTTTTTTATAAATCAATTTGCAAGAAAAAATTTTCTTTTTAAGCTATAATATCATCTTATCACTGTTTATCTTAGATAAGAATTGTTTTAATAATTAAGTTTTTATCTTTAAATATCTAGCAATTTTCAGTTAATATCATACTTTATTAATAAATATAATTACAATCTTTAAATATCAATCAAATAGATAAATGAACAATAAACAATGACCATTTAATTAGAAAATGAATATTAAAACATTTTAATTTAATTTCTTGATAAGATATTATAAATTTAAATAAGTGCTTAATCTTTTAAAAATCATATTATTAAGCCACTTTAAATGTTTTATGCTTATGAATATTTAGTATATTAAATTAAAAAATACTATATTGTATATTAAAGCAAATATTTATTAATGGAATGCTTAAATTAAAAATTATAATTTAGTTGTCTAATAATTTAGAATATAACAAAAATAGCTCATTATTAAGATTATTTGGGAAATTGTGTACTATTAACATTATCGGCTTAGTAGAAACTTTGCTTTTTATTATGCTATATATGTTTCTTTTTATATTGTACAAAATATTTCCTATTTTTTATAGATATAATTATAATAGTTATTAAATTACACTTTGTATATTATTTTAATTAATACAAAAGATTAAAGCTTTTCTTTTAACCTTTTTGATATAATTAAGGTATATTGATTTCTTAATTATTTACACTTTCATTTTGGTAATTCGTATTATTTAATATTAGAATATAATTTTATTCTTAAGATGGAAATATAAGATAATTTACAAGAAAGTTGGAGATTTTTATAATTTTGCATATATTCAAATTATTTATATAGTTTACTAGCAAATGTTTTTTATATGATAAATAATCAATCAATTTTTACAAATGTTTCAACTTTAATAAAATAGCTTCATTAGAAATTCAAATTTTAAGATTAATAAACAAAATCAATTTTCTATATACATAGTAGATTTCAAGTTGCTTATAATCAGAAAGTTTATCTTTAAAGCTATTCCTTTTAATATTACGAAATGAGAAAAAATTTAAAGATAAAAAATACTTAATATTGCAATTTTTCTTAAAAACTCCGTTTTCCCTTCTAAATTAACATCTTTTCGCAAATTAAAAAACAGATAAATTGCTCGTAGTAAGATCTTTTCAAAGCACTTTTCCTCATCTTTTTAAATTTTTAATATTTTTCTTGTTATTATAATAAATCAGTTTTTTAAACTTGATGAATAAGTTCTTGTTAGTATATTTGATAAAGTTAGGTTAGATATATTATTTAGATCCTTGTTTAATTACTTTTTTGGATTCTTTGTAGATTGGCCTAAAATTTATTGTTACAGATGCATTACCTAATTTTTTCTATTTGACTGTTCATATTTTTATAAATGGATTTTTAAACTCCTTTAGATTAGTTTTTTAACAATTCATAATACCTATTATAAACGGTAAGCACTCTTATAGAGATTTTTTTTACTAATTTTGTTTCATCCTAAAATTGTCATTTATTTTTTATATTTACTTCTTAAAATTCAATTAAAAACTTTTCAAATCTTTTAAAATTCTATCCCTTTAAGAATAGGATTTATCCATCCTGAAAGTCTTTTGTAGCATATAACTCAGAGTGAAAAAAGGATAATATTTTCACGATTTCATGGTTTATTTTCTTATATCTCCTTTTTTCTTGAGATCCTTTTCTTTTAAGTAAATTTTTATAACATTAAAAATTTTTAAAGCGAATTTTTTTATTTACTCGAAAAGAAGTTCAAAATTAATAATTTTAATTTTTTCCAAAACATAAACAATAATTTTTTATAATTTCAAAAATAATTTACTTTATCAAAGTTTTTTTCTTTAAATCAAAAGCAAAAAACTTTGTTCAAAATTTTCAAATCAAAAAATTTTCCTAACAAAAAAGATGTTTTTTATTTTAAAAAATACCATTTCAACAAAAAAGATTTCCAAATTCTACTTTAAAATAAAATTTTTTTCAATTCCTATTTTTTCTCAAAAATATTTTATATTTGAAATTTTTTCTTGAAATTTTATTCCTATTTAGTACTTTTATCCCAAAATAATTAAATTTATTCCGTCCAAGAAATCTTTGGTAGTATAAAGCGCTGAGTAAAAAATCAAATTTACTATTTTTCAAGAAATTCATACTCTTAAATTGAAAAATAAATAAAACTTACTACCAGAGAAAAAGATTTCTAATCGGAAACAATGCATGTTAAACATAAAAATTATAATTTTATAGTTATAATAATAAATATTATTAAATAATAGATAATATTACATAAATAATAATTAATAATAATATCCAGTATTAAATATCAATCATAAAAAATAAATAATCAAAAACTAAATTTAATTCAAAATAAAATAAATAAAATACTTAATTAAATTTTTTAATTAATAATCAAAATTATAAACTAACTTTGCCCTTATAAATAATATTTTAACTACTTCACAAAAAAAATTAAAATTTTTACTTAACTTGAAATTTTTACAAAATCTAAAAATAAATTCATAAAATTTTATAGAATAAAATAAAACTTAATCTTATTATACGTCTTCATTTACCAAAAGATATATTTTTAATATTTTTAAACATTACCACTTTAGATCAACATACCTCACTAATTTCAATAACCTATATTATATACTCAACCTTTTTTTTAAACCAAGATATTTAAGAATATACAACTTTTAAATACATATAAAGCAAACACTTCATATAACAAAAAACATAGTTATCATTAAACATTCATTTAAATGAATAACCATTAATTTATATCTTTAATCTTAAAATTTAATTAAGTCAAATAGCAAGTTACTCAACTCGAAATCCTACACTTTCTAATTGTCTTGTCATTAGCTCCCGATACCAGCCATTTATTATCAGCACTCAGTACTACAGAAGATATATGATTTGTATGCCCTTATAAAGTCTATATACACTCACCCTTATCAAAGTTCCATATCTTGATTGTTTTATCCCATGAACCAGAAAATATAACACTTGAATCAACACTTAACTGAATACTACGTACAGCACCTGTATGACCTTAAAGAGTACGAATACACTAACCAGAAGAGAAGTCCCATATCTTAATAGTCCTATCATCCGAACCAGATATTATATACCTATTATCCTTAGAAACTATCACCGATAAAACATATTCTGAATGCCCAGTAAGAGTTCGCACAAGCTAACCAGTCTAGAAATCCCAAATCTTTATAGTTTTGTCATCAGATGCCGATATAATATATCTAGAGTCATAGGAGATTATTACTGAGTAAATTTCATCAATATGTCCCGTTAAAGTTCTTAGGAGAGTACTATTAGGGAAATTCCAGATCTTTATGGTTTAGTCAGAAGATGCTGATATAATATATTTAGAGTCAGGGGAGATTACTAACGATAAAACATCATAAGTATGCCCCGTTATAGTTCTTATGAGAGAACCAGTCTACAAGTTTCAGATCTTTATGGTTGTATCTTCAGATCCTGATATAATATATCTAGAGTCTGGGGAGATTACCACCGATCTAACTACATGTATATGCCCTGTTAAAGTTCTTAGGAGAGCACCTGTCTGGAAATTCCAGATCTTTATCGATTTTTCAGGATATCCTGAACCTGATACAATTCAATTCAGGTCACTTGATATGGCTACCGATAACACAGCTGAAGTGATATTAATGACTTAGTCTAAAAAATATAAAAGAAATACCTTTACTTTGGTCATAACTGATCTTATTTATTAACTTTTAGTAGCATAAGTTGGGCAGAATTTCATACTTAAAATGAAGTAGAGATACTTTCCCTAGAATGTGGTTTCTCGCTCTTAGGAGTTTTCTTAAAAAAATACTTTTAATAAATTGCTTTTCTTTTTTCTCCATTTGTTTTTTCTCCATTTTAATTTTTATAACTTACTTCAATAACTTTTTAATTAAAATAACTCAATAAATTTTACTTAATTAATTTCAATACAATACAATTAAATTATTTACTAAACATACTTATAAATATCTTTTTTCTTAAACATTGATTTAAAAATTCTATTTTTGTCTTAAAACTAGACAGATATAAAACTAATAGTGTACAAACTTTTACAGTTTTAATTATTTTATATTTTTTTACTTTTAAATAAAAGGATAGATTATTAAATCAAAAGTTTTATAACGAAGAATTATACCCCTATTATAATAACTTTATATGCATTTATTAATTACAACTTATTTGTGCTTTAAATCAAAGACTCTTAATAAGCAAATCTTATTTCTTTATAGACCCTTTTAAATGATAAATAAAATATTACCATTTTTTAAATCTACTGTTATTAATTATTATTTTTCTCTTACATTTAATCAAAAAAATGATTTATTTAAGCTTTTTACTAATAAAAAAAAGAAATAAAATAAGGCTTCTTATTAATTAGTTTGAATTTATATTAAAAAACATCAAATTATTTAAAACAAGTATTTAAATTTAGTACTTATAAGATAAAATCTTTTAATTGTCCACTTTCTTACTACTATTTCATTAAAACCTTTTACTTATAAAGGTCTCTCTTAAAATAATAAACTAATATAATTTATTACTTATAATGTTGATTCTAAGCAAAATATATAAATGTAATAAATATAAGTAGTATAAAGTAAATATTAAAACTATCTAGAAATGGTGTATCACTAATTTTATCTTACAATTATTAAATAGTAATATTTAATTTTATTATTAAAATAAGCTTTAATATGTTTAATTATGTATATTAAATACTTAATATTTTATCCTTTTAGCTTTATTAGTTATAATTAATACATTTAGATAGGTTTCTCTTTTATAGCAAACTAATATTGATTATTTTGTTATTTTTGTAATTATCATTTCTATCTAATAATATCTAAACTATTCTAGATTATTTAAAGCTAAAAACTTAATTCTTTTCTATTATTCTATACTTATCCAAAAAACATAGTTACCACTATTAATACTCTCTTTCTTAAAATAAGTTGTTTGCTATTAAGAAAATTATAAGCTTTTAAGAAAGGAAGTATATTTTTACTATCTTCTATTATTATTTTCTGAATTAATAGAAAGAGTAAACTTAACATAATATGCTTCTTTGTAATAAGTATGAGATAATATAAGTATTAGATTAGCTAATATAAGCTATTTAAAACTAAAATTAATGTCACAATAAATCCTAGTCTAGTTGACTTTAGTCATAAGATTTAAAAAGAATACAGTCTTTAGTAGTAATAAGAAAGGATTTAAATAAACATAATGAAAGCGAGAAGCAAATTAAATCTACAAGATAAGAGTTTTAAAGCTTAAATTGAAGTTTATTAATTAAAAGATTCAAGACTATCACTTACGAACTAGAATGAAATAGCTGCTAAATTATCACTTTTCTTAATAAATTAAAATAATCAATTGCAACAAAAAGGCATGCTTGATAATTAAAAAATATTAAAGTTTGCAAGTAGTTACAGATTGGATATTGAGCGTGGTTTAACAAATGTTTCTTAATATAAAATAGAATAACAAAAGTTTTAAAACAGAATTAAATAATTATAGAATTCCGGTGTTTCTAAATTAAAAAACGAAGTCTTTATAATTTAATTAATCAAAGTCATAAATAAAAAAGCGGCGAATAAATGAGAAATGTATATGTCCAAAGGGGTTGTCAAAATGTTTACTTTGAATTTATAAATCTAAGAATTGTCCTTTTGAAAAAAAACAAAAAATTGTAAATTCTCTTGAACTACAAGTATTCAATGGCCTTTATAAAATTTAGATTGAAATATTCATGCAATAATTGAGATTTAAATTCTCAAAGTAGCATAATTGTACACACTCTTTAAGTTTTCATTTTCTTAATTATCTTAAATCAAAAATTTTCAGACGCGTTTATTTTTTATATTCTAAGTAATGCTCCAATATAATAAATAATCAATTAAATACTTTAATGAATTTATTAGCTCTGAGACTAGTACTTTAAAGTTGTTTTTTGGTAATCTGAACTTGCTTTCTTCTCTGATCATTTCAATTTATTGCTCATTGATATGTAGTTCCTTGCTCTTACACTTAGCTTGTCTTTCTTTAACATAATTTTTTTAATTTGATAAGCTGAAATAAATTGAACCAACAACTTAACTATCTTAATTGATTCATATAACCAAGCAGCTACTTTGAAGGTAAATCTACTTCCTAGCCTCAATATTGTAAATCTTCTAAAAAAGAACAATATGAAGTTGTCTATTTTCTTTTACGAAAAGCTTAAAAATAAATCTATCAAATGTTTTTCGTTTTAATCCCCAGATTCTACTTATTAGATAAGTAAATTATATACATGATCCTTAATCTTTAAATCTTATAACTTAGATTGATTTTTTTTCTTCCCTTTTGAAGAAAGTTGCTTAGAATCTTTTTACTACTAGATTAAATTCCTGATTGTAGCGTAGCTCCGAGACTAAACTTGCAGAATACAAAATTGAAAGCAGGCAGGTTAAACATTTTTTACTAGTCAGCTTTACTTGGCAGTTATATCCAGCATGTTAAAAACAATAGGAGGCTCATTGGGATTCTTTAATTTTAAATATCTTGCGTTGATGGAATATTCCTATACTTTTTTCTTTTTTTAATTCCTTTAGCTCAAAATATTTTTCAAGAGTAATAATTCTTCTAAATCTCTGATGGTTTTATCAGATAATCTTTAAATTATATTTAGCTTCTTTTCAAATCTACCGGTTTATATCAAATGAGGTCTGGATTAAAAGCTAACCGTCTATTTTGTTTCCATCTTTGAAGATGTGGCTTTATTTTAAAGATAATGTTTCATACTGGGAATGCTTTATTTTTAGTATTTCATCTTTTTCAGTTTCTTTGATTTTTATCTGGGTATCAAGCTTAATATTATATACATCAAAATAGAGCGAAAAAAACATCCAAAGCTTGATTAATCTTCTATATATTTTCTTTTTCTGTTTATCAAGCATTTCTAACTACAAACATATCGCAATTCTAGCAACGAAGTTAAGTAGAAATCAGACAGCAATTTAATGTTCTCAGCAGCCTTCATCAAAGAGTTCAAATTTTTAGAAATCCTTAGAGAAATTAACATCACTAAAAAGAATCTCTCGTTTGGAAGTATTTGAGGCTTTCAAATATTTCTTAGATGAATTCATAGACAAAGCCAGTCAAGCAATTAATGACAAATATGAGATTGTCCAAATACCTCACTTTATCTTAATTTTAAGGACATTCTTAGTGTCTATTATTTGCTTCATTCAATTTTCTCTACTTTTTACTAAAATTTGGTCTATAGAAATTTATATCTTACTCTGTCTTTTAGAACACTGTTTCTTATTAGAATAGAATTAACTTTTCATCTTGCTGACTTTTCTTTAATGTTCCTTTATTCATCATATCAAGATCTAAAGGAATTGCCAATCAGCAACTTCAAGTAACTTTTTAAGCTTCACATATTACTAGACTAGACTAAACTTTTTATTAGATCTTACTATCTTGAATCTACTCAACTGATTGCTATTCAAATGTAGTAACCTAATTAAACCTCACTCACTATAACTACAAATAATACTAAGCCTTAATATATTTAAAAGAAGTAAAAGCTTCTTATTTTAGTAGCAACTTATTTTAACCTAAATAGACAAATAATTAGATATTAAAGTAGCAAGGATATAAGATTAGCAACCTAACTTAATTAACTAATCACTATATCCTAATTTTAATAGCCTAGCATTATTATATTACAGTTACTAAGACTATTAGCAACCCTTTATTTTAACAAAGCAGGTTATTAGTATTATATATTTAGTGCTTTAATTTAAAGACTATAAGAGATATACTTATAACATTTAAATGATTGTCTACCATATATCTTAGTAATAGCACATCTATATACTACAGTAGAACTTTTAAGTTATAAGTGGAAATAGTTAGTATACTTAATTTATTATATGTTTGGTTATTAAGCAATATAATGCTAAAAAGGCTAAAGACTTTTTGAAAAAAACTAATAAAAAATTTTATCCTTCAAACAAATTCCTGGAATAGAAATTCTATGAATATTGGAACTTTTGCTAAAGATTTATCCAATAGGTGGAAAATTATAAAGATTAAATGATTATTTCTTTTATCCATAGGCTATTAGCAAGCAGACTTGGATAATATTGTACGACTTAATAATCATAATAGGTTAGATAAAAAGTGAAGATTAGTAAGATTCTTAAGAAATAATATAACTAGGAATAAAGCAAAAATATCAATTACATTTTGAGGGTTACTAATGCTTATTTGCTAATAAGTATCGAATAGCATTTATTTGATAATTATAAACTTGATAGTGCTTGCTTAATATAATATAGAGAAGGTATAAAACACTTTGTTAAAAGTAATAATTAGTTAAACTTAAATAAGTAAAAATAATAATAGAAAAGGAAGATTGATGATTTGCTATTAAGCTTCTTTTATTAATTATAAACTTAATTAATTAATATAAGGCATATATTAGATCAGGTAATAGGACAAAAATTACCATGACTAAAAGATTGTAGTTTTAGCATGACTTTTGCTTACTAAAAGTTAGTAAATAATAGAGTTGTATTATTTTCATCTTCTCTTAGTCTTCTGATGTTACCTTCTTAAAACTAATAAAGATAATTTTATTTTTCTGGCATTTGGCTTGTGTTTTTTCCCTGAATCGTAACATCTGAGGGTTTATCACCTCGACAAATATGTAAACCTTTCAGAAATTTTTTTTGTTCTTCTTTATTTTAGCTCTCATTTACTAATGAAAGGTTACTTTAGAAATCTACACCTTAGATAGTAAATTCTACCTATCTCTTACTAATCCTTCATATCTTGTATATGCACGATATTTTATGCTCTTTTTTCAGTAATTTTTTATACTCTTCTAAATAGTCAGAGTTAGTTTCAATTACCTTCTAGAAGTTATGTAAAGAATGCCCGCTTACTTTCTCTGCTTTTACTCAAAAGTATGTTAATTTCTTCTATTTCTTTCTATCTATATTTATAATATCGCTATTCATTCTATTAGCTGTTGCTAACTTATTTGGCTTCACTTTATTTATTGTCAATCTTTTCTGAATTAATGTGGATTATAATATTTTGTTTTAAAAGCTTTTTTACTGCAAAACTTAATGGTTTTCTTTGGTTTACTCTTTCAGTTTTATTCTCTATAGAGCAAATTTTCTTTAAAAGAGCGGTAGTTTCTTGAAGGAATATCTTTAAATAAATACATTAAACTGCAATAATAATAAAAGCTAGAAATTCAGCTTTATGGACTAAAATGAGAAGCCTATTTTTTAATTACTAGAGTAGTAGACTAGAATATTATTTTATATATCGACTCGTTTATAAGGCTAAACATTTAAAAGTACAAGAAAGATATGAATGTCTAAAAGTACGTTATGCATAATCCAACTGACTTTATAATTTCATTTATCTTTTCTGATAGTTTGGAAGCATATACAATCATCTTTCGCATCAAAAGTTATTTAATCAAACTCCATTAAAATTTACTTTAATTAATGTATTGCTGACAATAGATCTAAGATTATCTATCAATGCGTTTATTAACGAATGAATCTCTGTTAATTTCTAGTTTTTCAGCAATCCTATGAACTAATATAACGAAACTATTTAATAGTTTTCTCTTTCCTTTCAATTTTCCTTTAATTTACCAACATAGCTTCTTATCCTTCAAATCATGTCTCCATTATCATTAAATGTTAATTTTCTAAGTTCTTTAGATTGTTTTAAAATAATTAACTTCATCCTATTATCTTAGTAGGCGGCTAATATTAATTGCTCATATTATAATTAGATATAAAGTTATACTAATGCTTCCTAATAAGTATATATCCTGTCTTATTAATAAAAGTGTAAGTTTTTAGTTTTAATTGATCACCTTTCTTAAAATAAAAATAGTGTTAACTTATTTATTTAGTTGCTTTAGACAAGGATATATAAGTTTTGAGCCTTATGTTTGAATATTCTTAATTAAGTGTATCTTGCAATACTTTACTATAATCTCTTTACATACATACAAAACATTACTTTAATTATAATTTACTTATTAACATTAAAGTCAGTTTCATAGTATCTGACTATTCATAATATTAGCAAGATATTTACTTATATCAATATAGCTTATAGAAACTTATTGGATGAGTATTTTTTATCTATTATACTGCTAAGACAAGTCTTCTATGATATTTCCTTTTTTGCACTAAGATATATTTTACTTTCCTAGAGTATATCAATTTAACGCTCTTCAATTTTTCAAGCATTTTCCAAATATTTGGCTTTTTAATAGATTGTACTAGCTTATTGATTCCTTTACTTTAGATTTGACTTATTACCTTTAGTTTCTTTAAATGCTTTTTAATTAGGATCTATTTGGTTTCTTAACTTTTAATATTACTAATAAATTTACTAAAGTGACTATACTTTTAGTCTTTTAGAGTATCTATTTTATGTTCCAATTTGACAGATTTTTGATAAGTAAGCTTCTAAATTACTTAAAATGAACTTACTCTTGGATTGGTTTTGCACTTCCTTTATTATATACTAGCTTCTCTTTTTCTATCTATCATATACCTTTTTATTATGCTCAATCCTTTAGTTACATTTATTGATTCCAAAAGATCCTTAATCTATCTTTCTTATATCATCCCATTTGTAGATGTATTTAATTAGAAAGCTTTTAATTATTCAGTTTAATTTGATTATGGTTAATGGTTAGATGCAGCAAAACAATGCTGACTATCTTAGATTTATCTCCCTTTAAGGAATTTTATATATTGGCTTCATCAGATTCAACTCAATAATCTCGAAAAATAAAATTAAGAAAGCTCTAAGTATGAGATTTGAATGATTTATGATTTCTATAAAGCTCAGCCTTCTTTCCTTGATTACAACTTGGATTATCATAAATTTAACTACTTTCTTATCTTGCAACTAGTAATATTCCAAACATATAAAGGTTTCTTTAATAACATAAAAATTATGTTTAAGTATCTAGTTAGTATTTTCTATTAAATAATTCGACTATTATTAAGCATAAGTTTCTTCCTCTTATTCTTGATTTGCTTGATTTCAAAACTTTCTGCATTATCTCCCTTTAATTTGATATTTATAAGCCTTTTTTATGGTGAATTACTTTATATAGCATCTCTTATCTTTCAGTTTTAACTACAAATTAAATTTTATATTTACCACATTATTCAGCTATAAGTCTATCCTTCTTTTTATTAGACTATTTATTTAAATTAGTAGACAATAATATCTTAATTAATCTTAGCGTAGTGTTTTGATACCTTAAATAGCTCTTTTAAATCCTTAGAACTTAGAGAAATTTTTTAGTTTTGAGAAAATATTGAAAATGATAAATTGGTGGTTGGATTAAGATATCATGAGTTAGTCTAGAAACATATGCTTATTTTAGACTTTGTATAAAATATTTGTTCAACAAACTTAATTTATTATCTTCAATAGAACGAGCTATCGCTTTGATATCTTTATCTTTCCTCTCTAACTTGAATACACTTTTGACTCACCCTGCGTTTTTTCTGTTCTAATTAAAATATTAGGATATTAAATCTAATCTCCAGTAAAAAAGAGTATGCATTCCAGTTTCCTTGTATTATAGCTTTATATATAACCCCTAAATAGAGGACATAATAATATGCTTCCTGATTCAGTGGTATTTGCATTAACATTTTTAATATATAATCTTAGCTTTTTATTTATACTGAAATAGAAATATCTTCTTTACTTTTACTCTCCTTAATTAATTTACTCTTTCTTTGGTCATATCTTTGGTATTGAGTAGCTATTTTTACGATTATATAAGAAAGTATAATTTTCGCATTATTTTAGAGTTACTTATGAAAGTTTTATATCTTACTATCTAATATTCATAAGTATTATATAGCTTAAAAAAGATAGAAACTCTCTTGAGAGGTTTTCTCAATGACTGTTTTCTTGTGCACTCTTTCCATAACGTTTAACCATTACTCTTCTATAAACTGAAATTCATTGATTAAAGTTGAAAGACTACTAAGATCTAAACTCAGCATTTGCTCCCTTTCTTGGCTTTTATGTAATTTACATCTTCTACCTAAGCAATTTTTTAGTTTTAGCATATAAAGAAAATCCTTTCTCTTTAAATGTTTAAGTATTATTTAATTTGGAAGAGTAAATGGATTATAGGTACTAGACTTTTATCCATATATATTTCTATTTACTATCTTTTGAAATAATCATAGTAAATAGTGATAGTTAAACATACAAAAGAGTCTTTATTTAATCTTAGTACCCTTTTACAAATCAATTATACAACAGACTGTTTTGGAATTTACCTCCTTTAATTCCAATCTCACCTGAATCTTAATAGCAATGAATTAATTCTATTATAATGCTAATCTAGAAATTTAATATAGAAGTTTAACTTATTTGGATGGAGTAATTTCAACCCAACTAGATTTAACTTTCCAAAGTAGACAAAACTAAATACTTTCAGTTTTTTATTACTTTTAATCCTTTAAATATATATTTTAATTAAAATTAAACAAATTAAATATTCCTTTGGATTATTAAAAAGATATAAAGAATGCTATATGGTCTAAGCTATTAAAAGTAATTTCAGTCTGAATACTGTAAATGTTGTGCTTTTAAGAATATTCATTTCTAGGATTAAAAAATAATTCCATTCTTGATTAATCAGAAGTAGATACCTTAAAAACTTCTCTTTATTTCTTCTTTCTATTTTAGCTATAGATCTTTTTACGTAGATAAACCCTCCTAGTATTTTTTCCAAGCGAAAGAATAAAATGTGCTATAGAATAAGAATCTTGTATCAATTTAGTTATTTTAAATAGAAAGATTCATCTTTCATCTCTTCTTTATTTTCTAAATATTTGCTAGTCTTAAATTTTTATATAGATAAGTGCTTTTTAGTTGTGGCTGAATATTTTCCATTTTATTTGGCTTTAAAATTTTAAGATTAACTTAAATTAAAAAAGTTATTAAGTTAGATTACATCTTAAGTAAATGAAAATAGTTAGAGTTAAAGATAATTAAGTGATTTAGTTATATTACTATATTTAATATCAAAAATAATCTTAAATTAAAGGAAAACTTTAGCTCTTTAGAAATAATAACCTCACTTTAGCTTTAATGTTCTAAGTTTCTTTTTGCTATTCTAAGCTTATAAGTCTAGCTTAATTGTATTTTAATCTTCAGCTATGTGAACTATAAATAATTAAGTTTTAACTTGTAGATTCTATTATTAAATCTTATATCCAAAATAAAGACGCTATTTAAATACTAAGGTAAATAAATTTACCATAGTTTGCTATATTAGTGATTATATCTATATTTCTTTTATTCATTTATTCTAACTGTGTATCAAGCTCAGTAGTTCATTTATTTTATTTTAAAATCTTTTGTATCTTTCTAATATTTTAATATCATTTTCAGCTAATATAGTTCATTCAATTCTTTTAATGGAAATATTGTTTAATAAGTAAAAATAAATAGAATGCTAATAAATATAGTAGTAGTATAATATATCTATTGATTAAGATTAACTTAAGAAAGGACTATTTAATTTATTAGTTACTTTTAAAATACTAAGCTTCTTAATTCTAGTTATATAGCCTTAGTTAAATTACTTATATAAGCTTACTGCTGTTATTTATAACTTTAATTTCCTTTATTTATTTTATAATAATTTATTATTTTAGTATTAGACATTTCATTATAATTAAATGCATTTAATAGTTATAGATTAGTTAGTGCTTTTATCTATTATTTATAAAATTTATATTTTAAGATTGTAAAGAATAATAATTAAATATAGTTTTAAAGATTTATATTCTGGAATTTATCTTTTTTACATTTCTTCAGTTTTTTGCAAATTCACAGCTAATTTTATAATCTCCTAATTAAGCTTGAGATATCTTAAATAATTTAGTGAAATCATTCTTAAAAATCTCTCAGTCCCTTTCTATCAGTACATGTTAACAAAATTTTACTAGACAAAATAAAAATTGCCTTTCTAGATTGATTTTGATTTTTAGATGCTTTTTATTTGAGTCTTATTTCCTAAATTTGTTCTTTTCTCTACATTAAAGATCTTTCTCTAAATTCTATTTTTCACTTCTCATTTATTGAACTGAAGGTTGTAGCTCATCCAATGATCTTAAATTATCTTGATTTATCTACTTTTTGCCACTTTTTTAATTATTTAATGAGGAATTTCTTTTGTTTTGCGAAGATTTTTCTGAATTCTCAAATTCAGAATTCAACTGATTATAATATTTCCTATTTGTTTATTTTATACTTGTTAGATTTTATTTTTAGCTGGTATTTTATAGTGTTTTACTTTTATTCTGCTCTATTATTTCTTTTTCTCCTCCAATAAAAATCATTTCCAATAGCTTCAGTAAGCCTTAAAGTCTAAAGATTTTATTTTTGATGTCTATTAATTTCTTTTTGATTTATGACTTAAAATTTCTTATTTCCAAATTATAATTGTTATTCTTATTTACTTGCTAGGTCTCAAATCCTTATTTATTGATAATTTTTCAGTCAGTATAGAAGGAGTTAAGATTTTATTGAAGCTTAGAAGGTATTCAAACATTTATTGTTCCTAGTTAAGTCTTTTATTTGTTTAATTTAAATGAAATAGGAAGCTTTCTTTTATTTAATAAAGATTTATATTAAATTAAAGATATTCAATTAATATATTAATAGAAATACTTTTAGTTAAGAAGTCTTCTAATTTTTCTTTTTCTTAAAATATATTAACTCTCTTTATCTAAACTTCAGTCTTATTACTATTATTTTAATCCACTCCTTATTTTTAAATAAGATGATACTATGATTTGCTCTAATGCTTAATAGCTGAAAGATTAAAATTTAAATATTATTAAAAGATAACCAAGCAAACTAATGTTCTTATTCTAAATAATTCAATGAATGTTAAAGGTATTAGAAAAATCAAGTTCACTTGAAGGCTTAAATCATTATTTCATATCTATAACTTGTTCCTAAGCTCTTCCTTTTTCCACTTCTATTCCCTTTTAGTTATTTTTGCTTTTTGAAGTTCTCGACGCTCCAGCCAATGAATTGACTTCTATAAAATCCTTGAATTTAAATTACAACTTTCAGCTAATCTCTTTAATTAACTTCAATGCTTTTAAACATCTTATTTGGAATATTCTTTTCTGCTTAAAAATTATCTCTTTAAATTAAGTCTATGCATTTTTAAGAATCGATATCAGCATGATACCATTTAAGAAATTTTCAGTGGAGCTTGAAATTTAGACCTTTAAGTTTTATTTAAATTAGGTTATAATTATACATATTAATGATATTAAAGTGTTCTTAACTTAGTCTTCATTTGCTACTTCTAATGTTTATATTATTCTATTAAGATTTAAATATCTTCCTCAATCTTGCAAGTTAACTGTTCACAACTTGTTTATGAATAGTACCACTAAAATAGAAGGTTTAACTGATTCTATAACTCATTATTATATATATTATTTTTTAAAATCGCCATAGTTGTTTGAAGGTGTACAACAAGGTCATCTTCAATAGAGGTTGGGGAAGTTAAGTACCCATAATCGACTTTATGTCTTCCTCTGTTTTGGCTTGGCCTCGAGACATAAGATTCTTAGACCTTCGGCACTGACTTATTATAATTTTTAATTCTGGAACGAAAAAGAAATAATTTTGCGAGCTTCATCAGAGGTGGGGAATTTAAGTACCCATAATTGACACATGTCGTCCTCTGCTTTGGTGATACAATGAGAACAATCCTGCCATGTCCTTAGACCTCCAACAAGTATTAAAGATTACGAGTATTCTTAATTATATCAGTATTGAACATTTTTATCAGTACTGATTAATTATACCAGTATTGAACAAGGTCTTCCAGTATCTGATAATTTATCAGTAACAAGCATTCTTGTCAGTATGAAACATTTTTTTTAAAGAGCTGCGCACCAATGAGAGTGCTACGCGCTGTATAATAAAATTTATTTATTCATTTATAACATTTAGTCTCTACAGCTAATAAAATCGTTTATTTTTTAAATAAATTTAATTTTAAAATTAATAAATGTAAATGTTTATTTATTAAAATAGAGCCAAGAAAAAAGCTCATTAATAACCCTTCATTACAATAAAGTCTTAAATAATTAAAAATTAATAAAGTAATTTTAGCTTTTTAAGTAAATAGAACATAGATAGTCGAAAACTCAATTTATAAAAAAATTAGCCTGAATATTTACCTATACAGCTTAACATTCCTATAGAATCATCTCTTTGGAGCTTAGATGAGAAGTAAAATTTATAAAAGACGGAACTGTATAAAAAATGTAAGAATATGAAAGACAATTTATATTGCACGAGGCTTAAAATAATAAAAGAGCAAGTATTTGTAAATTTAGAAAAATTAGAAACTTAAAGCTAATTAAAATCTTAATTGGTAAGATAATAAATCTAATTAGTTCATAAATTGAAGAAAGTTTTAATAAAGAAAGTAAAATTAATAATAAATCAGAGGAAGTTAATTATTAAAGAAATTTAAGAAAATAAGCTAATACCTATAGGAACTATATTTGATAATAGCCTGCTTATATAAATTAGTTTTCATTAATCAGTAAATATTAATATCCTAAGACCTATTCTTAGATATTATATTTCTCAGCTGATGGAATTTTCTAATACAAAAATTATAAAACTAAGAAATAGAAGAGCTATGAAAATGTACAAATTTAATTGAGAAACACTTAAGAGATAAAAAAAATGCAATTAATTTTGCTAGGATAAATAAAGGCAAAAAATAAATTAAAATATAGGTTTGAAAAACTCTAAAGGCTTCAATAAGCTAAAAAACGCACTCGAAATTATCATAACTTCTTTATAAATCACAATTAGAATCTTAATTCTTGTTCTTTTATGCTTATGCGAATTTCTACAGTGAAAATAAAATGTAAATTTTACTAATTTTAAATTTGTATTGCTTGAATTTATAGCTATTAAAAATTTGTTCCAGTTTTCTTTTCATAATTATGATTATATTAAGCATGCATTATATTTATTTTTCTTTAGCGCTGTATATAGCAGAAAAAATACACAAAATAACTTTATCAATAGATTTATGCCTTCTTTTAATTTTATAGCAACTTAATCTCTTTCTAAATTATTCTTTTCATTACTTTTGTTCCTCTCATGTAATTTTTTAATTTTATACTATTTATCTTTCCTAAAATATAATTATGTAATAGTTATTTCATACAATTTTTAAGCTTTTGAAGGTAATTTTCATAAGAATTGGAATCTCAAATTTCAGCTTTAACTTAAATATTTTTACTTAGTTATAAATTTTCTAGGAGTAATTTATTTTGGTTGATTTAATGAAGTTCTTATTTTATTAGATTATAGATTTTATATTTTCATTTAGCTTTTAATCATATTAGTCTTGTTAGCCTTATCTTGATTAATGCTTAACTAGCTTCAATTTTATTGTTTAACAGCAACACCTAGCATGATTAAAAATGTGACCCTTAATTTGATTTAGTAAAATAGCTTATAAATAGAATAAATTGTTAGTCTTAGTTAAAGAGATGTAAAATAAGTTAAAACTAAAGGCTTAATATTAAGAGAGATAGTAAATAAGTAAAAATAAGTAATTTTGAAAGATTTATTCATAGCTATTATATAAGGTAGCCTGTTTTTAGTAGTTAGAGACTTAATTTTAGTTTGAAATAGATTGATTAAAACAATTAGAAACTTAATTTTAGTTTAAATTATTTATTTTATAATGGTAATTGATATGAGTATTTGATTAGTTGAAATGAGATAATGCAATATAATACAATTTAAATAAAATCATTGCTTAAAATAAGATATAATTTTAGCTTATGCTTGGCTTTTAATTAAGCATAATATATATAAATCATTAATTTTATAATTTGTTTACGCTAAATTTTAGTTCTTAATTCATTTTCACTATCCATTAATCTTTTTTTCACTTATTTTAGATTATATTCAACTTTTCTCTTAAATTCCTCTTGCTTATTTTCTATTTCCTTTTTTTAGTTAATTCATTATATGATCATGTATGTTCATTAGATCCCAAAAAAATGTTGCCTATTACTTTTTAATATGATAAAATTCTTTCAATGTATCCTTTCTTCCTTTTTTCTAATATTTCTTTAATGTAATCTTTTACTATAAAGTATATTTATTAACTTAGTTTTTCTTATTGATTACATAGTCAATTATAAATTTTGTAACTGCCTCGTATTATTTGTATTAGTTCAAAGTTTAGTAGATCAACTAGTTTCTGCCTGTTATTGAGGTAAATGATATACAATTAAGATTTACATCTTTGTCTTTCTTCCATATATTATTTGCATCTACTTATGATATTAATTTCGTCTTATACTTTAGTATTGTAGAATTTGCAAATTGATGATGTTCTATAAAGCAAATAATGAAGAATAGTTTGTTAGGAAGAACAAAATATAGAATAATAGTAGACTAATAAAATGTATTAAGAGTAAATAATAATCTATTAGATTAGTTTTAAATAGCTAATCTAATAATTATATTATCTAATACTACAAAGAAACATGTTATGTTAAGTTTACTCTTTCTATTAATTCAGAAAGTAATAATATAATATATTTAAAATATACTTTCTTTCTTAAAAGCTTATAATTTTATTTATATCAAACAACTAATTTTAATAAAGAGAGTATTAATAGTGATAACAATATAATATAGATTTGTATAATAGAAAAGAAGTAAGTATAAAGTAGAATAATTTCTAGTTAGTTTAAATATTTACTTTCTACTACTTATATTTATTACATTTATATAACCTATTTTGCTTAGAATCAACATTAAAATAAATTATATTAGTTTATTATTTTAAGAGAGACCTTTATAAGTAAAAATTTTTAATGAAATAGTAGTAAGAAAGTGGGAAATTAAAATACTCTATCTTATAAGTACTAAATTTAAATACTTGTTTTAAATAATTTGATGTTTTTTATATATGATTTCTATTTAAACTAATTAATAAGAAACTTATTTTATTTCATTTTTTTAATTAGTAAAAAGCTTAAATAAATAATTTTTTTGATTAAATTTAAGTGAAAAATAATAATTAATAACAGTAGATTTAAAAGAATTGTAATATTTTATTATCATTTAAAAGGGTCTATAAAGAAATAAGATTTTCTTATTAAGAGTCTTTGATTTAAAACACAAATAAGTAGATATTAAATAAATGTATATTAAAGTTATTATAATAAGGATATAATTCTTAGTTATAAACTTTTGATATAATAATTTATCCTTTTATTTAAAAGTAAAAAGATATAAAATAATTAAAATTGTAAAAGCTTTTACAGATAGTTTTATATCTTGTCTTGTTTTAAGACAAAAATAGAATTTTTAAATAAATGTTTAAGAAATAAGATACTTATAATTATGCTTAATAAATAATTTAATTGTTTAATTGTATTTAAATTAAGTAAGTAAAATTTATAGAGCTATTTTATTTAAAAAGTTATTAAAGTAAGTTATAAAAATTAAAATGGAGAAAAAATAAATGGAGAAAAAAGAAAAGCAATTTACTAAAAGTATTTTTTTAAGAAAACTCTTAAGAGCGAGAAACCACATTTTAGGGAAAATATCTCTCCTTCATTTTAAGTATGAAATTCTGCCTAACTTATGTTACTAAAAGCTAATAAACAGGATCAGTTATGACCAAAGTAAAGGTATTTCTTTAATATTTTTTAGACTAAATCATCACTGGTCACACTTCACCTGTTTGCTCAGTATCCATATCAAGTGACCTGAATTGAATTGTATCAGGTTCAGGATGGCCTGAATATTCGATAAAGATCTGGAATTTCCAGACAGGTGCTCTCTTAAGAACTTTAACTGAACATACTGATTGAGTTAGATCGGTAGTAATCTCCCCAGACTCTAACTATATCGTATCAGCATCTGATGACAAAACCATAAAGATCTGAAATTTATAGACTGGTGTCCTCCAAAGAACTTTAACAGGACATACATCTTCAGTTTGATCGGTAGTAATCTCTCTAGACTCTAGCTACATTGTATCAGCATCTCATGACAAAACCATAAAGATCTGAAATTTCCACAATGGTGCTTTCCAAAGAACTATAAAGGGACATATTCACTATGTTTACTCGGTAGTAATCTCCTATGACTCTAGATATATTATATCGGGATCTGGTGATAAAACTATAAAGATCTGGGATTTCTAGACTGGTCAGCTTGTGCGAACTCTTACTGGGCATTCAGATTATGTTTCATCGGTGATAGTGTCTAAGCATAATAGGTATATAATATCGGGTTCTGGTGACAAGAATATTAAGATATGGGACTTCTCTTCTGGTTGGTGAATTCGTACTCTTAAAGGTCATAGTGATGTATCAAGTATTCAGTTAAGTGTTGATTCAAGTGTTATATTTTCTGGTTCTGATGACCATCTAATCAAGATCTGGAACTTTGATAAGGGTGAGTGTATATAGACTTTGCAAGGGCATACTTCATATATAAATTCTATATAATTGAGTGTTGACAATAGATGGTTGGTATCGGGAGCGGATGACAAGACGATTAGAAAGTGGAAGGTTTCGAGTTGAGTAACTTGCTATTTGACTTAATTAAATTTTACGATTAAAGATATTAATTAGACAAGTTAATTTAAATGAATGTTGAATGGTAATTATTTTTATTATTTTATGAAGTGTTTACTTTTTTATTTATTAAAAAGTTGTAGATTCTTAAATATTCTTGACTTAAAAAAAGGTTGAGTAGATAATATAGGTTATTGAAATTAGTGAGGTATGTTGATTTAAAAGTGGTTATGTCTAAAAATATTAAATTTATTTTTTGGTGAATGAAGATAAATAATAAACTTAAGTTGCTTTTATTTCATAAAATTTTTTATTGATTTATTTAATTATGGTTTCGCAAAAATTTCAAGTTAAGTAAAAATTTTAATTTTTGTTTGTGTAGTAGTTAAAATTTATTTATAATGGCAAAGTTAGTTTATAATCTTGATTATTATTTTAAAAATTTTATTAAGTATTTATTTTACTTTTTTTATTATTAATTTATTATTGATATATATTTCTTTAAAACCGCCATAGTTGTTCGAAGGTTAACAACAAGGCCATCTTCATCAGAGGTTGGGGAAGTTAAGTACACATAATCGACTTTATGTCTTCCTCTGCTTTGGTTTGGCCTCAAGACATAAGATTCTTAGACCTTCGACACTGGCTTGGCTTCGTTTATTTTTAATTCTGGAACAAAAAAGAAATAATATTGCGAGCTTCATCAGATGTGGGGAATTTAAGTACCCATAATTGACACATGTCGTCCTCTGCTTTGGTGATGCAATGAGACGCAACTCTGCCATGTCCTCAGACCTCCAGCAAGTATTAAAGATTACGAATATTCTAAGTTATATCAGTATTGAACATTTTTATCAGTACTGAATAATTATACCTTTATTGAACAAGGTTTATCAGTATCTGATAATTTTATCAGTAACAAACATTCTTGTCAGTATGAAACATTTTTTTTAAAGAGCTGCGCACCAACGAGAGTGCTACGCGCTCTATAATAAAATTTATTTATTAATTATTAATTATTAATTATTATTTATTAATTAATTATTAATTATTTAATATTTATTTATTCTTTATTTATTATTATTAATTATTATTAATTATTAATTATAATTATAAAATTTTTATTTTTATGTTTAATATGTTATGTTTCCGATTGGCAATATTTTTTTCTGATAGTAAGTTTTTTTTTAGTTATCATAATCTTTTCAATTTAAGAGTATGAATTTCATGAAAAATAAAAATTCGTTTTTTTTGTTCATAGTTTAGCACTAGAGGAAATATCTGGGACGGAATAAGATTTTTTAATTCAGAATGAAAAAAAGTAAAAAGGGAATAAAATTTCAAAAAAATTCAAAATATATAAGATTTTTGAAAAAAATAGGAATTTAAAAAATTTTACAGCAAAATTAGAATTTTTAAATCTTTTTTGTTAAAATGGTATTTTGTAAAAATGAAAAAACTTATTTTTGTTTTAAGGAAAAAATTTGAACAAATTTTTGGTTGCCTTTGACTCAAGAAAAAAGATTTTATAAGTTTAATTTTTTTTGAAATGATAAAAAAAAAGTTATTGTTTATGTTTTTGATAAAAATTCATTTTTTTTGACTTGGAATTAAAATTTTAAATTTTATAAGAATTTACTTAATTGAAAAAGATCATAATAAAAAAGGAGAGAAAAGAAAGTAAATAATGAAATTGCGAAAAATTATTCTTTGTTTTAGCTACGAGTCTTAGACTACAGAAGATTTTCGGGATGGATAAATTAAAAAAAGGGTTAGAGTTTTGAAAGATATAAAAATTTCTAACAAGGGATTTTAAATTAAGATATCAACGATTAAGCTTATGAACTTTTTAACAAATTGCTAAATAAGTTTGATGAGAATCCACATATACTGACAGGAGATTTCAACACCCTTTTATAAGGTTTTGTAGACAATCCTGAAAATAATTTGATAATACATATAGATTATAAGAATTTCTCCTGCTAAATGTCCTTGAAATTATGAATGATAGTAACGCTAATACATGTATACAAAAGAAACTGTATAATTGTGGTTTAATGATTATTCATTATAAGCACTAGGTTAAATTAAAAAAATGGAAAATACTTAAAATTCAACAGTTTTAACTAGCGACTCTTCTTTAATTGATTATAAAGAATCTGCAAACTAATAGATCAAGCAAGACAGGTGCATAAAAACATCCAAATAAAAGAAAAGGAGTTGATACAAATCAAATAAGTAAACATAATAATGGATCTATTTAGAAAATTACTAAATATCTGTAGTCAAAAACTAGAAAACAAATTCATACGCGTCCCATTAAAACTACTTAGGAACTCTCTTCAACGTGGATATTAATTGTAGCGTATTATGAAAGTGAAAGCAACCTATAAATAGATGAACAAATTAACCGCCTAAAATAATACCGCGAAGATACGAAACGATTACCTAAGAAATCTTTCCAAAAATAAGATATTATCTTAGATAGTTAGAATTCAAAAGATATACCTTCAAATCCTAATTAAAATTCAAATAAAGATATCCTTTTATGGTAGTCAAAAATAACATAAACTTAAGATTAATTTTTGAATAATACTAATTAACAATTCTATTAAATTTCAAATAACTAAATTAGTCAGAAATAAAATAATACTACTAATCCTGATAATTCAAATAATCATTATTTACCTGATCTTCAGAGCAAACAACCTTAAAATTAAACTGCTGATTTAAGAAATGTAATATAAAATCAAATAATTAATTAGTCTAATGAGAATTTATTTACCTTAGAAATAAAAGAACTTAAACATAATATATAAAGACTTATAGATAAGAACCAATAATTAAATGAAATGCTAATTAATATAAAAGCAAAATATGAACGAGATATTGAAACATTGATAAGTAACTAAGAAATATCCAAAATATATTATAAACATTATATAAATAAAATTTATTAGAAATATAAACTATTATAGAACAATTTTTAGTCAATCAAATCTGATGTATAGCAATATCACAAAAAAATGCTATCAAAATAACTAATTCATAAAATTACTTAAACAAACTTCTCCACTTATTACAGTAACTAAATAGTTTAAACAGATGAAATAATTAGTATACTTTAATCTCAAAATCATAGCAAAGAAATAAATCTGAAGTAAGATAAATATTTTTTTTAAATAAAGGGTTGCCAAGATAATCAAAGCCTTGCTTAATTAAATATTTGCAAATAGATATTATAATTGATGATTTCAAAGAGTTTAATAAGCATAACAATATTTAAATAAAAAAATATTTATTCTAAGAATCCCTTTAAAGATTTGCAGTTATTTCAACAGTAAAATGATTTGCTGATTTAATAAGAAATATATAAAACGTTTTCTCTTTAATGATATGCGCTAAATACAATAGACATCTAATTTAAAAAACTATTTCAATCTAAAAATTATTTACTTATACTTATAATTTTTAATATGAACTGAATCATCTATATATCAAAACTCAATTCAATAAACTTTGCTTAATTAGATAGGAATTTAATACATTTTAGCACACTTTCAAATGTAATCTTTTTACATATATTTTAAAAAATTTAATAAACTTAAAATAATTAATTTAAATAGTGTAAAAGACTTGCTTTATAAGACCAAAACTATATTAATAAATAGTTTACAAAAGATAAGATAATTAAATTAGATAAGTACAAAAAAATATTTCATCAATAATATTTAGAAAACTATTTAAGATTTTTAAGAACTAGAGTGAAGAGAAAATAAATTATATTAAAAACCCATAAACAGATTTAATGAGCTGAAAAATTGTTTTCAAAATGAGAGTGAAAGAGAACCATGAATGAAATATATAAACTTTTAAATTTAGCGTAATTTGCCTGGTTAAATGCCAATAATTATACAATTATGTCTGAATACTTAAAATATTTAAACTCTTATAGTTTATTATTATGACTTATTATTTAAACTTTTAAATAGTAAATAAGATTTTTTATTTATTAATTTTTAAAAACTAAAATAAATTATTTTAATAATTATCATTTATTTAACTATTTTAAGAAAATTTTCTAATATAATTGTTGATATATATATAAATAATAAAAATGATAGGATAAATAAAATTTAATCTTTTAGCATTTATAATATTAAAGGATATTTTTAGTTAAAATATGTTTTTAAATAAAAGAAATAAAGTAATTTAATTATAGTTAAATATTTTATGTAAGTATAATTTTCTTATTATTAGCAAATTAATAATAATGGCTTATATTTAAATTTATTTAACTGACAATTATAAAATAATTAATTTTACATAATTATAATAAGTTTAATTAAATTTTGATATATAAATTAATAATTTATACTTAATTTTAAAATATAATAAAAGTTAGTTAAGATTATTATTATAATTACTTATATTATTTAGAACTAAAATTATACATTCATTAAATTTATAATTATTGATAATTCTTTATTAATTTTATTTTATACAGTTATCTCTAAAGATATGTTTAACTATATTTACTTTTTAATTAACTAAATTATTGTTTTAATTATTGTAGACATTAATTATCAAATGTGAACTTTTATATTTTTATAATCTAGTAATCAAATGCTTATTGTTAACCAATTATTTAAAACTCTTATCAAAATTATGAAAAGCATCCTCTTTATTAGTTTTAAATTGATACAAAGATAATTAATTCTAGCTAAGCATATAATTATTTAATTATTTTAGATTTTTGATATAGTTTTTTTAATATTAATATCTTACTATTATAAAGGATTATATTTTGCTATCATTTAGAATTTTATACTAGTAAAGTAATAAAGCTAAAGTTTCCTTTGGTTTACTTAAAACTTAAATTCCTTTTAAATATTTATTCCTTTATATTCTTCATCTTTTATTAATTATAGTTAAATAAAGAGTTCTTTAAATGGCTTCTTTAATCAATTTAATTAGTTTTTAGAACTTAAATTTTAATATTTATTTATAAAAATAAATGGCATATATTTAGCTATTTAGTAATAATATTTCACTTTAATAAAAGAGTTATTGTAAGAAACTGTTTATTTAAATTTAAATTAAAAGAGTTTTTGACATCTATAACTGCATGAATTGCTTCCTTCAATTATAGACATTAGTAAATGTTTTTAATATTTTTTAATTATAATCTCGATCTCATCAATTTTTAATTACTCTTGTTATAGTCTCTCATTTATTTCTTCCTTTTTTACTTTTTCCATTTCTAATAATCTAATCTTCTTGATATAAGTTTCTTGTGAAATATTTTTATTTATAAATCTAAATATCCCAAATAAATATTCGGAAGAGAGTTTATAAGTCCTTAATCATCTTTTACGATAGTCAATCTCTTGTATTAGAATAGTATATAAATTTAAAAATGTGCTCAATTTTATCATATTCTCCACACATACAGTAGGGATTATCAATAGGATAATGAAGATCTTTTCTAAAATTATAAGATTGGATTCTAGTTTCATACTGATAATTTCTTGTCTAAACTATTTGTTCAACTTAGTGTTAATAATTACTGGAAATCGGTTAAGATTACTGAACTGTTCAGTATTTATTTTAGCTATTTTCATTCTCTTAAACTTTTGAGTAGCTGTATTATAGAAATATTATTGTATTTTGTTCTCTTATATATTTAGAATAAATTTTTTAATTTGTACTAATCTTGGAATTCTACAGGTCGATACTATGTAGGTATGATAATTGCTAAACTTGATCATAGTATCGAAATCCTTTTTTTCAGTTGATAATGAAAAGAGAGCCTTCTGTCGATGTTGGAAAATAAATAATTTCTTATTTAATTTTATAATAGAATTTAAAAAACTTTATTGCCATAATGTGTTTGAAAGATAACCAGATTAAATCTATGAAACATAACTTATTAATGTTGAAGTTGCTCCTTCAAATGCTTTTCTTGAAATCATTCTCATACGTGATTCAATTCTATTCAAAACTCCAGTTATTCCTTTCTGACTACACCATGGTACTAGTTCTCTCCATATTCTGCTTTAGGTAATGTAAAAAATCTGCATAAAGTTTTAAAATGTCAAGAAGTTACATTCTTATATCTTATAAGCTAAAAAACAGCTTTTTCATTGCAACTAAATACTTGAACACGAATTCTCTACAATAAGGATTAAAACTCTTCTTCTATTGTAGCATTACATCTAAATATGTAACTAGTTCCTTTTAAATAATTGGTTAATTATCTAATCATAAATTTAAATTTTATTATTTATAATGTTTATTTAAAATTTAGATGCATTCAGATTTGATAACATTGATCTTTAAGTGAGTTTATGTAAAATTGCTTACTTGTTTCATTTATTAACTCCTGCATTTACTTTGAAGTTCTGGAAAGAAGAATCAGATCATCTGCTCATCATCTGCATGCGAAGCTAATACTCCAACCCTAGCATTTGAATTCCAATTAAGTACTTTTACTTTCCAAATATCTAATTATTATGTCATAATACAACAATGCTAAAACTAGTAAATGCGAACTTCCTTACATAACTCCATTGTTACATTATAATGTTCTGGCGTTCTTTCCTCTATTTTAAATGAAGAATTTAGGTTTTTGTAAAAAGATTTTAAAGCTATTATTATTCCAAGTGGTAGTTTAACTCTCTTAAGTTAATCAAACAAGAGTCTTCTTTCTATTGAGTCAAACATTTTTCCAAATCTATCAGTGTTGCTATCAATTTAGTCTTACTTTTAGTACTTTTCCGATAGTTATCAATTATTTGTTATATTATTCAAATTTATTAAATTGTTTATCTAATTTGTATAAATCCCATTTATGTAGGGTGAATCAAATTACTCTAATAAATCAGATTGTATAGTCTTTTTGTTAAAGCTTTATCATATAGTTTTATAATAATATTAATAAGAGAGACAGGTAGTCAGTTTTTCCAGTCATCTTTATTTCTTTTTTAAATATTGGAATTACCGACAATGTATTTAATTCCTAAGGAATTTTTCCAAATCTTAACATATTATCCACCATATTTCAGAAGTTCACTTTTTATTCTGTCTGGACCAGCTGCCTTTCCATTTTTAATTTCTTTTATAATTCATGCATTTCTTGTATGGTAAAAAGATAAAATCCTTATAAATATGAGAGTTGATAATCATTAATTTCTTAAATACTATCTTATATTTTATCTATTTTTTAATTACTAAGATTTATTTATTATTGAGTTAGATTAGAATGTTTGTTAAAAATCAATTCTTCCATGAATCAATGGATTTATTTTTGATTTCTTAATTAAAGTTCATTTAATTTATTATTTTAGGGTTTTTAATTTTCTTAGTATATTAAAATATTTCTTTAGCATCTCCATTTAGAAGTAAAAGTTTCTTTTTTACTTTATTTTTTTAAACTTTCACAAATTATACTTGAAGTCATTCAAAATGTCGTTTCACTTTTTCATGAATATTAGTTACTTATTATTTTATTCTTCCAGATATAATGTATGCTTCTTATATATTGAGTTAGCCCTTTTAGGCCTACATATTTCTTAATAAAATCTCGAGGAAATTTGTTATAACTTGTCTGGAATAAAGGATCCTAATGTTTAATCAGCATTTTATTAGATTTTATTTTTGATAAATTCATTTTAAACTTCAAGATTATCTTAAACTATCTAAAAGAATTTTAGATAAGTTTGCAGGAAAGATTATAAATATTTTTGACGATATATTACATCTTATAACTTATTTATTTTATATTTCCTCAAATTCTTGCACATCTTCAATTAATCTCATATGAAATTAAGTTTTTTTTTTATAAATCAATTTGCAAGAAAAAATTTTTCTTTTTAAGCTATAATATCATCTTATCACTGTTTATCTTAGATAAGAATTGTTTTAATAATTAAGTTTTTATCTTTAAATATTTAGCAATTTTCAGTTAATATCATACTTTATTAATAAATATAATTACAATCTTTAAATATCAATCAAATAGATAAATGAACAATAAACAATGATCATTTAATTAGAAAATGAATATTAAAACATTTTAATTTAATTTCTTGATAAGATATTTTAAATTTAAATAAGTGCTTAATCTTTTAAAAATCATATTATTAAACCACTTTAAATGTTTTTATGCTTATGAATATTTAGTATCTTAAATTAAAAAATACTATATTGTATATTAAAGCAAATATTTATTAATGGAACGCTTAAATTAAAAATTATGATTTAGTTGTCTAATAATTTAGAATAAAACAAAAATAGCTCATTATTAAGATCATTTGGGAAATTGTGTACTATTAACATTATCGGCTTAGTAGAAACTTTGCTTTTTATTATGCTATATATGTTTCTTTTTATATTGTACGAAATATTTCCTATTTTTTATAGATATAATTATAATAGTTATTAAATTACACTTTTTATATTATTTTAATTAATACAAAAGATTAAAGCTTTTCTTTTATCCTTTTTTGATATAATGAAAACTATATTGATTTCTTAATTATTTACACTTTCATTTTGGTAATTCGTATTATTTAATATTAGAATATAATTTTATTCTTAAGATGGAAATATAAGATACTTTACAAGAAAGTGAAGATTTTTATAATTTTGCATATATTCAAATTATTTATATAGTTTACTAGCAAATGTTTTTTATATGATAAATAATCAATCAATTTTTACAAATGTTTCAACTTTAATAAAATAGCTTCATTAGAAATTCAAATTTTAAGATTAATAAACAAAATCAATTTTCTATATACATAGTAGATTTCAAGTTGCTTATAATCAGAAAGTTTATCTTTAAAGCTATTTCTTTTAATATTACGAAATGAGAAAAAATTTTTAAGTGAAAAAATACTTAATATAGCAATATTTTTTTTAAAACTAATTTTTCTCTCCTAAATTAACATCTTTTCGCAAACTAAAAACAGATAGTTAGTCGTAATAAGCTCTTTTCAAAACTCTTTTACTCATCTTTTCGATTTTTAATGTTTTTCTAATTATTATAATAAAGCAGAATATTTTTAAACTTAATTAATAAATTTTTTGTTTCTATATTTTTTAAGTTAGGTTAGATATATTATTTAGATCCTTGTTTAATTACTTTTTTTAGATTCTTTGTAAATTGACCTAAAATTTATTATTACAGATGTATTGTACCTCATTTTTTCTATTTGATTGATTATATTTTTATAAAGAGATTTTTAGCTCTTTTTAAATTAGTTATTTTAAAAAATTCGCAATATTTATTAAAAAGGTAGTTTTAAGCCCTCTTATAGAAAAAATTTTTACTGATTTAGTTTCTTCCTAAAATTGTCATTTATTCTTTTATATTTACTTCTTAAAATTCATTTAAAAAACTTTTCAAATTTTTTAAAATTCTATCCCTTTAAGAAAAGGATTTATCCACCCGAAAATCTTTTGTAGCGAATAACTCAGAGCGAAAAAAGGATAATTTTTCACGATTTCATGGTTTATTTTATTATATCTCCTTTTTTCTTGAAATCCTTTTCATTTAAGAAATATTTTATAACATTAAAAATTTTTAAAGCGAATTTTATCATTTACTCGAAAAGAAGTTCAAAATTAAAAATAGTATTTTTTCAAAAGCATAAACAATAATTTTTTTATCATTTCAAAAATAATTTATCTTATCAAAAATATATTTTTGAATCAAAAACAAAACAATTTTTTTTTAAATTTTCAAATAAAAAAATTTTTTTTAATTTTACAAAATACCATTTCAACAAAAAAGATTTCCAAATTCTACTTTAATATAAAATTTTTTTTAATTCCTATTTTTTCTCAAAAATCTTTTTATATTTAGAATTTTATTTTTAATTTTATTCCTATTTAGAATTTTTTATCCCGAAATAATCAAATTTATTCCGTTCCAAAAATCTTTGGTAGGGTAAAGCGCTGAGCAAAAAAAATGTTTTTTCATTTTCATAAAATTTAAGCTCTAAAATTGAAAAATAAAAACTTACCATCAGAAAAATTAATTTTCCAATCGGAAACGAAAAACATTAAACTTAAATATTAAAATTTTTTAATTAATAATAAAAATCATAAACTAACTTTAACCTTATAAATAATATTTTAACTACTTCACAAAAAAAATTTTTACTTAACTTGAAATTTAAAAAAAATCTAAAAATAAATCAATAAAATTCGAAAGAATAAAATTAAACTTAAATTTATTATACGTCTTCATTTACCAAAATTATATTTTTAATATTTTTAAACATTACCCACTTTAAATCAACATACCTCACTAATTTCAATAACCTATATTACTCAACCTTTTTTTTAAACCAAGAATATTTAAGAATATACAAATTTTTAATAAATATATAAAACAAACATTTCATATAACAAAAAACATTATTACCATTCAGCATTCATTTAAATGCATTACCAATATCTTATATCTTTAATCGTAAACTTAAATTAAGTCAAATAGCAAGTTACTCAACTCGAAATTCTCCACTTTCTAATCGTCTTGTCACAAGCTCCCGATACCAACCATCTATTGTCAACACTCAATGATATAGAATTTATATACGATGTATGGCCTTACAAAGTCTATATACACTCGCCCTTATCGAAATTTCATATCTTGATTGTTCCTTCATAAGAACCAGAAAAGATAACACTTGAATCAACACTTAACTGAATACTTGATACACCACTATGACCTTAAAGAGTACGAATACACTAACCAGAAGAGAAGTCCCATATCTTAATTGTCTTGTCCCGAGAACCTGATATTATGTATCTATTATCCTTAGACACTATCACCGATAAAACTAAGTCTGAATGCCCAGTAAGAGTTCGCACAAGCTGACCTGTCTAGAAATCCCAGATCTTTATAGTTGTATCTTCAGATCCCGATATAATATATTTAGAGTCATAGGAGATTAATACCGATCTAACTATATCAGTATGACCCATTAAAGTTCTTCGGAGATCACCATTGAGGAAATTTCAGATCTTTATGGTTTTATCTCTAGATGCCGATATAATATATTTAGAGTCAGGGGAGATTACTACTGATCTAACTGTAGAAGTAAGTCCCGTTATGGTTCTTATGAGGGCACCAGTCTATAAGTTTCAGATCTTTATGGTTTTGTCACAAGATCCTGATATAATATAGCTAGAGTCCGAGGAAATTACTACCGAGAAAACTGTCTTAGTATGCCCTGTTATAGTTCTTAGGAGAGCACCTGTCTGGAAATTCCAGATCTTTATGGTTTTATCAGGATAGTTCGAACCTGATACAATTCAATTCAGGTCACTTGATATAGATGCCGAGCAAACACGTGAAGTGTGAGTAATGACTTAGTCTAAAAAATATTAAGAAATACCTTTACTTTGGTCATAACTGATCTTATTTATTAACTTTTAGTAACATAAGTTAGGCAGAATTTCATACTTAAAATGAAGGAGAGATATTTTCCCTAAAATGTTGTTTCTCGCTCTTAAGAGTTTTCTTAAAAAAATAATTTTAATAAATTGCGTTTCTTTTTTCTCCATTTTAATTTTATAACTTAATTCAATAAATATTTAAATAAAATAACTCTATAAATTTTACTTATTTAATTTCAATAGAATTAAACAATTTATTATTTATTAAGCATACTTATAAGTATCTTCTAAAACATTGATTTTTCTATTTTTGTCTTAAAACAAAACAAGATATTAAACTATAGTGTACAAACTTTTACAATTTTAATTATTTTATTTCCTTTTACTTTTAAATAAAAGGATAAATTATTATTTCAAAAGTTTTATAAAGAAGAATTATATCCTTATTACAATAACTTTAATATACATTTATTAGTTACAACTTATTTGTCTTTAAATCAAAGACTCTTAATAAGAAAACCTTATTTCTTTATAGACCCTTTTAAATGATAAATAAAATATTACAATTCTTTTAAAAACTATTGCTATTAATTATTGCTTTTCACTTACATTTAATCAAAAAAAAGGATTTCTTTAAGCTTTTTACTAATTAAAAAAAATTAAATAAAATAAGTTTCTTAGTTTGAATAAATATTAAAAAAAATCAAATTATTTAAAACAAGTATTTAAATTTAGTACTTATAAGATAGAGTATTTTAATTTCCCACTTTCTTACTATTATTTCATTAAAAATTTTTATTTATAAAGGTCTCTCTTAAAATAATAAACTAATATAATTTATTTTAATGTTGATTCTAAGCAAAATAGGCAAAATATATAAATGTAATAAATAGAAGTAGTAGAAAGTAAATATTTAAAATTAAATAGAAATGGTGTATCACTAATTTTATCTTACAATTATTAAATAGTAATATTTAATTTTATTATTAAAATAAGCTTTAATATGTTTAATTATGTCTATTAAATACTTAATATTTTATCCTTTTAGCTTTATTAGTTATTAATTTAATTTCTCTTTAATTAATAAAGATACTAGATTAGTTATAATTAATACATTTAGATAACTTTCTCTTTTATAGCAAACTAATATTATATTTATTGTTTATGTTATTTTTGTAATTATCATTTATAATTAATAATACCTAAATTATTCTAGATTATTTAAAAATAAAACTTAATTCTTTTCTATTATTCTATACTTATCCAAAAAACATAGTTACCACTATTAATACTCTCTTTATTAAAATTAGTTGTTTGATATAAATAAAATTATAAACTTTTAAGAAAGAAAGCATATTTTTAATATCTTCTGATATTACTTTCTGAATTAATAGAAAGAGTAAACTTAACATAACATGTTTCTTTGTAGTATTAGATAATATAATTATTAGATTAGCTATTTAAAACTAATCTAATAGATTATTATTTACTCTTAATACATTTTATTAGTCTACTATTATTCTATATCTTTCTGTTCCTAATAAACAATTCTACATGTTTTGCTTTATAGCATATCACCATTTATTAATCTTATTACAATAGATTTAAACCTAAAAAGATGATATAGATAGTTATAGAATTATTTGAAACTTAGGCATTAAAATAAGTTTGAATTTTAGATTATTTATAATTTTCCTAAATTTAAATTATATTTATATATTCCTTTTTATTATCTTCTTTTTGCAATTAACTTTCGTTTGGAAAACTGATAAAAAGGTACATTTTGTAAAATATTTAGTCTTAATTTATCTAAGTTTATTTTAGTGAGTATAAGAATATATTTAAAGTATTAATGATATTAGTTCTAAAAAGCATTTAGGTAATTATATGTACTAAAATAAATAGTCAAAAGAAAACATTATTCTTTTATATAATTAAATAAAGAAAAGCTAGCTTAAATCTTCTATAGAGTCAATTATTTATATATCTAAAATCCTCTATTTATCTTAAAACCAAGTGTTTAATATATTATAGCCTCCTTCACTAACTCATTTAGTAATATTAATTCATAAAAACTTAAAAGAAAATTCCTTTTTACTTTAACTGTACTTGGAAATATTCTAAGTACTTTAACTAGTTAAAGAAAGGTTTAATTAGAGACTAATAAGAAATTTTCTTATCCTCTAGATAAAATATTTAATAAAACTGTGATTACATTTCTTATTAATTAAGAATAATATTTTAAATTAAAATAAGGAAAATTAATATTTTTCTTTTTGTTTAATAAAAATTTAAAACAATTTATTATATAAAAATCTCTTAATATTTTATAAAAAACCAAAGTAAATAAAAACATTAATTAAATATAATTAAAATATTAAGAAAATTTATAATTATAAATGATATTATAAATAAATAAAATATTTTATTAATCTTTAGATCAAACATATAATCAATTATGTAACCTCTATTTTAACCTTAGAAATGTAGTTAAATATTTTTAAAAGTTAAATTAAAAATTATAAGGAAAACTTAAGAAATTAAATTTTTCTATAAAAAATGAATATAAAATTTACTAATTATTTAATTGATACTATCAGTTTTATTAAATTATTTAAAAGAATTACTAAAATAGAAAAAAAGTATAAATTAATTAATTTAAAAATTAAAAAAATTATAATTTAAAATTTTATATTTAACAATATTTGAGAAAAAGATAAATATTAAAGAATATATAAAATCTTACAAATCTAGATAGATTGACTTTTTAAATAAATAAATTCAACAAAAAAATAATTATTCTTAGAAATTTTCAATTTCAAAATATAAAAAATTAAAAATGTTAAAAATGTTAAAAAATTCTCTAAATCTCAGATTTTTATAATCAGCCTATTCGAAAATAGTTTATTTTTACTATTTTTCATCGATTATGGATATATATATGGTACAAGTACTAGTTATTTTATAATCTCAAATTTTAACTTCTTCTTAATGGAAACTATTAAATATTTGAATAAATAAGTAAAAATAATTTAATTTTTTATTTTCTAATTCTTTTTCTAAACTTAATATGAAATCCCACTAAATGTTTTTAAAAATAATTTAATTTATATCAATATTAAGATTCTAACTTTAAATGTTAAGTAAAGTAGCAAAATTAATTAAAATTTTGAATTAAAAATATATTTATTTTTTAATTTTATTGATTCAAATATGCCTATAAATAAAAAAATATGAAACTAGGAGCATTTTTTATTAAAAGGAGAGTTAAAGATTGTCTAAGAACAATAAATAAATAAAATTAAACTTTTTGATAAATGTCTATTAATAAAATATAAATGAAGTAAATTTGAATATTATTCTTGCTTATTTAAAATTTAATATTATTTAAATATTTTAATTAAAATATTTCTGGTTATTAAATTTTATAAAAACTTACTCATTTATAGTTATTAATTATTAGTGAAAATAATATTATTATAATACTATTTATAATTTATTTACGTATCTTATATTTATTATTTTTATAGATTAAATTTCATAGAAAAATAATTAGTAATAATTAGTATTTAATAACTAATGCAATTGTACTAATTATAATTAAAATCAAAGTTTTCTAATTCTAGGTTTAACAGACTGGAAAATGCTATTTTTTACTTAAAATAGGTACATAAGGAAAATTTATTTATTTATAAAATAAATTATATCAATAGAGTATAAATCCCTTCTTATTTTTAGTTTAAAATATCCCTTTCTATTAAAATTTATTTTTTAAACATTTTCAACAAAACTTATTATAAAAATCTATTTTGCAATCAATTAAAAACTCTATCAAGTTGATAAGTAATATTTATACTTTGAATGAAGAGAATTTCTTTCTAATTATATTATAGCAATTGGTTATCATACTTTCAAATATATATAAAAATTAAAAAATTGAAGACTAGAATTTTAAAGCCTTTACATTATAAAAAATGTATTTGTAGATAATAAATTTAAACAAAGAAATTATAAAGCAAATAAAAATAATAATAATCAATTTTACATCATGATCAGATTCTTTTCATATATTATAAAATTCTTAAATTTCTTATTATATATTAAGATAATATATTTTTTCATTTATAAAATAGTTTTAATCTAAATTAAATCATTAAAATAACTTTTCGGCTTCTGGCTTAATGGAAGTTTTAAATTAATAAAATCACCTTTCCTGCATGTTCGTTCCTTGTGCTTTTTTTCCTGAACTTCTCTCTTTTTAATAGTCTGAGTTAAGAATTTGCTTTTTTTCCAGATTTTCCCAATTTCCGATGGGAAGAATTCCGTTGCTCGCCATTTCAGTTTCTAATAGTTAATATTACTCCAAATATTCATTCTTATTCTTTTCTAGTGGGCCATAAAGATGAGCTTATTTTTAACTATATTAAACTTTTTTACTTTTTAGGAAGTTAAATATGACTGTATATGGCAGGAAATATTCCGAGATTAAATCTTTTTTTACAAATTTATTTTTAGACCAAAATCTTAGTTAAATAAATGTTATTTGAAAATATTTAAAACTAAGAAATAGAAGAGCTATGAAAATGTACAAATTTAATTGAGAAACACTTAAGAGATAAAAAAAATGCAATTAATTTTGCTAGGATAAATAAAGGCAAAAAATAAATTAAAATTTAGGTTTGAAAAACTCTAAAGGCTTCAATAAGCTAAAAAACGCACTCAAAATTATCATAACTTCTTTATAAATCACAATTAGAATCTTAATTCTTGTTCTTTTATGCTTATGCGAATTTCTACAGTGAAAATAAAATGTAAATTTTACTAATTTTAAATTTGTATTGCTTGAATTTATAGCTATTAAAAATTTGTTCCAGTTTTCTTTTCATAATTATGATTATATTAAGCATGCATTATATTTATTTTTCTTTAGCGCTGTATATAGCAGAAAAAATACACAAAATAACTTTATCAATAGATTTATGCCTTCTTTTAATTTTATAGCAACTTAATCTCTTTCTAAATTATTCTTTTCATTACTTTTGTTCCTCTCATGTAATTTTTTAATTTTATACTATTTATCTTTCCTAAAATATAATTATGTAATAGTTATTTCATACAATTTTTAAGCTTTTGAAGGTAATTTTCATAAGAATTGGAATCTCAAATTTCAGCTTTAACTTAAATATTTTTACTTAGTTATAAATTTTCTAGGAGTAATTTATTTTGGTTGATTTAATGAAGTTCTTATTTTATTAGATTATAGATTTTATATTTTCATTTAGCTTTTAATCATATTAGTCTTGTTAGCCTTATCTTGATTAATGCTTAACTAGCTTCAATTTTATTGTTTAACAGCAACACCTAGCATGATTAAAAATGTGACCCTTAATTTGATTTAGTAAAATAGCTTATAAATAGAATAAATTGTTAGTCTTAGTTAAAGAGATGTAAAATAAGTTAAAACTAAAGGCTTAATATTAAGAGAGATAGTAAATAAGTAAAAATAAGTAATTTTGAAAGATTTATTCATAGCTATTATATAAGGTAGCCTGTTTTTAGTAGTTAGAGACTTAATTTTAGTTTGAAATAGATTGATTAAAACAATTAGAAACTTAATTTTAGTTTAAATTATTTATTTTATAATGGTAATTGATATGAGTATTTGATTAGTTGAAATGAGATAATGCAATATAATACAATTTAAATAAAATCATTGCTTAAAATAAGATATAATTTTAGCTTATGCTTGGCTTTTAATTAAGCATAATATATATAAATCATTAATTTTATAATTTGTTTACGCTAAATTTTAGTTCTTAATTCATTTTCACTATCCATTAATCTTTTTTTCACTTATTTTAGATTATATTCAACTTTTCTCTTAAATTCCTCTTGCTTATTTTCTATTTCCTTTTTTTAGTTAATTCATTATATGATCATGTATGTTCATTAGATCCCAAAAAAATGTTGCCTATTACTTTTTAATATGATAAAATTCTTTTAATGTATCCTTTCTTCCTTTTTTCTAATATTTCTTTAATATAATCTTTTACTATAAAGTATATTTATTAACTTAGTTTTTCTTATTGATTACATAGCTAACTATAAATTTTGTAACTGCCTCGTATTATTTGTATTAGTTCAAAGTTTAATAGATCAACTAGTTTCTGCCTGTTATTGAGGTAAATGATATACAATTAAGATTTACATCTTTGTCTTTCTTCCATATATTATTTGCATCTACTTATGATATTAATTTCGTCTTATACTTTAGTATTGTAGAATTTGCAAATTGATGATGTTCTATAAAGCAAATAATGAAGAATAGTTTGTTAGGAAGAACAAAATATAGAATAATAGTAGACTAATAAAATGTATTAAGAGTAAATAATAATCTATTAGATTAGTTTTAAATAGCTAATCTAATAATTATATTATCTAATACTACAAAGAAACATGTTATGTTAAGTTTACTCTTTCTATTAATTCAGAAAGTAATAATATAATATATTTAAAATATACTTTCTTTCTTAAAAGATTATAATTTTATTTATATCAAACAACTAATTTTAATAAAGAGAGTATTAATAGTGATAACAATATAATATAGATTTGTATAATAGAAAAGAAGTAAGTGTAATATAAAGTAAAATAGTTAAAATATTATTAATTATAAATGATAATTACAAAAATAACATAAATAATTAATATAATATTAGTTTGCTATAAAAGAGAAAGTTATCTAAATAAATTAATTATAACTAATCTAGTATCTTTATTAATTAAATAGAAAATTTAAATTATTAACTAATAAAGCTAAAAGGATAAAATATTAAGTATTTAATAGACATAATTAAACATATTAAAGCTTATTTTAATAATAAAATTAAATATTACTATTTAATAATTGTAAGATAAAATTAGTAATACACCATTTCTAGATAGTTTAAATATTTAAATATTTACTTTCTACTACTTATATTTATTACATTTATATATTTTGCTTAGAATCAACATTAAAATAAATTATATTAGTTTATTATTTTAAGAGAGACTTTTATAAATAAAAAATTTTAATGAAATAGTAGTAAGAAAGTGGGCAATTAAAAAATTTTATCTTATAAATACTAAAAATACTTTGTTTTAAATAATTTAATGTTTTTTAATATCTATTTAAACTAATTAATAAGAAACTTATTTTATTTCATTTTTTAATTAGTAAAAAGCTTAAATAAATAATTTTTTTGATTAAATGTAAGTGAAAAATAATAATTAATAACAGTAGATTTAAAAAAATAGTAATATTTTATTTATCATTTAAATTAGTTTACAACGAAATAAGATTTTCTTATTAAGAGTCTTTGATTTAAAACAAAAATAAGTAGTAATTAAATAAATGTATATTAAAGTTATTATAATAAGGATATAATTCTTCGTTATAAACTTTTGATGTAATAATTTATCCTTTTATTTAAAAGTAAAAAGATATAAAATAATTAAAATTGTAAAAGCTTGTACAGATAGTTTTATATCTTGTCTTGTTTTAAGAAAAAATAGAAAAATCAATGTTTTAGAAGATACTTATAAGTATGCTTAATAAATAATTTGATTGTTTAATTGTATTGAAATTTAGTAAGTAAAATTTATTGAGCTATTTTAATTAAAAAATTATAAAAGTAAGTTATAAAAATTAAAATGGAGAAAAAAGAAAAGCAATTTACTAAAAGTATTTTTTTAAGAAAACTCTTAAGAGCGAGAAACCACATTTTAGGGAAAATATCTCTCCTTCATTTTAAGTATGAAATTCTGCCTAACTTATGTTACTAAAAGCTAATAAACAAGATCAGTTATGACCAAAGTAAAGGTATTTCTTTAATATTTTTTAGACTAAATCATCACTGGTCACACTTCACCTGTTTGCTCAGTATCCATATCAAGTGACCTGAATTGAATTGTATCAGGTTCAGGATGGCCTGAATATTCGATAAAGATCTGGAATTTCCAGACAGGTGCTCTCTTAAGAACTTTAACTGAACATACTGATTGAGTTAGATCGGTAGTAATCTCCCCATACTCTAACTATATCGTATCAGCATCTGATGACAAAACCATAAAGATCTGAAATTTATAGACTGGTGTCCTCCAAAGAACCTTAACAGGACATACATCTTCAGTTTGATCGGTAGTAATCTCTCTAGACTCTAGCTACATTGTATCAGCATCTCATGACAAAACCATAAAGATCTGGGATTTCTAGACTGGTCAGCTTGTGCGAACTCTTACTGGGCATTCAGATTATGTTTCATCGGTGATAGTGTCTAAGCATAATAGGTATATAATATCGGGTTCTGGTGACAAGAATATTAAGATATGGGACTTCTCTTCTGGTTGGTGAATTCGTACTCTTAAAGGTCATAGTGATGTATCAAGTATTCAGTTAAGTGTTGATTCAAGTGTTATATTTTCTGGTTCTGATGACCATCTAATCAAGATCTGGAACTTTGATAAGGGTGAGTGTATATAGACTTTGCAAGGGCATACTTCATATATAAATTCTATATAATTTAGTGTTGACAATAGATGGTTGGTATCGGGAGCGGATGACAAGACGATTAGAAAGTGGAAGGTTTCGAGTTGAGTAACTTATGATTTGACTTAATTAAATTTTACGATTAAAGATATTAATTAGACAAGTTCCTTTAAATGAATGTTGAATGGTAATTATGTTTATTATTTTATGAAGTGTTTACTTTTTTATTTATTAAAAAGTTGTAGATTCTTAAATATTCTTGACTTAAAAAAAGGTTGAGTAGATAATATAGGTTATTGAAATTAGTGAGGTATGTTGATTTAAAAGTGGTTATGTCTAAAAATATTAAATTTATTTTTTGGTGAATGAAGAAAAATAATAAACTTAAGTTGCTTTTATTTCATAAAATTTTTTATTGATTTATTTAATTATGGTTTCGCAAAAATTTTAAGTTAAGTAAAAATTTAAATTTTTGTTTGTGAAGTAGTTAAAATTTATTTATAATGGCAAAGTTAGTTTATAATCTTGATTATTATTTTAAAAATTTTATGAAGTATTTATTTTACTTTGTTTATTATTAATTTATTATTGATATATATTTCTTTAAAACCGCCATAGTTGTTCGAAGGTTAACAACAAGGCCATCTTCATCAGAGGTTGGGGAAGTTAAGTACACATAATCGACTTTATGTCTTCCTCTGCTTTGGTTTGGCCTCAAGACATAAGATTCTTAGACCTTCGACGTTGGCTTGACTTGGTTTCGTTTATTTTTAATACTGGAACGAAAAAGAAATAATATTGCGAGCTTCATCAGAGGTGGGGAATTTAAGTACCCATAATTGACACATGTCGTCCTCTGCTTTGGTGATGCAATGAGACACAATCCTACCATGTCCTTGGACCTCCAGCAAGTATTAAAGATTACGAGTATTCTAAAATTATATCAGTATTGAACATTTTTATCAGTACTGAATAATTATATCAGTATTGAACAAGGTTTATCAGTATCTGATAATTTTATCAGTAACAAACATTCTTGTCAGTATGAAACATTTTTTTTAAAGAGCTGCACACCAACGAGAGTGCTACGCGCTGTATAATAAAATTTATTTATTAATTATTAATTATTATTTATTAATTAATTATTAATTATTTAATATTTATTTATTCTTTATTTATTTATTATTAATTATTAATTATTATTTATTAATTAATTATTAATTATTTAATATTTATTTATTCTTTATTTATTTATTATTAATTATTAATTATTATTTATTAATTAATTATTAATTATTTAATATTTATTTATTCTTTATTTATTTATTATTAATTATTAATTATTATTTATTAATTAATTATTAATTATTTAATATTTATTTATTCTTTATTTATTTATTATTAATTATTAATTATTATTTATTAATTAATTATTAATTATTTAATATTTATTTATTCTTTATTTATTTATTATTAATTATTAATTATTAATTATTAATTATTAATTAATTATTAATTATTTAATATTTATTTATTCTTTATTTATTTATTATTAATTATTAATTATAATTATAAAATTTTTATTTTTATGTTTAATATGTTATGCTTCCGATTGGCAATATTTTTTTCTGATAGTAAGATTTTTTTAGTTATCATAACCTTTTCAATTTAAGAGTATGAAATTCATGAAAAATAAAAATTTGCTTTTTTTGTTCATAGTTTAGCACTAGAGGAAATATCTGGGACGGAATAAGATTTTTTAATTCAGAATGAAAAAAAGTAAAAAGGGAATAAAATTTCAAAAAAATTCAAAATATATAAGATTTTTGAAAAAAATAGGAATTTAAAAAATTTTACAGCAAAATTAGAATTTTTAAATCTTTTTTGTTAAAATGGTATTTTGTAAAAATGAAAAAACTTATTTTTGTTTTAAGGAAAAAATTTGAACAAATTTTTGGTTGCCTTTGACTCAAGAAAAAAGATTTTATAAGTTTAATTTTTTTTGAAATGATAAAAAAAAAGTTATTGTTTATGTTTTTGATAAAAATTCATTTTTTTTGACTTGGAATTAAAATTTTAAATTTTATAAGAATTTACTTAATTGAAAAAGATCATAATAAAAAAGGAGAGAAAAGAAAGTAAATAATGAAATTGCGAAAAATTATTCTTTGTTTTAGCTACGAGTTTTAGACTACAGAAGATTTTCGGGATGGATAAATTAAAAAAAGGGTTAGAGTTTTGAAAGATATAAAAATTTCTAACAAGGGCTTTTAAATTAAGATATCAACGATTAAGCTTATGAACTTTTTAACACATTGCTAAATAAGTTTGATGAGAATCCACATATACTGACAGGAGATTTCAACACCCTTTTATAAGGTTTTGCAGACAATTCTGAAAATAATTTGATAATACATATAGATTATAAGAATTTCTCCTGCTAAATGTCCTTGAAATTATGAATGATAGTAACGCTAATACATGTATACAAAAGAAACTGTATAATTGTGGTTTAATGATTATTCATTATAAGCACCAGGTTAAATTAAAAAAATGGAAAATACTTAAAATTCAACAGTTTTAACTAGCGACTCTTCTTTAATTGATTATAAAGAATCTGCAAACTAATAGATCAAGCAAGACAGGTGCATAAAAACCTCCAAATAAAAGAAAAGGAGTTGATACAAATCAAATAAGTAAACATAATAATGGATCTATTTAGAAAATTACTAAATATCTGTAGTCAAAAACTAGAAAACAAATTCATACGCGTCCCATTAAAACTACTTAGGAACTCTCTTCAACGTGGATATTAATTGTAGCGTATTATGAAAGTGAAAGCAACCTTAAATATATGAACAAATTAACCGCCTAAAATAATACCGCGAAGATACGAAACGATTACCTAAGAAATCTTTCCAAAAATAAGATATTATCTTAGATAGTTAGAATTCAAAAGATATACCTTCAAATCCTAATTAAAATTCAAATAAAGATATCCTTTTACAATAGAAAAAAAGTACATAAACTTAAGATTAATTTTTGAATAATACTAATTAACAATTCTATTAAATTTCAAATAACTAAATTAGTCAGAAATAAAATAATACTACTAATCCTGATAATTCAAATAATCATTATTTACCTGATCTTCAGAGCAAACAACCTTAAAATTAAACTGCTGATTTAAGAAATGTAATATAAAATCAAATAATTAATTAGTCTAATGAGAATTTATTTACCTTAGAAATAAAAGAACTTAAACATAATATATAAAGACTTATAGATAAGAACCAATAATTAAATGAAATGCTAATTAATATAAAAGCAAAATATGAACAAGATATTGAAACATTGATAAGTAACTAAGAAATATCCAAAATATATTATAAACATTATATAAATAAAATTTATTAGAAATATAAACTATTATAGAACAATTTTTAGTCAATCAAATCTGATGTATAGCAATATCACAAAAAAATGCTATCAAAATAACTAATTCATAAAATTACTTAAACAAACTTCTCCACTTATTACAGTAACTAAATAGTTTAAACAGATGAAATAATTAGTATAGTTCAAGAAATTTAGATATAATAGAAAAACTATGAGAATTAAGTCAATTCAATAGATGAAATATAATCTAATTAAAAGATTCAAATTGAAGCCAATGCTAATTAAAGCTTTACTTAGCTTAAATGATAGGAGCAAATAATTCAGTATGCCAAAACTTTAATAAAATTATAAATTTTACTTAAATTGAAATAGATAACTTTCTAAATAAAACTTAGCAAGGATATCAATAGACTATATTAGAATAGAACTAATATTTACTTCAACAAATTACCTAATAAAAAATAATAACCGAAATTTAACTCCAAGAGTTATATTCTTAATATTAAAAATTATAAAACTAAAATAAGTAATTTATAGATTAAGAATAGAAAGCTTAAATGGAAATTTTAACTTTTAAAATCTAATTAGATAAGTAAAGATAATAAAACTATGAAATAAATATAGCTTTTCAAAATTAAATTCTATTAAAAAATAAGGAAATTCAAATGTATAAAGAATTATTTTAGAACTAAATCTAACATACAAAAGAATTTAGTAATTAATAGTAATTTTAGAAGAAGTAATTTGTAGAGGCATAAACTTAGACATTATATGGAAATATTTAAACAAAGGATAGTATTATCTAAACAGATAATATAAATAAATAATAAACAGCTTTTTTGTGTCAAAAATTTACTCAAACAAATATAATCAAGCAAGACAAGCTAATGTAAACTTAAAATAATTAATAGGAAGCATCAACTAATACTATTATAACATTACATAATAACTAATACTGTCAAATAAAATTGCCAGATGAAGATTTTGTTTTACTATAGCATTAATATCACTAACTCAACTTAAAATTCATTTAAACTACCCAAAATATGTAGACACTTGAGATAAAAATATAAGAGTTTTAAAAACTTAATTAAAATTTGAAAACAGATATATTTAATTATTCTACTAAAAGATGAAAAAAAGATTAATAAAACTAAACAGATTCGATCGATGCTATTTATCAGAATTAAACCTTATCTTCCAATATTAATCTTAATATTCTTAAAAGGAAACATGAAGAAGAAGATAAAACAATTCCGCCAGCAAAACGTATGAGTAAACATAATAATAAAAAAGAGTGCGATTAAATAATATGTTATTTCAATCTGACTAGTCTATAACTTTAAAAGTTTATTAAATCCGAAACTTGAAGACGTCCATAGTACGAAATGTACAATATATAAGGTAGATATGTCACAGTTACTTAAGATTTAGAATAAGGTACATGTGATAGTGTGAAAAGTAAAATTAATATAGATAGAAAACTACTTAAAAAATATACGACGTAAGTAATATATATTTTGATACAATATTTTCATTAACATCCTGAGTATGGAAAAAGATTAGTACATATTTAGATTAACCAATAAGGATAGAAAAGCATTTGCATTTACGAAAGTGGTCTACCTGCAGGATCGGAAAAAATTAGAAAGGACTAATAGATTTAAAAAATAAAGATTGGACATATAAATATTAATGGAATAGCGAGCAAGTGCTTGAATATCGAAGAACTTATCAGAGATAACAGTATAGATATTTTATCAATAAACGAAACCTGATAAAAAGATAACTTTCCTCCAATATTGATAAATGGATTTAAAACATATTTTAAGAACTCAGGAAAAGGAGGAGGTGTATGCTTAATTGTAGGAAAAGAATTTAATAGTACAGAAATACATATATAAGTTGAAAAAGAAATAAATAGAATCATAACAATTAAACTGGATAATATTTTAATCACGTCTTGTTACATGCCTGATAGTGGAAAAAGTTAAGATGTTAAAGATTTAGCTTATGAACAACTAAATACATTGCTGAATTTATATAATGATAATCCACATATACTAATGGGAGATTTAAATGCTCTTTTATATGGTTTCGGTGATAATCCTGAAAATGCTTATGATAATAGCATTAGACTATAAGAATTCTTACTATAAAACGATCTTGAGATAGTGAATGATAGCAACATTAATACATGTATTCACAAAGGAACAGGAAAAACGTATTGTAATGATTATATCATTATAAACAACCATTTGAACGTTAATTAGTTTGCTAATTTCACTGCTCATAATAATAGTTTATTTTCTGATCATATTCCAATCACTGTCGACTTTATCAATAATTCTATAGTATATTGGGAAAAATAACTCAGAGAAAATATAAAATAAATAGGTTATAAGATGCAATAGATAGGCAAAAATATTAAGAATCTTTCCTACAAACTTATCTAGAATTCTTTTAAATGGATTAAGATAATCTTGAAGATTAATATGAATGAATCAAAAGTAGTATTTAAGACAATGCTGATCAAACATTAGGTTCGTTTATTCCAGACTCAAATTATAACAAACTTCCTCGAGCTCTCACAAAGAAATATATAAAGGCAAAAAGAGCTAACTCAGAATATAAGGAAGCTCACATAAAATTTGGAAGAATAAACTAGCAAGTAACTAATCTTCATGAGGCAGCAAAACGACTTTGGAAAGATTTTAAGTATAATCTATGAAAATTTAAAAAAAAACAAAGCAAAAAAGAAATTTCTACTTCTTAACGGAGATTTTAAGGAAATTTTTTCACAAGCTAAGAAAATTCTAAATCCTTTGAAGAGAAATACTATGAACTTTAATTAAGAAATCAAAAATAAATTCATTGAATCATGGGAAAATTGTGTTTTTAACAAGCATTCTTATCTAACTCAAGAATAGATAAATCTTAGTAATTAAAAAATAGATAAAATATACGATAGTATTTAAGAAATTACAAGATTATCCACTCTCGTATTTGTAAGGATTTGATCTTTTTACCATACAAGAAATATAAGAAATTATAAAAGAAATTCCGAATGGAAAAGCAGCTGGTCCAGATGGAATAAAAGGCGAACTTCTGAAATATGGTGGATAATATTTGTTAATAATTCTTCATTCTTTTCTGAATAATATGCTAAGACTTGGAAGAATCCCTTAGGAATTAAATATATCGGTGATAATTCCAATATTTAAAAAAGGAAATAAAGATGATTGGAAAACTGACTACCTATTTCTCTTATTAATACTATTCTAAAACTATATGATAAAGCTTTAACAAAAAGACTATACAATCTGATTTATTAGAGAAATTTGATTCACCCTTCATAAATGGGATTCATGAAAAACAGATAAACAACTTAATAAATTTGAATAATATAACAAATAATTGATAACTATTGGAAATGTGCTAAAGATAAGACTAAATTGATAGCAATACTGATAGACGTTGAAAAAATGTTTGACTCAATAGAAAGAAGACTCTTGTTTGATTAACTTAAGAGAGTTAAACTACCACTTGGAATAATAATAACATTAGAATCGTTTTATAAAAACCTAAATTCTTCATTTATCATAGATGGTAAGAGAACCAGAACTTTATAATTCAACAATGGAGTTATGTAAGGAAGTTCTCATGGACCAGTTTTAGCATTGATTTATTATGACATAGTAATTAGATATCTGGAAAGTAAAAGTAACTAATTGGGATTTAAATGCCAGGATTCAAGTATTAGCTTCGCTTGTAGAGGATGGGCAGATGATCTTATTCTTCTTTCCAAATCTGCAAAGTAGATGTAGAATTTAATAAATGAAGCAAATAAAGTTTTTGCATGAACACATTTAAAGATTAATATTACCAAATCTGAATGCATCTAATTTCTAAAGAAGAATCAGAAATAATAAATTTTAAATTTATAATTAGGAAAGTAACAAATTGCTTAAAAAGAACAAGTAACATATTTAGGAGATATTCTACATTAGAAGAAGAACTTAAATCCCCATTGCAAAGAAATTGCATTCAAATATATAGCTGCAATGAAGAAAGCTGTTTTTTAACTGATGAGATATAAGAATGTAACTCCTTGACATTTTAAAACTTTATGTAGACTTTTTACATTACCTAAAGCAGAATATGGAGGAGACTTAGTACCATGAAGTATTCAAAAGGAAGTAACTGGAGTTTTGAACAGAATAGAATCAAGCATGATATTAATTTCAATAAAAGCTTTTAAGTAGCAACTTCAACATTTAATGAATCATGTTATATAGACCTGAATTGATTACCCTTTAAGCACATTATGGCTATAAAATTCTTCAGATTTTATCATAAAATTAAATAAGAAAGTACTGATTTTCCAAGATCAGCAATAGGCTCTCTTTTCATTAATATATGGAAAAAAGGATTTCAATACTACGATTAAGTGTAGCAATTATCAGACCTTTATAATATCGATCTGCAGAATTAATAGAATAATACCAATCTTAAAACTTTTACTAAACATGTAAGAGAAAAAATACAACAATATTTCTACAAAGTAGCTACTAAAAAATTTATGAGAATGAAAACAGGTAAAGTATATAATGAATAATTTGGTAATCTTTAACAATTTCCACAAACTACTTATACTAAATTAAACAAATAGTATAGACGAGAAATTATCAGTATATATAAACTTAGGACCTAAACTTATAATTTCCGTAAAGATCTTTAAGATCGTCATTACCCCATTGATAATCCCTTTTGTATGTGTGGAGAGTATGAAACTTTTGAGCATATCTTTAAATGTGTGTACTATTCTAATAAAATGAATTGATTATCGGAAAAGATCGGAAATTATGACTTAAGGCGCCTTATACTATACGATCAAGAATATCTAAACTCATTTTCAAGGTCTAAATTGGAGTATTTAGACTTATAGATCAAAATATTTCATAAGAAGCTAATGACAAGGAGACTTGAGATTCTAGAAATGGAGAAAGCAAAAAAGGAAGAAGCTAAAGATGAATAGAAAGAAGAACTAATTGAAGAAAAATGATGAAATGTAAACAAGATTAAAAAACAATTTAAAAACATTTACTAACGTTTATAATTGAAAGAAGCAATTCTTGCAATTAAAGACGTCAAAAAACTCTTTTAGTTTAAATTTAATTTAATAATAATTCTCGTAAATTACCCATCCAATACTAAATAAATAGTATCAAAAAGAAATAATTAGTATATACAAACTCAGAACCTAAAGTTACAACTTTCGCAAGGATCTTTAAGACAGACATTATTTAGTTAAGAATTCCCATTGTATGTGTGGAGATTTGATTATTTTGAACATATTCTGGAATGCGATTGCTACATAGATATGCGAGAATGGTTAATAGCAAAAATTGGAAAATGCGAAATTAGAAAATTAATAACCTATGACCAAATTATATCAATTAATTTCCAAAAAAAAAATTAGAATACATTGATCTGCAAATTAAAATTTTCCATAGGATGTTACTTAAAAGGAGATTATAATTATTTGAATTAGAAAAAAACTTATAATAAGAAAGTTCTGAGACTAAGGGTAAAGAAGCGAAAGAGCAAGATAAAGATGAAGAGAATAATGAAAATAAGGAAGGAAAAGAAGAACAAGAAGAAAAAGATGAGCAAGTGGAAGATTAGAATGAATAAACTGATAACGAAGACAATAAAGCTGAAGAAGAAGATGAAGTAGAAAGCGTTTGAGTTGAAAAACTTTTAAAAACATTATAACATCTTTAGTTAAAGGAAGTAATTCCAACAATGAAAAGATGTCTCAAGACTCTTTTAGTTAAATTTAAATTTAAGAACAACATATGTAAGAGAAAGATTTAGATTAGCTATCTATAAGTCATTAAATATTGCACTAGTGTTGGGAATACTAGTTGATTTTTTACCTTTCCCTGAAATATCAACAATGATAACTCCAATTAAGCAAAACAATTCTACTTAGTAAAAAGATAAAAATTATACCATTTAATCTTTAATCTCAAAATCATAGCAAAGAAATAAATCTGAAGTAAGATAAATATTTTTTTTAAATAAAGGGTTGCCAAGATAATCAAAGCCTTGCTTAATTAAATATTTGCAAATAGATATTATAATTGATGATTTCAAAGAGTTTAATAAGCATAACAATATTTAAATAAAAAAATATTTATTCTAAGAATCCCTTTAAAGATTTGCAGTTATTTCAACAGTAAAATGATTTGCTGATTTAATAAGAAATATATAAAACGTTTTCTCTTTAATGATATGCGCTAAATACAATAGACATCTAATTTAAAAAACTATTTCAATCTAAAAATTATTTACTTATACTTATAATTTTTAATATGAACTGAATCATCTATATATCAAAACTCAATTCAATAAACTTTGCTTAATTAGATAGGAATTTAATACATTTTAGCACACTTTCAAATGTAATCTTTTTACATATATTTTAAAAAATTTAATAAACTTAAAATAATTAATTTAAATAGTGTAAAAGACTTGCTTTATAAGACCAAAACTATATTAATCAATAGTTTACAAAAGATAAGATAATTAAATTAGATAAGTACAAAAAAATATTTCATCAATAATATTTAGAAAACTATTTAAGATTTTTAAGAACTAGAGTGAAGAGAAAATAAATTATATTAAAAACCCATAAACAGATTTAATGAGCTGAAAAATTGTTTTCAAAATGAGAGTGAAAGAGAACCATGAATGAAATATATAAACTTTTAAATTTAGCGTAATTTGCCTGGTTAAATGCCAATAATTATACAATTATGTCTCAATACTTAAAATATTTAAACTCTTATAGTTTATTATTATGACTTATTATTTAAACTTTTAAATAGTAAATAAGATTTTTTATTTATTAATTTTTAAAAACTAAAATAAATTATTTTAATAATTATCATTTATTTAACTATTTTAAGAAAATTTTCTAATATAATTGTTGATATATATATAAATAATAAAAATGATAGGATAAATAAAATTTAATCTTTTAGCATTTATAATATTAAAGGATATTTTTAGTTAAAATATGTTTTTAAATAAAAGAAATAAAGTAATTTAATTATAGTTAAATATTTTATGTAAGTATAATTTTCTTATTATTAGCAAATTAATAATAATGGCTTATATTTAAATTTATTTAACTGATAATGATAAAATAATTAATTTTACATAATTATAATAAGTTTAATTAAATTTTGATATATAAATTAATAATTTATACTTAACTTTAAAATATAATAAAAGTTAGTTAAGATTATTATTATAACTACTTATATTATTTAGAACTAAAAATTATATATTCAATATATTTATAATTATTGATAATTCTTTATTAATTTTATTTTATACAGTTATCTCTAAAGATATGTTTAACTATATTTACTTTTTAATTAACTAAATTATTGTTTTAATTATTGTAGACATTAATTATCAAATGTGAACTTTTATATTTTTATAATCTAGTAATCAAATGCTTATTGTTAACCAATTATTTAAACTCTTATCAAAATTATGAAAAGCATCCTCTTTATTAGTTTTAAATTGATACAAAGATAATTAATTCTAGCTAAGCATATAATTATTTAATTATTTTAGATTTTTGATATAGTTTTTTTAATATTAATATCTTACTATTATAAAGGATTATATTTTGCTATCATTTAGAATTTTATACTAGTAAAGTAATAAAGCTAAAGTTTCCTTTGGTTTACTTAAAACTTAAATTCCTTTTTGATACTTCTTCCTTTATATTATCTATGTTTTATTAATTATAGTTAAATAAAGAGTTCTTTAAATGGCTTAATTAGCAATTTAATTAGTTTTTAGAACTTAAATTTTAATATTTATTTATAAAAATAAATGGTATAAATTTAGCTATTTAGTAATAATATTTCAATTTAATAAAAGAGTTATTGTATGAAACTGTTTATTTAAATTTAAATTAAAAGAGTTTTTGACATCTATAACTGCATGAATTGCTTCCTTCAATTATAGACATTAGTAAATGTTTTTAATATTTTTTAATTATAATCTCGATCTCATCAATTTTTAATTACTCTTGTTATAGTCTCTCATTTATTTCTTCCTTTTTTACTTTTTCCATTTCTAATAATCTAGTCTTCTTGATATAAGTTTCTTGTGAAATATTTTTATTTATAAATCTAAATATCCCAAATAAATCTTCGGAAGGGAGTTTATAACTCCTTAATCATCTTTTACGATAGTCAATCTCTTGTATTAGAATAGTATATAAATTTAAAAATGTGCTCAATTTTATCATATTCTCCACATATACAGTAGGGATTATCAATAGGATAATGAAGATCTTAAAGATCTTTTCTAAAATTATAAGTCTGGATTCTAGTTTATATATACTGATAATTTCTTGTCTAAACTATTTCTTCAACTTAGTGTTAATAATTACTGTAAATCGGTTAAGATTACTGAACTGTTCAGTATTTATTTTAGCTATTTTCATTCTCTTAAACTTTTGAGTAGCTGTATTATAGAAATATTATTGTATTTTGTTCTCTTATATATTTAGAATAAATTTTTTAATTTGCACTAATCTTGGAATTCTACAGGTCGATACTATAGAGATCTGACAATTGCTAAACTTTATCATAGCATTGAAATCAAATTTTTCAGTTGGTAATGAAAAGAGAGCCTATTGTTGATGTTGGAAAATAAATACTTTCTTATTTAATTTTATAATAGAATTTAATAAACTTTATTGCCATAATGTGTTTGAAAGATAACCAGTTTAATCTATGAAATATAACTTATTTATTGCTGAAGTTGCTGCTTAAAATGCTTTTCTTTAAATCATTCTCATACTTGATTCAATTCTATTCAAAACTGCAGTTTTTCTTTTCTGACTACACCATGGTACTAGTTCTCTCCATATTCTGCTTTAGGTAATGTAAAAAATCTGCATAAAGTTTTAAAATGTCAAGAAGTTACATTCTTATATCTTATAAGCTAAAAAACAGCTTTTTCATTGCAACTAAATACTTGAACACGAATTCTCTACAATAAGGATTAAAACTCTTCTTCTATTGTAGCATTACATCTAAATATGTAACTAGTTCCTTTTAAATAATTGGTTAATTATCTAATCATAAATTTAAATTTTATTATTTATAATGTTTATTTAAAATTTAGATGCATTCAGATTTGATAACATTGATCTTTAAGTGAGTTTATGTAAAAATGCTTACTTGTTTCATTTATTAACTCCTGCATCTACTTTGCAGTTTTGGAAAGAAGAATCAGATCATTCGTTCATCGTCTGCATGCGAAGCTAATACTCCAACCCTGACAATTGAATCCCAATTAGGTACTTTTACTTTCCAAATATCTAATTATTATGTCATAATACAATAATGCTAAAACTGGTCCATGAGAACTTCCTTACATAACTCCATTGTTACATTACAATGTTCTGGCGTTCTTTCCTCTATTTTAAATGAAGAATTTAGGTTTTTGTAAAAAGATTTTAAAGCTATTATTATTCCAAGTGGTAGTTTAACTTTCTTAAGTTAATCAAACAAGAGTCTTCTTTCTATTGAGTCAAACATTTTTCCAAATCTATCAGTGTTGCTATCAATTTAGTCTTACTTTTAGTACTTTTCCGATAGTTATCAATTATTTGTTATATTATTCAAATTTATTAAGTTGTTTATCTAATTTGTATAAATCCCATTTATGTAGGGTGAATCAAATTACTCTAATAAATCAGATTGTATAGTCTTTTTGTTAAAGCTTTATCATATAGTTTTATAATAATATTAATAAGAGAGACAGGTAGTCAGTTTTTCCAGTCATCTTTATTTCCTTTTTTAAATATTGGAATTACCGTCAATGCATTTAATTCCTAAGGGATTTTTCCAAATCTTAACATATTATTCAGAAAAGAGTGAAGAATTATTAACAAATATTATCCACCATATTTCAGAAGTTCACTTTTTATTCTGTCTGGACCAGCTGCTTTTCCATTCGTAATTTCTTTTATAATTTTTTGTATTTCTTGTATGGTAAAAAGATAAAATCCTTATAAATATGAGAGTTGATAATCATTAATTTCTTAAATACTATCTTATATTTTATCTATTTTTTAATTACTAAGATTTATTTATTATTTAGTTAGATTAGAATGTTTGTTAAAAATACAATTCTTCCATGAATCAATGGATTCATTTTTGATTTCTTAATTAAAGTTCATTTAATTTATTATTTTAGGGTTTTTAATTTTCTTAGTATATTAAAATAATTCTTTAGCATCTCCATTTAGAAGTAAAAGTTTCTTTTTTACTTTATTTTTTAAACTTTCACAAATTATACTAGAAGTCATTCAGAATGTCGTTTTGCTGCCTCATGAATATTAGTTACTTATTAGTTTATTCTTCCAGATATAATGTATGCTTCTTATATACTGAGTTAGCCCTTTTAGGCCTACATATTTCTTAATAAAATCTCGAGGAAATTTGTTATAACTTGTCTGGAATAAAGGATCCTAATGTTTAATCAGCATTGTATTAGATGTTTTTTTGATAAATTAATATGAATCTTCAAGATTATCTTAATCTATTTAAAAGAATTCTAGATAAGTTTGCAGGAAAGATTATAAATATTTTTGACGATATATTGCATCTTATAACTTATTTATTTTATATTTCCTCAAATTCTTGCACATCTTCAATTAATCTCATATGAAATTAAGTTTTTTTTTTATAAATCAATTTGCAAGAAAAAATTTTCTTTTTAAGCTATAATATCATCTTATCACTGTTTATCTTAGATAAGAATTGTTTTAATAATTAAGTTTTTATCTTTAAATATCTAGCAATTTTCAGTTAATATCATACTTTATTAATAAATATAATTACAATCTTTAAATATCAATCAAATAGATAAATGAACAATAAACAATGACCATTTAATTAGAAAATGAATATTAAAACATTTTAATTTAATTTCTTGATAAGATATTATAAATTTAAATAAGTGCTTAATCTTTTAAAAATCATATTATTAAACCACTTTAAATGTTTTTATGCTTATGAATATTTAGTATCTTAAATTAAAAAATACTATATTGTATATTAAAGCAAATATTTATTAATGGAACGCTTAAATTAAAAATTATGATTTAGTTGTCTAATAATTTAGAATAAAACAAAAATAGCTCATTATTAAGATCATTTGGGAAATTGTGTACTATTAACATTATCGGCTTAGTAGAAACTTTGCTTTTTATTATGCTATATATGTTTCTTTTTATATTGTACAAAATATTTCCTATTTTTTATAGATATAATTATAATAGTTATTAAATTACACTTTGTATATTATTTTAATTAATACAAAAGATTAAAGCTTTTCTTTTAACCTTTTTTGATATAATTAAGGTATATTGATTTCTTAATTATTTACACTTTCATTTTGGTAATTCGTATTATTTAATATTAGAATATAATTTTATTCTTAAGATGGAAATATAAGATAATTTACAAGAAAGTGAAGATTTTTATAATTTTGCATATATTCAAATTATTTATATAGTTTACTAGCAAATGTTTTTTATATGATAAATAATCAATCAATTATTAGAAATGTTTCAACTTTAATAAAATAGCTTCATTAGAAATTCAAATTTTAAGATTAATAAACAAAATCAATTTTCTATATACATAGTAGATTTCAAGTTGCTTATAATCAGAAAGTTTATCTTTAAAGCTATTCCTTTTAATATTACGAAATGAGAAAAAAATTTTAAGTGAAAAAATACTTAATATAGCAATATTTTCTTAAAAACTAATTTTTCTCTTCTAAATTAACATCTTTTCGCAAACTAAAAACAGATAGTTAGTCGTAATAAGCTCTTTTCAAAACTCTTTTACTCATCTTTTCGATTTTTAATGTTTTTCTAATTATTATAATAAAGCAGAATATTTTTAAACTTAATTAATAATTTTTTGTTTCTATATTTTATATAGTTAGGTTAGATATATTATTTAGATCCTTGTTTAATTACTTTTTTGGATTCTTTGTAAATTGGCCTAAAATTTATTATTACAGATGTATTGTACCTCATTTTTTCTATTTGACTGTTCATATTTTTATAAATGGATTTTTAAATTACTTTTAGATTAGTTTTTTAACAATTCATAATACCTATTATAAACGGTAAGCACTCTTATAGAGGTTTTTTTTACTAATTTATTTCTTCTTAAAATTTCCTTTATTTTTTTGGATTTACTTCTTAAAATTCATTTAGAAAACTTTTCAAGTCTTTTAAAATAATATCTCTTTAAGAAAAGGATTTATCCATCCCGAAAATCTTTTGTGCGAATAACTCAGAGCGAAAAAAGGATAATATTTTCACGATTTCATGGTTTATTTTATTATATCTCCTTTCTTCTAGAGATCCTTTTCTTTTAAGTAAATTCTTATAACATTCAAAATTAAAAATTGTATTTTTTCCAAAACATAAACAATAATTATTTTTATAATTTCAAAAATAATTTACCTTATCAAAAATATATTTTTAAATTAAAAACAAAACAATTTTGTTAAAAATTTTTTAAATCAAAAAATTTATTCCGTCCCAGAAATATTTGGTAGTATAAAACTCTGAGCAAAGAACAAATTTTTTGCTTTCATGAAATTTATGATCTAAACCTAAAAGATAAATAAAACTTATTATCAGAATAATTAATTTTCCAATCGGAAACAATAAATGTTAAACATAAAATTTAAAATTTTATAATAATAATAAATAATAACTAATAATAATAATTAATAATAATTAAAAAGATGGTGGGAGCTGAGATTCACCTTCTGAATCATACTTTCTGGTTTTATGGCTAGGAACAAGTTCCTTTCCTGTCGCTGAGAAAGTCCCTGGTCAAAGTCAACCTTTTTAAGGAAACTCCTTCCTCTTGATTATCCACTCCTGGTAGGGGCTTGAAGCATGGCTGCCCATAGCGATGGAGCTCCCTGGCAGCTGCTTTTCGAAAGCAACAGGATATCCCCGTTATCCCATGAAGGGAGTGTTGGGGTCGTTAAACCGCAAGAAGTTGCAGTCCAAAACTCTTTAAGTTGAAATTAATTAATTAGTTAATAATAATTAATAATAATTAATATTAAATATCAATCATAAAAAATAAATAACAAAAAACAAAATTTAATTTAAAAAAATAAATAAAATACTTAATTAAATTTTTTAATTAATAATCAAGATTATAAACTAACTTTAAACTTATAAATAATATTTTAACTACTTCACAACAAAAATTATAGATTATACTCAACTTTAAATCAACATACCTCACTAATTTCAATAACCTATATTACTCAACCTTTTTTTAAACCAAGAATATTTAAAATATACAAATTTTAAATAAATATATAAAGCAAACACTTCATATAACAAAAAACATAGTTATCATTAAACATTCATTTAAATGCATAACCAATATCTTATATCTTTAATCGTAAAATTAAATTAAGTCAAATCGTAAGTTACTCAACTCGAAACTCTCCACTTTCTTATCATCTTGTCAATTCCTCCCGATACCAACCATCTATTATCAAAACTCAATGCTATAGAATATATATTTGAAGTATGCCCTTACAAAGTCTATATACACTCACCCTTATCAAAGTTCCATATCTTAATTGTCCTGTCATAAGAACCAGATATTATATACCTATTATCCTTAGACACTATTACCGATAAAACTAAGTTTGAATGCCCAGTAAGAGTTCGCATAAGCTGACCAGTCTAGAAATCCCAGATCTTTATAGTGTTATCTTAAGATCCCGATATAATATAGTTAGAGTCCGGGGAGATTACTACCGATCAAATACAATCAGTATGTCCCGACAAAGTTCTTATGAGAGCACCATTGTGAAAATTTCAGATCTTTATGGTTTTGTCATAAGATCCCGATACAATATAGCTAGAGTTCGGGGAGATTACTACCGAGGTAAAAGTATGCCCTGTTATGGTTCTTATGAGAGAACCAGTCTATAAGTTTCAGATCTTGATTGTGTTATCGTAAGATCCTGATATAATATATTTAGAATCATAGAAGATTACTACAGAGTAAATGTAATCAGTATGTCCCGACAAAGTTCTTTGGAGAACACCTGTCTGGAAATTCCAGATCTTTATCGAATATTCAGGATATGCTGAACCTGATACAATTCAATTCAAGTCGCTTGATATGGATACCGATTACACAGGTGAAGTGTCATAAATGATCTAGTCTAAAAAATATTAAAGAAATACCTTTACTTTGGTCATAACTGATCTTATTTATTAACTTTTAGTAACATAAGTTAGGCAGAATTTCATACTTAAAATGAAGGAGAGATATTTTCCCTAAAATGTGGTTTCTCGCTCTTAAGAGTTTTCTTAAAAAAATACTTTTAGTAAATTGCTTTTCTTTTTTCTCCATTTAATTTTTCTCCATTTTAATTTTTATAACTTACTTCAATAAATATTTAAATAAAATAACTCTATAAATTTTACTTACTTAATTTCAATAAAATTAAACAATATAATTAAACAATTTAATTATTTATTAAGCATACTTATAAATATCTCATTTCTTAAAAATTGATTTTTCTATTTTTGTCTTAAAACAAGACAAGATATTAAACTAATAGTGTACTTTTACAATTTTAATTATTTTATATCTTTTTACTTTTAAATAAAAGGATAAATTATTATATCAAAAGTTTATAACGAAGAATTATATCCTTATTATAATAACTTTAATATACATTTATTATTTACTACTTATTTGGGCTTTAAATCAAAGACTCCTAATAAGAAAATTTTATTTCGTTGTAGACCCTTTTAAATGATAATTAAAATATTACAATTCTTTTAAAAACTATTGCTATTAATTATTGCTTTTCACTTACATTTAATCAAAAAAATGATTTATTTAAGCTTTTTACTAATTAAAAAAAGTAAATAAAATTGGGCTTCTTATTAATTAGTTTGAATAAATATTAAGAAACATAATTATTTAAAACAAAGTATTTAATTTCAAATTTATAAGATAGATTCTATTATTTATCCGCTTTCTTACTACTAATTAATTAAAACTTTTTACTTATAAAGGTCTCTCTTAAAATAATAAACTAATATAATTTATTACTTATAATGTTGATTCTAAGCAAAATATATAAATGTAATAAATATAAGTAGTAGAAAGTAAATATTTAAACTAACTAGAAATGGTGTATCACTAATTTTATCTTACAATTATTAAATAGTAATATTTAATTTTATTATTAAAATAAGCTTTAATATGTTTAATTATGTCTATTAAATACTTAATATTTTATCCTTTTAGCTTTATTAGTTAATAATTAGTTTCTCTTTAATTAATAAAGATATTAGATTAGTTATAATTAATTTATTTAGATAACTTTCTCTTTTTATAGCAAACTAATATTATATTAATTATTTATGTTATTATTAGAATTATCATTTCAAATTAATAATACCTAAATTATTCTAGATTATTTAAAGATAAAACTTAATTCTATTACTCTATAATTATCCAAAAAACATAGTTACCATTATTAATACTCTCTTTATTAAAGTTATTTGTTTACTATTAAGAAAATTATAAGCTTTTAAGTAAGAAAACATATTTATAATATCTTCTATTATTATTTTCTGAATTAATAGAAAGAGTAAACTTAACATATTATGTTTATTTGTAATAATCATGAGATAATATAAGTATTAGATTAGTTAATATAAGCTATTTAAAACTAATCTAAAAGATTATTATTTACTCTTAATACATTTTATTAGTCTACTATTATTCTATATGTTTCTGTTCCTAATAAACAATTTTACATGTTTTGCTTTATAGCACATCATAATTTATTAATCTTATTACAAAAGATTTAAACATAAAAAGATGATATAGATAGTTATAGAATTATTTGAAGCTGAGACATTAAAAGGTTCTAGACTTTTAGATTATTTATAATTTTCCTAAATTTAAATTATATTTATATATTCCTTTTTTTAACTATCTTTTGTAATTAACTTTTGTTTGGAAAACTGATAAAAAGATAATCTTGGCAATCTTTAATAGCAAGCATAAAGCATTCGCCCTTTGAATAATTATTTTAAAATCAATTAAATCAGATTCTTTTAGAAAGAAAAGAATATAGAAGGTTAAGTCAATTCCAATAGATTTCTCTTAATACGACATGCAACTAGATTCAGATACTCTTGAGATCTTTAGTGACGAATTTGTAATTTAAAACATTATAGCCTATTTTAAACTAGGCTATTCGTAAACTTGAATGAAGTCTTGCTAATGGGATACTTAAGAAGCAAAAATTTATTGTAGCAGCTAAATATAGTGTAAAGAGTATTTTAAATGTCTAGAAGAAAAAGAAGGTAGCTTGTCTAATAATAAGATTTTCCAAACTATCTTTTGTGCTGTGAAAATGATAAAGTACAAGGAAGCGGGGAGATGATTAGAGACTTGATGAAGTAAATTAAATACTCTTAAAGAAAAGAAGCACTTCAAGAAATGGCTATTTGTATTCTACAAAGTAGCTAAATAAATCTAGCATTGAAATTTCTTCAGATAAAGAAAAAGAGTAAATGTTACAGTAGAGATGACCTAAAGAGTAAACTTTCTTTATTTTTCTTATTCATTTTATAAAACCGATTAAAGATATTCTCCAACTAAAATAGTTAAACATGAAAAAACACTATAATAAAATAAGTTTAGAAGATTTGAAGTGACTAACTTTAACTAAATTTGTATCAAAAGTATCTTATGTCGTTACATCTTAACAGTGAATATTCTTTAATATTTGATTTAAATTTATTAGACTTTGTCTCATTATTGAATTATATTACTAAACAATCTTTCTAACTTTAATATCTTCGATATTAATCCTTCACCTAGTAAAGTATTTTAACTTGCCTATAGTTAGATTTCATTCTTACAATAAAATAATTCATTATCATTTAACTGTCATTAATACATAATAAAATAAGTAAATCACTTTAAATAAAAAGATCTAAGCGACGCTTTATATATTTAGGACTGACTTTACAACATTAGTATCTCTATTATACTCTTAAATAATTAAAAAATATTGTATTTATAAAATAGACACTTTAGTATATTAAAACCTGTTTTCAATGAAGATATCTTTAATTTATCTTAGTATTATTAATATCCATCTTGTGAATGTTTAATAATAATCTATTTATTTAAAAAGACTTAGAAAGTTATATTTCATATATTAGCATTTATTAATTAATGGTTTCTATTATATATAATTAAACTAACTCTTATCTTATTAACATTTACAGCTTGTAGATTTATGATCATTATTTATAGATATTCATTATCAATATTTTGCTTACCAAGTAATTATAGAGCTGTTTTTATAAATTGATTTCATCTTTAAACAAAATATTATTTCTCTATATTCTTTAATTGATAGCCTAAAAAATCAATATACTATCATCTAAATTGAAGTACCCTAAGGTATTAAGACTATGAATTTAACTATCTTATAATAATTTGATATTCTCGTGATGTTATCAAAAGGAATTAGTCCTAAAGTTTTAAAGCCAATAGATGTTCTCAAGCAACTTTAAAGATTTTATTTAAGAATTTTTGGCATGATATTATATCTTTTAAAGCTTTTACTTTATTCAATTAAAATGATAAACTTAATTTTATATTTTTCAGCTCTTGATTAATTTAAGTTATGGCTTAAATTAAATCAAGATATTTTTTAAGGTCTATTAAATTAAGTGACTATATCTCCTTATTTTTTTGAAGAACTTTTTCAAAAATATCCCTGAGTTCTCATAAGTAACTAGGCACTAATAATTAAAAAATCTTATTATTTCATGTGATTTGTTTTTTACTCTTGCTTATTATATTTATTTATTTCTAATATTCTTGAATCCTCCAAATACTTTAAGGAGTTAGTGACTAATTTTTTTCAATTCCTAATAATTTATTCTTTATTTTAGTTGCATTCGTTTAAAAATCGCTAAAACAGTTTATTATTATTTTTTTGCTTCAATTTAGCAAATTTTTCTACAATCTTTATTTTGCTCTAATTGGCACGCATCCACCTAGCCAGAATATTCTTATAGTAAGCTGAGTATTTGTTTTAGATTTTTTAGCAAGATATATTAGGAACTGTGAATTTTTCTTTTAGTGAAATTTTGTAGATATTTATGTCTCTTCCTAATATAGTTTCAGATATTTTTTATCAGATAAACTCCCAAGCCCAATTAAGTTATTTAAAGTTGTTTTCTACAATTTTTCTTAATTTTATTTCTCAAGAATCTTAAATCAAAATTTCTAAGAATTACATAAACTTAATGTTCATTTAAGTTTGAATGCTAAAAGTTCCAATTCAGTCTACTTTAATTTTTGGGTGTTCAATTAGAGCTACTGATTACTCAATATTATTCAGGAGAATTTTCTTTTTTATGCTAAATAAATAATCCAGATGCTTCTAAAGTTTATTTAGGAAACTACAGGGTCTTCTTCATATTTATATAAGGGCTATTTTCAGTCGATAAATGTTCTAAAGTAATCAATCTAACTTTTTAAAAGCTATCGCTATTCTTCCTAGAACTCAGTTCCATGAATCTACTTTTTTATTCTTCAGAATTGACTAAGAAACTTATAATTTTCACTTAAGATTATAATTTTTCCTTTTCCAAGCATTATTATCTCTAGTACTTGATAAGCTTTCTCTACTTTATTAATTAGAGCTGGACTCTATATATTATCTTACAAATTCCAAAATTAATTGCGAGGAATTAAGAACACTTGAAGTCGAGCTTGATAAAAGAAAAATCTTCATTTCTAATATATATTTATAGGTACTTAAAATTTAGCTGCCAAGTAATAATTATCTCTTAGAATTTGCTTTAAAGCTCATAATTGCTTTTTAGGCTGAATAGCTGCTATTTTTTCAGCTTGCTATTGAACTAAGTCATTTGAACTTTTAAGATCTAAAAGCTTGGCATGTTCTATAATAAAAAGGGATTTTTCTAGCGTCTAAATAAATAATACTTACAGTATTCTTTTGTTATAAGATATGCATTAACTCTACTTTTTAAGAACTAAATGCGACTCAGTTTAATTTAGTATTTGCGAGAAATCTTAGTGGTTTTCGAAATATTGACTGTTATGAAAAATTCAGATCCCTTCCTAAAACATCTTCAAGTTTGAAAAATTTTGGGCATATTTCAATGTTTACTAAGATTAGCCCATCTTTAAGTCACGGAACTAGTTCTACTCTGATTAGAATCTTCAGATCTTATCATTTTTTGCCTTTACTTATTTTTGGATTGAAATATAGTTCCAGAATTAATGTCTTTTGCTACTCTTTATTACTATAAATATTATAATTTTAAGGAGACTACTTTTTTTATTGGAGATCAAAGGTAATTTAATCTTTTATTAATCAGAAGCAAATACGCTGAAGACATCTCTTGATTTCCTAGTTCTATTTTAGCTCCAGCTCTTTTTACTTAGATTGGGTCTTTCTAGTATTTTTAATTTCAAAACTATCAGATGGACTATAGAATAAGAATCCTCTATCAATTTAGTTATTTTAAATAGAAAGATTAATCTTTCATCTCTTCTTTATTTTTAAGCTAGATTATATCTAAAGCAAATTTTTAGAGTAATATTAAAGTTAAGAGATAATTAAAGGAAGATCTTAGCTCTATAGAAATAATAATCACTAATCTAGTTTTAATATTCTAAGTTTTATTTTTTCGTTGTTATTCTAAATTTATAAATATTTCTTATTTTTATTAAAATTCTTTCTTATGACCCAACCACATAAATAATTAAGGCTTAACTTGTATATTCTATTAATCAATCTTACATCCAAAATTAAGACTTTTTTAATACTATAGGTAATAAATTTATAATAGTTAGTTATATTAGTGATTATATCTATAATTATTTTATTTAATTATTCTAACTGTGTATCAAGCACAGTATTTCATATGTTTTATTTTAAAATCTTTTGTATCTTTCTAATATTTTAAGATAGTTATCAGCTAATGTAGTTCATTCAATTATTTTAATAGAAATATAGTTTAATAAGTAAAATATAATATGCTATTAAAATAAATAGTAATAATAGTAATATAAGATATCTATTGATTAAGATTAACTTAAGAAATGAATATTTAATTTATTAGTTACTTTTAAAATACTAAGCTTCTTAATATTAGTTATTAAGCCTTGGTTAAATTATATATATAAGCTTACTAATGCTATTATTTTTAACTTCAATTTTATTATTAGATTCTCTTATTTAGTTATAATACTTTATATTTTTGATATAGGCATTTCCTTATAATTAAATGCATTTAGTAGTTATGGATTATTTAGTGCTTCTTTTATCTATTATCTATAAAGTTTATATTTTAAAGAATGCTAAGAATAATAACTTAAATATAGTTAAATTAAAAATTTATATTCTGGCATTTATCTTTTTTACATTTCTTAAGTTTTTGCAAGATCCAAAGGTAAGTTTTATAATCCTAATTTAAACTTAAGATATCTTAAATAATTTTGTGAAATCATTGTTAAAAATCCTTCAGACACTTTCTATTAGTACATGCTAACAGGATATTACTAGAGAAGATTTAAATTGGCTTTCTAGATTGATTTAATTTAGCTGTCTTTATCTATTTCTTATTTCCTGTATTTTTTCTTACATTAAATATCTTTCTTTAAATTCTATTTTTATCTTTCTATTTATAGAACTGAAAACTGTAGCTCATTTTATGGTCTTAAATTATTTTTCTATATCTATTTTTAGTCACTTTTGTAATTATTTAATGAGGTATTCGTTTCTTTTTTTGAAGATTTTTCTGAATCTGTAGATGAAATTCAAAATGAATATAACATTTTCTATTTATTTAAACATCTTAGATTTGCCTTTATCGAATATTTTTAGTGCTTTATACTTATTCTGCTAAATTAATTATTTTCCTCTTTCAAATTAAAATACCTTCCAATAGTTTCAGTAAATCCTTAAAGTCTTAAGATTTTAACTTTGTATTATCTATTAATTTTTTTTAGATTTATGACTTAAACTTTCTTTTTCCGAATAGTTTCTCAGTTAGTTTAGATGCAGATAAGATTTTAATTAAAATTTCCAAGGTATTAAAACTTTGATTGTTTCTAGTTAATGATTATATATATTTTAATTAAAGTGAAATAGGAAGTTTTCTTTAGTTTAATTAAGATATATACTAAACTAAAGATATATTAATATATTAATAATAGAAATACTTTTAGTTTAATAGTCTACTAATTATTATCTTCCTTATTATTTAAATCATACTAACTCTCTTTATCTAAACTTAAGTCTCATTATTATTATTTTAATAAACCCCTTATTTTAAATAAGATGATAATATTATTTTGATTAAATAATTTATAAATAAAAGATTAAGATTTAAATAATATTTAAGAAACAATCAAGCGAATTAATAATCATTTTAATAAATTAAATTATTGCAAAAATTATTAGATAAATCACTAACTAATTTATATTCATAAAACATTAAGTATTAAAGGAAATATATCTTTATTTAAATTACTTCAACAAAGATACAGAACAATACATTACAATTATAATGAAAGAATGAGAAGCATTAGAGGGAAGCTAATAAAAATGATAAACAAGAAATACTTCAAAATTAATATTTTAAACTTTTTATACTTTAAATTCTTAGTAATTTTAGTAATTATGGTCAAAGTTACTAAATTTTAAGATCTTTAAAATATTTGAAGGTTATATAGTATTTGTTTTGTCAATCTGCGACTAATAATAAATTTTTAATGTTTTAGAAATGTGTTAAACATATTTTAATCCCTGTATTTTTAGTAGTCTTCTATAGCACTTTAGTTTGAAAAAGATCTTTAATTGTAAAAAAATTCCTATATAAACATAAACTATGAAAGACAAATTTTAAATATCAACTCGTTGTTAAGGTATAGATTCTTCACAAAGGTTTATAAATCCTTTTTTATATAAGTCTTTTCTAAAATATGAGGTTCAATTTTCAGAAAAATTAACTTGCACAATGTTTAAGTTTTAGATATGTATAGACAATAATAACAAATTTTTATTAATATCATTTATTTATAAATATTATTTCTTATTCTTCATTTGTGGGTAATTCATATACTTTTGGCTAGTTTAACTTCGTTCTTGTACTTTTAAAAATAAATAATTTAATTTTAAACTTCTATGATAGCATTTATTCCCTTTATATATTATACGTAGTATTTTCAATACTGTTATCATATAATCTGCATTTTAGATAAATGTCTAGTCATTGTTTATTTAGTAATCCTTTTATAAAAAATAACTCCTGCCTTATTTTATACACTATTCAAACTTTTATTGTCGTTATAACTTTAAAAATTTGATCTCAAACTACTTCTATATCAATAGATTAATTTGAGATTACTTTGTTAATATCTTGCATTCAATTAAATGGCTACTACGAGCAAGCTGCTTTTATTGCAGAGCCTAGACAAATGAAAAAGTCAAGTGCTAATGAGTTGTATTATAGCTAATTTTCAATCATATTTTTAAATTAGCTTTAACTAGTTAAGATTATCTTTCAGAGGATTAATAGCTTACTAGAACTTTGTCTTAAATTATTTGATGTATTTATCTTTGCTTTTATTAAATACCTATGTATTCACAGATTTTAAACCAAATTTATGTATTGCTCCTTTTATAATAATAATAATAATATTAATTTTAAGTTTTCCGTTTTAGGGATTTCCAACCCCGTTAGGAAGACAGCAGTTCATACTCCCTGCTGTTAAATAAAAGAGCTCGGGTCGCCCAATTTTAGCGAGATTGGGAACTCGGATTTTTCCAGGTTTTTCCTCCTTTAACTTGCCTTGGTTCCATCTTAATCTTGTATATTGAACCATCCGGGTTGCAATACATTCTTTTCATTCTTGCTTCTTCTTTTTCTTCTTTTGCTGTTCTTTAATCCAATAGTTTCTTTATTTCTATTAGAATTTCTAACACTTCCGATAAAAATGTCATACGCTTCCACAGCAGAAACATTTCTTTTTTATTTTGAATTATTTTCCTTGATTTTTTGCTCTTTCTAGGCTTCGATTTCCATTTGTATAGCTCCAGTTTCGCTTTACTCTTTCTTAAAAGTTTACAATTTCTCTTCTACTTTTACGAGTCTGTTATCCAGTTCAGTCTGTTTCTAAAGCTAGTTTTAGGATTCGTTAATCTGACTTTGTGAGATATTCCAAAAGGCGATAAGATTTCTTTCCTTATTGCTCCTTTTATTTAATATTTTTTACATATTTTTTATTTTTAACTTTAACATTAAGTTTATTAAATAGCTTAAAATTTTTTCTTGATCTAGCATATAAATAGCAATAGATTCATGTACTTTAGTTATTTTTATAATTTCCTTGCTAATAAGTTTTTCTTTTATATAAAACGAATTAACATCTTTATAATATCAATCACTTAAACTTTATTATGTTAATTTATCTTTAGTATCTTAAAGGTAATCACTATTTAATAGATTTTTTATTAAAATTGTATATATTAATAATAGTAAAAAATAGCGGTAAACTATTTTTATCCTTGCCTTTACTTTTAAAATAACTAAAATGTTTGAATTATACTTTAATTGCTTGATTAAGATTAAATCTTCTTAAAAGAATTAGGATAGCTTTATTATTAATGCCTATAAATTATAAATAAGTAATTACTTATAGATATTTTTATTCTAAATGGTTGCTTTTTAATATATCTTTCTATAGCTGTCTATTAAGCTATCTTTGATTTAATCTTTTTCTCTAAGATAATATTTTGTTGCTTTTAGGTGGCTAAACACAATATTTTCTTTCACCTAAAACTTTTATCTTCTATTTTCCAAATTTATAGCTTTAATTTCCTTCCAAATTATACGACTTAAATTTTAAAATAATGATATTTCATTATCATATACATAGAAGCCTCTTTTTATAGACAAATTAAAAGAAAATAGCTTCTTTTATTAAGATAAAAGCATATTTATTATGAATATACTAACTTGAAAGGTTTGCATAATAATAATTATCAAGCTTTCAATTATAATTTAGGTAGTTTAATCAATTACTTTTACAATCTCTTAATTGAATTTAAGAGTTTTAAGCAATTAGATCTTTAGTAAACTTAGACTCTTTATTAAGGTTATTTCTGTCTATAGAACTATAAATTGCTTTTAATTTTAAAATGCTTATGGTTTTACTACTCAAAGACATTTAATTATCTAGTTCATAATAGTAGAATCATGTCTTTACTATGAGATTATGGGTTAATAATATTCACATATAGTAGTCCTTAATAAAAAATCGGATATATAGATACTGAGTTGTCTTAAGTGAATGAGGATCAAATCATTATTGAAGCAAGAGGAATTGATCTGAGTTAGAATTTGGATATATAAAGAAATAACCCTTTAAGCAGAAGATTTATATAATCATATAAAGAAAGCGTTTTAGTTTAATACTTAAATCTCTAGCTTTGCTTTCTTAAGTAGTTTTTGGCTTGCTTTCAGAGTGAATAACAAATGAATTAAAGAAAATTTGAGAATCAAATATTTAAAGCATAATATTTTTAGGCATTAAGAGATTATTCTTAGCTAAAATACTAAGCTAGAGTAACTAAGTCAGAGATAATAAGACAAAATCAGATCTTAAGTAAATTTTGAATGAGAATAATTTTAGAAGTTCTAAGTCAGTCTATGAGATTTTAAACTTAAATCAGCAAAGACAAAATCACTGCCAGAACTTTTTAATTAGATTAAAAATGTTTGAGCGGATTTAAAAGGAGAAATAGTGATTTAAGTTCTAGTAACAGTAATTTTAAGTGCAAAATTAAGAAGGCTAAATTTTATCTAGCAGAGTTAAAAGAAGTTTGACGTAGGTAGGCATTTTATAAAAATTAACCAATTTATTTATCAATTTATTTGCGTTTCTGCCTGTTAAATCTTCTAATAACTAGAGTAAGAAGAAATAACTCTTTAGATCTATTTATAAAAAACAGAGATCGGCTTTAAGAATCTCCTCAGGCTTGCTTGAATTAATTGAAAATCTAGAAGATAACTTACTGAAGAAATGATAAAAAACATATGAAAATGTAGAATTAAGTTCTTTAAGGAAAGAGAGTTATTCACACTTAAAACTATGAGTTTTTTACCCAGTATCTTATATACCTTCTGACAATTATCAGAAATTAAAATATTAAGAGATAAAGGAAAGCACTTAATAAAATGAAAAAGAGTAATTCTTCAGAATAATAGCTTCAATGAACATTTTAAGAATGAGAGTGTTCTTAAGAACAAGATTCTAAAGCTACTTCAAATTAAAGAAATTTCTAGTCATAAGATAAAAAATGAAGCTAAAAAATCTTAGCTATTTTTAGAAAATTGAAGCTAGCATTTTAAAAGCTAATGTATTTTAAAGAATTCAGCTTTGTAACATCATAAGCAAACTTTTGAGTAATTAGACAGCAAATCTGCCATTTCTATTACCAAGTAATCAGAAAAATTGGATATGCAGTTAAATTTTAAAAAATTAGTCAAAAAAGTGGAGCTAGTATAAGCTTAATAAAGGTTATTAAGCTATTCAACTTATCTTGTTTTATCTATCTCCCTTCACTACTTTTTAACGAAATTCTTTATTCTGCTTCAAAAATTATTGTCACTTTCTTATCTTTAACTACAAATCTTTTTAGTTAATAGAATTAAGGCTTATGGTCTATACTTTTCATTACTTACTAAAATAAAATTTCATTTCTTTTTGATTTTATTTCTCTGCTTCGATAAATAAGCAAGAGTTTGGTGTATAAGCTCTATTTTTTTGAGTTTCTCCTATTAATAATCAACTAATAATATCATAGAGGGCTTCCTAATTTTTAAAAATATAATTATTTTGGAAATTTTTTAAGAATTAGCTTTCTTTTTCTATCTTAACAGAAATTTAGCAACACCAAGATTTTAGTTTCTACAGCTATAGTTTTTGATTTCCAAGAGAAGATAATAGATTTTTAGCTTAGTAAAGAAAATAAAGATTAGATTTATTTAATATTAATAACTCTTTAAATAGCTCAATGAACTTGTTAAAATAATAATATACTAAGCAATAAGATAATAAGCAAATGTTATTCATCTTAATACAATAGAGATTAGTTAATTAATAAACTTTAAACTCTTAATATCAATATGATTAAAGGGCTTTATTACTTTAATAATAGCTTTAGTAATAGATAGTAAATAGTAGTATTATAGATATGTTTAGAGTAATCATTTTAATAATAATAACTTTAACTAAAACTACTACTTATTTAAATATAATAGCTATTAACATTAATTATGATAATAGATCATATTACATTAGATAAATTTACTTATTTTATTTACTTTTAATCTACTTTAACAAATCTTTTACATAGTTTAATTTTTAAGTTGTTCTATTGTAAATAAAAGGTTAAGTGGCTCTTTAATTTACTGTCTCTTTAATTCAATCTTTAAAGAACATCTATAAATAATTAAAAGGTTTGATAATAACTCTATCTTAAGCTTTTGAAAGATTATTATTACTAGTTTCATTAGTTATAAAATCCAGGTAAATTAACTTTTAATAATATTAGGAATTAAGCTATGTTTAGTTAACCATTTTTTAAATAGTAACTTAATTTCCTTTGCTTATATTAGCTTAGTTTACTTAAATTATTAATTTCTATCTTTTGCCAAATATCTTTGCTGATTCTTATAAAATACTGAAGTTATTAATTTAAAGTTGTAATGATGATAGATGAATATCATATGATTTTAACTTCAAAAAGTGCTGGAGTTAATCAAGGATTTTTTAGTATTTCTTGACATTCGGTTGTTTGCTAGAGTTTAATGCTTGCATTCTATTTATAATAGCCTTTGAAATTTCGATCAAGTATTCTCCGAATGTAAAATCACCTTTCATAATCTTGCTGTAAAGCTCTTTGCCAGTTTTCCCTCTGAAAGGATAATATCCATTAAAGATAACAAAAATAAGTACTCTAATCGCTCAAATATATTCTGGGAAGCCGCTATGCTCTTTATCACCAATTATTTAAGGTGATATATAACTAAAAGGGCATAAAACATTTCCACCTTCTAACCAGGTGGAATTTCTTTTGAAAAGCCAAAGTTAATAAGCTTGACGCCTAACTAATAATCCGATTTATTGTTCTAAAGCAGAAAATTTCCTAGCTTAATATCTCTATGCGCAATGTTTAAATCATAGCAATAATCCAGAGCTTATAGCAGCTACTTAATTATCATTTTTGCGATTTCTTCTGGAATCTGCGTTTAGTTTGTTTTTGAGAAATGTATACAATTCAGGTCCATCCATATATTTAGTTACCAGATTATTTGCTTATTTTAACTAACTACCTCTTATAGCTTCGCTAAGTTAGGATACCTTAGCTTTTGTAGTACTAAATCTTCTCATTTACTGATTTCATTCTATGTGTATCCATAACCTTAAACTTTTCATATACTTTTATAGCCATTTTTTGTTCAATGTAATTGTTTTTTCCATAAATTAGAGACACATAAGCACCACGTCCAATTAATTTCTCTAGACAGTAGTTATTTAGTGAGATTTTGCTCCCTGTAAAATTGCTGAAGGATTTAGAATCAGCCTATATAACTTATTTATCACCTGGTTTTTCTTTCTCTACTTCATTGTTCTGAGCAAAATGTAACTGCCTCATATGTTGTATTCCAAATACTTTACTTAGATTTAATTTGTTGTATTTGATAGTAGACATTTTTGTTATTTATGGAATAAGAGAAGACCTGAAACTGGTATCAGAAGTAAAAGATGGAAATTAACGAGGTAGATTTCACTCTGAACCTAAGCGGCTGATGTTATTTTCTGCTTTCCTATGTAATTAGCTCAGAAATCTGCCTAGTTTATTGAATGTAATTTAAGGCAGTTGATTGATTTCCTCACTGTTATTCTCTTCTTTGGCAGTCTATATTGGAGTAGCTCTTATTTCCTCTTAGCTTTCATTTATACTCTCTAATATATTCTCAAAGTAATTATATTCTGCTTAACTTCTTTATACTTCTTCGGAATTCGTTAGAGACTTGTTTCCTTTTCATTATTTTTGGAATTTGATACTTCTGCTTCTTTGGTGATTTCATTATATCTAAAAAAAGATGTTAAATTAAATACTTAGCTAAGTTGCCTTGATAATTATAAAGGTATTTTTTAACTATGTACCAGATAAAGGGCGTTACTAAGCTTTTTGCCTCTGTTTGAAAATCTATTTGCTAAGTATAATTTACTATGGTTAAAACAAGACAATCTTGTTGATATCTTTAAGATAATATTCTTTCCTCTTCACAGTGCTAGAATTAGACTTTTAAATAGCTACTATAAATTAAGGAATTAAGTATACCTCTTCATTGAATTTTAAATTTTTCCCTACAGTTTATTTAAGAGCAGTCTTATTAGAAGGCAAATTACTTCTAACTCCTATTCCATTTCCATTATTTACAATAAATAATCTTTATGGTAGCAAATTGCTGAACTGTCAGAGCAGAGAGTTGTTTTATGTCTTATTTTTTGAATGTGATAAGTAAATGATTCTAGAAGTTAGAGTTGAATGTAGCTAATTATTTATATTTTATCTCTAGTTGAATACTTAATTACCTAAATAGAAGAATTAAGAGATAGATGTGGATTTATTTTCTAATTATTATAATTGCTCTTCAATTCCATTTTTTTAATAGATTTGTTTTTTATATTTAATATTTCATGAAAAATTACGACTGATGCATTAAGTGTATTTGTATTTTCTTTCTTTATTCTTGTATTGATACTAGATACTAGATATAAAGGTTATCATTCAAATTTATATCCTTCTTATTGCTAATTTTGCACTGTATTTGAATTCGTTTTGCAAGCATTTAGTTTAAGAACTTGAATTTTCTATTTGAATATTCTACAGTTAATATTCAAATAAGTAATGCTTAATTAATAAGGCTATATAAATATAAGCTATATACATTGATCTCACTTTAACTTTATTTTCTATATAAGATTTTATATTTAAGCTAAAACTATTTAGCTTCATTCTTTTACTCCTTTCCTGTCTTAAGCTTTTAACTGTACCTTATCACTAGAATTAATAATAAAAATAGAAAAATAAAATAAGTGAATCTTAAGTCTAGAATATGGCTAAGTTTCATGCTTCTTTAAAAATCTACAGAGAAGCAATTTATCACCAAGAGTATGCTTAATTTAGGCTATTTGAATTCTCAGCACTTCTTCCTTGTCTTCCTACTTCGGATTCGAATTATAGAAAGTATATCTGAACTTCAAATGATTCACAATTGATTGATTAGACGAATTCATACAAAACTAATATGAATTCTTTAGATATTCCTGACATCCTTTTCGCCAAAATAAATCTTTCTAGCTTTTATTTTATCTGAACTGTTATATATTTTTCCTTGGTGATTAAATTATTCTGGGACTCTTTATCAATTCATTGTAGTGATTGCCATTGTTTTTTCGAGTTATATTTTCATCCTTTACGTAAACTCTAAAAGTGCTTCTAGCTGAAAGATGCAAATTTTGGGGCTTGAACAAAGGGTTTTGCATGTCTTTTAGTAATTGTTGCTGTATATAGCATAGTCTACATATTCCCTTTTAACTAATAAATTTACTTATTTTGCTAAATTTCTATTTCCAATCTCTAAGAAATCTCTAATGCAAATCTCTTAAGCTAGCATATTAAGCATATCCACAGTCTTCAGAGTCCTAGATCTGTATTCAATTTTATCTAAAGTCAGTCTCTTGATTCAAGAGACTGTGAATATTTATCGACTTTTAGGTTCATTCAACTACGAGTAAGTTATAAAAACTTCATTTGGTTATTTGCGTTAAAATTACTAGTTTCAGTTTAAATACGATGGCTAAGAATTAACTAGTCTTTCTCGACATTTTTTTCTTAGTTAAATGTTCATATAATTTGCTGTTACCTAGCTATTCTTAATATTTTTTAGTAATCCCGAATCCTTTAGAGTTATTAAGACAAACACAAAGGAAAAATTCCAAAGTTCAGGTTTTATTAGTTAGAACTTTTCTAGATGAATGGTAAGAAATGTTTATAGGTTATTAATTTCTAATTACTTATGTTCTAAAACATTTCTGTTCATTAAGAACTTTAATATTATAATCTCATACGTTTTTATAAATTTAAAAACGATTGAAATGATAGATAGTAATCTTTCTAGTGAATATAAAACACTCAGATTGGAAAATAAATTAAATGCACGAAAAGGAAAATTACATATAATAAATCTTTTTAATTATAGTTATTTGTTCATCTACATAAAATATTAATTGTAAATAATGTAATTAACCATTATAATATCATTGGTAGTTAGATTCCGAGAGAGCAATAATTTGAGAGACAGTTTAAGGATGTATGCAGACATTAAATGTATGCCAATAATCTTGAACAGAAATATGCCTGCAATGACGACCTGGACGAAAGGGATAATAGTTATGGCAATCCTATAAAATTCAACTGAGACACCTACAGGATAGATTTGAATCCAGAAGATAGTCGTATTTTTACCATGTAATAATCGACAAGGCGTAAGAAATATATAGGAATGATAGGTAATCAATGGAATACAGTGGAGTAAAATATTTCTAATAGCCGTCAAATAAAGGGATAAGTGCAGTTAAAAAAAATAAATTAGTTGTTTGATCAAAAAATAGGCTGATGAGACAAATTTGAATTGAAAAAATTCGGTTTAACTCAACAAAAAAAACAATCTAATTTTAATTTACTTAAAATTAAATTTAAGTCAAACTGATTTTAATTTACTTAAAATTGAATTTAAGTCAAACTGATTTTAGTTTACTTAAAATTGAATTTAAGTCAAACTGATTTTAGTTTACTTAAAATTGAATTTAAGTCAAACTGATTTTAGTTTACTTAAAATTGAATTGCAGTCAACTGATTTTAATTTACTCAAAATTAAATTTAAGTCAAACTGATTTAAGTTTACTTAAAATTAAATTTAAGTCAAACTGATTTTAATTTACTTAAAATTAAATTTAAGTCAAACTGATTTTAATTTACTTAAAATTAAATTTAAGTCAAACTGATTTTAGTTTACTTAAAATATAAATTTAAGTCAAACTGATTTAAGTTTACTTAAAATTGATTTGCAGTCAAACTAATTTAATTTACTTAAAATTGAATTGCTGTCAAACTGATTTTAATTTACTTAAAATTAAATTTAAGTCAAACTTATTTTAGTTTACTTAAAATTGAATTTAAGTCAAACTTATTTTAATTTACTTAAAATTGAATTTAAGTCAAACTTATTTTAGTTTACTTAAAATTGAATTTAAGTCAAACTGATTTTAATTTACTTAAAATTAAATTTAAGTCAAACTTATTTTAGTTTACTTAAAATTGAATTTAAGTCAAACTTATTTTAATTTACTTAAAATTGAATTTAAGTCAAACTTATTTTAGTTTACTTAAAATTAAATTTAAGTCAAACTGATTTTAATTTACTTAAAATTAAATTTAAGTCAAACTGATTTTAATTTACTTAAAATTGAATTGCAGTCAAACTAATTTAATTTACTTAAAATTAAATTTAAGTCAAACTGTATTTTAATTACCTTAAAATTTAATTTAAGTCAAACTGATTTTAGTTTACTTAAAATTAAATTTAAGTCAAACTGATTTTAGTTTACTTAAAATTGAATTTAAGTCAAACTGATTTTAATTTACTTAAAATTAAATTGCTGTCAAACTGATTTTAATTTACTTAAAATTGAATTGCAGTCAAACTGATTTTAATTTACTTAAAATTGAATTGCAGTCAAACTGATTTTAATTTACTTAAAATTAAATTTAAGTCAAACTGATTTTAATTTACTTAAAATTTAATTTAAGTCAAACAGATTTTAATTTACTTAAAATTAAATTTAAGTCAAACTGATTTTAGTTTACTTAAAATTGAATTTAAGTCAAACTGTTTTTAATTTACTTAAAATTAAATTTAAGTCAAACTGATTTTAGTTTACTTAAAATTGATTTGCAGTCAAACTAATTTAATTTACTTAAAATTGAATTGCTGTCAAACTGATTTTAGTTTACTTAAAATTGAATTTAAGTCAAACTGATTTTAGTTTACTTAAAATATAAATTTAAGTCAAACTGATTTAAGTTTACTTAAAATTGATTTGCAGTCAAACTAATTTAATTTACTTAAAATTGAATTGCTGTCAAACTGATTTTAATTTACTTAAAATTGAATTGCAGTCAAACTAATTTAATTTACTTAAAATTAAATTTAAGTCAAACTGATTTTAGTTTACTTAAAATTGAATTGCAGTCAAACTGATTTTAATTTACTTAAAATTGAATTGCAGTCAAACTGATTTTAATTTACTTAAAATTAAATTTAAGTCAAACTGATTTTAGTTTACTTAAAATTGAATTTAAGTCAAACTGATTTTAATTTACTTAAAATTAAATTTAAGTCAAACTGATTTTAATTTACTTAAAATTGCATTGCAGTCAAACTGATTTTAATTTACTTAAAATATAATTTAAGTCAAACTGATTTTAGTTTACTTAAAATTGAATTGCAGTCAAACTGATTTTAATTTACTTAAAATTGAATTTAAGTCAAACTGATTATAGTTTACTTAAAATTAAATTTAAGTCAAACTGATTTTAATTTACTTAAAATTAAATTTAAGTCAAACTGATTTTAGTTTACTTAAAATTGAATTGCAGTCAAACTAATTTAATTTACTTAAAATTAAATTTAAGTCAAACTGATTTTAATTTACTTAAAATTTAATTTAAGTCAAACTGATTTTAGTTTACTTAAAATTAAATTTAAGTCAAACTGATTTTAATTTACTTAAAATTAAATTTAAGTCAAACTGATTTTAGTTTACTTAAAATTGAATTGCAGTCAAACTAATTTAATTTACTTAAAATTAAATTTAAGTCAAACTAATTTTAGTTTACTTAAAATATATTTTAAGTCAAACTGATTTTAGTTTACTTAAAATTAAATTGCAGTCAAACTGATTTTAATTTACTTAAAATTAAATTTAAGTCAAACTGATTTTAGTTTACTTAAAATTGAATTGCAGTCAAACTGATTTTAGTTTACTTAAAATTGATTTGCAGTCAAACTGATTTTAGTTAACTTAAAATTAAATTTAAGTCAAACTGTTTTTAATTTACTTAAAATTTAATTTAAGTCAAACTAATTTTAGTTTACTTAAAATATAATTTAAGTCAAACTGATTTTAGTTTACTTAAAATTAAATTTAAGTCAAACTGATTTTAATTTACTTAAAATTAAATTGCAGTCAAACTGATTTTAGTTTACTTAAAATATAATTTAAGTCAAACTGTTTTTAATTTACTTAAAATTAAATTGCAGTCAAACTGATTTTAATTTACTCAAAATTAAATTGCTGTCAAACTGATTTTAGTTTACTTAAAATTGAATTTAAGTCAAACTGATTTTAGTTTACTTAAAATATAAATTTAAGTCAAACTGATTTAAGTTTACTTAAAATTGATTTGCAGTCAAACTAATTTAATTTACTTAAAATTGAATTGCTGTCAAACTGATTTTAATTTACTTAAAATTAAATTTAAGTCAAACTTATTTTAGTTTACTTAAAATTGAATTTAAGTCAAACTTATTTTAATTTACTTAAAATTGAATTTAAGTCAAACTTATTTTAGTTTACTTAAAATTGAATTTAAGTCAAACTTATTTTAGTTTACTTAAAATTAAATTTAAGTCAAACTGATTTTAATTTACTTAAAATTGAATTTAAGTCAAACTGATTTTAGTTTACTTAAAATATAAATTTAAGTCAAACTGATTTAAGTTTACTTAAAATTGATTTGCAGTCAAACTAATTTAATTTACTTAAAATTGAATTGCTGTCAAACTGATTTTAATTTACTTAAAATTAAATTTAAGTCAAACTTATTTTAGTTTACTTAAAATTGAATTTAAGTCAAACTTATTTTAATTTACTTAAAATTGAATTTAAGTCAAACTTATTTTAGTTTACTTAAAATTGAATTTAAGTCAAACTTATTTTAGTTTACTTAAAATTAAATTTAAGTCAAACTGATTTTAATTTACTTAAAATTAAATTGCTGTCAAACTGATTTTAGTTTACTTAAAATTGAATTTAAGTCAAACTGATTTTAATTTACTTAAAATTGAATTTAAGTCAAACTGATTTTAATTTACTTAAAATTGAATTGCAGTCAAACTGATTTTAATTTACTTAAAATTAAATTTAAGTCAAACTGATTTTAGTTTACTTAAAATTGAATTGCAGTCAAACTGATTTTAATTTACTTAAAATTAAATTTAAGTCAAACTGATTTTAATTTACTTAAAATTGAATTGCAGTCAAACTAATTTAATTTACTTAAAATTAAATTTAAGTCAAACTGATTTTAATTTACTTAAAATTGCATTGCAGTCAAACTGATTTTAATTTACTTAAAATTGAATTTAAGTCAAACTGATTTTAATTTACTTAAAATTAAATTTAAGTCAAACTGATTTTAATTTACTTAAAATTGAATTTAAGTCAAACTGATTTTAGTTTACTTAAAATAAAATTTAAGTCAAACTGATTTTAATTTACTTAAAATATAATTTAAGTCAAACTGATTTTAATTTACTTAAAATTAAATTGCAGTCAAACTGATTTTAATTTACTTAAAATTGAATTGCAGTCAAACTGATTTTAATTTACTTAAAATTGAATTGCAGTCAAACTAATTTAATTTACTTAAAATTAAATTTAAGTCAAACTGATTTTAATTTACTTTAAATTTAATTTAAGTCAAACTGATTTTAGTTTACTTAAAATTAAATTTAAGTCAAACTGATTTTAATTTACTTAAAATTAAATTTAAGTCAAACTGATTTTAGTTTACTTAAAATTGAATTGCAGTCAAACTAATTTTAGTTTACTTAAAATATATTTTAAGTCAAACTGATTTTAGTTTACTTAAAATTAAATTGACGTCAAACTGATTTTAATTTACTTAAAATATAATTTAAGTCAAACTGATTTTAGTTTACTTAAAATTAAATTTAAGTCAAACTGATTTTAGTTTACTTAAAATTGAATTGCAGTCAAACTGATTTTAATTTACTTAAAATTAAATTTAAGTCAAACTGATTTTAGTTTACTTAAAATTGAATTGCAGTCAAACTAATTTAATTTACTTAAAATTAAATTTAAGTCAAACTGATTTTAATTTACTTAAAATTGCATTGCAGTCAAACTGATTTTAATTTACTTAAAATTAAATTTAAGTCAAACTGATTTTAATTTACTTAAAATATAATTTAAGTCAAACTGATTTTAGTTTACTTAAAATTGAATTTAAGTCAAACTGATTTTAATTTACTTAAAATTAAATTTAAGTCAAACTGATTTTAGTTTACTTAAAATTGAATTGCAGTCAAACTGATTTTAATTTACTTAAAATTAAATTTAAGTCAAACTGATTTTAATTTACTTAAAATTGAATTGCAGTCAAACTAATTTTAGTTTACTTAAAATTAAATTTAAGTCAAACTGATTTTAATTTACTTAAAATTGCATTGCAGTCAAACTGATTTTAATTTACTTAAAATTAAATTTAAGTCAAACTGATTTTAATTTACTTAAAATTGCATTGCAGTCAAACTGATTTTAATTTACTTAAAATTGAATTTAAGTCAAACTGATTTTAATTTACTTAAAATTAAATTTAAGTCAAACTGATTTTAATTTACTTAAAATTGAATTTAAGTCAAACTGATTTTAGTTTACTTAAAATAAAATTTAAGTCAAACTGATTTTAATTTACTTAAAATATAATTTAAGTCAAACTGATTTTAATTTACTTAAAATTAAATTGCAGTCAAACTGATTTTAATTTACTTAAAATTGAATTGCAGTCAAACTGATTTTAATTTACTTAAAATTGAATTGCAGTCAAACTAATTTAATTTACTTAAAATTAAATTTAAGTACAACTGATTTTAATTTACTTAAAATTTAATTTAAGTCAAACTGATTTTAGTTTACTTAAAATTAAATTTAAGTCAAACTGATTTTAATTTACTTAAAATTAAATTTAAGTCAAACTGATTTTAGTTTACTTAAAATTGAATTGCAGTCAAACTAATTTTAGTTTACTTAAAATATATTTTAAGTCAAACTGATTTTAGTTTACTTAAAATTAAATTGCAGTCAAACTGATTTTAATTTACTTAAAATATAATTTAAGTCAAACTGATTTTAGTTTACTTAAAATTAAATTTAAGTCAAACTGATTTTAATTTACTTAAAATTGAATTTAAGTCAAACTGATTTTAATTTACTTAAAATTAAATTTAAGTCAAACTGATTTTAGTTTACTTAAAATTGAATTGCAGTCAAACTAATTTTAGTTTACTTAAAATATATTTTAAGTCAAACTGATTTTAGTTTACTTAAAATTAAATTTAAGTCAAACTGATTTTAGTTTACTTAAAATTTAATTTAAGTCAAACTGATTTTAATTTACTTAAAATTGAATTTAAGTCAAACTTATTTTAGTTTACTTAAAATTGAATTTAAGTCAAACTGATTTTAGTTTACTTAAAATATAAATTTAAGTCAAACTGATTTAAGTTTACTTAAAATTGATTTGCAGTCAAACTGATTTTAATTTACTTAAAATTGAATTGCAGTAAACTGATTTTAATTTACTTAAAATATAATTTAAGTCAAACTGATTTTAATTTACTTAAAATTGCATTGCAGTCAAACTGATTTTAATTTACTTAAAATTGAATTGCTGTCAAACTGATTTTAGTTTACTTAAAATTGAATTTACGTCAAACAGATTTTAGTTTACTTAAAATTAAATTTAAGTCAAACTGATTTTAATTTACTTAAAATTAAATTGCTGTCAAACTGATTTTAGTTTACTTAAAATTGAATTTAAGTCAAACTGATTTTAATTTACTTAAAATTAAATTTAAGTCAAACTGATTTTAATTTACTTAAAATTAAATTGCTGTCAAACTGATTTTAGTTTACTTAAAATTAAATTTAAGTCAAACTGATTTTAATTTACTTAAAATTAAATTTAAGTCAAACTGATTTTAATTTACTTAAAATATAATTTAAGTCAAACTGATTTTAATTTACTTAAAATTAAATTGCAGTCAAACTGATTTTAATTTACTTAAAATTAAATTTAAGTCAAACTGATTTTAGTTTACTTAAAATTGAATTGCAGTCAAACTGATTTTAATTTACTTAAAATTAAATTTAAGTCAAACTGATTTTAGTTTACTTAAAATTGAATTGCAGTCAAACTAATTTAATTTACTTATAATTAAATTTAAGTCAAACTGATTTTAATTTACTTAAAATTGCATTGCAGTCAAACTGATTTTAATTTACTTAAAATTAAATTTAAGTCAAACTGATTTTAATTTACTTAAAATATAATTTAAGTCAAACTGATTTTAGTTTACTTAAAATTGAATTGCAGTCAAACTGATTTTAATTTACTTAAAATTGAATTTAAGTCAAACTGATTATAGTTTACTTAAAATTAAATTTAAGTCAAACTGATTTTAATTTACTTAAAATTAAATTTAAGTCAAACTGATTTTAGTTTACTTAAAATTGAATTGCAGTCAAACTGATTTTAATTTACTTAAAATTGAATTGCAGTCAAACTAATTTAATTTACTTAAAATTAAATTTAAGTCAAACTGATTTTAATTTACTTAAAATTTAATTTAAGTCAAACTGATTTTAGTTTACTTAAAATTAAATTTAAGTCAAACTGATTTTAATTTACTTAAAATTAAATTTAAGTCAAACTGATTTTAGTTTACTTAAAATTGAATTGCAGTCAAACTGATTTTAGTTTACTTAAAATTGATTTGCAGTCAAACTGATTTTAGTTAACTTAAAATTAAATTTAAGTCAAACTGATTTTAGTTTACTTAAAATTGAATTTAAGTCAAACAGATTTTAGTTTACTTAAAATTGAATTTAAGTCAAACTGATTTTAGTTTACTTAAAATTAAATTTAAGTCAAACTGATTTTAATTTACTTAAAATTAAATTGCAGTCAAACTGATTTTAGTTTACTTAAAATTGAATTTAAGTCAAACTGATTTTAATTTACTTAAAATTGAATTGCAGTCAAACTGATTTTAATTTACATAAAATATAATTTAAGTCAAACTGATTTTAGTTTACTTAAAATTGAATTGCAGTCAAACTGATTTTAGTTTACTTAAAATTGATTTGCAGTCAAACTGATTTTAGTTAACTTAAAATTAAATTTAAGTCAAACTGATTTTAATTTACTTAAAATTAAATTTAAGTCAAACTAATTTTAGTTTACTTAAAATATAATTTAAGTCAAACTGATTTTAGTTTACTTAAAATTAAATTTAAGTCAAACTGATTTTAATTTACTTAAAATTAAATTGCAGTCAAACTGATTTTAGTTTACTTAAAATATAATTTAAGTCAAACTGTTTTTAATTTACTTAAAATTGAATTTAAGTCAAACTGATTTTAGTTTACTTAAAATTAAATTTAAGTCAAACTGATTTTAGTTTACTTAAAATTGAATTTAAGTCAAACTGATTTTAGTTTACTTAAAATTAAATTTAAGTCAAACTGATTTTAGTTTACTTAAAATTGAATTGCAGTCAAACTAATTTTAATTTACTTAAAATTGAATTTAAGTCAAACTTATTTTAGTTTACTTAAAATTGAATTTAAGTCAAACTGATTTTAATTTACTTAAAATTGAATTGCAGTCAAACTGATTTTAATTTACTTAAAATTAAATTTAAGTCAAACTGATTTTAATTTACTTAAAATATAATTTAAGTCAAACTGATTTTAGTTTACTTAAAATTGAATTGCAGTCAAACTGATTTTAATTTACTTAAAATTGAATTGCAGTAAACTGATTTTAATTTACTTAAAATATAATTTAAGTCAAACTGATTTTAATTTACTTAAAATTAAATTGCAGTCAAACTGATTTTAGTTTACTTAAAATATATTTTAAGTCAAACTGATTTTAGTTTACTTAAAATTAAATTTAAGTCAAACTGATTTTAATTTACTTAAAATTTAATTTAAGTCAAACTAATTTTAGTTTACTTAAAATATAATTTAAGTCAAACTGATTTTAGTTTACTTAAAATTGAATTTAAGTCAAACAGATTTTAATTTACTTAAAATTGAATTGCAGTCAAACTGATTTTAATTTACTTAAAATTAAATTTCAGTCAAACTGATTTTAATTTACTTAAAATTGAATTTAAGTCAAACTGATTTTAATTTACTTAAAATTGAATTGCAGTCAAACTGATTTTAATTTACTTAAAATTAAATTTCAGTCAAACTGATTTTAATTTACTTAAAATTGAATTTAAGTCAAACTGATTTTAATTTACTTAAAATATAATTTAAGTCAAACTGATTTAAGTTTACTTAAAATATAATTTAAGTCAAACTGATTTTAATTTACTTAAAATATAATTTAAGTCAAACTGATTTTAATTTACTTAAAATTGAATTTAAGTCAAACTGATTTTAATTTACTTAAAATTGAATTGCAGTAAACTGATTTTAATTTACTTAAAATATAATTTAAGTCAAACTGATTTTAATTTACTTAAAATTGCATTGCAGTCAAACTGATTTTAATTTACTTAAAATATAATTTAAGTCAAACTGATTTTAATTTACTTAAAATTGCATTGCAGTCAAACTGATTTTAATTTACTTAAAATTGAATTGCAGTCAAACTGATTTTAATTTACTTAAAATTGAATTGCAGTAAACTGATTTTAATTTACTTAAAATATAATTTAAGTCAAACTGATTTTAATTTACTTAAAATTGCATTGCAGTCAAACTGATTTTAATTTACTTAAAATATAATTTAAGTCAAACTGATTTTAATTTACTTAAAATTGCATTGCAGTCAAACTAATTTTAGTTAACTTAAAATTAAATTTAAGTCAAACTGATTTTAATTTACTTAAAATTTAATTTAAGTCAAACTAATTTTAGTTTACTTAAAATTGAATTTAAGTCAAACTGATTTTAGTTTACTTAAAATTAAATTTAAGTCAAACTGATTTTAGTTTACTTAAAATTGAATTTAAGTCAAACTGATTTTAATTTACTTAAAATTGAATTGCAGTCAAACTGATTTTAATTTACTTAAAATTAAATTTCAGTCAAACTGATTTTAATTTACTTAAAATTAAATTTCAGTCAAACTGATTTTAATTTACTTAAAATTGAATTTAAGTCAAACTGATTTTAATTTACTTAAAATATAATTTAAGTCAAACTGATTTAAGTTTACTTAAAATATAATTTAAGTCAAACTGATTTTAATTTACTTAAAATATAATTTAAGTCAAACTGATTTTAATTTACTTAAAATTGAATTTAAGTCAAACTGATTTTAATTTACTTAAAATTGAATTGCAGTAAACTGATTTTAATTTACTTAAAATATAATTTAAGTCAAACTGATTTTAATTTACTTAAAATTGCATTGCAGTCAAACTGATTTTAATTTACTTAAAATATAATTTAAGTCAAACTGATTTTAATTTACTTAAAATTGCATTGCAGTCAAACTGATTTTAATTTACTTAAAATTGAATTGCAGTCAAACTAATTTTAGTTTACTTAAAATAAAATTTAAGTCAAACTGATTTTAGTTTACTTAAAATTGAATTGCAGTCAAACTGATTTTAATTTACTTAAAATTAAATTTAAGTCAAACTGATTTTAGTTTACTTAAAATTTAATTTAAGTCAAACTGATTTTAGTTTACTTAAAATTGAATTGCAGTCAAACTAATTTAATTTACTTAAAATTAAATTTAAGTCAAACTGATTTTAATTTACTTAAAATTTAATTTAAGTCAAACTGATTTTAGTTTACTTAAAATTGAATTTAAGTCAAACTGATTTTAATTTACTTAAAATTAAATTTAAGTCAAACTGATTTTAGTTTACTTAAAATATAATTTAAGTCAAACTGATTTTAGTTTACTTAAAATTAAATTGCAGTCAAACTGATTTTAATTTACTTAAAATATAATTTAAGTCAAACTGATTTTAGTTTACTTAAAATTAAATTGCAGTCAAACTGATTTTAGTTTACTTAAAATTGAATTTAAGTCAAACAGATTTTAGTTTACTTAAAATTGAATTTAAGTCAAACTGATTTTAGTTTACTTAAAATTAAATTGCAGTCAAACTGATTTTAGTTTACTTAAAATTGAATTTAAGTCAAACAGATTTTAGTTTACTTAAAATTGAATTTAAGTCAAACTGATTTTAGTTTACTTAAAATTAAATTGCAGTCAAACTGATTTTAGTTTACTTAAAATTGAATTTAAGTCAAACAGATTTTAGTTTACTTAAAATTGAATTTAAGTCAAACTGATTTTAGTTTACTTAAAATTAAATTGCAGTCAAACTGATTTTAGTTTACTTAAAATTGAATTTAAGTCAAACTGATTTTAATTTACTTAAAATTGAATTGCAGTCAAACTGATTTTAATTTACATAAAATATAATTTAAGTCAAACTGATTTTAGTTTACTTAAAATTAAATTTAAGTCAAACTGATTTTAATTTACTTAAAATTGAATTTAAGTCAAACTTATTTTAGTTTACTTAAAATTGAATTTAAGTCAAACTGATTTTAATTTACTTAAAATATAATTGCAGTCAAACTAATTTAATTTACTTAAAATTAAATTTAAGTCAAACTGATTTTAGTTTACTTAAAATTAAATTTAAGTCAAACTAATTTTAGTTTACTTAAAATATAATTTAAGTCAAACTGATTTTAATTTACTTAAAATTGCATTGCAGTCAAACTGATTTTAATTTACTTAAAATATAATTTAAGTCAAACTGATTTTAGTTTACTTAAAATATATTTTAAGTCAAACTGATTTTAGTTTACTTAAAATTAAATTGCAGTCAAACTGATTTTAGTTTACTTAAAATATAATTTAAGTCAAACTGATTTTAGTTTACTTAAAATATAATTTAAGTCAAACTGATTTTAGTTTACTTAAAATTGAATTTAAGTCAAACTGATTTTAATTTACTTAAAATATAATTGCAGTCAAACTAATTTAATTTACTTAAAATTAAATTTAAGTCAAACTGATTTTAGTTTACTTAAAATTGAATTGCAGTCAAACTAATTTTAGTTTACTTAAAATATAATTTAAGTCAAACTGATTTTAATTTACTTAAAATTGCATTGCAGTCAAACTGATTTTAATTTACTTAAAATATAATTTAAGTCAAACTGATTTTAGTTTACTTAAAATTGCATTGCAGTCAAACTGATTTTAGTTTACTTAAAATTAAATTGCAGTCAAACTGATTTTAGTTTACTTAAAATATAATTTAAGTCAAACTGATTTTAGTTTACTTAAAATTAAATTTAAGTCAAACTGATTTTAATTTACTTAAAATTGAATTTAAGTCAAACTGATTTTAATTTACTTAAAATTAAATTTAAGTCAAACTGATTTTAATTTACTTAAAATTGAATTTAAGTCAAACTGATTTTAATTTACTTAAAATTGAATTGCAGTCAAACTGATTTTAATTTACTTAAAATTGAATTGCAGTCAAACTGATTTTAATTTACTTAAAATATAATTTAAGTCAAACTAATTTAATTTACTTAAAATTAAATTTAAGTCAAACTGATTTTAATTTACTTAAAATTGAATTGCAGTCAAACTGATTTTAGTTTACTTAAAATTAAATTTAAGTCAAACAGATTTTAGTTTACTTAAAATTAAATTTAAGTCAAACTGATTTTAGTTTACTTAAAATTGAATTGCAGTCAAACTAATTTTAGTTTACTTAAAATATAATTTAAGTCAAACTGATTTTAATTTACTTAAAATTAAATTTAAGTCAAACTGATTTTAATTTACTTAAAATTGAATTGCAGTCAAACTAATTTAATTTACTTAAAATTAAATTTAAGTCAAACTGATTTTAATTTACTTAAAATTAAATTTAAGTCAAACTGATTTTAATTTACTTAAAATTGAATTGCAGTCAAACTGATTTTAGTTAACTTAAAATTAAATTTAAGTCAAACTGATTTTAGTTTACTTAAAATTGCATTGCAGTCAAACTGATTTTAATTTACTTAAAATTGAATTGCAGTCAAACTAATTTTAGTTTACTTAAAATTAAATTTAAGTCAAACTGATTTTAGTTTACTTAAAATAAAATTTAAGTCAAACTGATTTTAGTTTACTTAAAATTGAATTGCAGTCAAACTAATTTTAATTTACTCAAAATTAAATTTAAGTCAAACTGATTTTAATTTACTTAAAATTAAATTGCTGTCAAACTAATTTTAGTTTACTTAAAATATAATTTAAGTCAAACTGATTTTAATTTACTTAAAATTGCATTGCAGTCAAACTGATTTTAATTTACTTAAAATATAATTTAAGTCAAACTGATTTTAATTTACTTAAAATTTCATTGCAGTCAAACTGATTTTAATTTACTTAAAATTGAATTGCAGTCAAACTAATTTTAGTTTACTTAAAATTAAATTTAAGTCAAACTGATTTTAATTTACTTAAAATTGAATTGCAGTCAAACTGATTTTAATTTGCATAAAATATAATTTAAGTCAAATTGATTTTAGTTTACTTAAAATTAAATTTAAGTCAAACTGATTTTAATTTACTTAAAATTAAATTGCAGTCAAACTGATTTTAGTTTACTTAAAATATAATTTAAGTCAAACTGATTTTAGTTTACTTAAAATTAAATTTAAGTCAAACTGATTTTAATTTACTTAAAATTGAATTTAAGTCAAACTGATTTTAGTTTACTTAAAATTAAATTTAAGTCAAACTGATTTTAATTTACTTAAAATTGAATTTAAGTCAAACAGATTTTAGTTTACTTAAAATTGAATTTAAGTCAAACTGATTTTAGTTTACCTAAAATTAAATTTAAGTCAAACAGATTTTAGTTTGCTTAAAATTGAATTGCAGTCAAACTGATTTTAGTTTACTTAAAATTGAATTGCAGTCAAACTTATTTTAGTTTACTTAAAATTGAATTTAAGTCAAACTGATTTTAATTTACTTAAAATATAATTTAAGTCAAACTGATTTTAGTTTACTTAAAATTAAATTGCAGTCAAACTTTTTTTAGTTTACTTAAAATATATTTTAAGTCAAACTGATTTTAGTTTACTTAAAATTGAATTTAAGTCAAACCGATTTTAGTTTACTTAAAATTGAATTTAAGTCAAACTGATTTTAGTTTACTTAAAATATAATTTAAGTCAAACTGATTTTAATTTACTTAAAATTTCATTGCAGTCAAACTGATTTTAATTTACTTAAAATTGAATTGCAGTCAAACTAATTTTAGTTTACTTAAAATTAAATTTAAGTCAAACTGATTTTAATTTACTTAAAATTAAATTTAAGTCAAACTGATTTTAATTTACTTAAAATTGAATTGCAGTCAAACTGATTTTAATTTACTTAAAATTAAATTGCTGTCAAACTAATTTTAGTTTACTTAAAATATAATTTAAGTCAAACTGATTTTAATTTACTTAAAATTGCATTGCAGTCAAACTGATTTTAATTTACTTAAAATATAATTTAAGTCAAACTGATTTTAATTTACTTAAAATTTCATTGCAGTCAAACTGATTTTAATTTACTTAAAATTGAATTGCAGTCAAACTAATTTTAGTTTACTTAAAATTAAATTTAAGTCAAACTGATTTTAATTTACTTAAAATTGAATTGCAGTCAAACTGATTTTAATTTGCATAAAATATAATTTAAGTCAAATTGATTTTAGTTTACTTAAAATTAAATTTAAGTCAAACTGATTTTAATTTACTTAAAATTAAATTGCAGTCAAACTGATTTTAGTTTACTTAAAATATAATTTAAGTCAAACTGATTTTAGTTTACTTAAAATTAAATTTAAGTCAAACTGATTTTAATTTACTTAAAATTGAATTTAAGTCAAACTGATTTTAGTTTACTTAAAATTAAATTTAAGTCAAACTGATTTTAATTTACTTAAAATTGAATTTAAGTCAAACAGATTTTAGTTTACTTAAAATTGAATTTAAGTCAAACTGATTTTAGTTTACCTAAAATTAAATTTAAGTCAAACAGATTTTAGTTTGCTTAAAATTGAATTGCAGTCAAACTGATTTTAGTTTACTTAAAATTGAATTGCAGTCAAACTTATTTTAGTTTACTTAAAATTGAATTTAAGTCAAACTGATTTTAATTTACTTAAAATATAATTTAAGTCAAACTGATTTTAGTTTACTTAAAATTAAATTGCAGTCAAACTTTTTTTAGTTTACTTAAAATATATTTTAAGTCAAACTGATTTTAGTTTACTTAAAATTGAATTTAAGTCAAACCGATTTTAGTTTACTTAAAATATAATTTAAGTCAAACTGATTTTAGTTTACTTAAAATTGAATTTAAGTCAAACTGATTTTAATTTACTTAAAATTTCATTGCAGTCAAACTGATTTTAATTTACTTAAAATTGAATTGCAGTCAAACTAATTTTAGTTTACTTAAAATTAAATTTAAGTCAAACTGATTTTAATTTACTTAAAATTAAATTTAAGTCAAACTGATTTTAATTTACTTAAAATTGAATTGCAGTCAAACTGATTTTAATTTGCATAAAATATAATTTAAGTCAAATTGATTTTAGTTTACTTAAAATTAAATTTAAGTCAAACTGATTTTAATTTACTTAAAATTAAATTGCAGTCAAACTGATTTTAGTTTACTTAAAATATAATTTAAGTCAAACTGATTTTAGTTTACTTAAAATTAAATTTAAGTCAAACTGATTTTAATTTACTTAAAATTGAATTTAAGTCAAACTGATTTTAATTTACTTAAAATTAAATTTAAGTCAAACTGATTTTAATTTACTTAAAATTGAATTGCAGTCAAACTGATTTTAATTTACATAAAATATAATTTAAGTCAAATTGATTTTAGTTTACTTAAAATTAAATTTAAGTCAAACTGATTTTAATTTACTTAAAATTAAATTGCAGTCAAACTGATTTTAGTTTACTTAAAATATAATTTAAGTCAAACTGATTTTAGTTTACTTAAAATTAAATTTAAGTCAAACTGATTTTAATTTACTTAAAATTTAATTTAAGTCAAACTGATTTTAGTTTACTTAAAATTGAATTTAAGTTAAACAGATTTTAGTTTGCTTAAAATTGAATTGCAGTCAAACTGATTTTAGTTTACTTAAAATTAAATTTAAGTCAAACCGATTTTAGTTTACTTAAAATTGAATTTAAGTCAAACTGATTTTAGTTTGCTTAAAATTGAATTGCAGTCAAACTGATTTTAGTTTACTTAAAATTGAATTTAAGTCAAACTGATTTTAGTTTACTTAAAATTGAATTGCAGTCAAACTGATTTTAGTTTACTTAAAATTGATTTGCAGTCAAACTGATTTTAGTTAACTTAAAATTAAATTTAATTCAAACTGTTTTTAGTTTACTTAAAATTTAATTTAAGTCAAACTGATTTTAGTTTACTTAAAATATAATTTAAGTCAAACTGATTTTAGTTTACTTAAAATTAAATTTAAGTCAAACTGATTTTAGTTTGCTTAAAATTGAATTGCAGTCAAACTGATTTTAGTTTACTTAAAATTGAATTTAAGTCAAACTGATTTTAGTTTACTTAAAATTGAATTGCAGTCAAACTGATTTTAATTTACTTAAAATATAATTTAAGTCAAACTGATTTTAGTTTACTTAAAATTAAATTGCAGTCAAACTGATTTTAATTTACTTAAAATATAATTTAAGTCAAACTGATTTTAGTTTACTTAAAATATAATTTAAGTCAAACTGATTTTAGTTTACTTAAAATTGAATTTAAGTCAAACCGATTTTAGTTTACTTAAAATTAAATTTAAGTCAAACTGATTTTAGTTTACTTAAAATATAATTTAAGTCAAACTGATTTTAGTTTACTTAAAATTGAATTTAAGTCAAACAGATTTTAGTTTACTTAAAATTGAATTTAAGTCAAACTGATTTTAGTTTACTTAAAATTGAATTTAAGTCAAACTGATTTTAATTTACTTAAAATTGAATTGCAGTCAAACAAATTAAATTTACTTAAAATTAAATTTAAGTCAAACTGATTTTAATTTACTTAAAATTGAATTGCAGTCAAACTGATTTTAATTTACATAAAATATAATTTAAGTCAAACTGATTTTAGTTTACTTAAAATTAAATTTAAGTCAAACTGATTTTAATTTACTTAAAATTAAATTGCAGTCAAACTGATTTTAGTTTACTTAAAATATAATTTAAGTCAAACTGATTTTAGTTTACTTAAAATTAAATTTAAGTCAAACAGATTTTAGTTTACTTAAAATTGAATTTAAGTCAAACTGATTTTAGTTTACTTAAAATTGAATTGCAGTCAAACTGATTTTAATTTACTTAAAATTGAATTGCAGTAAACTGATTTTAGTTTACTTAAAATTGAATTTAAGTCAAACTGATTTTAATTTACTTAAAATTGCATTGCAGTCAAACTGATTTTAATTTACTTAAAATATAATTTAAGTCAAACTGATTTTAATTTACTTAAAATTGAATTGCAGTCAAACTGATTTTAATTTACTTAAAATTGAATTGCAGTCAAACTGATTTTAGTTTACTTAAAATTAAATTTAAGTCAAACAGATTTTAATTTACTTAAAATTAAATTTAAGTCAAACTGATTTTAGTTTACTTAAAATTGAATTGCAGTCAAACTGATTTTAATTTACTTAAAATTGAATTGCAGTCAAACTGATTTTAGTTTACTTAAAATTGAATTGCAGTCAAACTGATTTTAGTTTACTTAAAATTTAATTTAAGTCAAACTGATTTTAGTTTACTTAAAATTGAATTTAAGTCAAACTGATTTTAATTTACTTAAAATTAAATTTAAGTCAAACTGATTTTAATTTACTTAAAATTAAATTTAAGTCAAACTGATTTTAATTTACTTAAAATTGAATTTAAGTCAAACCGATTTTAGTTTACTTAAAATTAAATTTAAGTCAAACTGATTTTAGTTTACTTAAAATATAATTTAAGTCAAACTGATTTTAGTTTACTTAAAATTGAATTTAAGTCAAACAGATTTTAGTTTACTTAAAATTGAATTTAAGTCAAACTGATTTTAGTTTACTTAAAATTGAATTTAAGTCAAACTGATTTTAATTTACTTAAAATTGAATTGCAGTCAAACAAATTAAATTTACTTAAAATTAAATTTAAGTCAAACTGATTTTAATTTACTTAAAATTGAATTGCAGTCAAACTAATTTTAGTTACTTAAAATATATTTTAAGTCAAACTGATTTTAGTTTACTTAAAATTGAATTTAAGTCAAACTGATTTTAGTTTACTTAAAATTGAATTGCAGTCAAACTGATTTTAGTTTCTCAAAATTTAATTTAAGTCAAACTGATTTTAGTTTGCTTAAAATTGAATTGCAGTCAAACTGATTTTAGTTTACTTAAAATTAAATTTAAGTCAAACCGATTTTAGTTTACTTAAAATTGAATTTAAGTCAAACTGATTTTAGTTTGCTTAAAATTGAATTGCAGTCAAACTGATTTTAATTTACTTAAAATTAAATTTAAGTCAAACTGATTTTAATTTACTTAAAATATAATTTAAGTCAAACTGATTTTAGTTTACTTAAAATTGAATTGCAGTCAAACTGATTTTAATTTACTTAAAATTAAATTTAAGTCAAACTGATTTTAATTTACTTAAAATTAAATTTAAGTCAAACTGATTTAAGTTTACTTAAAATATAATTTAAGTCAAACTGATTTTAATTTACTTAAAATATAATTTAAGTCAAACTGATTTTAGTTTACTTAAAATTAAATTTAAGTCAAACTGATTTTAATTTACTTAAAATTAAATTTAAGTCAAACTGATTTTAGTTTACTTAAAATATTATTTAAGTCAAACTGATTTTAATTTACTTAAAATTAAATTTAAGTCAAACTGATTTTAGTTTACTTAAAATTGATTTGCAGTCAAACTGATTTTAGTTAACTTAAAATATAATTTAAGTCAAACTGATTTTAATTTACTTAAAATTGAATTGCAGTCAAACTAATTTTAATTTACTTAAAATTGAATTGCAGTCAAACTAATTTTAGTTTACTTAAAATTAAATTTAAGTCAAACTGATTTTAGTTTACTTAAAATTAAATTTAAGTCAAACTGATTTTAATTTACTTAAAATTGAATTGCAGTCAAACTAATTTAATTTACTTAAAATTAAATTTAAGTCAAACTGATTTTAGTTTACTTAAAATTAAATTTAAGTCAAACTGATTTTAATTTACTTAAAATATAATTTAAGTCAAACTGATTTTAATTTACTTAAAATTGAATTTAAGTAAAACTGATTTTAGTTTACTTAAAATTAAATTTAAGTCAAACTGATTTTAATTTACTTAAAATTGAATTTAAGTCAAACTGATTTTAGTTTACTTAAAATTGAATTGCAGTCAAACTAATTTTAATTTACTTAAAATTAAATTTAAGTCAAACTGATTTTAGTTTACTTAAAATAAAATTTAAGTCAAACTGATTTTAGTTTACTTAAAATTGAATTGCAGTCAAACTGATTATAGTTTACTTAAAATTAAATTGCAGTCAAACTGATTTTAGTTAACTTAAAATTAAATTTAAGTCAAACTGATTTTAGTTTACTTAAAATTTAATTTAAGTCAAACTGATTTTAATTTACTTAAAATTGAATTGCAGTCAAACTGATTTTAGTTTACTTAAAATTTAATTTAAGTCAAACTGATTTTAGTTTACTTAAAATTAAATTTAAGTCAAACTGATTTTAGTTTACTTAAAATATAATTTAAGTCAAACTGATTTTAGTTAACTTAAAATTAAATTTAAGTCAAACTGATTTTAATTTACTTAAAATATAATTTAAGTCAAACTGATTTTAATTTACTTAAAATTAAATTGCAGTCAAACTGATTTTAGTTTACTTAAAATTAAATTTAAGTCAAACTGATTTTAGTTTACTTAAAATATAATTTAAGTCAAACTGATTTTAGTTTACTTAAAATTGAATTTAAGTCAAACAGATTTTAGTTTACTTAAAATTGAATTTAAGTCAAACTGATTTTAGTTTACTTAAAATTAAATTTAAGTCAAACTAATTTTATTTTACTTAAAATATAATTTAAGTCAAACTGATTTTAGTTTACTTAAAATTAAATTTAAGTCAAACTGATTTTAGTTTACTTAAAATTAAATTTAAGTCAAACTGATTTTAATTTACTTAAAATTAAATTGCAGTCAAACTGATTTTAGTTTACTTAAAATTGAATTTAAGTCAAACTGATTTTAGTTTACTTAAAATATAATTTAAGTCAAACTGATTTTAGTTTACTTTGAATATAATTTAAGTCAAACTGATTTTAGTTCACTTAAAATTAAATTTAAGTCAAACTGATTTTATTTTACTTAAAATTAAATTTAAGTCAAACTGATTTTAATTTACTTAAAATTAGATTGCAGTCAAACTGATTTTAATTTACTTAAAATTAAATTTAAGTCAAACTGATTTTAATTTACTTAAAATTGAATTGCAGTCAAACTAATTTTAGTTTACTTAAAATTAAATTTAAGTCAAACTGATTTTAGTTTACTTAAAATTAAATTTAAGTCAAACTGATTTTAATTTACTTAAAATTGAATTGCAGTCAAACTAATTTAATTTACTTAAAATTAAATTTAAGTCAAACTGATTTTAGTTTACTTAAAATTAAATTTAAGTCAAACTGATTTTAATTTACTTAAAATATAATTTAAGTCAAACTGATTTTAATTTACTTAAAATTGAATTTAAGTAAAACTGATTTTAGTTTACTTAAAATTAAATTTAAGTCAAACTGATTTTAATTTACTTAAAATTGAATTTAAGTCAAACTGATTTTAGTTTACTTAAAATTGAATTGCAGTCAAACTAATTTTAATTTACTTAAAATTAAATTTAAGTCAAACTGATTTTAGTTTACTTAAAATAAAATTTAAGTCAAACTGATTTTAGTTTACTTAAAATTGAATTGCAGTCAAACTGATTATAGTTTACTTAAAATTAAATTGCAGTCAAACTGATTTTAGTTAACTTAAAATTAAATTTAAGTCAAACTGATTTTAGTTTACTTAAAATTTAATTTAAGTCAAACTGATTTTAATTTACTTAAAATTGAATTGCAGTCAAACTGATTTTAGTTTACTTAAAATTTAATTTAAGTCAAACTGATTTTAGTTTACTTAAAATTAAATTTAAGTCAAACTGATTTTAGTTTACTTAAAATATAATTTAAGTCAAACTGATTTTAGTTAACTTAAAATTAAATTTAAGTCAAACTGATTTTAATTTACTTAAAATATAATTTAAGTCAAACTGATTTTAATTTACTTAAAATTAAATTGCAGTCAAACTGATTTTAGTTTACTTAAAATTAAATTTAAGTCAAACTGATTTTAGTTTACTTAAAATTAAATTTAAGTCAAACTGATTTTAATTTACTTAAAATATAATTTAAGTCAAACTGATTTTAATTTACTTAAAATTGAATTGCAGTCAAACTGATTTTAGTTTACTTAAAATATAATTTAAGTCAAACTGATTTTAATTTACTTAAAATTAAATTGCAGTCAAACTGATTTTAGTTTACTTAAAATATAATTTAAGTCAAACTGATTTTAGTTTACTTAAAATATAATTTAAGTCAAACTGATTTTAGTTTACTTAAAATTAAATTGCAGTCAAACTGATTTTAGTTTACTTAAAATATAATTTAAGTCAAACTGATTTTAGTTTACTTAAAATTAAATTGCAGTCAAATGATTTTAATTTACTTAAAATTAAATTTAAGTCAAACTGATTTTAATTTACTTAAAATATAATTTAAGTCAAACTGATTTTAGTTTACTTAAAATATAATTTAAGTCAAACTGATTTTAGTTTACTTAAAATATAATTTAAGTCAAACTGATTTTAATTTACTTAAAATTAAATTTAAGTCAAACTGATTTTAATTTACTTAAAATATAATTTAAGTCAAACTGATTTTAGTTTACTTAAAATTAAATTTAAGTCAAACTGATTTTAATTTACTTAAAATATAATTTAAGTCAAACTGATTTTAGTTTACTTAAAATATAATTTAAGTCAAACTGATTTTAGTTTACTTAAAATATAATTTAAGTCAAACTGATTTTAATTTACTTAAAATTAAATTTAAGTCAAACTGATTTTAATTTACTTAAAATATAATTTAAGTCAAACTGATTTTAGTTTACTTAAAATTTAATTTAAGTCAAACTGATTTTAATTTACTTAAAATTGAATTGCAGTCAAACTGATTTTAGTTTACTTAAAATTTAATTTAAGTCAAACTGATTTTAGTTTACTTAAAATTAAATTTAAGTCAAACTGATTTTAGTTTACTTAAAATTAAATTTAAGTCAAACTGATTTTAATTTACTTAAAATTGAATTGCAGTCAAACTGATTTTAATTTACTTAAAATTGAATTGCAGTCAAACTGATTTTAGTTTACTTAAAATATAATTTAAGTCAAACTGATTTTAATTTACTTAAAATTGAATTGCAGTCAAACTGATTTTAGTTTACTTAAAATATAATTTAAGTCAAACTGATTTTAATTTACTTAAAATATAATTTAAGTCAAACTGATTTTAGTTTACTTAAAATATAATTTAAGTCAAACTGATTTTAATTTACTTAAAATTGAATTGCAGTCAAACTGATTTTAGTTTACTTAAAATATAATTTAAGTCAAACTGATTTTAATTTACTTAAAATTGAATTGCAGTCAAACTAATTTTAGTTTACTTAAAATATAATTTAAGTCAAACTGATTTTAATTTACTTAAAATATAATTTAAGTCAAACTGATTTTAATTTACTTAAAATTGAATTGCAGTCAAACTGATTTTAGTTTACTTAAAATTTAATTTAAGTCAAACTGATTTTAGTTTACTTAAAATTAAATTTAAGTCAAACTGATTTTAGTTTACTTAAAATTAAATTTAAGTCAAACTGATTTTAATTTACTTAAAATTGAATTGCAGTCAAACTGATTTTAATTTACTTAAAATTGAATTGCAGTCAAACTGATTTTAGTTTACTTAAAATATAATTTAAGTCAAACTGATTTTAATTTACTTAAAATTGAATTGCAGTCAAACTGATTTTAGTTTACTTAAAATATAATTTAAGTCAAACTGATTTTAATTTACTTAAAATATAATTTAAGTCAAACTGATTTTAGTTTACTTAAAATATAATTTAAGTCAAACTGATTTTAATTTACTTAAAATTGAATTGCAGTCAAACTGATTTTAGTTTACTTAAAATATAATTTAAGTCAAACTGATTTTAATTTACTTAAAATTAAATTTAAGTCAAACTGATTTTAATTTACTTAAAATATAATTTAAGTCAAACTGATTTTAATTTACTTAAAATATAATTTAAGTCAAACTGATTTTAGTTTACTTAAAATATAATTTAAGTCAAACTGATTTTAATTTACTTAAAATTGAATTGCAGTCAAACTGATTTTAGTTTACTTAAAATAAAATTTAAGTCAAACTGATTTTAGTTTACTTAAAATTGAATTGCAGTCAAACTGATTATAGTTTACTTAAAATTGAATTGCAGTCAAACTGATTTTAGTTAACTTAAAATTAAATTTAAGTCAAACTGATTTTAGTTTACTTAAAATTTAATTTAAGTCAAACTGATTTTAATTTACTTAAAATTGAATTGCAGTCAAACTGATTTTAGTTTACTTAAAATTTAATTTAAGTCAAACTGATTTTAGTTTACTTAAAATTAAATTTAAGTCAAACTGATTTTAGTTTACTTAAAATATAATTTAAGTCAAACTGATTTTAGTTAACTTAAAATTAAATTTAAGTCAAACTGATTTTAATTTACTTAAAATATAATTTAAGTCAAACTGATTTTAATTTACTTAAAATTAAATTGCAGTCAAACTGATTTTAGTTTACTTAAAATTAAATTTAAGTCAAACTGATTTTAGTTTACTTAAAATTAAATTTAAGTCAAACTGATTTTAATTTACTTAAAATATAATTTAAGTCAAACTGATTTTAATTTACTTAAAATTGAATTGCAGTCAAACTGATTTTAGTTTACTTAAAATATAATTTAAGTCAAACTGATTTTAATTTACTTAAAATTAAATTGCAGTCAAACTGATTTTAGTTTACTTAAAATATAATTTAAGTCAAACTGATTTTAGTTTACTTAAAATATAATTTAAGTCAAACTGATTTTAGTTTACTTAAAATTGAATTTAAGTCAAACTGATTTTAGTTTACTTAAAATATAATTTAAGTCAAACTGATTTTAGTTTACTTAGAATATAATTTAAGTCAAACTGATTTTAGTTCACTTAAAATTAAATTTAAGTCAAACTGATTTTATTTTACTTAAAATATAATTTAAGTCAAACTAATTTTATTTTACTTAAAATATAATTTAAGTCAAACTGATTTTAGTTTACTTAAAATATAATTTAAGTCAAACTGATTTTAGTTCACTTAAAATTAAATTTAAGTCAAACTAATTTTATTTTACTTAAAATATAATTTAAGTCAAACTAATTTTATTTTACTTAAAATATAATTTAAGTCAAACTGATTTTAGTTTACTTAAAATATAATTTAAGTCAAACTGATTTTAATTTACTTAAAATTGAATTTAAGTCAAACTGATTTTAGTTTACTTAAAATTGAATTGCAGTCAAACTAATTTTAATTTACTTAAAATTAAATTTAAGTCAAACTGATTTTAGTTTACTTAAAATTAAATTTAAGTCAAACTGATTTTAATTTACTTAAAATTAAATTTAAGTCAAACTGATTTTAATATACTTAAAATATAATTTAAGTCAAACTGATTTTAATTTACTTAAAATTAAATTTAAGTCAAACTGATTTTATTTTACTTAAAATTAAATTTAAGTCAAACTGATTTTAATTTACTTAAAATTTAATTTAAGTCAAACTGATTTTAATTTACTTAAAATTAAATTTAAGTCAAACTGATTTTAGTTTACTTAAAATTAAATTTAAGTCAAACTGATTTTAGTTTACTTAAAATTAAATTTAAGTCAAACTGATTTTAATTTACTTAAAATATAATTTAAGTCAAACTGATTTTAATTTACTTAAAATTGAATTGCAGTCAAACTGATTTTAGTTTACTTAAAATATAATTTAAGTCAAACTGATTTTAATTTACTTAAAATTAAATTGCAGTCAAACTGATTTTAGTTTACTTAAAATATAATTTAAGTCAAACTGATTTTAGTTTACTTAAAATATAATTTAAGTCAAACTGATTTTAGTTTACTTAAAATTGAATTTAAGTCAAACTGATTTTAGTTTACTTAAAATATAATTTAAGTCAAACTGATTTTAGTTTACTTAGAATATAATTTAAGTCAAACTGATTTTAGTTCACTTAAAATTAAATTTAAGTCAAACTGATTTTATTTTACTTAAAATATAATTTAAGTCAAACTAATTTTATTTTACTTAAAATATAATTTAAGTCAAACTGATTTTAGTTTACTTAAAATATAATTTAAGTCAAACTGATTTTAGTTCACTTAAAATTAAATTTAAGTCAAACTAATTTTATTTTACTTAAAATATAATTTAAGTCAAACTAATTTTATTTTACTTAAAATATAATTTAAGTCAAACTGATTTTAGTTTACTTAAAATATAATTTAAGTCAAACTGATTTTAATTTACTTAAAATTGAATTTAAGTCAAACTGATTTTAGTTTACTTAAAATTGAATTGCAGTCAAACTAATTTTAATTTACTTAAAATTAAATTTAAGTCAAACTGATTTTAGTTTACTTAAAATTAAATTTAAGTCAAACTGATTTTAATTTACTTAAAATTAAATTTAAGTCAAACTGATTTTAATATACTTAAAATATAATTTAAGTCAAACTGATTTTAATTTACTTAAAATTAAATTTAAGTCAAACTGATTTTATTTTACTTAAAATTAAATTTAAGTCAAACTGATTTTAATTTACTTAAAATTTAATTTAAGTCAAACTGATTTTAATTTACTTAAAATTAAATTTAAGTCAAACTGATTTTAGTTTACTTAAAATTAAATTTAAGTCAAACTGATTTAATTTACTTAAAATATAATTTAAGTCAAACTGATTTTAGTTTCTCAAAATTTAATTTAAGTCAAACAGATTTTAGTTTACTTAAAATTAAATTTAAGTCAAACTGATTTTAGTTTACTTAAAATTGAATTGCAGTCAAACTGATTTTAGTTTACTTAAAATTAAATTTAAGTCAAACTGATTTTAGTTTACTTAAAATTGAATTTTAGTCAAACTAATTTTAGTTTCTTAAAATTGAATTTTAGTCAAACTAATTTTAGTTTACTTAAAATTAAATTTAAGTCAAACTGATTTTAGTTTACTTAAAATTGAATTTAAGTCAAACTGATTTTAATTTACTTAAAATTGAATTGCAGTCAAACTAATTTTAGTTTACTTAAAATATAATTTAAGTCAAACTGATTTTAGTTTACTTAAAATTGAATTTAAGTCAAACTGATTTTAATTTACATAAAATATAATTTAAGTCAAACTGATTTTAGTTTACTTAAAATTGAATTGCAGTCAAACTGATTTTAATTTACTTAAAATATAATTTAAGTCAAACTGATTTTAGTTTACTTAAAATTAAATTTAAGTCAAACTGATTTTAATTTACTTAAAATATAATTTAAGTCAAACTGATTTTAGTTTACTTAAAATTAAATTTAAGTCAAACTGATTTTAATTTACTTAAAATTGAATTGCAGTCAAACTGATTTTAATTTACATAAAATTAAATTTAAGTCAAACTGATTTTAGTTTGCTTAAAATTGAATTGCAGTCAAACTGATTTTAATTTACTTAAAATTAAATTTAAGTCAAACTGATTTTAATTTACTTAAAATTGAATTTAAGTCAAACTGATTTTAGTTTACTTAAAATATAATTTAAGTCAAACTGATTTTAATTTACTTAAAATATAATTTAAGTCAAACTGATTTTAGTTTACTTAAAATTGAATTTAAGTCAAACTGATTTTAGTTTACTTAAAATTAAATTTAAGTCAAACTGATTTTAATTTACTTAAAATATAATTTAAGTCAAACTGATTTTAATTTACTTAAAATTGAATTGCAGTCAAACTAATTTTAATTTACTTAAAATTAAATTTAAGTCAAACTGATTTTAATTTACTTAAAATTGAATTTAAGTCAAACTGATTTTAATTTACTTAAAATTGAATTGCAGTCAAACTGATTTTAGTTTACTTAAAATATAATTTAAGTCAAACTGATTTTAATTTACTTAAAATATAATTTAAGTCAAACTGATTTTAGTTTACTTAAAATTAAATTTAAGTCAAACTGATTTTAATTTACTTAAAATTGAATTGCAGTCAAACTGATTTTAATTTACATAAAATTAAATTTAAGTCAAACTGATTTTAATTTACTTAAAATTGAATTGCAGTCAAACTGATTATCGTTTACTTAAAATATAATTTAAGTCAAACTGATTTTAGTTTACTTAAAATTAAATTTAAGTCAAACTGATTTTAATTTACTTAAAATATAATTTAAGTCAAACTGATTTTAATTTACTTAAAATTGAATTTAAGTCAAACTGATTTTAGTTTACTTAAAATATAATTTAAGTCAAACTGATTTTAGTTTGCTTAAAATTGAATTGCAGTCAAACTGATTTTAATTTACTTAAAATTAAATTTAAGTCAAACTGATTTTAATTTACTTAAAATTGAATTTAAGTCAAACTGATTTTAATTTACTTAAAATTGAATTGCAGTCAAACTGATTTTAGTTTACTTAAAATATAATTTAAGTCAAACTGATTTTAGTTTACTTAAAATTTAATTTAAGTCAAACTGATTTTAATTTACTTAAAATTGAATTGCAGTCAAACTGATTTTAGTTTACTTAAAATTTAATTTAAGTCAAACTGATTTTAGTTTACTTAAAATTAAATTTAAGTCAAACTGATTTTAGTTTACTTAAAATTAAATTTAAGTCAAACTGATTTTAATTTACTTAAAATTGAATTGCAGTCAAACTGATTTTAATTTACTTAAAATTGAATTGCAGTCAAACTGATTTTAGTTTACTTAAAATATAATTTAAGTCAAACTGATTTTAATTTACTTAAAATTGAATTGCAGTCAAACTGATTTTAGTTTACTTAAAATATAATTTAAGTCAAACTGATTTTAATTTACTTAAAATATAATTTAAGTCAAACTGATTTTAGTTTACTTAAAATATAATTTAAGTCAAACTGATTTTAATTTACTTAAAATTGAATTGCAGTCAAACTGATTTTAGTTTACTTAAAATATAATTTAAGTCAAACTGATTTTAATTTACTTAAAATTGAATTGCAGTCAAACTAATTTTAGTTTACTTAAAATATAATTTAAGTCAAACTGATTTTAATTTACTTAAAATATAATTTAAGTCAAACTGATTTTAGTTTACTTAAAATATAATTTAAGTCAAACTGATTTTAATTTACTTAAAATTAAATTTAAGTCAAACTGATTTTAATTTACTTAAAATATAATTTAAGTCAAACTGATTTTAATTTACTTAAAATTGAATTGCAGTCAAACTAATTTTAATTTACTTAAAATTAAATTTAAGTCAAACTGATTTTAATTTACTTAAAATTGAATTTAAGTCAAACTGATTTTAATTTACTTAAAATTGAATTTAAGTCAAACTGATTTTAGTTTACTTAAAATTGAATTGCAGTCAAACTGATTTAAGTTTACTCAAAATTTAATTTAAGTCAAACAGATTTTAGTTTACTTAAAATTGAATTGCAGTCAAACTGATTTTAATTTACTTAAAATATAATTTAAGTCAAACTGATTTTATTTTACTTAAAATTAAATTTAAGTCAAACTGATTTTAGTTTACTTAAAATATAATTTAAGTCAAACTGATTTTAATTTACTTAAAATTGAATTTAAGTCAAACTGATTTTAGTTTACTTAAAATTGAATTGCAGTCAAACTAATTTTAATTTACTTAAAATTAAATTTAAGTCAAACTGATTTTAGTTTACTTAAAATTAAATTTAAGTCAAACTGATTTTAATTTACTTAAAATTAAATTTAAGTCAAACTGATTTTAATATACTTAAAATATAATTTAAGTCAAACTGATTTTATTTTACTTAAAATTAAATTTAAGTCAAACTGATTTTAATTTACTTAAAATATAATTTAAGTCAAACTGATTTTAATTTACTTAAAATTAAATTGCAGTCAAACTGATTTTAGTTTACTTAAAATATAATTTAAGTCAAACTGATTTTAGTTTACTTAAAATATAATTTAAGTCAAACTGATTTTAGTTTACTTAAAATTAAATTGCAGTCAAACTGATTTTAGTTTACTTAAAATTGAATTTAAGTCAAACTGATTTTATTTTACTTAAAATTAAATTTAAGTCAAACTGATTTTAGTTTACTTAGAATATAATTTAAGTCAAACTGATTTTAGTTCACTTAAAATTAAATTTAAGTCAAATGATTTTATTTTACTTAAAATTAAATTTAAGTCAAACTGATTTTAGTTTACTTAAAATTAAATTTAAGTCAAACTGATTTTAATTTACTTAAAATTGAATTGCAGTCAAACTGATTTTAGTTTACTTAAAATTGAATTTAAGTCAAACTGATTTTAGTTTACTTAAAATATAATTTAAGTCAAACTGATTTTAGTTTACTTAGAATATAATTTAAGTCAAACTGATTTTAGTTCACTTAAAATTAAATTTAAGTCAAACTGATTTTATTTTACTTAAAATTAAATTTAAGTCAAACTAATTTTATTTTACTTAAAATATAATTTAAGTCAAACTAATTTTATTTTACTTAAAATATAATTTAAGTCAAACTGATTTTAGTTTACTTAAAATATAATTTAAGTCAAACTGATTTTAATTTACTTAAAATTGAATTTAAGTCAAACTGATTTTAGTTTACTTAAAATTGAATTGCAGTCAAACTAATTTTAATTTACTTAAAATTAAATTTAAGTCAAACTGATTTTAGTTTACTTAAAATTAAATTTAAGTCAAACTGATTTTAATTTACTTAAAATTAAATTTAAGTCAAACTGATTTTAATATACTTAAAATATAATTTAAGTCAAACTGATTTTATTTTACTTAAAATTAAATTTAAGTCAAACTGATTTTAATTTACTTAAAATTTAATTTAAGTCAAACTGATTTTAATTTACTTAAAATTAAATTTAAGTCAAACTGATTTTAGTTTACTTAAAATTAAATTTAAGTCAAACTGATTTTAATTTACTTAAAATATAATTTAAGTCAAACTGATTTTAATTTACTTAAAATTTAATTTAAGTCAAACAGATTTTAGTTTACTTAAAATTAAATTTAAGTCAAACTGATTTTAGTTTACTTAAAATTGAATTGCAGTCAAACTGATTTTAGTTTACTTAAAATTAAATTTAAGTCAAACTGATTTTAGTTTACTTAAAATTGAATTTTAGTCAAACTAATTTTAGTTTCTTAAAATTGAATTTTAGTCAAACTGATTTTAGTTTACTTAAAATTAAATTTAAGTCAAACTGATTTTAGTTTACTTAAAATTGAATTTAAGTCAAACTGATTTTAATTTACTTAAAATTGAATTGCAGTCAAACTAATTTTAGTTTACTTAAAATATAATTTAAGTCAAACTGATTTTAGTTTACTTAAAATTGAATTTAAGTCAAACTGATTTTAATTTACATAAAATATAATTTAAGTCAAACTGATTTTAGTTTACTTAAAATTGAATTGCAGTCAAACTGATTTTAATTTACTTAAAATATAATTTAAGTCAAACTGATTTTAGTTTACTTAAAATTAAATTTAAGTCAAACTGATTTTAGTTTACTTAAAATTAAATTTAAGTCAAACTGATTTTAATTTACTTAAAATATAATTTAAGTCAAACTGATTTTAGTTTACTTAAAATTGAATTTAAGTCAAACTGATTTTAGTTTACTTAAAATTAAATTTAAGTCAAACTGATTTTAATTTACTTAAAATATAATTTAAGTCAAACTGATTTTAATTTACTTAAAATTGAATTGCAGTCAAACTAATTTTAATTTACTTAAAATTAAATTTAAGTCAAACTGATTTTAATTTACTTAAAATTGAATTTAAGTCAAACTGATTTTAATTTACTTAAAATTGAATTGCAGTCAAACTGATTTTAGTTTACTTAAAATATAATTTAAGTCAAACTGATTTTAATTTACTTAAAATATAATTTAAGTCAAACTGATTTTAGTTTACTTAAAATATAATTTAAGTCAAACTGATTTTAATTTACTTAAAATTGAATTGCAGTCAAACTGATTTTAGTTTACTTAAAATATAATTTAAGTCAAACTGATTTTAATTTACTTAAAATTGAATTGCAGTCAAACTAATTTTAGTTTACTTAAAATATAATTTAAGTCAAACTGATTTTAATTTACTTAAAATTAAATTTAAGTCAAACTGATTTTAATTTACTTAAAATATAATTTAAGTCAAACTGATTTTAGTTTACTTAAAATATAATTTAAGTCAAACTGATTTTAGTTTACTTAAAATATAATTTAAGTCAAACTGATTTTAATTTACTTAAAATTAAATTTAAGTCAAACTGATTTTAATTTACTTAAAATATAATTTAAGTCAAACTGATTTTAGTTTACTTAAAATTAAATTTAAGTCAAACTGATTTTAATTTACTTAAAATTAAATTTAAGTCAAACTGATTTTAATTTACTTAAAATATAATTTAAGTCAAACTGATTTTAGTTTACTTAAAATTTAATTTAAGTCAAACTGATTTTAATTTACTTAAAATTGAATTGCAGTCAAACTGATTTTAGTTTACTTAAAATTTAATTTAAGTCAAACTGATTTTAGTTTACTTAAAATTAAATTTAAGTCAAACTGATTTTAGTTTACTTAAAATTAAATTTAAGTCAAACTGATTTTAATTTACTTAAAATTGAATTGCAGTCAAACTGATTTTAATTTACTTAAAATTGAATTGCAGTCAAACTGATTTTAGTTTACTTAAAATATAATTTAAGTCAAACTGATTTTAATTTACTTAAAATTGAATTGCAGTCAAACTGATTTTAGTTTACTTAAAATATAATTTAAGTCAAACTGATTTTAATTTACTTAAAATATAATTTAAGTCAAACTGATTTTAGTTTACTTAAAATATAATTTAAGTCAAACTGATTTTAATTTACTTAAAATTGAATTGCAGTCAAACTGATTTTAGTTTACTTAAAATATAATTTAAGTCAAACTGATTTTAATTTACTTAAAATTGAATTGCAGTCAAACTAATTTTAGTTTACTTAAAATATAATTTAAGTCAAACTGATTTTAATTTACTTAAAATATAATTTAAGTCAAACTGATTTTAGTTTACTTAAAATATAATTTAAGTCAAACTGATTTTAATTTACTTAAAATTAAATTTAAGTCAAACTGATTTTAATTTACTTAAAATATAATTTAAGTCAAACTGATTTTAATTTACTTAAAATTAAATTTAAGTCAAACTGATTTTAGTTTACTTAAAATTGAATTTAAGTCAAACTGATTTTAATTTACTTAAAATATAATTTAAGTCAAACTGATTTTAATTTACTTAAAATTGAATTTAAGTCAAACTGATTTTAGTTTACTTAAAATTAAATTTAAGTCAAACTGATTTTAGTTTACTTAAAATATAATTTAAGTCAAACTGATTTTAGTTTACTTAAAATTAAATTTAAGTCAAACTGATTTTAATTTACTTAAAATTGAATTGCAGTCAAACTGATTTTAATTTACATAAAATTAAATTTAAGTCAAACTGATTTTAGTTTGCTTAAAATTGAATTGCAGTCAAACTGATTTTAATTTACTTAAAATTAAATTTAAGTCAAACTGATTTTAATTTACTTAAAATTAAATTTAAGTCAAACTGATTTTAATTTACTTAAAATATAATTTAAGTCAAACTGATTTTAATTTACTTAAAATTGAATTGCAGTCAAACTGATTTTAGTTTACTTAAAATTAAATTTAAGTCAAACTGATTTTAATTTACTTAAAATATAATTTAAGTCAAACTGATTTTAATTTACTTAAAATATAATTTAAGTCAAACTGATTATCGTTTACTTAAAATATAATTTAAGTCAAACTGATTTTAATTTACTTAAAATTGAATTGCAGTCAAACTAATTTTAGTTCACTTAAAATTAAATTTAAGTCAAACTGATTTTAGTTTGCTTAAAATTGAATTGCAGTCAAACTGATTTTAATTTACTTAAAATTAAATTTAAGTCAAACTGATTTTAGTTTACTTAAAATTAAATTTAAGTCAAACTGATTTTAATTTACTTAAAATTGAATTGCAGTCAAACTGATTTTAATTTACATAAAATTAAATTTAAGTCAAACTGATTTTAATTTACTTAAAATTGAATTGCAGTCAAACTGATTATCGTTTACTTAAAATATAATTTAAGTCAAACTGATTTTAGTTTACTTAAAATATAATTTAAGTCAAACTGATTTTAGTTTACTTAAAATTTAATTTAAGTCAAACTGATTTTAGTTTACTTAAAATTGAATTGCAGTCAAACTGATTTTAATTTACATAAAATTAAATTTAAGTCAAACTGATTTTAATTTACTTAAAATTGAATTGCAGTCAAACTGATTATCGTTTACTTAAAATATAATTTAAGTCAAACTGATTTTAGTTTACTTAAAATTTAATTTAAGTCAAACTGATTTTAATTTACTTAAAATTGAATTGCAGTCAAACTGATTTTAATTTACTTAAAATTGAATTTAAGTCAAACTGATTTTAATTTACTTAAAATATAATTTAAGTCAAACTGATTTTAATTTACTTAAAATATAATTTAAGTCAAACTGATTTTAGTTTACTTAAAATATAATTTAAGTCAAACTGATTTTAATTTACTTAAAATATAATTTAAGTCAAACTGATTTTAATTTACTTAAAATATAATTTAAGTCAAACTGATTTTAATTTACTTAAAATTGAATTTAAGTCAAACTGATTTTAGTTTACTTAAAATATAATTTAAGTCAAACTGATTTTAGTTTACTTAAAATTAAATTGCAGTCAAACTGATTTTAGTTTACTTAAAATTAAATTTAAGTCAAACTGATTTTAATTTACTTAAAATTGAATTGCAGTCAAACTGATTATCGTTTACTTAAAATATAATTTAAGTCAAACTGATTTTAGTTTACTTAAAATATAATTTAAGTCAAACTGATTTTAGTTTACTTAAAATTAAATTTAAGTCAAACTGATTTTAATATACTTAAAATTAAATTTAAGTCAAACTGATTTTAGTTTACTTAAAATATAATTTAAGTCAAACTGATTTTAATTTACTTAAAATTGAATTGCAGTCAAACTGATTTTAATTTACTTAAAATATAATTTAAGTCAAACTGATTTTAATTTACTTAAAATTAAATTGCAGTCAAACTGATTTTAGTTTACTTAAAATTAAATTTAAGTCAAACTGATTATCGTTTACTTAAAATATAATTTAAGTCAAACTGATTTTAGTTTACTTAAAATTAAATTGCAGTCAAACTGATTTTAGTTTACTTAAAATTGAATTTAAGTCAAACTGATTTTAGTTTACTTAGAATATAATTTAAGTCAAACTGATTTTAGTTCACTTAAAATTAAATTTAAGTCAAACTGATTTTATTTTACTTAAAATTAAATTTAAGTCAAACTAATTTTATTTTGCTTAAAATATAATTTAAGTCAAACTGATTTTAATTTACTTAAAATTGAATTGCAGTCAAACTGATTATCGTTTAATTAAAATATAATTTAAGTCAAACTGATTTTAGTTTACTTAGAATATAATTTAAGTCAAACTGATTTTAATTTACTTAAAATATAATTTAAGTCAAACTGATTTTATTTTACTTAAAATTAAATTTAAGTCAAACTGATTTTATTTTGCTTAAAATATAATTTAAGTCAAACTGATTTTAATTTACTTAAAATTAAATTTAAGTCAAACTGATTTTAGTTTACTTAAAATTGAATTGCAGTCAAACTGATTTTAGTTTACTTAAAATTGATTTGCAGTCAAACTGATTTTAGTTAACTTAAAATTAAATTTAAGTCAAACTGATTTTAATTTACATAAAATTAAATTTAAGTCAAACTGATTTTAATTTACTTAAAATTGAATTGCAGTCAAACTGATTATCGTTTACTTAAAATATAATTTAAGTCAAACTGATTTTAGTTTACTTAAAATTAAATTGCAGTCAAACTGATTTTAGTTTACTTAAAATATAATTTAAGTCAAACTGATTTTAGTTTACTTAAAATAAAATTTAAGTCAAACTGATTTTAATTTACTTAAAATATAATTTAAGTCAAACTGATTTTAATTTACTTAAAATATAATTTAAGTCAAACTGATTTTAGTTTACTTAAAATATAATTTAAGTCAAACTGATTTTAGTTTGCTTAAAATTGAATTGCAGTCAAACTGATTTTAATTTACTTAAAATTAAATTTAAGTCAAACTGATTTTAATTTACTTAAAATATAATTTAAGTCAAACTGATTTTAGTTTACTTAAAATATAATTTAAGTCAAACTGATTTTAGTTCACTTAAAATTAAATTTAAGTCAAACTGATTTTATTTTACTTAAAATTAAATTTAAGTCAAACTAATTTTATTTTGCTTAAAATATAATTTAAGTCAAACTGATTTTAGTTTACTTAAAATTAAATTTAAGTCAAACTGATTTTAGTTTACTTAAAATTTAATTTAAGTCAAACTGATTTTAGTTTACTTAAAATTAAATTTAAGTCAAACTGATTTTAGTTTACTTAAAATTGAATTGCAGTCAAACTGATTTTAGTTTACTTAAAATTAAATTGCAGTCAAACTGATTTTAGTTTGCTTAAAATTGAATTGCAGTCAAACTAATTTTAATTTAATTAAAATATAATTTAAGTCAAACTGATTTTAGTTTACTTAAAATATAATTTAAGTCAAACTGATTTTAGTTTACTTAAAATTTAATTTAAGTCAAACTGATTTTAGTTTACTTAAAATATAATTTAAGTCAAACTGATTTTAGTTTACTTAAAATTAAATTTAAGTCAAACTGATTTTAGTTTACTTAAAATATAATTTAAGTCAAACTGATTTTAGTTTACTTAAAATATAATTTAAGTCAAACTGATTTTAGTTTACTTAAAATTTAATTTAAGTCAAACTGATTTTAGTTTACTTAAAATATAATTTAAGTCAAACTGATTTTAGTTTACTTAAAATTAAATTTAAGTCAAACTGATTTTAGTTTACTTAAAATATAATTTAAGTCAAACTGATTTTAGTTTACTTAAAATTAAATTTAAGTCAAACTGATTTTAGTTTACTTAAAATTAAATTTAAGTCAAACTGATTTTAATTTACATAAAATTAAATTTAAGTCAAACTGATTTTAATTTACTTAAAATTGAATTGCAGTCAAACTGATTATCGTTTACTTAAAATATAATTTAAGTCAAACTGATTTTAGTTTACTTAAAATATAATTTAAGTCAAACTGATTTTAGTTTACTTAAAATTAAATTTAAGTCAAACTGATTTTAGTTTACTTAAAATATAATTTAAGTCAAACTGATTTTAGTTTACTTAAAATTAAATTTAAGTCAAACTGATTTTAGTTTACTTAAAATTGAATTGCAGTCAAACTGATTTTAGTTTACTTAAAATTAAATTGCAGTCAAACTGATTTTAGTTTGCTTAAAATTGAATTGCAGTCAAACTAATTTTAATTTAATTAAAATATAATTTAAGTCAAACTGATTTTAGTTTACTTAAAATATAATTTAAGTCAAACTGATTTTAGTTTACTTAAAATTTAATTTAAGTCAAACTGATTTTAGTTTACTTAAAATATAATTTAAGTCAAACTGATTTTAGTTTACTTAAAATTAAATTTAAGTCAAACTGATTTTAGTTTACTTAAAATATAATTTAAGTCAAACTGATTTTAGTTTACTTAAAATATAATTTAAGTCAAACTGATTTTAGTTTACTTAAAATTTAATTTAAGTCAAACTGATTTTAGTTTACTTAAAATTAAATTTAAGTCAAACTGATTTTAATTTACATAAAATTAAATTTAAGTCAAACTGATTTTAATTTACTTAAAATTGAATTGCAGTCAAACTGATTATCGTTTACTTAAAATATAATTTAAGTCAAACTGATTTTAGTTTACTTAAAATATAATTTAAGTCAAACTGATTTTAGTTTACTTAAAATTAAATTTAAGTCAAACTGATTTTAGTTTACTTAAAATATAATTTAAGTCAAACTGATTTTAGTTTACTTAAAATATAATTTAAGTCAAACTGATTTTAGTTTACTTAAAATTTAATTTAAGTCAAACTGATTTTAATTTACATAAAATTAAATTTAAGTCAAACTGATTTTAATTTACTTAAAATTGAATTGCAGTCAAACTGATTATCGTTTACTTAAAATATAATTTAAGTCAAACTGATTTTAGTTTACTTAAAATTAAATTGCAGTCAAACTGATTTTAGTTTACTTAAAATATAATTTAAGTCAAACTGATTTTAGTTTACTTAAAATAAAATTTAAGTCAAACTGATTTTAATTTACTTAAAATATAATTTAAGTCAAACTGATTTTAATTTACTTAAAATATAATTTAAGTCAAACTGATTTTAGTTTACTTAAAATATAATTTAAGTCAAACTGATTTTAGTTTACTTAAAATTAAATTTAAGTCAAACTGATTTTAGTTTACTTAAAATTGAATTGCAGTCAAACTGATTTTAGTTTACTTAAAATTAAATTGCAGTCAAACTGATTTTAGTTTGCTTAAAATTGAATTGCAGTCAAACTGATTATCGTTTACTTAAAATATAATTTAAGTCAAACTGATTTTAGTTTACTTAAAATTAAATTGCAGTCAAACTGATTTTAGTTTACTTAAAATATAATTTAAGTCAAACTGATTTTAGTTTACTTAAAATAAAATTTAAGTCAAACTGATTTTAATTTACTTAAAATATAATTTAAGTCAAACTGATTTTAATTTACTTAAAATATAATTTAAGTCAAACTGATTTTAGTTTACTTAAAATATAATTTAAGTCAAACTGATTTTAGTTTGCTTAAAATTGAATTGCAGTCAAACTGATTTTAATTTACTTAAAATTAAATTTAAGTCAAACTGATTTTAATTTACTTAAAATATAATTTAAGTCAAACTGATTTTAGTTTACTTAAAATATAATTTAAGTCAAACTGATTTTAGTTCACTTAAAATTAAATTTAAGTCAAACTGATTTTATTTTACTTAAAATTAAATTTAAGTCAAACTAATTTTATTTTGCTTAAAATATAATTTAAGTCAAACTGATTTTAATTTACTTAAAATTGAATTGCAGTCAAACTGATTATCGTTTAATTAAAATATAATTTAAGTCAAACTGATTTTAATTTACATAAAATTAAATTTAAGTCAAACTGATTTTATTTTACTTAAAATATAATTTAAGTCAAACTGATTTTAGTTTACTTAAAATTAAATTGCAGTCAAACTGATTTTAGTTTACTTAAAATTGAATTTAAGTCAAACTGATTTTAGTTTACTTAAAATATAATTTAAGTCAAACTGATTTTAGTTTACTTAGAATATAATTTAAGTCAAACTGATTTTAGTTCACTTAAAATTGAATTGCAGTCAAACTGATTTTAATTTACTTAAAATTAAATTTAAGTCAAACTGATTTTAATTTACTTAAAATATAATTTAAGTCAAACTGATTTTAGTTTACTTAAAATATAATTTAAGTCAAACTGATTTTAGTTCACTTAAAATTAAATTTAAGTCAAACTGATTTTATTTTACTTAAAATTAAATTTAAGTCAAACTAATTTTATTTTGCTTAAAATATAATTTAAGTCAAACTGATTTTAATTTACTTAAAATTGAATTGCAGTCAAACTGATTATCGTTTAATTAAAATATAATTTAAGTCAAACTGATTTTAATTTACATAAAATTAAATTTAAGTCAAACTGATTTTATTTTACTTAAAATTGAATTGCAGTCAAACTGATTTTATTTTGCTTAAAATATAATTTAAGTCAAACTGATTTTAGTTTACTTAAAATTAAATTTAAGTCAAACTGATTTTAGTTCACTTAAAATTAAATTTAAGTCAAACTGATTTTAGTTTACTTAAAATATAATTTAAGTCAAACTGATTTTAGTTTGCTTAAAATTGAATTGCAGTCAAACTAATTTTAATTTAATTAAAATATAATTTAAGTCAAACTGATTTTATCTTACTTAAAATATAATTTAAGTCAAACTGATTTTAATTTACTTAAAATTAAATTTAAGTCAAACTGATTTTAGTTTACTTAAAATATAATTTAAGTCAAACTGATTTTAGTTTACTTAAAATTAAATTGCAGTCAAACTGATTTTAGTTTACTTAAAATATAATTTAAGTCAAACTGATTTTAATTTACTTAAAATTGAATTGCAGTCAAACTGATTTTAGTTTACTTAAAATATAATTTAAGTCAAACTGATTTTAATTTACTTAAAATTCAATTGCAGTCAAACTAATTTTAGTTTACTTAAAATATAATTTAAGTCAAACTGATTTTAGTTTACTTAAAATTGAATTTAAGTCAAACTGATTTTAATTTACTTAAAATATAATTTAAGTCAAACTGATTTTAATTTACTTAAAATTGAATTGCAGTCAAACTAATTTTAGTTTACTTAAAATATAATTTAAGTCAAACTGATTTTAGTTTACTTAAAATATAATTTAAGTCAAACTGATTTTAGTTTACTTTAAATATAATTTAAGTCAAACTGATTTTAATTTACTTAAAATATAATTTAAGTCAAACTGATTTTAGTTTCTCAAAATTTAATTTAAGTCAAACTGATTTTAGTTTACTTAAAATTGAATTGCAGTCAAACTGATTTTAATTTACTTAAAATATTATTTAAGTCAAACTGATTTTAATTTACTTAAAATTAAATTTAAGTCAAACTGATTTTAGTTTACTTAAAATTAAATTTAAGTCAAACTGATTTTAGTTTACTTAAAATAAAATTTAAGTCAAACTGATTTTAATTTACTTAAAATTGAATTGCAGTCAAACTAATTTTAATTTACTTAAAATTGAATTTAAGTCAAACTGATTTTATTTTACTTAAAATTAAATTTAAGTCAAACTAATTTTAGTTTACTTAAAATTAAATTTAAGTCAAACTGATTTTAGTTTACTTAAAATATTATTTAAGTCAAACTGATTTTAGTTTACTTAAAATTAAATTTAAGTCAAACTGATTTTATTTTGCTTAAAATATAATTTAAGTCAAACTGATTTTAATTTACTTAAAATTGAATTGCAGTCAAACTGATTTTAATTTACTTAAAATTAAATTTAAGTCAAACTGATTTTAATTTACTTAAAATTGAATTTAAGTCAAACTGATTTTAATTTACTTAAAATTGAATTTAAGTCAAACTGATTTTAATTTACTTAAAATTAAATTTAAGTCAAACTGATTTTAATTTACTTAAAATTAAATTTAAGTCAAACTCATTTTAGTTTACTTAAAATATAATTTAAGTCAAACTGATTTTAATTTACTTAAAATATAATTTAAGTCAAACTGATTTTAGTTTACTTAAAATATAATTTAAGTCAAACTGATTTTAATTTACTTAAAATTAAATTTAAGTCAAACTGATTTTAGTTTACTTAAAATATAATTTAAGTCAAACTGATTTTAGTTTACTTAAAATTAAATTTAAGTCAAACTGATTTTAGTTTACTTAAAATTGATTTGCAGTCAAACTGATTTTAGTTAACTTAAAATATAATTTAAGTCAAACTGATTTTAATTTACTTAAAATTAGATTGCAGTCAAACTGATTTTAATTTACTCAAAATTAAATTTAAGTCAAACTGATTTTAATTTACTTAAAATTGAATTGCAGTCAAACTAATTTTAATTTACTTAAAATTGAATTGCAGTCAAACTAATTTTAGTTTACTTAAAATTAAATTTAAGTCAAACTGATTTTAATTTACTTAAAATTAAATTTAAGTCAAACTGATTTTAGTTTACTTAAAATATTATTTAAGTCAAACTGATTTTAATTTACTTAAAATTAAATTTAAGTCAAACTGATTTTAATTTACTTAAAATTAAATTTAAGTCAAACTGATTTTAGTTTACTTAAAATATTATTTAAGTCAAACTGATTTTAATTTACTTAAAATTGAATTGCAGTCAAACTAATTTTAATTTACTTAAAATTGAATTGCAGTCAAACTAATTTTAGTTTACTTAAAATTAAATTTAAGTCAAACTGATTTTAATTTACTTAAAATTGAATTGCAGTCAAACTAATTTTAGTTTACTTAAAATATAATTTAAGTCAAACTGACTTTAGTTTACTTAAAATTGAATTTAAGTCAAACTGATTTTAGTTTACTTAAAATATAATTTAAGTCAAACTGATTTTAATTTACTTAAAATTAAATTTAAGTCAAACTGATTTTAGTTTACTTAAAATATAATTTAAGTCAAACTGATTTTAATTTACTTAAAATTGAATTGCAGTCAAACTGATTTTAATTTACTTAAAATTAAATTTAAGTCAAACTGATTTTAGTTTACTTAAAATTTAATTTAAGTCAAACTGATTTTAATTTACTTAAAATTGAATTTAAGTCAAACTGATTTTAGTTTACTTAAAATTTAATTTAAGTCAAACTGATTTTAATTTACTTAAAATTAAATTTAAGTCAAACTGATTTTAGTTAACTTAAAATTAAATTTAAGTCAAACTGATTTTAGTTTACTTAAAATATAATTTAAGTCAAACTGATTTTAATTTACATAAAATTAAATTTAAGTCAAACTGATTTTAGTTTACTTAAAATTAAATAACAGTCAAACTGATTTTAATTTACTTAAAATTGAATTGCAGTCAAACTGATTTTAATTTACTTAAAATATAATTTAAGTCAAACTGATTTTAGTTTACTTAAAATTAAATTTAAGTCAAACTGATTTTAGTTAACTTAAAATTAAATTTAAGTCAAACTGATTTTAGTTTACTTAAAATTAAATTTAAGTCAAACTGATTTTAATTTACATAAAATTAAATTTAAGTCAAACTGATTTTAATTTACTTAAAATTGAATTGCAGTCAAACTAATTTTAGTTTACTTAAAATATAATTTAAGTCAAACTAATTTTAGTTTACTTAAAATTAAATTTAAGTCAAACTGATTTTAATTTACTTAAAATTAAAATGCAGTCAAACTGATTTTAATTTACTTAAAATATAATTTAAGTCAAACTGATTTTAATTTACTTAAAATTGAATTGCAGTCAAACTGATTTTAATTTACTTCAAATATAATTTAAGTCAAACTGATTTTAGTTCACTTAAAATTTAATTTAAGTCAAACTAATTTTAATTTACTTAAAATTGAATTGCAGTCAAACTGATTTTAATTTACTTAAAATATAATTTAAGTCAAACTGATTTTAGTTTACTTAAAATTAAATTTAAGTCAAACTGATTTTAATTTACTTAAAATTGAATTGCAGTCAAACTAATTTTAGTTTACTTAAAATATAATTTAAGTCAAACTGATTTTAATTTACTTAAAATATAATTTAAGTCAAACTGATTTTAGTTTACTTAAAATATAATTTAAGTCAAACTGATTTTAGTTTACTTTAAATATAATTTAAGTCAAACTGATTTTAGTTAACTTAAAATTAAATTTAAGTCAAACTGATTTTAGTTCACTTAAAATTAAATTTAAGTCAAACTGATTTTAATTTACATAAAATTAAATTTAAGTCAAACTGATTTTAATTTACTTAAAATTGAATTGCAGTCAAACTAATTTTAGTTTACTTAAAATATAATTTAAGTCAAACTAATTTTAATTTACTTAAAATTTAATTTAAGTCAAACTGATTTTAGTTTACTTAAAATTGAATTTAAGTCAAACTGATTTTAATTTACTTAAAATTAAATTTAAGTCAAACTGATTTTAATTTACTTAAAATTGAATTGCAGTCAAACTGATTTTAATTTACTTCAAATATAATTTAAGTCAAACTGATTTTAGTTCACTTAAAATTTAATTTAAGTCAAACTAATTTTAATTTACTTAAAATTGAATTGCAGTCAAACTGATTTTAATTTACTTAAAATTAAATTTAAGTCAAACTGATTTTAATTTACTTAAAATTGAATTTAAGTCAAACTGATTTTAGTTTACTTAAAATATAATTTAAGTCAAACTGATTTTAGTTTACTTAAAATTAAATTTAAGTCAAACTGATTTTAATTTACTTAAAATTAAAATGCAGTCAAACTGATTTTAATTTACTTAAAATTTAATTTAAGTCAAACTGATTTTAGTTTACTTAAAATTGAATTTAAGTCAAACTGATTTTAATTTACTTAAAATTAAATTTAAGTCAAACTGATTTTAATTTACTTAAAATTGAATTGCAGTCAAACTAATTTTAGTTCACTTAAAATATAATTTAAGTCAAACTGATTTAATTTACTTAAAATTAAATTTAAGTCAAACTGATTTTAGTTCACTTAAAATTAAATTTAAGTCAAACTGATTTTATTTTACTTAAAATTAAATTTAAGTCAAACTGATTTTAGTTTACTTAAAATAAAATTTAAGTCAAACTAATTTTATTTTACTTAAAATATAATTTAAGTCAAACTGATTTTAATTTACTTAAAATTAAATTTAAGTCAAACTGATTTTAGTTTACTTAAAATTAAATTGCAGTCAAACTGATTTTAATTTACTTAAAATTAAATTTAAGTCAAACTGATTTTAGTTTACTTAAAATTAAATAACAGTCAAACTGATTTTAATTTACTTAAAATATAATTTAAGTCAAACTGATTTTAGTTTACTTGAAATAAAATTTAAGTCAAACTGATTTTAGTTTACTTAAAATTAAATAACAGTCAAACTGATTTTAATTTACTTAAAATATAATTTAAGTCAAACTGATTTTAGTTTACTTAAAATTAAATAACAGTCAAACTGATTTTAATTTACTTAAAATATAATTTAAGTCAAACTGATTTTAGTTTACTTAAAATTAAATAACAGTCAAACTGATTTTAATTTACTTAAAATATAATTTAAGTCAAACTGATTTTAGTTTACTTTAAATATAATTTAAGTCAAACTGATTTTAGTTTACTTAAAATATAATTTAAGTCAAACTGATTTTAGTTTACTTAGAATATAATTTAAGTCAAACTGATTTTAGTTCACTTAAAATTGAATTGCAGTCAAACTGATTTTAATTTACTTAAAATTAAATTTAAGTCAAACTGATTTTAATTTACTTAAAATTAAATTTAAGTCAAACTGATTTTAATTTACTTAAAATTGAATTTAAGTCAAACTGATTTTAGTTTACTTAAAATATAATTTAAGTCAAACTGATTTTAGTTTACTTAAAATTAAATTTAAGTCAAACTGATTTTAATTTACTTAAAATTAAAATGCAGTCAAACTGATTTTAATTTACTTAAAATTTAATTTAAGTCAAACTGATTTTAGTTTACTTAAAATTGAATTTAAGTCAAACTGATTTTAATTTACTTAAAATTAAATTTAAGTCAAACTGATTTTAATTTACTTAAAATTGAATTGCAGTCAAACTAATTTTAGTTCACTTAAAATATAATTTAAGTCAAACTGATTTAATTTACTTAAAATTAAATTTAAGTCAAACTAATTTTAGTTTACTTAAAATTAAATTGCAGTCAAACTGATTTTAGTTTACTTAAAATTAAATTTAAGTCAAACTGATTTTAGTTTACTTAAAATAAAATTTAAGTCAAACTGATTTTATTTTACTTAAAATATAATTTAAGTCAAACTGATTTTAATTTACTTAAAATTAAATTTAAGTCAAACTGATTTTAATTTACTTAAAATTAAATTTAAGTCAAACTGATTTTAGTTTACTTAAAATTAAATTGCAGTCAAACTGATTTTAGTTTACTTAAAATTAAATTTAAGTCAAACTGATTTTAGTTTACTTAAAATATTATTTAAGTCAAACTGATTTTAATTTACTTAAAATATAATTTAAGTCAAACTGATTTTAATTTACTTAAAATATAATTTAAGTCAAACTGATTTTAGTTTACTTAAAATTAAATTTAAGTCAAACTGATTTTAATTTACTTAAAATTGAATTGCAGTCAAACTGATTTTAATTTACTTAAAATTAAATTTAAGTCAAACTGATTTTAATTTACTTAAAATTAAATTTAAGTCAAACTGATTTTAATTTACTTAAAATTGAATTGCAGTCGAACTAATTTTAATTTACTTAAAATTAAATTTAAGTCAAACTGATTTTAGTTTACTTAAAATTTAATTTAAGTCAAACTAATTTTAATTTACTTAAAATTGAATTGCAGTCAAACTGATTTTAATTTACTTAAAATATAATTTAAGTCAAACTGATTTTAATTTACTTAAAATTAAATTTAAGTCAAACTGATTTTAATTTACTTAAAATTGAATTTAAGTCAAACTGATTTTAGTTTACTTAAAATTTAATTTAAGTCAAACTGATTTTAATTTACTTAAAATTAAATTTAAGTCAAACTGATTTTAGTTTACTTAAAATATAATTTAAGTCAAACTGATTTTAATTTACTTAAAATAAAATTTAAGTCAAACTGATTTTAATTTACTTAAAATTAAATTTAAGTCAAACTGATTTTAGTTTACTTAAAATTTAATTTAAGTCAAACTGATTTTAGTTTACTTAAAATTAAATTTAAGTCAAACTGATTTTAGTTTACTTAAAATATAATTTAAGTCAAACTGATTTTAGTTTACTTAAAATTTAATTTAAGTCAAACTGATTTTAATTTACTTAAAATATAATTTAAGTCAAACTGATTTTAGTTTACTTAAAATTTAATTTAAGTCAAACTGATTTTAATTTACTTAAAATTAAATTTAAGTCAAACTGATTTTAATTTACTTAAAATTGAATTGCAGTCAAACTGATTATCGTTTACTTAAAATATAATTTAAGTCAAACTGATTTTAATTTACTTAAAATATAATTTAAGTCAAACTGATTTTAGTTTACTTAAAATTAAATTTAAGTCAAACTGATTTTAATTTACTTAAAATAAAATTTAAGTCAAACTAATTTTAGTTTACTTAAAATATAATTTAAGTCAAACTGATTTTAGTTCACTTAAAATTAAATTTAAGTCAAACTGATTTTAGTTTACTTAAAATATAATTTAAGTCAAACTGATTTTAATTTACTTAAAATTGAATTTAAGTCAAACTGATTTTATTTTACTTAAAATTAAATTTAAGTCAAACTAATTTTAGTTTACTTAAAATTAAATTTAAGTCAAACTGATTTTAATTTACTTAAAATTAAATTTAAGTCAAACTGATTTTAGTTTACTTAAAATTAAATTTAAGTCAAACTGATTTTAATTTACTTAAAATATAATTTAAGTCAAACTGATTTTAATTTACTTAAAATATAATTTAAGTCAAACTGATTTTAGTTTACTTAAAATTAAATTTAAGTCAAACTGATTTTAATTTACTTAAAATTGAATTGCAGTCAAACTGATTTTAATTTACTTAAAATTAAATTTAAGTCAAACTGATTTTAATTTACTTAAAATTAAATTTAAGTCAAACTGATTTTAATTTACTTAAAATTAAATTTAAGTCAAACTGATTTTAATTTACTTAAAATTAAATTTAAGTCAAACTGATTTTAGTTTACTTAAAATTTAATTTAAGTCAAACTGATTTTAATTTACTTAAAATTGAATTGCAGTCAAACTGATTTTAGTTTACTTAAAATATAATTTAAGTCAAACTGATTTTAATTTACTTAAAATTGAATTGCAGTCAAACTAATTTTAGTTTACTTAAAATATAATTTAAGTCAAACTGATTTTAGTTTACTTAAAATTTAATTTAAGTCAAACTGATTTTAATTTACTTAAAATTGAATTTAAGTCAAACTGATTTTAGTTTACTTAAAATTTAATTTAAGTCAAACTGATTTTAATTTACTTAAAATTAAATTTAAGTCAAACTAATTTTATTTTACTTAAAATTAAATTTAAGTCAAACTGATTTTAATTTACTTAAAATTGAATTGCAGTCAAACTGATTATCGTTTACTTAAAATATAATTTAAGTCAAACTGATTTTAGTTTACTTAAAATTAAATTTAAGTCAAACTGATTTTAATTTACTTAAAATTGAATTGCAGTCAAACTAATTTTAGTTTACTTAAAATATAATTTAAGTCAAACTGATTTTAATTTACTTAAAATATAATTTAAGTCAAACTGATTTTAGTTTACTTAAAATTAAATTTAAGTCAAACTGATTTTAATTTACTTAAAATAAAATTTAAGTCAAACTAATTTTAGTTTACTTAAAATATAATTTAAGTCAAACTGATTTTAGTTCACTTAAAATTAAATTTAAGTCAAACTGATTTTAGTTTACTTAAAATATAATTTAAGTCAAACTGATTTAAGTTTACTCAAAATTTAATTTAAGTCAAACAGATTTTAGTTTACTTAAAATTGAATTGCAGTCAAACTGATTTTAATTTACTTAAAATTGAATTTAAGTCAAACTGATTTTATTTTACTTAAAATTAAATTTAAGTCAAACTGATTTTAGTTCACTTAAAATTGAATTTAAGTCAAACTGATTTTAATTTACTTAAAATTGAATTGCAGTCAAACTGATTTTAATTTACTTAAAATATTATTTAAGTCAAACTGATTTTAATTTACTTAAAAGTGAATTGCAGTCAAACTGATTTTAGTTTACTTAAAATATAATTTAAGTCAAACTGATTTTAATTTACTTAAAATTAAATTTAAGTCAAACTGATTTTAATTTACTTAAAATTAAATTTAAGTCAAACTGATTTTAGTTTACTTAAAATTAAATTTAAGTCAAACTGATTTTAATTTACTTAAAATTAAATTTAAGTCAAACTGATTTTAATTTACTTAAAATATAATTTAAGTCAAACTGATTTTATTTTACTTAAAATTAAATTTAAGTCAAACTAATTTTATTTTACTTAAAATTAAATTTAAGTCAAACTGATTTTAATTTACTTAAAATTGAATTGCAGTCAAACTGATTATCGTTTACTTAAAATATAATTTAAGTCAAACTGATTTTAGTTTACTTAAAATTAAATTTAAGTCAAACTGATTTTAATTTACTTAAAATTGAATTGCAGTCAAACTAATTTTAGTTTACTTAAAATATAATTTAAGTCAAACTGATTTTAATTTACTTAAAATATAATTTAAGTCAAACTGATTTTAGTTTACTTAAAATTAAATTTAAGTCAAACTGATTTTAATTTACTTAAAATAAAATTTAAGTCAAACTAATTTTAGTTTACTTAAAATATAATTTAAGTCAAACTGATTTTAGTTCACTTAAAATTAAATTTAAGTCAAACTGATTTTAGTTTACTTAAAATATAATTTAAGTCAAACTGATTTTAATTTACTTAAAATTGAATTTAAGTCAAACTGATTTTATTTTACTTAAAATTAAATTTAAGTCAAACTAATTTTAGTTTACTTAAAATTAAATTTAAGTCAAACTGATTTTAATTTACTTAAAATTAAATTTAAGTCAAACTGATTTTAATTTACTTAAAATTAAATTTAAGTCAAACTGATTTTAGTTTACTTAAAATATTATTTAAGTCAAACTGATTTTAATTTACTTAAAATATAATTTAAGTCAAACTGATTTTAATTTACTTAAAATATAATTTAAGTCAAACTGATTTTAGTTTACTTAAAATTAAATTTAAGTCAAACTGATTTTAATTTACTTAAAATTGAATTGCAGTCAAACTGATTTTAATTTACTTAAAATTAAATTTAAGTCAAACTGATTTTAATTTACTTAAAATTAAATTTAAGTCAAACTGATTTTAATTTACTTAAAATTGAATTGCAGTCGAACTAATTTTAATTTACTTAAAATTAAATTTAAGTCAAACTGATTTTAGTTTACTTAAAATTTAATTTAAGTCAAACTGATTTTAATTTACTTAAAATTGAATTGCAGTCAAACTGATTTTAGTTTACTTAAAATATAATTTAAGTCAAACTGATTTTAATTTACTTAAAATTGAATTGCAGTCAAACTAATTTTAGTTTACTTAAAATATAATTTAAGTCAAACTGATTTTAGTTTACTTAAAATTTAATTTAAGTCAAACTGATTTTAATTTACTTAAAATTGAATTTAAGTCAAACTGATTTTAGTTTACTTAAAATTTAATTTAAGTCAAACTGATTTTAATTTACTTAAAATTGAATTGCAGTCAAACTGATTTTAGTTTACTTAAAATATAATTTAAGTCAAACTGATTTTAATTTACTTAAAATTGAATTGCAGTCAAACTAATTTTAGTTTACTTAAAATATAATTTAAGTCAAACTGATTTTAGTTTACTTAAAATTTAATTTAAGTCAAACTGATTTTAATTTACTTAAAATTGAATTTAAGTCAAACTAATTTTAGTTTACTTAAAATATAATTTAAGTCAAACTGATTTTAATTTACTTAAAATATAATTTAAGTCAAACTGATTTTAGTTTACTTAAAATTAAATTGCAGTCAAACTGATTTTAATTTACTTAAAATAAAATTTAAGTCAAACTAATTTTAGTTTACTTAAAATATAATTTAAGTCAAACTGATTTTAGTTCACTTAAAATTAAATTTAAGTCAAACTGATTTTAGTTTACTTAAAATATAATTTAAGTCAAACTGATTTAAGTTTACTCAAAATTTAATTTAAGTCAAACAGATTTTAGTTTACTTAAAATTGAATTGCAGTCAAACTGATTTTAATTTACTTAAAATTGAATTTAAGTCAAACTGATTTTATTTTACTTAAAATTAAATTTAAGTCAAACTGATTTTAGTTCACTTAAAATTGAATTTAAGTCAAACTGATTTTAATTTACTTAAAATTGAATTGCAGTCAAACTGATTTTAATTTACTTAAAATATTATTTAAGTCAAACTGATTTTAATTTACTTAAAAGTGAATTGCAGTCAAACTGATTTTAGTTTACTTAAAATATAATTTAAGTCAAACTGATTTTAATTTACTTAAAATTGCATTGCAGTCAAACTAATTTTAGTTTGCTTAAAATTGAATTGTAGTCAAACTGATTTTAGTTTACTTAAAATTGAATTGCAGTCAAACTGATTTTAATTTACTTAAAATATAATTTAAGTCAAACTGATTTTAGTTTACTTAAAATTGAATTGCAGTCAAACTGATTTTAGTTCACTTAAAATTAAATTTAAGTCAAACTGATTTTATTTTACTTAAAATTAAATTTAAGTCAAACTGATTTTAGTTTACTTAAAATTGAATTGCAGTCAAACTAATTTTAATTTACTTAAAATAAAATTTAAGTCAAACTGATTTTAATTTACTTAAAATTAAATTTAAGTCAAACTGATTTTAATTTACTTAAAATTAAATTTAAGTCAAACTGATTTTAGTTAACTTAAAATATAATTTAAGTCAAACCGATTTTAATTTACTTAAAATTGAATTGCTGTCAAACTGATTTTAGTTTACTTAAAATTAAATTTAAGTCAAACTGATTTTAGTTTACTTAAAATATAATTTAAGTCAAACTGATTTTAATTTACTTAAAATTTAATTTAAGTCAAACTGATTTTAATTTACTTAAAATATAATTTAAGTCAAACTGATTTTAGTTCACTTAAAATTAAATTTAAGTCAAACTGATTTTATTTTACTTAAAATTAAATTTAAGTCAAACTGATTTTATTTTACTTAAAATATAATTTAAGTCAAACTGATTTTAATTTACTTAAAATTGAATTGCAGTCAAACTGATTTTAATTTACTTAAAATTGAATTGCAGTCAAACTGATTTTAATTTACTTAAAATATAATTTAAGTCAAACTGATTTTAGTTTACTTAAAATTAAATTTAAGTCAAACTGATTTTAATTTACTTAAAATATAATTTAAGTCAAACTGATTTTAATTTACTTAAAATTAAATTTAAGTCAAACTGATTTTAATTTACTTAAAATTGAATTGCAGTCAAACTGATTTTAATTAACATAAAATTAAATTTAAGTCAAACTGATTTTAGTTTACTTAAAATTAAATTTAAGTCAAACTGATTTTAATTTACTTAAAATTAAATTGCAGTCAAACTGATTTTAGTTTACTTAAAATATAATTTAAGTCAAACTGATTTTAATTTACTTAAAATTGAATTTAAGTCAAACTGATTTTAGTTTACTTAAAATTAAATTTAAGTCAAACTGATTTTAATTTACTTAAAATTAAAATGCAGTCAAACTGATTTTAATTTACTTAAAATTTAATTTAAGTCAAACTGATTTTAGTTTACTTAAAATTGAATTTAAGTCAAACTGATTTTAATTTACTTAAAATTAAATTTAAGTCAAACTGATTTTAATTTACTTAAAATTGAGATGCAGTCAAACTGATTTTAATTTACTTAAAATATAATTTAAGTCAAACTGATTTTAGTTCACTTAAAATTAAATTTAAGTCAAACTGATTTTAATTTACTTAAAATTAAATTTAAGTCAAACTGATTTTAGTTTACTTAAAATATAATTTAAGTCAAACTGATTTTAATTTACTTAAAATTGCATTGCAGTCAAACTAATTTTAGTTTACTTAAAATTGAATTTAAGTCAAACTGATTTTAATTTACTTAAAATATAATTTAAGTCAAACTGATTTTAGTTTACTTAAAATATAATTTAAGTCAAACTGATTTTAATTTACTTAAAATTAAATTGCAGTCAAACTGATTTTAGTTTACTTAAAATATAATTTAAGTCAAACTGATTTTAATTTACTTAAAATTGAATTTAAGTCAAACTGATTTTAGTTTACTTAAAATTAAATTTAAGTCAAACTGATTTTAATTTACTTAAAATTAAAATGCAGTCAAACTGATTTTAATTTACTTAAAATTTAATTTAAGTCAAACTGATTTTAGTTTACTTAAAATTGAATTTAAGTCAAACTGATTTTAATTTACTTAAAATATAATTTAAGTCAAACTGATTTTAATTTACTTAAAATTGAGATGCAGTCAAAATGATTTTAATTTACTTAAAATATAATTTAAGTCAAACTGATTTTAGTTCACTTAAAATTAAATTTAAGTCAAACTGATTTTAATTTACTTAAAATTAAATTTAAGTCAAACTGATTTTAGTTTACTTAAAATATAATTTAAGTCAAACTGATTTTAATTTACTTAAAATTGCATTGCAGTCAAACTAATTTTAGTTTACTTAAAATTGAATTTAAGTCAAACTGATTTTAATTTACTTAAAATTAAATTTAAGTCAAACTGATTTTATTTTACTTAAAATTAAATTTAAGTCAAACTAATTTTATTTTACTTAAAATTAAATTTAAGTCAAACTGATTTTAATTTACTTAAAATTGAATTGCAGTCAAACTGATTATCGTTTACTTAAAATATAATTGCAGTCAAACTGATTTTAATTTACTTAAAATTGAATTTAAGTCAAACTGATTTTAATTTACTTAAAATTGAATTGCAGTCAAACTAATTTTAGTTTACTTAAAATATAATTTAAGTCAAACTGATTTTAGTTTACTTAAAATTGCATTGCAGTCAAACTAATTTTAGTTTACTTAAAATATAATTTAAGTCAAACTGATTTTAATTTACTTAAAATTGAATTGCAGTCAAACTGATTTTAGTTTACTTAAAATATAATTTAAGTCAAACTGATTTTAATTTACTTAAAATTGAATTGCAGTCAAACTGATTTTAGTTTACTTAAAGAATAATTTAAGTCAAACTGATTTTAATTTACTTAAAATTAAATTTAAGTCAAACTGATTTTAATTTACTTAAAATTGCATTGCAGTCAAACTAATTTTAGTTTAATTAAAATTGAATTTAAGTCAAACTAATTTTAGTTTACTTAAAATTAAATTTAAGTCAAACTGATTTTAATTTACTTAAAATTAAAATGCAGTCAAACTGATTTTAATTTACTTAAAATTTAATTTAAGTCAAACTGATTTTAGTTTACTTAAAATTGAATTTAAGTCAAACTGATTTTAATTTACTTAAAATATAATTTAAGTCAAACTGATTTTAATTTACTTAAAATTGAATTGCAGTCAAACTGATTTTAATTTACTTCAAATATAATTTAAGTCAAACTGATTTTAGTTCACTTAAAATTTAATTTAAGTCAAACTAATTTTAATTTACTTAAAATTGAATTGCAGTCAAACTGATTTTAGTTTACTTAAAATATAATTTAAGTCAAACTGATTTTAATTTACTTAAAATTGCATTGCAGTCAAACTGATTTTAGTTTACTTAAAATATAATTTAAGTCAAACTGATTTTAATTTACTTAAAATTGAATTGCAGTCAAACTAATTTTAGTTTACTTAAAATTTAATTTAAGTCAAACTGATTTTAGTTTACTTAAAATTTAATTTAAGTCAAACTAATTTTAATTTACTTAAAATATAATTTAAGTCAAACTGATTTTAATTTACTTAAAATTAAATTTAAGTCAAACTGATTTTAATTTACTTGAAATTAAATTTAAGTCAAACTGATTTTAATTTACTTAAAATTAAATTGCAGTCAAACTGATTTTAATTTACTTAAAATAAAATTTAAGTCAAACTGATTTAAGTTTACTCAAAATTTAATTTAAGTCAAACTGATTTTAATTTACTTAAAAGTGAATTGCAGTCAAACTGATTTTAGTTTACTTAAAATATAATTTAAGTCAAACTGATTTTAATTTACTTAAAATTGCATTGCAGTCAAACTAATTTTAGTTTACTTAAAATATAATTTAAGTCAAACTGATTTTAGTTCACTTAAAATTGAATTTAAGTCAAACTGATTTTAATTTACTTAAAATATTATTTAAGTCAAACTGATTTTAATTTACTTAAAAGTGAATTGCAGTCAAACTGATTTTAATTTACTTAAAATATTATTTAAGTCAAACTGATTTTAATTTACTTAAAAGTGAATTGCAGTCAAACTGATTTTAGTTTACTTAAAATATAATTTAAGTCAAACTGATTTTAATTTACTTAAAATATAATTTAAGTCAAACTGATTTTAGTTTACTTAAAATTAAATTTAAGTCAAACTGATTTTAGTTTACTTAAAATTGAATTGCAGTCAAACTAATTTTAATTTACTTAAAATAAAATTTAAGTCAAACTGATTTTAATTTACTTAAAATATAATTTAAGTCAAACTGATTTTAGTTCACTTAAAATTAAATTTAAGTCAAACTGATTTTAATTTACTTAAAATATTATTTAAGTCAAACTGATTTTAATTTACTTAAAAGTGAATTGCAGTCAAACTGATTTTAGTTTACTTAAAATTAAATTTAAGTCAAACTGATTTTAATTTACTTAAAATATAATTTAAGTCAAACTGATTTTAGTTTACTTAAAATTGAATTGTAGTCAAACTGATTATAGTTTACTTAAAATTGAATTGCAGTCATACTGATTTTAATTTACTTAAAATAAAATTTAAGTCAATCTGATTTTAGTTCACTTAAAATTAAATTTAAGTCAAACTGATTTTATTTTACTTAAAATTGAATTTAAGTCAAACTGATTTTATTTTACTTAAAATTGAATTGCAGTCAAACTGATTTTAGTTTACTTAAAATTGAATTTAAGTCAAACTGATTTTAATTTACTTAAAATATAATTTAAGTCAAACTGATTTTAATTTACTTAAAATTAAATTTAAGTCAAACTGATTTTAATTTACTTAAAATTGAATTGCTGTCAAACTGATTTTAGTTTACTTAAAATTAAATTTAAGTCAAACTGATTTTAATTTACTTAAAATTGAATTTAAGTCAAACTAATTTTAATTTACTTAAAATATAATTTAAGTCAAACTGATTTTAATTTACTTAAAATATAATTTAAGTCAAACTGATTTTAGTTTACTTAAAATTAAATTTAAGTCAAACTGATTTTAATTTACTTAAAATTGAATTGCAGTCAAACTAATTTTAGTTTACTTAAAATATAATTTAAGTCAAACTGATTTTAATTTACTTAAAATATAATTTAAGTCAAACTGATTTTAGTTTACTTAAAATTAAATTTAAGTCAAACTGATTTTAATTTACTTAAAATAAAATTTAAGTCAAACTGATTTAAGTTTACTCAAAATTTAATTTAAGTCAAACAGATTTTAGTTTACTTAAAATTGAATTGCAGTCAAACTGATTTTAATTTACTTAAAATTGAATTTAAGTCAAACTAATTTTAGTTTACTTAAAATATAATTTAAGTCAAACTGATTTTAGTTCACTTAAAATTGAATTTAAGTCAAACTGATTTTAATTTACTTAAAATATTATTTAAGTCAAACTGATTTTAATTTACTTAAAAGTGAATTGCAGTCAAACTGATTTTAGTTTACTTAAAATATAATTTAAGTCAAACTGATTTTAATTTACTTAAAATTGCATTGCAGTCAAACTAATTTTAGTTTACTTAAAATTGAATTTAAGTCAAACTGATTTTAGTTTACTTAAAATTAAATTTAAGTCAAACTGATTTTAGTTTACTTAAAATTGAATTGCAGTCAAACTAATTTTAATTTACTTAAAATAAAATTTAAGTCAAACTGATTTTAATTTACTTAAAATATAATTTAAGTCAAACTGATTTTAGTTTACTTAAAATTGAATTTAAGTCAAACTGATTTTAGTTTACTTAAAATTAAATTTAAGTCAAACTGATTTTAATTTACTTAAAATATAATTTAAGTCAAACTGATTTAAGTTTACTCAAAATTTAATTTAAGTCAAACAGATTTTAGTTTACTTAAAATTGAATTGCAGTCAAACTGATTTTAATTTACTTAAAATTGAATTTAAGTCAAACTGATTTTATTTTACTTAAAATTAAATTTAAGTCAAACTAATTTTAGTTTACTTAAAATATAATTTAAGTCAAACTGATTTTAGTTCACTTAAAATTGAATTTAAGTCAAACTGATTTTAATTTACTTAAAATTGAATTGCAGTCAAACTGATTTTAGTTTACTTAAAATATAATTTAAGTCAAACTGATTTTAATTTACTTAAAATTGAATTGCAGTCAAACTGATTTTAGTTTACTTAAAATTAAATTTAAGTCAAACTGATTTTAATTTACTTAAAATTAAATTTAAGTCAAACTGATTTAAGTTTACTCAAAATTTAATTTAAGTCAAACAGATTTTAGTTTACTTAAAATTGAATTGCAGTCAAACTGATTTTAATTTACTTAAAATTGAATTTAAGTCAAACTGATTTTATTTTACTTAAAATTAAATTTAAGTCAAACTAATTTTAGTTTACTTAAAATATAATTTAAGTCAAACTGATTTTAGTTCACTTAAAATTGAATTTAAGTCAAACTGATTTTAATTTACTTAAAATTGAATTGCAGTCAAACTGATTTTAATTTACTTAAAATATTATTTAAGTCAAACTGATTTTAATTTACTTAAAAGTGAATTGCAGTCAAACTGATTTTAATTTACTTCAAATATAATTTAAGTCAAACTGATTTTAGTTCACTTAAAATTTAATTTAAGTCAAACTAATTTTAATTTACTTAAAATTGAATTGCAGTCAAACTGATTTTAATTTACTTAAAATTAAATTTAAGTCAAACTGATTTTAATTTACTTAAAATTGAATTGCAGTCGAACTAATTTTAATTTACTTAAAATATAATTTAAGTCAAACTGATTTTAGTTTACTTAAAATTAAATTGCAGTCAAACTGATTTTAATTTACTTAAAATTAAATTGCAGTCAAACTGATTTTAGTTTACTTAAAATATAATTTAAGTCAAACTGATTTTAATTTACTTAAAATATAATTTAAGTCAAACTGATTTTAATTTACTTAAAATATTATTTAAGTCAAACTGATTTTAATTTACTTAAAAGTGAATTGCAGTCAAACTAATTTTAGTTTACTTAAAATATAATTTAAGTCAAACTGATTTTAATTTACTTAAAATTGAATTGCAGTCAAACTGATTTTAGTTTACTTAAAATATAATTTAAGTCAAACTGATTTTAGTTTACTTAAAATTGAATTGCAGTCATACTGATTTTAATTTACTTAAAATATAATTTAAGTCAAACTGATTTTAGTTCACTTAAAATTAAATTTAAGTCAAACTGATTTTATTTTACTTAAAATTGAATTTAAGTCAAACTGATTTTATTTTACTTAAAATTAAATTGCAGTCAAACTAATTTTAATTTACTTAAAATAAAATTTAAGTCAAACTGATTTTAATTTACTTAAAATTAAATTTAAGTCAAACTGATTTTAGTTTACTTAAAATATAATTTAAGTCAAACTAATTTTAATTTACTTAAAATATAATTTAAGTCAAACTGATTTTAATTTACTTAAAATATAATTTAAGTCAAACTGATTTTAGTTTACTTAAAATTAAATTTAAGTCAAACTGATTTTAATTTACTTAAAATTGAATTGCTGTCAAACTGATTTTAGTTTACTTAAAATTAAATTTAAGTCAAACTGATTTTAGTTTACTTAAAATATAATTTAAGTCAAACTGATTTTAATTTACTTAAAATTTAATTTAAGTCAAACTGATTTTAATTTACTTAAAATATAATTTAAGTCAAACTGATTTTAATTTACTTAAAATTGAATTGCAGTCAAACTGATTTTAGTTTACTTAAAATATAATTTAAGTCAAACTGATTTTAATTTACTTAAAATTAGATTGCAGTCAAACTGATTTTAGTTTACTTAAAATATAATTTAAGTCAAACTAATTTTAGTTTACTTAAAATTAGATTGCAGTCAAACTGATTTTAGTTTACTTAAAATATAATTTAAGTCAAACTAATTTTAGTTTACTTAAAATTGAATTGTAGTCAAACTGATTTTAGTTTACTTAAAATTGAATTGCAGTCAAACTGATTTTAATTTACTTAAAATATAATTTAAGTCAAACTGATTTTAGTTCACTTAAAATTAAATTTAAGTCAAACTGATTTTATTTTACTTAAAATTAAATTTAAGTCAAACTGATTTTATTTTACTTAAAATATAATTTAAGTCAAACTGATTTTAATTTACTTAAAATTGAATTGCAGTCAAACTGATTTTAGTTTACTTAAAATATAATTTAAGTCAAACTGATTTTAGTTCACTTAAAATTGAATTTAAGTCAAACTGATTTTAATTTACTTAAAATTGAATTGCAGTCAAACTGATTTTAATTTACTTAAAATATTATTTAAGTCAAACTGATTTTAATTTACTTAAAATTAAATTGCAGTCAAACTGATTTTAGTTTACTTAAAATATAATTTAAGTCAAGCTGATTTTAATTTACTTAAAATTGAATTTAAGTCAAACTGATTTTAGTTTACTTAAAATTAAATTTAAGTCAAACTGATTTTAATTTACTTAAAATTAAAATGCAGTCAAACTGATTTTAATTTACTTAAAATTTAATTTAAGTCAAACTGATTTTAGTTTACTTAAAATATAATTTAAGTCAAACTGATTTTAATTTACTTAAAATATAATTTAAGTCAAACTGATTTTAATTTACTTAAAATTGAATTGCAGTCAAACTGATTTTAATTTACTTAAAATATAATTTAAGTCAAACTGATTTTAGTTCACTTAAAATTAAATTTAAGTCAAACTGATTTTATTTTAATTAAAATTAAATTTAAGTCAAACTGATTTTAATTTACTTAAAATTAAATTTAAGTCAAACTGATTTTAGTTTACTTAAAATATAATTTAAGTCAAACTGATTTTAATTTACTTAAAATTGCATTGCAGTCAAACTGATTTTAGTTTACTTAAAATTGAATTTAAGTCAAACTGATTTTAATTTACTTAAAATATAATTTAAGTCAAACTGATTTTAGTTTACTTAAAATATAATTTAAGTCAAACTGATTTTAATTTACTTAAAATTGCATTGCAGTCAAACTAATTTTAGTTTACTTAAAATTGAATTTAAGTCAAACTGATTTTAATTTACTTAAAATTAAATTTAAGTCAAACTGATTTTATTTTACTTAAAATTAAATTTAAGTCAAACTAATTTTATTTTACTTAAAATTAAATTTAAGTCAAACTGATTTTAATTTACTTAAAATTGAATTGCAGTCAAACTGATTATCGTTTACTTAAAATATAATTTAAGTCAAACTGATTTTAGTTTACTTAAAATTAAATTTAAGTCAAACTGATTTTAATTTACTTAAAATTGAATTGCAGTCAAACTAATTTTAATTTACTTAAAATATAATTTAAGTCAAACTGATTTTAGTTCACTTAAAATTGAATTTAAGTCAAACTGATTTTAATTTACTTAAAATTGAATTGCAGTCAAACTGATTTTAATTTACTTAAAATATTATTTAAGTCAAACTGATTTTAATTTACTTAAAATTAAATTGCAGTCAAACTGATTTTAGTTTAATTAAAATATAATTTAAGTCAAGCTGATTTTAATTTACTTAAAATTGAATTTAAGTCAAACTGATTTTAGTTTACTTAAAATTAAATTTAAGTCAAACTGATTTTAATTTACTTAAAATTAAAATGCAGTCAAACTGATTTTAATTTACTTAAAATTTAATTTAAGTCAAACTGATTTTAGTTTACTTAAAATTGAATTTAAGTCAAACTGATTTTAATTTACTTAAAATATAATTTAAGTCAAACTGATTTTAATTTACTTAAAATTGAATTGCAGTCAAACTGATTTTAATTTACTTAAAATATAATTTAAGTCAAACTGATTTTAGTTCACTTAAAATTAAATTTAAGTCAAACTGATTTTATTTTAATTAAAATTAAATTTAAGTCAAACTGATTTTAATTTACTTAAAATTAAATTTAAGTCAAACTAATTTTAATTTACTTAAAATATAATTTAAGTCAAACTGATTTTAATTTACTTAAAATATAATTTAAGTCAAACTGATTTTAGTTTACTTAAAATTAAATTTAAGTCAAACTGATTTTAATTTACTTAAAATTGAATTGCTGTCAAACTGATTTTAGTTTACTTAAAATATAATTTAAGTCAAACTGATTTTAATTTACTTAAAATTGCATTGCAGTCAAACTAATTTTAGTTTACTTAAAATTGAATTTAAGTCAAACTGATTTTAATTTACTTAAAATTAAATTTAAGTCAAACTGATTTTATTTTACTTAAAATTAAATTTAAGTCAAACTAATTTTATTTTACTTAAAATTAAATTTAAGTCAAACTGATTTTAATTTACTTAAAATTGAATTGCAGTCAAACTGATTATCGTTTACTTAAAATATAATTTAAGTCAAACTGATTTTAGTTTACTTAAAATTAAATTTAAGTCAAACTGATTTTAATTTACTTAAAATTGAATTGCAGTCAAACTAATTTTAGTTTACTTAAAATATAATTTAAGTCAAACTGATTTTAGTTTACTTAAAATTGCATTGCAGTCAAACTAATTTTAGTTTACTTAAAATATAATTTAAGTCAAACTGATTTTAATTTACTTAAAATTGAATTGCAGTCAAACTGATTTTAGTTTACTTAAAATATAATTTAAGTCAAACTGATTTTAATTTACTTAAAATTGAATTGCAGTCAAACTGATTTTAGTTTACTTAAAATATAATTTAAGTCAAACTGATTTTAATTTACTTAAAATTAAATTTAAGTCAAACTGATTTTAATTTACTTAAAATATAATTTAAGTCAAACTGATTTTAATTTACTTAAAATTGAATTGCAGTCAAACTGATTTTAATTTACTTAAAATATTATTTAAGTCAAACTGATTTTAATTTACTTAAAATTAAATTGCAGTCAAACTGATTTTAGTTTACTTAAAATATAATTTAAGTCAAGCTGATTTTAATTTACTTAAAATTGAATTTAAGTCAAACTGATTTTAGTTTACTTAAAATTAAATTTAAGTCAAACTGATTTTAATTTACTTAAAATTAAAATGCAGTCAAACTGATTTTAATTTACTTAAAATTTAATTTAAGTCAAACTGATTTTAGTTTACTTAAAATTGAATTTAAGTCAAACTGATTTTAATTTACTTAAAATATAATTTAAGTCAAACTGATTTTAATTTACTTAAAATTGAATTGCAGTCAAACTGATTTTAATTTACTTAAAATATAATTTAAGTCAAACTGATTTTAGTTCACTTAAAATTAAATTTAAGTCAAACTGATTTTATTTTAATTAAAATTAAATTTAAGTCAAACTGATTTTAATTTACTTAAAATTAAATTTAAGTCAAACTGATTTTAGTTTACTTAAAATATAATTTAAGTCAAACTGATTTTAATTTACTTAAAATTGCATTGCAGTCAAACTGATTTTAGTTTACTTAAAATTGAATTTAAGTCAAACTGATTTTAATTTACTTAAAATATAATTTAAGTCAAACTGATTTTAGTTCACTTAAAATTAAATTTAAGTCAAACTGATTTTATTTTAATTAAAATTAAATTTAAGTCAAACTGATTTTAATTTACTTAAAATTAAATTTAAGTCAAACTGATTTTAGTTTACTTAAAATTAAATTTAAGTCAAACTGATTTTAATTTACTTAAAATTAAATTTAAGTCAAACTGATTTTAGTTTACTTAAAATTAAATTTAAGTCAAACTGATTTTAATTTACTTAAAATTGAATTGCAGTCAAACTAATTTTAGTTTACTTAAAATATAATTTAAGTCAAACTGATTTTAGTTTACTTAAAATTGCATTGCAGTCAAACTAATTTTAGTTTACTTAAAATATAATTTAAGTCAAACTGATTTTAATTTACTTAAAATTGAATTGCAGTCAAACTGATTTTAGTTTACTTAAAATATAATTTAAGTCAAACTGATTTTAATTTACTTAAAATTAAATTTAAGTCAAACTGATTTTAATTTACTTAAAATATAATTTAAGTCAAACTGATTTTATTTTACTTAAAATTAAATTTAATTCAAACTAATTTTATTTTACTTAAAATTAAATTTAAGTCAAACTGATTTTAATTTACTTAAAATTGAATTGCAGTCAAACTGATTATCGTTTACTTAAAATATAATTTAAGTCAAACTGATTTTAGTTTACTTAAAATTAAATTTAAGTCAAACTGATTTTAATTTACTTAAAATTGAATTGCAGTCAAACTAATTTTAGTTTACTTAAAATTTAATTTAAGTCAAACTGATTTTAGTTTACTTAAAATTAAATTTAAGTCAAACTGATTTTAATTTACTTAAAATATAATTTAAGTCAAACTGATTTTAATTTACTTAAAATTGAATTGCAGTCAAACTAATTTTAGTTTACTTAAAATTTAATTTAAGTCAAACTGATTTTAGTTTACTTAAAATTTAATTTAAGTCAAACTAATTTTAATTTACTTAAAATATAATTTAAGTCAAACTGATTTTAATTTACTTAAAATTAAATTTAAGTCAAACTGATTTTAATTTACTTGAAATTAAATTTAAGTCAAACTGATTTTAATTTACTTAAAATTAAATTGCAGTCAAACTGATTTTAATTTACTTAAAATTGAATTTAAGTCAAACTGATTTTAGTTTACTTAAAATTTAATTTAAGTCAAACTGATTTTAATTTACTTAAAATAAAATTTAAGTCAAACTAATTTTATTTTACTTAAAATTAAATTTAAGTCAAACTGATTTTAATTTACTTAAAATTGAATTGCAGTCAAACTGATTATCGTTTACTTAAAATATAATTTAAGTCAAACTGATTTTAGTTTACTTAAAATTAAATTTAAGTCAAACTGATTTTAATTTACTTAAAATTGAATTGCAGTCAAACTAATTTTAGTTTACTTAAAATATAATTTAAGTCAAACTGATTTTAGTTCACTTAAAATTGAATTTAAGTCAAACTGATTTTAATTTACTTAAAATTGAATTGCAGTCAAACTGATTTTAATTTACTTAAAATATTATTTAAGTCAAACTGATTTTAATTTACTTAAAATTAAATTGCAGTCAAACTGATTTTAGTTTACTTAAAATATAATTTAAGTCAAGCTGATTTTAATTTACTTAAAATTGAATTTAAGTCAAACTGATTTTAGTTTACTTAAAATTAAATTTAAGTCAAACTGATTTTAATTTACTTAAAATTAAAATGCAGTCAAACTGATTTTAATTTACTTAAAATTTAATTTAAGTCAAACTGATTTTAGTTTACTTAAAATTGAATTTAAGTCAAACTGATTTTATTTTACTTAAAATTAAATTTAAGTCAAACTGATTTTAATTTACTTAAAATTGAATTGCAGTCAAACTGATTTTAATTTACTTAAAATATAATTTAAGTCAAACTGATTTTAGTTCACTTAAAATTAAATTTAAGTCAAACTGATTTTATTTTAATTAAAATTAAATTTAAGTCAAACTGATTTTAATTTACTTAAAATTAAATTTAAGTCAAACTGATTTTAGTTTACTTAAAATATAATTTAAGTCAAACTGATTTTAATTTACTTAAAATTGCATTGCAGTCAAACTGATTTTAGTTTACTTAAAATTGAATTTAAGTCAAACTGATTTTAATTTACTTAAAATATAATTTAAGTCAAACTGATTTTAGTTTACTTAAAATATAATTTAAGTCAAACTGATTTTAATTTACTTAAAATTGCATTGCAGTCAAACTAATTTTAGTTTACTTAAAATTGAATTTAAGTCAAACTGATTTTAATTTACTTAAAATTAAATTTAAGTCAAACTGATTTTATTTTACTTAAAATTAAATTTAAGTCAAACTAATTTTATTTTACTTAAAATTAAATTTAAGTCAAACTGATTTTAATTTACTTAAAATTGAATTGCAGTCAAACTGATTATCGTTTACTTAAAATATAATTTAAGTCAAACTGATTTTAGTTTACTTAAAATTAAATTTAAGTCAAACTGATTTTAATTTACTTAAAATTGAATTGCAGTCAAACTGATTTTAATTTACTTAAAATTAAAATGCAGTCAAACTGATTTTAATTTACTTAAAATATAATTTAAGTCAAACTGATTTTAATTTACTTAAAATTGAATTGCAGTCAAACTGATTTTAGTTTACTTAAAATATAATTTAAGTCAAACTGATTTTAATTTACTTAAAATTAAATTTAAGTCAAACTGATTTTAATTTACTTAAAATATAATTTAAGTCAAACTGATTTTAATTTACTTAAAATTGAATTGCAGTCAAACTGATTTTAATTTACTTAAAATATTATTTAAGTCAAACTGATTTTAATTTACTTAAAATTAAATTGCAGTCAAACTGATTTTAGTTTACTTAAAATATAATTTAAGTCAAGCTGATTTTAATTTACTTAAAATTGAATTTAAGTCAAACTGATTTTAGTTTACTTAAAATTAAATTTAAGTCAAACTGATTTTAATTTACTTAAAATTAAAATGCAGTCAAACTGATTTTAATTTACTTAAAATTTAATTTAAGTCAAACTGATTTTAGTTTACTTAAAATTGAATTTAAGTCAAACTGATTTTAATTTACTTAAAATATAATTTAAGTCAAACTGATTTTAATTTACTTAAAATTGAATTGCAGTCAAACTGATTTTAATTTACTTAAAATATAATTTAAGTCAAACTGATTTTAGTTCACTTAAAATTAAATTTAAGTCAAACTGATTTTATTTTAATTAAAATTAAATTTAAGTCAAACTGATTTTAATTTACTTAAAATTAAATTTAAGTCAAACTGATTTTAGTTTACTTAAAATATAATTTAAGTCAAACTGATTTTAATTTACTTAAAATTGAATTGCAGTCAAACTAATTTTAGTTTACTTAAAATTTAATTTAAGTCAAACTGATTTTAGTTTACTTAAAATTTAATTTAAGTCAAACTAATTTTAATTTACTTAAAATATAATTTAAGTCAAACTGATTTTAATTTACTTAAAATTAAATTTAAGTCAAACTGATTTTAATTTACTTGAAATTAAATTTAAGTCAAACTGATTTTAATTTACTTAAAATTAAATTGCAGTCAAACTGATTTTAATTTACTTAAAATTTAATTTAAGTCAAACTGATTTTAGTTTACTTAAAATTTAATTTAAGTCAAACTGATTTTAATTTACTTAAAATAAAATTTAAGTCAAACTAATTTTAATTTACTTAAAATATAATTTAAGTCAAACTGATTTTAATTTACTTAAAATTGAATTGCAGTCAAACTGATTTTAATTTACTTAAAATATAATTTAAGTCAAACTGATTTTAATTTACTTAAAATAAAATTTAAGTCAAACTGATTTTAATTTACTTAAAATTTAATTTAAGTCAAACTGATTTTAGTTTACTTAAAATTAAATTTAAGTCAAACTGATTTTAGTTTACTTAAAATTAAATTTAAGTCAAACTGATTTTAGTTTACTTAAAATTAAATTTAAGTCAAACTGATTTTAATTTACTTAAAATAAAATTTAAGTCAAACTAATTTTAATTTACTTAAAATATAATTTAAGTCAAACTGATTTTAATTTACTTAAAATAAAATTTAAGTCAAACTGATTTTAATTTACTTAAAATTGAATTGCAGTCAAACTGATTTTAATTTACTTAAAATTTAATTTAAGTCAAACTGATTTTAATTTACTTAAAATTAAATTTAAGTCAAACTGATTTTAATTTACTTAAAATTGAATTGCAGTCGAACTAATTTTAATTTACTTAAAATATAATTTAAGTCAAACTGATTTTAGTTTACTTAAAATTAAATTGCAGTCAAACTGATTTTAATTTACTTAAAATTAAATTGCAGTCAAACTGATTTTAGTTTACTTAAAATATAATTTAAGTCAAACTGATTTTAATTTACTTAAAATATAATTTAAGTCAAACTGATTTTAATTTACTTAAAATTGAATTGCAGTCAAACTGATTTTAGTTTACTTAAAATATAATTTAAGTCAAACTGATTTTAATTTACTTAAAATTGAATTGCAGTCAAACTGATTTTAGTTTACTTAAAATATAATTTAAGTCAAACTGATTTTAGTTTACTTAAAATATAATTTAAGTCAAACTGATTTTAATTTACTTAAAATATAATTTAAGTCAAACTGATTTTAATTTACTTAAAATTGCATTGCAGTCAAACTAATTTTAGTTTACTTAAAATTGAATTTAAGTCAAACTGATTTTAATTTACTTAAAATTAAATTTAAGTCAAACTGATTTTATTTTACTTAAAATTAAATTTAAGTCAAACTAATTTTATTTTACTTAAAATTAAATTTAAGTCAAACTGATTTTAATTTACTTAAAATTGAATTGCAGTCAAACTGATTATCGTTTACTTAAAATTGAATTGCAGTCGAACTAATTTTAATTTACTTAAAATATAATTTAAGTCAAACTGATTTTATTTTACTTAAAATTAAATTTAAGTCAAACTGATTTTAATTTACTTAAAATTGAATTGCAGTCAAACTGATTATCGTTTACTTAAAATATAATTTAAGTCAAACTGATTTTAGTTTACTTAAAATTAAATTTAAGTCAAACTGATTTTAATTTACTTAAAATTGAATTGCAGTCAAACTAATTTTAGTTTACTTAAAATATAATTTAAGTCAAACTGATTTTAGTTTACTTAAAATTGCATTGCAGTCAAACTAATTTTAGTTTACTTAAAATATAATTTAAGTCAAACTGATTTTAATTTACTTAAAATTGAATTGCAGTCAAACTGATTTTAGTTTACTTAAAATATAATTTAAGTCAAACTGATTTTAATTTACTTAAAATTGAATTGCAGTCAAACTGATTTTAGTTTACTTAAAATATAATTTAAGTCAAACTGATTTTAATTTACTTAAAATTAAATTTAAGTCAAACTGATTTTAATTTACTTAAAATATAATTTAAGTCAAACTGATTTTAATTTACTTAAAATTGAATTGCAGTCAAACTGATTTTAATTTACTTAAAATATTATTTAAGTCAAACTGATTTTAATTTACTTAAAATTAAATTGCAGTCAAACTGATTTTAGTTTACTTAAAATATAATTTAAGTCAAGCTGATTTTAATTTACTTAAAATTGAATTTAAGTCAAACTGATTTTAGTTTACTTAAAATTAAATTTAAGTCAAACTGATTTTAATTTACTTAAAATTAAAATGCAGTCAAACTGATTTTAATTTACTTAAAATTTAATTTAAGTCAAACTGATTTTAGTTTACTTAAAATTGAATTTAAGTCAAACTGATTTTAATTTACTTAAAATATAATTTAAGTCAAACTGATTTTAATTTACTTAAAATTGAATTGCAGTCAAACTGATTTTAATTTACTTAAAATATAATTTAAGTCAAACTGATTTTAGTTCACTTAAAATTAAATTTAAGTCAAACTGATTTTATTTTAATTAAAATTAAATTTAAGTCAAACTGATTTTAATTTACTTAAAATTAAATTTAAGTCAAACTGATTTTAGTTTACTTAAAATATAATTTAAGTCAAACTGATTTTAATTTACTTAAAATTGCATTGCAGTCAAACTGATTTTAGTTTACTTAAAATTGAATTTAAGTCAAACTGATTTTAATTTACTTAAAATATAATTTAAGTCAAACTGATTTTAGTTTACTTAAAATATAATTTAAGTCAAACTGATTTTAATTTACTTAAAATTGCATTGCAGTCAAACTAATTTTAGTTTACTTAAAATTGAATTTAAGTCAAACTGATTTTAATTTACTTAAAATTGAATTGCAGTCAAACTAATTTTAGTTTACTTAAAATATAATTTAAGTCAAACTGATTTTAGTTTACTTAAAATTGCATTGCAGTCAAACTAATTTTAGTTTACTTAAAATATAATTTAAGTCAAACTGATTTTAATTTACTTAAAATTGAATTGCAGTCAAACTGATTATCGTTTACTTAAAATATAATTTAAGTCAAACTGATTTTAGTTTACTTAAAATTAAATTTAAGTCAAACTGATTTTAATTTACTTAAAATTGAATTGCAGTCAAACTAATTTTAGTTTACTTAAAATATAATTTAAGTCAAACTGATTTTAGTTTACTTAAAATTGCATTGCAGTCAAACTAATTTTAGTTTACTTAAAATATAATTTAAGTCAAACTGATTTTAATTTACTTAAAATTGAATTGCAGTCAAACTGATTTTAGTTTACTTAAAATATAATTTAAGTCAAACTGATTTTAATTTACTTAAAATTGAATTGCAGTCAAACTGATTTTAGTTTACTTAAAATATAATTTAAGTCAAACTGATTTTAATTTACTTAAAATTAAATTTAAGTCAAACTGATTTTAATTTACTTAAAATATAATTTAAGTCAAACTGATTTTATTTTACTTAAAATTAAATTTAATTCAAACTAATTTTATTTTACTTAAAATTAAATTTAAGTCAAACTGATTTTAATTTACTTAAAATTGAATTGCAGTCAAACTGATTATCGTTTACTTAAAATATAATTTAAGTCAAACTGATTTTAGTTTACTTAAAATTGAATTGCAGTCAAACTGATTTTAATTTACTTAAAATTGAATTGCAGTCAAACTGATTTTAGTTTACTTAAAATTTAATTTAAGTCAAACTGATTTTAATTTACTTAAAATATAATTTAAGTCAAACTGATTTTAATTTACTTAAAATTGAATTGCAGTCAAACTAATTTTAGTTTACTTAAAATTTAATTTAAGTCAAACTGATTTTAGTTTACTTAAAATTAAATTTAAGTCAAACTGATTTTAATTTACTTAAAATATAATTTAAGTCAAACTGATTTTAATTTACTTAAAATTAAATTTAAGTCAAACTGATTTTAATTTACTTGAAATTAAATTTAAGTCAAACTGATTTTAATTTACTTAAAATATAATTTAAGTCAAACTGATTTTAGTTTACTTAAAATATAATTTAAGTCAAACTGATTTTAATTTACTTAAAATTGCATTGCAGTCAAACTAATTTTAGTTTACTTAAAATAAAATTTAAGTCAAACTGATTTTAATTTACTTAAAATTAAATTTAAGTCAAACTGATTTTATTTTACTTAAAATTAAATTTAAGTCAAACTAATTTTATTTTACTTAAAATTAAATTTAAGTCAAACTGATTTTAATTTACTTAAAATTGAATTGCAGTCAAACTGATTATCGTTTACTTAAAATTGCATTGCAGTCAAACTAATTTTAGTTTACTTAAAATTAAATTTAAGTCAAACTAATTTTAGTTTACTTAAAATTGAATTGCAGTCAAACTGATTTTAGTTTACTTAAAATATAATTTAAGTCAAACTGATTTTAGTTTACTTAAAATTGCATTGCAGTCAAACTAATTTTAGTTTACTTAAAATATAATTTAAGTCAAACTGATTTTAATTTACTTAAAATTGAATTGCAGTCAAACTGATTTTAGTTTACTTAAAATATAATTTAAGTCAAACTGATTTTAATTTACTTAAAATTGAATTGCAGTCAAACTGATTTTAGTTTACTTAAAATATAATTTAAGTCAAACTGATTTTAATTTACTTAAAATTAAATTTAAGTCAAACTGATTTTAATTTACTTAAAATATAATTTAAGTCAAACTGATTTTAATTTACTTAAAATTGAATTGCAGTCAAACTGATTTTAATTTACTTAAAATTAAATTGCAGTCAAACTGATTTTAGTTTACTTAAAATATAATTTAAGTCAAACTGATTTTAATTTACTTAAAATATAATTTAAGTCAAACTGATTTTAATTTACTTAAAATTGAATTGCAGTCAAACTGATTTTAGTTTACTTAAAATATAATTTAAGTCAAACTGATTTTAATTTACTTAAAATTGAATTGCAGTCAAACTGATTTTAGTTTACTTAAAATATAATTTAAGTCAAACTGATTTTAGTTTACTTAAAATATAATTTAAGTCAAACTGATTTTAATTTACTTAAAATTGCATTGCAGTCAAACTAATTTTAGTTTAATTAAAATTGAATTGTAGTTAAACTAATTTTAATTTACTTAAAATATAATTTAAGTCAAACTGATTTTAATTTACTTAAAATTGAATTCCAGTCAAACTGATTTTAGTTTACTTAAAATTAAATTGCAGTCAAACTGATTTTAATTTACTTAAAATTGAATTTAAGTCAAACTGATTTTAATTTACTTAAAATTAAATTTAAGTCAAACTGATTTTAATTTACTTAAAATTAAATTTAAGTCAAACTGATTTTAGTTAACTTAAAATATAATTTAAGTCAAACTGATTTTAATTTACTTAAAATAAAATTTAAGTCAAACTGATTTTAATTTACTTAAAATTGAATTGCAGTCAAACTGATTTTAATTTACTTAAAATATAATTTAAGTCAAACTGATTTTAATTTACTTAAAATAAAATTTAAGTCAAACTGATTTTAATTTACTTAAAATTTAATTTAAGTCAAACTGATTTTAGTTTACTTAAAATTAAATTTAAGTCAAACTGATTTTAGTTTACTTAAAATATAATTTAAGTCAAACTGATTTTAATTTACTTAAAATAAAATTTAAGTCAAACTGATTTTAATTTACTTAAAATTGCATTGCAGTCAAACTGATTTTAGTTTACTTAAAATTAAATTTAAGTCAAACTGATTTTAGTTTACTTAAAATTAAATTTAAGTCAAACTGATTTTAATTTACTTAAAATTAAAATGCAGTCAAACTGATTTTAATTTACTTAAAATTTAATTTAAGTCAAACTGATTTTAGTTTACTTAAAATTAAATTTAAGTCAAACTGATTTTAGTTTACTTAAAATATAATTTAAGTCAAACTGATTTTAATTTACTTAAAATATAATTTAAGTCAAACTGATTTTAATTTACTTAAAATTGCATTGCAGTCAAACTAATTTTAGTTTACTTAAAATTGAATTGTAGTCAAACTAATTTTAGTTTACTTAAAATTAAATTTAAGTCAAACTGATTTTAATTTACTTAAAATTTAATTTAAGTCAAACTGATTTTAATTTACTTAAAATTAAATTTAAGTCAAACTGATTTTAATTTACTTAAAATTTAATTTAAGTCAAACTGATTTTAATTTACTTAAAATTAAATTTAAGTCAAACTGATTTTAATTTACTTAAAATTGAATTGCAGTCGAACTAATTTTAATTTACTTAAAATATAATTTAAGTCAAACTGATTTTAGTTTACTTAAAATTAAATTGCAGTCAAACTGATTTTAATTTACTTAAAATTAAATTGCAGTCAAACTGATTTTAGTTTACTTAAAATATAATTTAAGTCAAACTGATTTTAATTTACTTAAAATATAATTTAAGTCAAACTGATTTTAATTTACTTAAAATTGAATTGCAGTCAAACTGATTTTAGTTTACTTAAAATATAATTTAAGTCAAACTGATTTTAATTTACTTAAAATTGAATTGCAGTCAAACTGATTTTAGTTTACTTAAAATATAATTTAAGTCAAACTGATTTTAGTTTACTTAAAATTTAATTTAAGTCAAACTGATTTTAATTTACTTAAAATTGCATTGCAGTCAAACTAATTTTAGTTTAATTAAAATTGAATTGTAGTTAAACTAATTTTAATTTACTTAAAATATAATTTAAGTCAAACTGATTTTAATTTACTTAAAATTGAATTGCAGTCAAACTGATTTTAGTTTACTTAAAATTAAATTGCAGTCAAACTGATTTTAATTTACTTAAAATTGAATTTAAGTCAAACTGATTTTAATTTACTTAAAATTAAATTTAAGTCAAACTGATTTTAATTTACTTAAAATTAAATTGCAGTCAAACTGATTTTAGTTTACTTAAAATTGAATTTAAGTCAAACTGATTTTAATTTACTTAAAATATAATTTAAGTCAAACTGATTTTAATTTACTTAAAATAAAATTTAAGTCAAACTGATTTTAATTTACTTAAAATTAAATTTAAGTCAAACTGATTTTAGTTAACTTAAAATATAATTTAAGTCAAACTGATTTTAATTTACTTAAAATAAAATTTAAGTCAAACTGATTTTAATTTACTTAAAATTGAATTGCAGTCAAACTGATTTTAATTTACTTAAAATAAAATTTAAGTCAAACTGATTTTAATTTACTTAAAATTTAATTTAAGTCAAACTGATTTTAGTTTACTTAAAATATAATTTAAGTCAAACTGATTTTAATTTACTTAAAATATAATTTAAGTCAAACTGATTTTAATTTACTTAAAATTGAATTGCAGTCAAACTGATTTTAATTTACTTAAAATATAATTTAAGTCAAACTGATTTTAATTTACTTAAAATTGAATTGCAGTCAAACTGATTTTAGTTTATTTAAAATATAATTTAAGTCAAACTGATTTTAATTTACTTAAAATTTAATTTAAGTCAAACTGATTTTAATTTACTTAAAATTAAATTTAAGTCAAACTGATTTTAATTTACTTAAAATTGAATTGCAGTCGAACTAATTTTAATTTACTTAAAATATAATTTAAGTCAAACTGATTTTAATTTACTTAAAATTAAATTTAAGTCAAACTGATTTTAATTTACTTAAAATTAAATTTAAGTCAAACTGATTTTAATTTACTTAAAATTAAATTTAAGTCAAACTGATTTTAATTTACTTAAAATTAAATTTAAGTCAAACTGATTTTAATTTACTTAAAATTGAATTGCAGTCGAACTAATTTTAATTTACTTAAAATATAATTTAAGTCAAACTGATTTTAGTTTACTTAAAATTAAATTTAAGTCAAACTGATTTTAGTTTACTTAAAATATAATTTAAGTCAAACTGATTTTAATTTACTTAAAATTGCATTGCAGTCAAACTGATTTTAGTTTACTTAAAATTGAATTTAAGTCAAACTGATTTTAGTTTACTTAAAATTAAATTTAAGTCAAACTGATTTTAGTTTACTTAAAATATAATTTAAGTCAAACTGATTTTAATTTACTTAAAATTAAATTTAAGTCAAACTGATTTTAGTTTACTTAAAATTGAATTGCAGTCAAACTGATTTTAATTTACTTAAAATTGCATTGCAGTCAAACTAATTTTAATTTACTTAAAATATAATTTAAGTCAAACTGATTTTAGTTTACTTAAAATTAAATTGCAGTCAAACTGATTTTAGTTTACTTAAAATATAATTTAAGTCAAACTGATTTTAATTTACTTAAAATTGCATTGCAGTCAAACTAATTTTAGTTTAATTAAAATTGAATTGTAGTCAAACTAATTTTAATTTACTTAAAATATAATTTAAGTCAAACTGATTTTAATTTACTTAAAATTGAATTGCAGTCAAACTGATTTTAGTTTACTTAAAATATAATTTAAGTCAAACTGATTTTAATTTACTTAAAATTGAATTGCAGTCAAACTGATTTTAGTTTACTTAAAATTAAATTTAAGTCAAACTGATTTTAATTTACTTAAAATTAAATTTAAGTCAAACTGATTTTAATTTACTTAAAATTGAATTGCAGTCAAACTGATTTTAGTTTACTTAAAATTGAATTGTAGTCAAACTAATTTTAATTTACTTAAAATTGAATTGCAGTCAAACTGATTTTAGTTTACTTAAAATTGAATTTAAGTCAAACTGATTTTAGTTTACTTAAAATTAAATTTAAGTCAAACTGATTTTAATTTACTTAAAATTGAATTTAAGTCAAACTGATTTTAATTTACTTAAAATTGAATTGCAGTCAAACTGATTTTAGTTTACTTAAAATATAATTTAAGTCAAACTGATTTTAATTTACTTAAAATTGCATTGCAGTCAAACTGATTTTAATTTACTTAAAATTAAATTTAAGTCAAACTGATTTTAATTTACTTAAAATTAAATTTAAGTCAAACTGATTTTAATTTACTTAAAATTAAATTGCAGTCAAACTGATTTTAATTTACTTAAAATTTAATTTAAGTCAAACTGATTTTAGTTTACTTAAAATTGAATTTAAGTCAAACTGATTTTAATTTACTTAAAATATAATTTAAGTCAAACTGATTTTAATTTACTTAAAATTGAATTGCAGTCAAACTGATTTTAATTTACTTAAAATATAATTTAAGTCAAACTGATTTTAATTTACTTAAAATTAAATTGCAGTCAAACTGATTTTAATTTACTTAAAATTAAATTGCAGTCAAACTGATTTTAGTTTACTTAAAATATAATTTAAGTCAAACTGATTTTAATTTACTTAAAATAAAATTTAAGTCAAACTGATTTTAATTTACTTAAAATTGCATTGCAGTCAAACTAATTTTAGTTTACTTAAAATTAAATTGCAGTCAAACTGATTTTAGTTTACTTAAAATATAATTTAAGTCAAGCTGATTTTAATTTACTTAAAATATAATTTAAGTCAAACTGATTTTAGTTTACTTAAAATTAAATTTAAGTCAAACTAATTTTAGTTTACTTAAAATTAAATTTAAGTCAAACTGATTTTAGTTTACTTAAAATTAAATTTAAGTCAAACTGATTTTAATTTACTTAAAATTGAATTGCAGTCAAACTGATTTTAGTTTACTTAAAATATAATTTAAGTCAAACTGATTTTAATTTACTTAAAATTGAATTGCAGTCAAACTGATTTTAGTTTACTTAAAATTAAATTGCAGTCAAACTGATTTTAATTTACTTAAAATTGAATTTAAGTCAAACTGATTTTATTTTACTTAAAATTAAATTTAAGTCAAACTGATTTTAATTTACTTAAAATTAAATTGCAGTCAAACTGATTTTAGTTTACTTAAAATTGAATTTAAGTCAAACTGATTTTAATTTACTTAAAATATAATTTAAGTCAAACTGATTTTAATTTACTTAAAATAAAATTTAAGTCAAACTGATTTTAATTTACTTAAAATATAATTTAAGTCAAACTGATTTTAATTTACTTAAAATATAATTTAAGTCAAACTGATTTTAATTTACTTAAAATTGAATTGTAGTCAAACTAATTTTAATTTACTTAAAATATAATTTAAGTCAAACTGATTTTAATTTACTTAAAATTGAATTGCAGTCAAACTGATTTTAGTTTACTTAAAATATAATTTAAGTCAAACTGATTTTAATTTACTTAAAATTGAATTGCAGTCAAACTGATTTTAATTTACTTAAAATTAAATTGCAGTCAAACTGATTTTAATTTACTTAAAATATAATTTAAGTCAAACTGATTTTAGTTTACTTAAAATTAAATTGCAGTCAAACTAATTTTAATTTACTTAAAATTAAATTGCAGTCAAACTGATTTTAGTTTACTTAAAATATAATTTAAGTCAAACTGATTTTAATTTACTTAAAATTGAATTGTAGTCAAACTAATTTTAATTTACTTAAAATATAATTTAAGTCAAACTGATTTTAATTTACTTAAAATTAAATTTAAGTCAAACTGATTTTAATTTACTTAAAATATAATTTAAGTCAAACTAATTTTAATTTACTTAAAATTAAATTTAAGTCAAACTGATTTTAATTTACTTAAAATATAATTTAAGTCAAACTGATTTTAATTTACTTAAAATTGCATTGTAGTCAAACTAATTTTAGTTTACTTAAAATTAAATTGCAGTCAAACTGATTTTAATTTACTTAAAATTAAATTTAAGTCAAACTGATTTTAATTTACTTAAAATTGAATTGCAGTCAAACTGATTTTAATTTACTTAAAATATAATTTAAGTCAAACTGATTTTAATTTACTTAAAATTAAATTTAAGTCAAACTAATTTTAGTTTACTTAAAATTTAATTTAAGTCAAACTGATTTTAATTTACTTAAAATTGAATTGCAGTCAAACTGATTTTAGTTTACTTAAAATTAAATTTAAGTCAAACTGATTTTAATTTACTTAAAATTAAATTGCAGTCAAACTGATTTTAATTTACTTAAAATTAAATTGCAGTCAAACTGATTTTAGTTTACTTAAAATATAATTTAAGTCAAACTGATTTTAATTTACTTAAAATTGAATTGCAGTCAAACTGATTTTAGTTTACTTAAAATTAAATTTAAGTCAAACTGATTTTAGTTTACTTAAAATTAAATTTAAGTCAAACTGATTTTAATTTACTTAAAATTAAATTGCAGTCAAACTGATTTTAATTTACTTAAAATTGAATTGCAGTCAAACTGATTTTAGTTTACTTAAAATATAATTTAAGTCAAACTGATTTTAGTTTACTTAAAATTAAATTTAAGTCAAACTGATTTTAATTTACTTAAAATTAAATTGCAGTCAAACTGATTTTAATTTACTTAAAATATAATTTAAGTCAAACTGATTTTAATTTACTTAAAATTGAATTGCAGTCAAACTGATTTTAGTTTACTTAAAATATAATTTAAGTCAAACTGATTTTAATTTACTTTAAATTAAATTTAAGTCAAACTAATTTTAGTTTACTTAAAATATAATTTAAGTCAAACTGATTTTAGTTTACTTAAAATTAAATTTAAGTCAAACTGATTTTAATTTACTTAAAATTAAATTGCAGTCAAACTGATTTTAATTTACTTAAAATTAAATTGCAGTCAAACTGATTTTAGTTTACTTAAAATATAATTTAAGTCAAACTGATTTTAATTTACTTAAAATTGAATTGCAGTCAAACTGATTTTAATTTACTTAAAATTAAATTTAAGTCAAACTGATTTTAATTTACTTAAAATTGAATTGCAGTCAAACTGATTTTAGTTTACTTAAAATATAATTTAAGTCAAACTGATTTTAATTTACTTAAAATTGAATTGCAGTCAAACTAATTTTAGTTTACTTAAAATTAAATTTAAGTCAAACTGATTTTAATTTACTTAAAATATAATTTAAGTCAAACTGATTTTAATTTACTTAAAATTGAATTGCAGTCAAACTGATTTTAATTTACTTAAAATATAATTTAAGTCAAACTGATTTTAATTTACTTTAAATTAAATTTAAGTCAAACTAATTTTAGTTTACTTAAAATTGAATTGCAGTCAAACTGATTTTAGTTTACTTAAAATATAATTTAAGTCAAACTGATTTTAATTTACTTAAAATTGAATTGCAGTCAAACTGATTTTAGTTTACTTAAAATTAAATTTAAGTCAAACTGATTTTAATTTACTTAAAATATAATTTAAGTCAAACTGATTTTAATTTACTTAAAATTGCATTGCAGTCAAACTAATTTTAGTTTACTTAAAATTGAATTGTAGTCAAACTAATTTTAATTTACTTAAAATATAATTTAAGTCAAACTGATTTTAGTTTACTTAAAATTAAATTTAAGTCAAACTGATTTTAATTTACTTAAAATTAAATTTAAGTCAAACTGATTTTAATTTACTTAAAAATAAATTATTTTTAATATTCAGTTTTTTTACATTTGGCATTGATGATTGATAAATTTTTTATCGTATAGCTGGAGTATTAACTTACAGTGATCTTTTCATTTTAAATATTTCATATATTTCAACTTATATTTTTTCTAAGTTAATGGTTGCTGAGCGAATTTTTATTTTTATTATTATTTTTTTCATCTATTATTTTTGTTTTTCCTAATTATTTTTTAGTTTTTAGCTTTCTTTTCATCTCATGTTTTATCAGTTTTTACAATCTTTTGTAAAAACTAACTGTTTACTTTCTATGAAAATTGTTTATTTTCTCATTAATTGCTATTTAACCAATATCTAAAAAAAATATTTTTTATCTATTCGTTGTACATTTTATTTTTATTTAAGGATACCTTTTATTATTATTTTTAGTAATTATTTATTTATTTAATTTTTTTTCTAATATGTTATAAATTTATAAAATATTTCTATTTAAAGTTTTTTTGATTTCATTTTTCAATTCTTTACAAAATCTTAAAAAAAATCATTTATTTTATAAGAAACTTTCATCCTTTATATTCATATTATAAATTTTTCTATTTTTATATTTATAAATTATTTTTCATAAGCATTCACAAATTATATTTCATATTTATATCACGAAGTTGAAAGAACATTTTTGTATTTATTTTAAGTTATATAACAAAAAGAAATAGAAATTATTAAGGAAATTTATTAGCGACATATGTATTTTTAAACTAGATTAAACTTATAAGAAAACTAATTAATTGCTATTATTTATACTTTGGAAAATAAAAAATAAAGCTAAAAGCTTAAAGATATATTCTTGTTTGATATAATTGAACTAATATTCTAGGTAAAACAAAAGAATTTTTCCAATATAATTTAATTAAAGATACTTACTTTTTGATTATAGCAATAAAAATTCAATTTCTTTTAAGTTTAAAATAGAGTATACCTAAATCCCTAAGTTAAACTTTAGCAATAACTATTATTTATAATAATTAAAATAATTAAGTATTATATATTTTTTTAATTCAGAAGAAGTTTAAGCATCATAAAATAAGGTTGAAAGTCAGCTATATTAAGTTTTTTTAATATTCTAATTATTCTGTTAACTTAATCATAATTATATCTAAAAAACAATAAGAGAATTATAACTCTAAAGAAAATAATAGAGCTATATTATTCTATTAAGTAAGTTAAATTTAGAATCGTAAGAGTTACTTTAAAAGATAACAACTAAAAGTTATTTTGCTAAATTTTTATTTTATCCAAGTAAAAATAAATAAATTAGTCAATTATCCTAAAATAATTTTTACTAAATGCCTCTTATGAAATATATCTTAGCTTTACAATTATTTCAATTTTAAGTATTCAATAAATAAAAATAGAATATTTGGCAAACCATATATGAATTTAATTGAATAAAAGTATTTTAATTAATTTAAATTATACATTCTAGATATTAAAGAATAATTCAAACTTCATAAATTATTAAATAAAATACTAAATTTTAGAAGTAAAATTTAAAATTGTTCTATAAAGACAAATATAAAAAAGCAAGTTAAATATGCTTTAATTTTAAAATTTATGAATTTTAAATTGAATCTAGTGATTTAAGTAGCATTACTGTAAGAAAATGCAATCAATTCACGGTTTTATATTTATTACTTAAATTTTTTAATTTATTTTAATTATTCAATAAATTCCTTAATCATTTATTTAATTAAAAAAAATTTAGTAAAATTTGAATACTTAGTTTTAAAATTAATCTAAGAATCCTTATTTTATGAAAATTTTTAAACTCTAAATTATTTTATAAAGTTTTTAACTTATCTCATAATAAATTTAAAATACATTTGTATTTATATATTTTAACAAATTTAACTATTTAAATATAAAAAATTGTTAATAATGCATAACTATAATGTATTTTAAATAGATAGAATAGCTATTTAAATTTAAAATAATATTCTCTTAAAGAGAAATAGTTAGAATGCTATATAGATAATTATTTTATTTTTGATTATCTAGCAATTTTAGAAATAATAGCTTTATATAATTATTAAACTTATTTTTCTTCATTTATTTAATACTACTAATATAACTAATATATATTCTTTCATAGAGTTTCTATAGAAGATCCATAATCTAAGTATTTAAGTTAAGTTAATTTAATCATAAAGTTTCATTTTATGTTCTTAATAAATAATAGAGGTTTTGCTTATATGATGATACTATTTTATGTAAGTTATTACTTATGCTTGATAGCTTATTTAATTATTATCATTTTAATGCTCTATTTTTTATTAAAAATGTCAGCGGTGGGATTTGAACCCACGTCCCGAAAGACTAGCGCCTTAGATCACTCGGCCACACTGTCTGTTATTAATAGGATATTAGTTTCTTTAAATATTATAACTTTGAAACTAATTAATTATATACAAGGCTACTTATAAATAGTTATTATTATAATAAGCATTCATTCCTTATCTTAAAAACTTAAACCTTTATGCTTATCAAGTTAGTAAATAAATAGTTTAATTAAATAAAACTTTTAATTGATTTCACTTATATCTAAAAGCTATTTTACTCTAAAAAGTTTGAACATCCTTATATTTTAATTCTTCTTTGAAATTAAATGAATAACCTTAATTAGTTTTTTAAATGCTAATATAGTAATATTGCCAATTTAATAATTATTTAGTTTCTTATTCTATTAGATTATATATCATTAAACTGCTAAATAGATATTTTAATAGTTAAATTATTATATAGAAGCTACTTCAACTGCTTACTTTTAACGATTCTTAAGAACTAAATTTCAAATTTATTTAATCTTATTAAAGTATTCTATTCATTAATTAAAAATCACTTTAATTTAGAAAGAAAGCCTGTTTCTCTAATTTAAGCAGATACTTCCCTAAAATGAAGTTCTAAATATAAGTGTATTAATTAATATATTAAATTTGTTTAATGTTTAAGTTATATATATAGATATCTAAAGCTTAAGCTTATTAAATTAATTACTAACCTATTAATAATTATTTAGAGTTTAGTTTATTTTAATATCGTACTATTTCTTAAAATTATAAAATAAATAGACTCTTAAATTATTAATTTCCTTTTACTTTTAGTTTTTTCAGTTTGATAGATTATGTTTTTTTATAGTAGAATAAATATAATAAAAGCTTAGAAAGAATTAAAATATTAGATATAATATAATATTAAGCTATTAATTATTGAGTTAGGAGATTTATAGCTTTATTATTATATTCTATTTAAAATAAACTATTATGCAATTATTATATCTATTAATAAACATCTAACTAACTTTTAAAATTACATTTAACTATTATTTCAGCTAAAACTTTAATAAACTTATAAAAACCAAGATTATTTAACTTTTTACTAGAACTAATTATTTTAAAATCTTATAACTATATTATATTCTAACTGTAATAAATAGTTAATATAATATTTAATAACTTTAAATATAATTAAATGTTAGTTTAATAGGATAGCTAAATTAAATTATATAATCTTAGTTGTATTGTAAATTAAAAATAATTATTATACATTTCTATTATTTAGCTTTATGAGATAAATATCTCTTTCATTTACAAATTATTAGGTAATGCTTGGTAGTTATATTTAAGATTTTATTAATTTAAATTTTATCTATAATTAAAGATATTTCTTAGTTTTATCTAATTTTAGTTTCAAAGTCTATCAAAGTTATCAATGTACCTTATAATGATATTCTATTGATTAAGGTTTAGAAATAAATTTATTTAATTAAGCATATCATTTATAAATTCTATTTTTTGCAAAGATTTATAAACAGATAAAATGCTTTATCTTATTAGAAAAAGTTTACATTAAAAAAGAGATAACCACCAAATCATTATATCTATACCAGATGTTTATTATAAATAGTTTTTATTTAAAATTTTAACTTTAATCTTTTCAATGAAAACTCAGATACCTTACATTAATTTTAAAATAGAGGAAATACTTTTATTTAATAAACTTTATAAATTATTCATAAAATATCTATTATAAGATTCATTAATATTTATTTCAGCTAATTTGATCATGTCTTATCTTTTATTTTAGTTAAATTTAAATTATAAAATTTAAATTAAATTATTTTTAATATGATTTAATTAAATATTCTGGTTATTGGTATATCATTACTAATATTTTAAATAATTAAAATATTAGTAAAAATTAGGTCTATTTATATATGTGTTTCATGGGAATAAGTTTAAAATAAATTTCTTTAATCTATTAGTTAATATTACCTAATAATTTATCATCTAAAATCTTTATAAACCTATTTATTTTTACCATCTATTAAATGCTTATTTCTTCTTCTAATTTATTATGATTTTCATTTAAATTAAAGTTAAAATAAATATATTAGAACATAACTATGAAATTATTAATAAATCTTTTTGTTGTCATATTTTAAATAAATCATTTAACCTTTAGATATAATTTAAAGAAAACTAGACGTTCTTAAAATTAAAGTGAATAAAGTGATGAGAATAAAAAATTATAAGATTAAATAGTAATTTAAAATGTATATTTATTCTAACAATTTGAGGGTAAATGACTCTATTCACTTATAAAATATCTCTAAAAATAGTTAACTTTATATATATCTTTTATTTACCAAATATTTGGAAAGATTGTTGTCTTATCTACATAATTTTGAATTTGAATAAAATTAAAAAAAAGAACTAATATCTAATTTATTTAAATCTAGATTAGATTCTGCTTTATGTATAAAATATTTGCAAATAGATTATTAATATCTTCTAATTAAAAATGCTTCAAAGTTATTTGCAAAGAAATGATGAATCAAAATATTAATTAAAGAGATGTTTAAAGTTTAAAATGATATATCTTAGAATTAAATATAATAGTAAAAGACCTAATGAAGTAGACACTAATATATAATAATTCATAACTCTAGCTTTAGTTGATTGATTATTGTATATTTTATAAAATATAATATCTTAATCTTCTTAGTTAATTTATAATAAATCTTAAAGCTTATTTATTCCTATTGCTATAATTTATTAATTTAAATCTTTTAAGTTATTATTTTGCTTTATAAATTCTAATATAATGCATAGTTAACTATGCTTTTTGTCTATTTAAGGCTAAAAGGATAAAATATAAGAGTCATTAGATTCTAGAATTAAGTTTATCTATTATCTAATTTTTATTTTAATATGATTATTCTAATTGTATTATAACTTGATATTTTCAATTTCCCTCTTTTAAACTTAAAATTCTTAAATAAATGTAAAGAGTAGATTTTCTTATGAGATACATGCTTAAAAGAATTGAATTACATTCTAAATAAAAATGAAGCAATTAAGTAAATAAATTCTAAATAGGTAGTAGTTTCTAAAGGTTAGATAATATTAGATAACTCTATGAGTTATAGGTAACTATAAGTAGCATTGTATATAATAACTAATAATATCTAAATAGTTTAGATATCTGCTTTATATAACGATAGAATTAGCTTTAGAAGTAGATTAGAGTAATTAATAGTAAATTAGATAAATGTATATAATATAACTCTAAGAATTTAATATAAATGCAAGTATATTCAATAAACCATTTCATTATTCTCTTTATTAGAATCTTTAAAACTTAACTTATAACTATTTACTATCTTATAAGCACAAGCTCTTAGATTCTAATATCAATGTAAGTTCTATTTTAAAATTTGAATAAATTTACAAGGATATGTTAAACAATCATATCTAAATTATCTTTTTTTAATTATTAATTAATTAATTAAAAATTATTATAAAATATCATTAAGTATATAATACTTTACTAGATATGATAGTTTAAAGAGTTAAGCTTCTAAAATATTTATTCGTTTGTTTAAGTTAAATTTAATATTTCTTCGTATACTAACTTTAAATCTTATAAGTTTTAAATATATTTAGCAGAACCCAATTATTTTTAAATTTCTCATTTCTTACTTCAAGTATTAATACCAAACTCAAGAGATTAAATATATTTATTGTCTTTACTTATTAGAATACTAAGTTATCTTTGTAATTTAAAATTATTCTAACTGATATTAATTGAGTAATTAAAAGACTTAATTAATGGACTTTTATTATTTATAAGGCAAAGTTCCCTCAATGACACGAAATTACTTTTTTTTATAATATTCAAATCAACATGAAAGCTAAAATCACTCTTTTCAGAAAATATTAAACTTTGGATTGGTAAATTAGCTAAAATGCTTTATATTAATATACTAATTAATGTCTATTTAATCATAATTATTAATGATGAATGAAAAATTATTAAAATGTAAGATACATGGCAATTATTATTATAAAGCATGCTTTATTATTTTGTTTTTCTATTTTCATAATTTTTTCCTTAGTGATATTTATTTATAATTACTTGAGAAAGATTAATATAATAAATGTTGCTCTTCTTTATAGATCCTTTCTTAAAGTCTTAAGTATTAAATATAAAAGCTTATTATGCTTATATTACCATATGTAATGCTTTAAAAATTATTGCTATAAGAAAATAAATTTAACACTAGATGTTGATCAAATGATATGAATTTTAGAGTAATTTAGAAATGATAGTGAATAGAGATTATTAAACTTCAAATATTTATTTTAATTTGAAGGTATAAATCAATACTAAATTAATTTACCTATATTAATATATTAACCTTAAGCCTAAAATAGTTCTTAACTTATATAAATGTTCAAAACTAAGTAATATCATTTCATATACCTTTTTACTTTCCTTTCGTACTATATAATCATTTAAAAATAATCTAAAAATAAGATATGAAAACACTTATTTAGAAATCTATCTAATTTAAGATATGTAATTATTTTTAAATACCTAAGATAGAACTTTTTCTAAGATTAAAATAGTTTAAAATATTAAAGTTTCAACTAAGAATTAAATACCTTCTACTAGATTTTTGACATATAAAAATTAAATCTAATAGAGAGAATAAGTGATATCTGTATCTTTTTACCTTGGAAATCCTAAACATTATATATCGGTTTATCTAAAAGGAATTATAATATGATGCAGAATTTCATTTAGAAATTGTTTAATTAATGAATTTTTTATTAAATAAATCAAGATGCTTATTTTAGCTTATCATTTTAAATATTCTAAACTAGTATAATTTTATTTATTAAGAAAAAATTAAATAATCATTAAAAATTCCAATATGTGAAAATAAAAATTATCAAGAGAAAGAAAAATAATATTTCCTTTAATTGATATAAAAGAATATTAATTTAATCTTTTGCTGTTATGCAAATTCGTTAATAAATCAATATTTGATTTTTATATTTAATATATTATCCTTATAAATTAATATTATACTTAAAAATAAATCTAGCTAGCAATATACTTAATTTAAGAATATTATATTTCACTAAATTTATTTATCTAAAAATCATTAGGTAAGTCTCACTATTAAATATATATTATTTTATAAAAATAATTAGCAAGCTATTTAAAATTTAGATATTAATTCATTTAAAAGCTATTCACTTCATATAACTAAAATATAAAATGCTTATCACTTAAAATGAATCTAGTAATCAAAAACATTCATAGGTATATTTAATCTTATGCAAATTTACATAAATTAATTTAATAGATTTATTTATTATATCCCCACATCATTTTATCCTCTTTTATTCATAAGAAAAAACATATTAATTTGCTTATATAAAATGTTTTTATTCTTTCTTAATAGATTTTATTTACCTTTCATTTAATCTTGTTTTCATTAAAATTTACTTGGCTTTTTTTAGAAACTAATATATCAACTTTATCCAAAACAATAAAGATCAGCACTTCTTTCTTTTTAAGGGATATTAATTAAAGTTTAATTATAAAATTTAACTTTAGCTCCGTATAGTTTCTCAGCTTTTATAAATAGCAAATGATCCCTAAGTTTTTTAATAAGTTATTTTTATAAAATTTTATTCTATCATAATTATTTAATTTAACTCTTCCAGATTTAATCTCTTTAAATGTAAGTAAAATCGTAAATTCTTTAATTATTTTTCTCTCTTTATTTAGAAATTTAAAAACTTAGTAATATTTGAATAAAAATTATTATCATTGCAAGAAGGTTTTTTTATTTATTTTTTCCTACTTAAAGTAGAGATAAACTATAAAAAATAAATGTGATTTAGTATATTATTGTGTGTATTAGAGTAGAGCAACTGAATTAGGATTCAATTATCCCAGTAAAAATTTGCTTTAACTAATTTTATTTTTCATTTTAAAAACTTAGTTCTATTTTCTATTTCTGTTTCAGCTTACACTTCCTTGCTTGAATTTTTAAAATGGTATTATTTTCTCATCTAGAAAGGAATTAAAATAATAATGGAGATTAAAAAATTGGCTAAAAAAAGTATTTAAATTAATTTATAAGAAAAGCTTCTAGAAATAGAGAGTCAATTCAAATAGAAGAAGGTGAATCTACAAGAATCAATTAAGAAGATCTTTTAATAGATTTAGAAAAATGCTCACAAGCATTATATCGATTTAAGCCTACAAGTAGATAAACTGCCTTTAGCAGTATTTGGTAGTGAATTAATTTTTAACGGAATGATGCTATTACTTTTTTAATATTTGATTGAAAATGCTGTCGGTAAATAAATATCGTTGAGCATTTCTTGTTAGAAAGGATAGAAAGTTTAGAAAAACAGAATAAAATTGATTTTAAAAATTTAAGTTAAAAATCCTGCTTCTGAAAGATTTTTTTACTTAGTTGAAATACTCAAAAATAGGTTTTACAATATCTAAGTTGAATGAAAAAAATTGACTGGTAAATATACTAATGAAGAGATATTAATAAAACATATGGTTAACTGTCAAAGAGGTTCTGTTATTCGTGCAGAGTTAAATTAAAATCTTGGGATGCTTGAGATTGAAATTTCTTTAAAATTTGATTTGGATTAAACGTGTTAATAATGAAGTGAAGAATTGAATGAAAGCATTTTATCAGTAAGTTGCTAATTTAGCTAATTATGAAGTAAATAACTGAAGAAAGTTTGCATAGTGAAAATGTTTCAAGTTGTGATGAAACGAATTAAATTATAGAAATTTAATAGAAAAAAGAATTCAAAACAAACCCTGGATCTTTATTCTAATAAAGCCATGTTGAACCTGATGAATAAGTTTAATAGTACTTTTTTATATAGAAAAAATTCTTTTAGTTTTAAAGATTCTGAAAATAAAGAAATTCAAGAAAAAAATGAATATAAGAAATAGAAAAAAAGCAAATAAAATGGATAATTACATAAAAACAAAAAAGAATTTCCTCTAATTTACAGTTAGTCTTATTTTTTAAATTCAAACTCATAATCAGAATCAGAATCAAAGATGAAAAAAACTAGAAGATTTAGTTATTAAGGAAAATAGTCTGAATCATGATTTGATCAACATAAACTGAGATTTTATATGTTAATAATATTAATATTATTTATTTAAATAAAGATTAAGATAATCTTTAAATTAAAAATAAGCTATTTGATTTTATTATTTTAAGTGTAAAGTTATTTATCTCAAAATTTTTAAAATTAAATAATTTAAATATTCTATAATGTGCTCACTTTTCTTTTACATTTTAAATTTTTCGAATTTAAAACTTTGTATATTTTATATTATAATTTTCTTATTAAAGTAAATATACTTGCAAGCCTTCATATAAAATTTTATATTTTTCTCTATTATAAAATTGAAATTATACTTGTTAATCTACACTTTTAGTTTCAAAGTTATTTATAAAATTTAAACTTTTAACAAAAAATTTTTTTACCTTATTAGTCTTCAATTTGAATAATTAATTAATTTTTAAATTATAAGAAAATTAAAAATTAATTTATTATATATCTAAAAGTACTTTTAAACTTAATAATTATGTTAGACTTATATTAATAATTATTTAATATTATTAGTTGTATATTCATAACCTAAATTAATAGTTAAAAAATGATTTTTTATATATATATTATATAATTGAATTAACTATATCTTGCCTAAATATATATTTTATTTTCAAAAATGTAATTTTTTTAATAAATAAACTTATATCTATAATAAATAAATTAAATAATTTTATTATTAAATTAATTAATAATTAATAAAAATGATTATAGAGCACGTAGCACCTCGATGGCGCGCAGCTATTTCAATATTAATATTTAATATTTAAAAATGTTCTCATGATTCTTGTTAAATTCTAGAGGTCCGATGAGTTATGTAAGCTTCTCCAAATGGGGAATATTCTTATTGAAAATTATTCTAAAATCTTGAGTCAAATGCTTCAGTCTTCTTGAATAAAGTCCAAATAAGAGATAGTTATTAAGTTGGTAATTAGAAGGCCCGTCAGTCAAACTTTCATACTGCTAGAGAGAACCCTCGGGGTAAGTTAGATACATCTCAACAGAGCTTATTCACCCTTCCCCGCGGTGGCATCTAGTGCGAGATTACTCGCAATGCAGTATACACTGCACAAGATGACCTACTAGTTTGACTGACGCGGCCGATATCCATTTTATATTATATCATAATATAAGTATTTTTTTATTTTGTCTCCATTTTAATATGAAGAAATATGTTAGTATTCTTAATAATTTACATTAGATTTAAAATTTATTTATATTTAAACCTTTTTAAATTAAAAATATAAGATTAAAATTTAAAATATTAAATTATATTTAGAATAATATTATTTTCTAACCTTAGACAATTCTTAAATTTTTGTTCTTTAATTTTATTTAAATTTTCATCTTATATAAATAGAAATATTTTTAATTTTTTTATTTTTTAAGAAATTTATTTTTCATGAGGATCAAAAAAAATAAGAGTTATCGAATGTGAATAGAAATGAATTTTCTTTATCTAAAAATAAAAAATATAATATTGGAGAAATTAAATTCTAAATTTTTATTTGAAGTATATAAAAAATATTTTATTAGATTTTGGTGCTTTTCACAATTTATGTAAAATATCTATTAGAATCAAGAATTAACTAAGGATTGATATCATCAAAAAAGTTTTAACAATTTTTATTTTTTTAATTTATTGCCTAAGCTCTAGAATTTCGCTAAATGACTTAAAATTATTTTTTATAGCTACTTCTCACAAATCTTAGCCATATTACTTCATATCATTTTTTAAATTCAGTGAAATTAGTTTTTCTATTCTTTATCTATTTAAAAAAGATTTATTTAATAATCTAAATAATTATTTTTAATTAATAATTATATATTATTAATTTTATCTTTTTGTGAAATGATTAAAAGAAATTAAATAAAAGATATCTTTTTTTTGGATTTTTTCAATTATTTTATATTTATAATTATTTCCTTTTTATTTATATTTTCTATATAATCTAATTTTTTTATATTTTGTAATTAAGAAAATTAATGGTTTTATTCACTAGGATTTCTTTTTAATTTAATGATTTATCTAATTTATTTATTTTTTGTTTTTATTCGTATTGCTTAAAAAAAGAATTGTATTCTATAAAAGGATTAATTTCATAAAATATAAATTTATAACTGAAACTCAGCTGATATCTTTATAAATTACCGATAAAAATGAAATAAATAAGGAAGAAGATAATTTATTATATATATTAATTTAAATAGAGAGGAGCAATTTTCCAAATGAGCTTAACTTGAATTCTGGTACCAGGAAGTATCCCAGAAGTGACGAATTTAGAAAAAATTTAGGTAAAAGCCAAGAAGAAAAAACTAGAAGCATTAAGTAAAATTTGATGAAAGATGCCAGACGATTAGATATCTTACAGAGCCACTTAGACCATACTCTATTTGAAAATAGGCTTTTCAAGGGAATGATAGCACTAAGGTAATCTCCAATAAGAAATTTTACAATTTAAAAAACTTAGTTTAAAGAGCTGCACATATACAAAATGCTGTACGTTTTATAATCCTTATTTTTATATTTATATATATACTTTAACTATATTTATAAATTATTCATCCTTATATTTATTAGCAAAAAATTAATTTAGATTTTCATAGATTTTACTGAATTATGATAATTCAAATAATATTAACAAAAGTTTTAATAATAAATTTTTATTTGCGTTAAAAATTTCTTCACACTTTTCTTTCTAAATGTATTTTGATAACAGGTTTAAATATAATTTTATAATTAATTTTTAGTTTTAATTATTTAGTTATTCATCTTTATTTTTCTAAATTTTTAATTTAAGATTTCAGTAGTTTATTTTTCCATTTTGTTTAAGGTAATATAAAGAATATAGAATTTTAAAAATTAAAAATATTAAAAAAATGCTAAAAATATTACTGACAAGAGAAATTATTTTCTGTTAAATTTAAAATAAAATTAGTTAAAATTGAATAAAACAAACAAATCTAGAGATGATATATTAAAAATTAAATTAGCTATTATATAATTAAATTTTGATTACTTACGAATTAGATTAGTATCTTACTTTATAAATGGGATTCAAGGTTATATAAAATAAAAAATACTAAAAAATAGAATTTTAATGATATTATGAATAAATTTTAATTTAATTTAATATAAATCAATTAATAAAGAAATATATTTAAAAATATTAAAATTTGTTCAAAGGAAGCATTTAAAAACAATGTACATTTTTTCATATAATAAATGAAATAAATCTAATTACGCTGATTTTCTAATTTGCTTTTATATTTAATTTTAAGATTATACTTAAATTTTTGAAAATAAAATTTATATTGATTTGAAGAATAGATAATCATTTCATTTCAAATATTTACAAATATTTACAAATATTTTTATATTAAAAAAATTCCTTTATGACAGTAGATATTCAAGAAAGATATATTTATTCATATAAATTGATAACTCAAGAACAATTATTTGCAACTTAAATAAGTTTTGAAGAAAAAAAATTTTTTTAATAAAAAAGAAAAAAATATAAATTTATGAAAAAAGAACGAATGTATTATATAAATAAAATATTAAAAATTAATAAATCTTATGTAAATATTAAAAAGTTTATTTAATAATTGTAAAAACTAAACAAAAAAATATTGATAGAATATTAAAAAAATTTACTAATTAATAAATAAAAATACTTCTTTTTCTTTAATAAAATTATTTAAAGTGTTTTAATTTTTTAAAACATTTTGTTGGAAATGAGATATATATAAATTAAGAAAATTAAATTAAATTATTTAATTAAAAAAATAATAAATATTGAAAAGCTCTTAGATAAGGACTTGCCGCTATTCTCAGACCAGAAATGCTTGGAAATATGAATAAAGGTATGGAAGGACTTTGAAGCAAGGCTAAAATTCTTTGGAATACAAAAAAAATCCGCTTCAGCTTCATTATAGTCTGAAGAATTTATAATAGTAAATAATAAAATTCGTTCTATATTCTTATAGAATTAGCACAAATAAAGACAAGACTCAGCCTCAAGGAGTATATTTAATGTCAGAATTAAAAAAAAAAGGGAATTTACCATTTGGAGCAATGCATTCAAATTAAAAATCGATGGGGACTAAAATTTTTTTATATGATTAGCCTATTAATTATAAAACCTTGTTATAAAAATGTATTATTATTATTTAAGATGAAAATAAATAAAATCAACTCCGAAAGTTGTTGAATTATTTTTATATAAATAATAATAAATAAATAAATTTGATTATAGATCGCGTAACACCTCGTTGTTGCTCATCTCTTTTTATAATGAAATTAAATTTAAATATATTAGATTTTTATATATTTTTTAATTATAATATTTTCTATGAAAAAAACGAGAAATACCATTAAAAAATTTTAATTTATTTTCTATTAAAAATGTAAGTTTGTGGAAGGTTTTTGTATTTTATAATTTCTTGATTTGAATAATTTATTTTCTATTATTAATTAATAAAAATATCTTAAAATATAATATTCTTAATTTAGTAATCTATTTTCTTTTTTATTTCTATCATAACAAATTTAAAAATTTTATTTTAATTATTTTAAAGAAATATAACGGTATAATTTTTAATAAATCAAACCATTTAAAAAAGGTTTAATTTTCAACTAATATGGCATTAATTATATAGATAATTTAAAATTATAGCATTATTAAAGATAACTTAACTAAGATAAGTTAATAGAAACTGTTAAATAAAAACTAAAAATACTCTTAGTGAACAATCTTAAATTATTTTATACTTTCTAATTTTCACTTAAGAATATATATAAACCTTATTTTTACTCTATTAGAAATTTTAGCAAAAAACATATTAAAGAGAGAAATATTAAAAATTAAATAAAATCATACTAGTTAAAGCAAATATTTAGAAATTTATGATAAATGTTATATTTATAGCTTAATTATTGCTTATAATGATATTTAATAAAATAAATATTTTTTAAATAATTCTTTACATTTTTTCTTCTTTTTATTGATAAATTATTTATTCAACCTTCAAAATCTTTTAAGTTGAGATTTAAAGCAAAAAGTAAACAATAATCATAATATGCTTATTATGTGTAATTTGCTATTTTAAAACTAAAAAATAGTCTGAGAAATATTAAAACTTAAATGTTTACTTTTATAAATTAAAGCTGTGAGATTCAAGTATTTAAGAAATAAATTAACTTAAAAATAATAAATTGTTTTAAAAAGATAAAAAAGCAAAAATACAACGATCATTTTCGAAATGTGGCATTTTAGATGTATATAAATAACATAGAAATCCATTTATTTATTTATTTAAAAATTAAAAATACTTAGTTTATCTAACTATTCATCCTTAGGCTATATAAATGTCTTTCTAATAACTTGATATTTTACTTCCACAAAGGTTGTTTAAATCTAAATCAGATTTAGTTTTTATTATAAATAAATAGGGCTGACTAAGACTTATCTTGCGAGATTTTGTTTTAATCTTTTTCTGACTTTTACTCTGAATAATATTTTGCTATTTTAATTATTTCTTGCTTAATTATTATTATTTTTCTACTTCTCTTGATTTAAAATCCATTTTGTTGGACTGAAATCTATTTTAAAAATTACCTTTTAGCTTATTAATGTGATTTAGATCTATTCTATCTAAATATGTCACCTGGCTTTTTATCTATTTAGCATTTTTATTGAAATCGCTCTATCTAATTAGTTTCATAAGAACTTGAAACATTCTCAGTGTGCAGACTTTCTTCAGTTATACTTTTCATTTTTAGCTAAATATTAAAAATTACAATAGATATAGATTTATCCAGTCTTTAGCTTCATTCTTGTCTAGCATCATAAATATCAACTTTTAACCCAATTTCAATTTCTAATTATTTATTTTCTTTATATATTTCGGCTTTTAGAACTGATCCTTTCATACAATTAATTAAATGCTTTATTAATAACTCTTGCTCTGAGAACTACTTCTATAGTAGCTTATAATCAGCTTAAATGTTGTAAGATCTTAAGTTTAGTATTTTAATTAGTGAGGAAATCTTTTTCGAAGCTAGATTTTCTACTACAAATTTAAAAATTAATTGTATTTTTTTCCCCTTGAGAAAACTCTTAAGCATATGTTTGAAATAAAATTTTCTATCCAAATGCGTTTTGAGATAAAATTTCAAAAATGAATAGCAAGAGCTCTTCTAGCAGAATCTCATTAGCTATCACTTCTTTTGGTATAGAATTTACCTTAACTCTCAAGTCGATATAGTTTTTCTTTATGACTGCTTAAGACTATTCTAAGATATTCAAGAATAGATACTTCAAAATAACTTAATCCAACTAAGTTTAAAAAGAAATATCTCTCAGTTTTTCTGAAAAAGAATTCCCAACTAAACTCTTAAATTTTTAATTGATTTCCATTTTATAGTAAAATAATCTGGCCAATAAATAAAAAGCATACTTCATTCATTAAAAAATAGAGAAATAATAATAATAAGGAATTATTTCTTGGCTCTATTTAAATTATCTCACTTAACCTTAATAAAAGAGTAAACATATCAAATATCAAAATAATATTGAAGATTTTAAATTTAAAAAATAGAAAAAGGAAATATTTATAAAAAATTAGCAAACATAAAATAAAATAAATTAAGCTGAGCTATTAAAAAATACTTGTAGCAAGATAAATCAAATCTTGAATATAAGTATTGTATCTTTTGTTGATTTCATTTAAAATATATTTAAAAATGATATTTATTCGATTGTTTTAATTGAGCATGCTTATTTCATAAAAAATGTAAGAATTAGTTGAAATATAAGTTAATTTTTTCCTTTTCATTAATTAATAAAAATTTATATGACCCCATCATGCTTTATATGAATAATGAAAGAGATTAAGCATTTCTTTATCGAATAGATTTTTTCATCTAGCTTTTTTTTTAATTTTTTTAAATCAAAATTTCTATTTTTTGAAGGTTTCCTAGAATTCTTGATTTGGTTCTAAAATTTTATTTTTCTTCAAAATTAATTTTTATTAAAATTTATGTTTCTTTAATTTATTTGCTAAAGTTAACTTTAAGAAAGATTATTAGAATCAAAATAAATTTAATTGTATGCTAAAGCTTGACCAAGTTAAAAATTTGTAAAATATTTAAATTTCTTCCCACAGTTTAGTTGGGTTTGCATAAATCAACATGATAGAAAGTGATAAATAAAAAATGTAGATATTTATCTATAATAGCTCTATTGCTAATCATTTTAGAAAATAAAAAGGTTTTAATTTTTTATTTAGACTTTATATCTTCTTATATTCATATTAAGAGAATAAATTCTAAATGAAATTAAGCTTTGGTTATATATATCCAAAATAAAAGATAAAACCAATATCATTATTAACTTTCTGACTATCTTTACTAAACCTTTAACCAGTTTGATTTTCTCCTTTCTTAAATTTCGCAGTTATCACTAACATTCTTAAAATTTAATTTATAAATGTTTTTAAATTCCTAAATGACTTTTACTTATTTAAGTCTTCTATATAATAGAATTCCATTTCTTAATCTGTATTTATTTAAGTTTCTTCTTTTATCTATTGTAAAATTATATAGATTCTATAATTAGAACAACTCTGAAGATTATTAGAGCTTTAATTATTTATTCTTACAAGTCAATTTGATCTTAAATTCTAGTATCTAAGAAAGTATTTATTTATTTTAAATTTTAATTTAATTGCCATGCAAAGAATCTAAAATTAGTTGTTTTATACATAAACTGATTTTCTGCATCTTAAAGATAAATTCTAATTTTTAGTTTGATAGATTGATGCAGTTTATTAAATCCATTGATATATTAAAATTTGGTAAAGATATTAATTAATTCAAATAAGTAATAACCTATCATTCTTTTATTTTAAATCAATTTTATTTTTAACTTTTAGTAAAATTTAACCTTTTTATGTCAACTAAATTTTGAAAGAAATAACAATATACATTAATTTACATTGGTAAGAAGCTAAGATGCTTCTAAGATTCAGAAATAGTTAAATTATGCGCTTTGCAAATTTAGAAATTAAGATATCTGGTTATTTTTTATCCTTATATCAAGTTTTATTTAGCCTTAAAATCAGATGTATTTGGTTCAAGAAGCTGATTATTTTTAACTTAATTAAATTTGATATGTAATACATTTATTCTTAAACACATACAATTCAATTAAATATTATAAAAAATCATTTAATTTTAGATCGCTATCCTCCTACCTTTAATCATCACAAAAATACTTCACTTATAATTGTATTTAACTTACTAGATAGTACTATAAATATTTTATATTGTTGGAGAAAGTTTATATTTAAAGAAATTTTACAATTCTAACACTTTTCTCATTAATAATTCTTGTATTCCTTTATTTTAAAATTAAGAATCATGCTACGTTTGATTCCAAATATCTTTAATATAGACAATATATTTTTCTAAAACATAATGAAGATACAGACTAAATAAAAATAAATAGTATTTAGTTCATAAGTATCCTTAATTTTATATCTGGCTCTTATGCAGCTCAATTAACTAAGATGCTATAACAATTTCATTTTAAAGACTTAAAGCTTTTATTTTAGTTTTATATTTTTTACAAGTTTAAATCTTAGCAAATTATCAAGTTATTTTCTATTTTCATATTAATTAAATCTTATCAATTAAGCAATTTTAATAATAGATCTATTAAAATATCTAGCAAGTTTTAAGAATTAAATTAAATGTTTAGTATTTAGAAAAACAATAAAGGTATGACTAGTCAAATATCTAATAAAGCTCAACACATAAACTATTGAAAGAAGAAATTACACTTCTTTATAAATTTTAGATTCTATTTATTTTACTTATTAAAGAAAACAAGTTCTTTTTAAGATTTATTTGAGATTTCTTTGATTCCAGAAATTTATTTACTTAAAAAACTGAATAAATAAAATTTATTTTGCAAGTTAGTTATATATCTAGAAGTTAATAATTATTCGTAGCTTATGATTTAAAGATAATATACTCTTACTAAACTAAAATGATATTTTAGTATAATAAAGATTTAGTATTTTGATTAATCTTTATAATATTATACTCTATAAATTTAAAATAAAGTTCTCTTAATAATATAAAGGTTTATTAAGATACTTATATTTTAAAAGTTTCCTTTTTCGAATATTTAGCATGAAGGGAGCATATAAATATTCGAAACTTCAGAAATTAATTAAAATGAATAAAAACAGAATTTTTTAAGATTAAGAGAGAAGGAAAAAATGACAAATCTTAATTATGAAAAATAAATAATTTTATGAATACATGGTTAGTACATTTTTAAGTGTATATTTGTAAAGAAAATTTTGAAAAATATAAATTAAAGAATAAAAATTATTAAGAAATAAGTCTAAAATATGAAAGCATGAAAATAATTTTAGTACATTACATTTCTAAAAATCTTAAGATTTTTTTTTTCAAGTTAATATATTAAAATTAAACTTAAAAACCTGAAAGAAAATTTTATTTAAATATTTTCTTATGTTATATAATTTAAATAGGGTGGAAAACCCTTTCCTTCGGATGTTTGGTGGTCCAGCAAGGTAACTAAAAATGAGCGTGGACGGAGGATAAATCGGAGGAAGAGAAACATATAACAAGAGAAGGATGATATGACAAGCTGGAGAACTCTGAGTGCCAGGAGGAAACTTTCTTCATCATAGATCGGGGAAATGTACCATTAATCGCATATTGCATCTTATGCTTTGGAAGGAAAAATTACAGGGACGTACTGCAGAAAGAGAAAACAAGGATAGAGACATAAAAAAAATTTTCGACATTAAATAAAATTAAATTAAAGAGCTGCGCACCAACGAGAGTGATACGCGCTCTATAATCCAATTTATTTATTTATCTCAATAATCAATATTTTTATTCTTTTTTTTTTTTTTTTAATTTAAAATTTAGAGAAAAAAGAAGAAAATAGTCAAACCCAAAAAAGAATTAGGAATTTAAAATTTGAATTAAGTTAAAATAAATTAATTTTATTTAGTAAATTTTAAATTAATTTCTTAGAAAATGGTTTAAGAAAGAAAATTAGTGAAATAATTATAAGATAATATTAAATATTATATATTTTACACTTTTTAGAATTTAATTTTTTAAGCCAAATAATCTTACAAAAGAGAAATTTAATTTTTAAAGCAAGTTTAAATAATTTTTTTATTTAAAAAAAAATGATATTATAGAGGGTGTAGCCCTACAATAGGGTGCATCTCTTTAAAAAAGTCAGTTTATAAGTCTCTTCAGTCTCCAATATTCCCTAAGCATTCTCTCTTCTAATTGAGGGCAAGGTTGCGGTTCATAATCTCCAAAGCACAGAACGTCAACAGGCAATTAATGAAATTTCCAACCCATGATGAAGAGATTAGTCAGGTCCAACATTTAGAACAAGTTGATTCACAGTTTGTTCATCTCTAGGGGAATTCTTCTCTCGATCTTAAAAGGTAAGGTTCATCCTATTTAAATTAAATTATTAATAAATAAAAACAACATAAATCAAATTATTTTAAAAGTAATTATTTATTAATATATTATTTATACTAATTTTTATATTTAAAAAATAATAAATATTTTGCTTAGTAAATCTGTAAACTAAATTTCTTTAAAATAAACATGATATATTATTCTCTAAGTTTTTTATATTATATTAGTAATAATAAGATTTTAAAAAAGTTTTATTTTATAAATATATGAATAAACTAAAAATCTAATAAACTTAATTTTTAGAATATAAACTAAATTAGACTAGCAAATTTATATTATAAATAAATGTAATAAATTACTTTAATGAAAGAAAGAATTAGTGATATATCATAAAAATTAATTATAAATATATAAAAAGAATGCTATTTATTTTAATATGCTTATTTAAATAAAATAATCTTAAAATTTTATAATTCAGAAAAATGAAAAATTATGCTCTTTAATTGATTAAGCCTTTAAAAAAAAGGCAAGTATTTAGTATTTTTAATGGATTAAAAAATTTAATAGTTTAGGGTAATTTAAATTTTTGCGTGATAAGCAAAAAAATGATTTATCAAAGAAATATAATAAAATAACAATTTTAAAATATAGCACTAAATTTCAATAAGAAATAATCTTTGAATGCAAATTAATAAGAAATATAAAACCTAAGCATAACCAATAATTATATTTGCTTAAATTATATACAAGATTCTTATATAATTTGATTTAAATTCTCAGTATAATCAAATTTTATTTAAAAGAATTTCATTAACATTAATTATTATTTTTAGCTATATTAAAAACTAGTGGAATAAAATTTAATTTTAGAGAGTAAAATTTTATGTTCTTTCTTAATATATTTTTAAAGGTTTGACTATTTAGATTTTGCAAGCCATAATCTTAATTAATAATAATAGTTGCAAAAGTTTCACTATTTTGAATATTGGAACATAATTGCATAATTCGTTGAATGTATTGTATTTAAATAAAATTTTTATTTTATTGAAACTCTCAATTTTACTCCTAGCTCAAATTCATCTTGTAAAGGTACTTGAAAATTTTTATTTTCCTTTTGAGTACTTTATTGACTTTTCCTATTTAAACTTGAGCATTTATAATCTTTTCTTCAATAATTTCTTTGAAAAATTTTGCTTATTTATCTATTTTTAAAAGTTAGATTTCAGAAAAATATAAATCTAATTATATAAAATTAGCTTCACCTAATATTTTACCAAAAGTTACAAATTATCACAGAATTAGTTTGAATTATAGTTTAAAGAAATTATCTGTCTGTTAGTTTATTATTAAATTTTAAGTTTGAGGAAAGCTAAGCTTTCGTCGTGATGTATCTTCTGAACGGTTTCTTGAATAATATAACGGAAATATTCTGCTGATCGGTTTCTGAAAACAGGAACCGCCATATATATTGAATTTATATTCCACTAATCATAGACTTTAAGCCCCTATAAAAATCAGATAATCTCCAATTGCATTCCTTCAAGACCTTAGATCCAGCTAAGGAACTCTCTGAGGATTGAATATATAATAAATGGTTTAAAATTTTGCCTTATCCTTTCTTTTAATTATAAGAAATTATCTTTCTGAGTTTTTATAAATCTAAATTATTAAATTCTACCTAGAATCCAAGCAAAAATATGATAGATTTTACTATAATATCAAATCACATAAATTTCTTAATAAAAATCCATAAAAAAGCCAGAAATTTTAATCTTAAATTATAATAATAAAAGATATAAAATTAGATTTCATAAAGTATCTAACATAATAAAAATAAATCAATTATATAATTATATTCTCATTTATTTTATATAATTAATCAACTAAATTAAATTAAAATAAGCAAAAAATTAAATTTTGAAATATGGGCATTTATAAAAAATTAAATGGGATTAGCTATATTATATATATTTCATTTTTTAATGAATTTTGGTTTCTAATCGACCGAGTAGGTAATCAAGTGCAGTCATGTCTGCATTGCAAGTACTTTTGCAATAGATGCCGCCACAAACAAGTAAGGATGGGCCCATTGTGTGATAAACCTTATTTGTTTGAGGATTCTCTCTATCGGTACGAGAGGTCGACTAGAGGGAATTGAAATTTAGATCTCAGAGTTATCCTGATTTTACATGTCGCTATTCTGATCAGGAATTAGAAAACAAAAATGACATGACTGAGATTAAAAACAATTATTACTTATTACTTAGAAGAATTTAACCTAATTGAGTCATTTGACGCAAATATTGGAATGTTCTCTAACTCCTTCTAATTCCAGCCTTTGGAAGAATTACAAGATATTGAAGAGTGAAGGTAATCAATTTTGATTATAAAAACGGAGAGAAGAAGATAAGAATCAAAGAGACCAGATGAAGCTAGAAACATTTCTAGCCTATTATTAATAATTAAATTTGGTTTCTTTATTTTTTCGTGGTGAACTAAACAATGGTGGTATCACGATAATTCAATTAATTAATTTATAATAAATTAGCTTTAATAATTATAAAATAAATACATAAGAGGAATGAAAAATAGATATCTCATTATATTAATTTCATTAATAATAAATAAAGAGATACCAATATTTCATTTCTAATTGAAATTTCATTTACTCGATAAATAGGTAATATTAAATTCAAGTTATAAAATAAACTTAATTTTACTTAAAGAAATAATTTTATAAACTATTATTTAATTTAAATAAAGAAGAAATAAAGCTTTCATCATTAATAACATTTGCTATTTCACAACTATCAAATGGTTATCTCTTATTATAAAATTTCTATTTTTAACTTAAAAAAATCTCTTAAAATGCTTTAAAATATAAAAGTTTCATCGCTTTTTTTCACATCTTATTTATACATCTCTCGCTTTAAAAATCATCATATTTTTTATTTTGATAAAAAAATATTGATAATTTATTCTACTTTCAGCACTAAATCAAAAAAGTATTTTCTGCTTATTTTAACTTTATAAAATAAAATTTTAAGCTTAATCATCCAAAACTTTTATTTTTAGGATTATCAGCTTTAAATAAAATTTAAAAATTAAAGATAGAATTTTAATTGTTAACTTAGATATAATAAAATAGTTATTGCTTAAATTAGATTTTTAAATTTCAAGTTTTTTTCATAGATTTTGAATCTTAAAATTATAAAATTGTATTAATCCTCCTAATTATAAAAAGAATTTTCTAATTTTGATAAAAATGTGATGATTTAAAAAAAAGATTTAAAGTCTAATTTATATTAATTAGTTTAAAACTAAGATAAAAGAGAGTGAAAGTGTCCTGATCAATAAATTCTAAAAGTTTACTGTTTAATAAGTCTAGAAAATTAGAGTTAGCAATATATTGATATTTCAAGTGTTTGCTATCATTTTAAAAGAGTCAAATAGTGATTGATTTTATAATATAATTGCTTACCTTAGTAATTAAATAAAGGACGAACTTTTATAAGAAGTCAAGTAAAACTACTTTTTTGACTTAGTGTTAGTCAATTTATGAGAAAAAAGCAATTTTCATCAAATGTTTAAAAATATAAATATTATCCTTATACCTACCTCCTAAATAAATGTTTAAGAAATAACTTGCATCAATAAATTAAATTTGATTGAAAAGTGATAATTTAAATATAAAGATAAGAATCTTTATTAATTTTTTCAAGTATAAATATGAAATAGAAAAATCAAAAAAGTTATTTGGTTTAAAGGATAAGATAAAATTCAAAGCGAATAAAATTTACTATGATATACATTTCACAACTTTAATAAGAAATATTATAATTGCTAAGAGGTGCTAAGCAACTATTAGATATAAATTATAGAAATTTAATTGTCTACTTTATTTTTAAATCCCATGATAACAATTCTTTACTTTCAAATTTAGATATAATAATTTGTAAGCATAATAAATAATTTATGATTAGGCTACTTTGAGCTTAAAGATTCAAAATTTTCTTTTATTTAAAAAATTAGTATAAAAATATATAAAGAAGCTTTCAATTGAATCTCAATATAAGGAGGGGTAAAAATATACAAAAAAAATACTCTGTTAGCGAGATAAGAGAGTAAGATGCAGATTTAAATTGATATAAGATTGATATGTCACGAAATGAAATAGGAAGAAAACTAAAGGACAATTTTTAAGATAGTTCTTTATAAAAATATTTTTTTTGAATATTAAAAAAAGAAAATATTTGATAATTTTCTCATTTCGCTAGAAATAGAAGAAGTCATCGAAATTTGTAAACAAATATAAATGAAAGTTTTTATAATTAATTTACTGAATATTCTGATTATTTAACTTTTCTTTCACTAGTTGAAATTTATAAAAAGAAGAAAAATACTCTAAAGAGTTAATTTATTAATTAACGCAATACTAAAATTATGATATTATAATTTATTTTATCTACTTTTTTACTTTTCTATAGCTAAATTAAATAGATATAACTATATATACTTTTCTCAATTTAATCTAGTTTTAACTTTGATATTTATAATAATTGAAGAGATTTATAGTGATTTGCTTGAGTATATAAATATAGTGATTTATTATTTTATAAATAAAACTATTGGTATATTTTATACTTTTATCTCTTTTAGTTGCTTTCTATAAATAATTATTTGTTTAAAACTAAAAATAAAAAATGCTGGTGCAAATTTTCTAATAAACTGTAGATTTTCTTTTTATTATAACTAGAATTTCAAGAAAGATTATAAAATTTCAAGTAATTAGTAACTAAATAATATCCAAATTTAAGATATCATTATCAACAAATTAGGCAACGCTATATTCTTCATCGTTATATACGCAACTTGATAAAGAGAACTATTATTATTTTTTGCATGCAAAATAAAAAATTTTATATCTACAAGCATAAGCAAATATTTACTAATTAAGATACTTATCAATTTACAATAAAATATTCCTTTATTTATAAAGAAAATAAATAGTAAATAAAGCTTAATAACTTAAGAAAAAGCATTTTAAAATGAAATTAAGCAAAAATTCTTAATTAGATATATCAAACTTCTAGCTTTAGACTAAAATAATAAAAAATAAAATAATCTTTATATATCGTTAAATTCTAGTATTTAATAAAAGTAGACTTTAAATTTGCATACCTTTTTTGCTATATATGTTTCTTGGATTTTTGTTTAATTGAAAAATATTCCGAAAAATAAATTAGCATAACTGATGTCTTTGTATATATATCAAATATATTTTTAAATTATATAATCAATTTATTATATATATTACCATTAGATACCGCTACATCTACTTTCTTCAGCTTAGGTTTATTATTTACTCAATTATTGACATCATTATTAAATTTATTAACGTAAGTCTTAAATAAATATAATTAATAGTAATTTAAATTATTCTAAAATAATACTATAAATATATTAAACTTAATATTCTAGTCATAGCTTTTTCTCTCCAAGTTATTATTAGTTTTTTTCATAGATCAAATTATCCTTTTTATGTTTTAGATCTAAATCTGATTTTGTTTTTATAGCGAGAGAGTATTATTTTCGATAATTCCTGCCTTACTTTATTTTTTGTACTTTTTGATGGCTGGAATCTTATTTCAACTAAGAAGATGATTTGATCTTGATATTTTTTTAGAGACCGTTAGGAATCTTTGGATTTGTTCTGGATTTAATATTTATAAGTCTATAATAGAAAGCATACTGCTAAGTTTAACTTATAAACTAGCCTTCTGATTTTCTAAAAAGATCGCCAGGCTATTTTTCTTATTCTTTGTTCAAATTTGTTTTACCAACCTAAGCGCTATCATCTTCGCTTGATAAATTCTCACTATGCTAACTTTCCTCTGTAATCTATCTCATTTTTAACTAAAAATAAAGGTACTTACAATTGATATTTGGTGAATAATTTACTCGCTCAAATCCCTTTATTATTGATCAGCTTAAAATTCCAAGGAAATACTAATTTCCATTTAAAGCTTATTTTCAATCATATTAGCTTACAAAGATTATACTTTCTAGCAGTTAATTAAATGTTTTATTATTATCTCTTCGTATGAGAACTGATTAACTAGAGCTCTCCAGATTTACTAAACATTTTACGACTTCAAGTTCAATATTTCGACGAGAGATTTAAACTTGCTCGAAATTGCATTTTCTACTACTATACTAATTACTATTGTAACACTATCTCCTTTATCGCCTTCATGCAACATGCAGAAAGTATGTAATTGAATTTTCTACCCAAATGAAATTGAAAATATATAACTGATGAGATTATGAAATAATAATCTTGTAACAAACTCATTAGCTATAATAGCATGTGGCATCTCATCGATTTTTATTCTAAAGTCTATATATTTTTTTAGTACTAGCATCTCAACTTAATGAAATATACCAGCAAGCATCTCTTTTAAAGCAAATTTTTCTTACTTCAGACATTTAGAATAGGTACTTAATTTCGATAGCAAATCTACCTGAGCTAAAATTAGTTGCTTTTATCCAATCTCCATTTTCTCGTATTATAAAAAATTCCTTATTTAAACATTTATCTTAATAGTATTTTAAATAAACAATTAGCTTAAATTAAACTCGCCTGTTGTTCACCTACATAATCAGCTAATTATATTTATCATCTTTTAAATTAAAATTTACAAAGGGAATGGATGGCTTCAATTAGCTATAAGAAGAGCTTTTTAACCTAAAAGAATAACAAGATTTCATTATAGTCTTAAACAAGAAACTAACAAATAATAGAATTAACCTTTATTTTCGTCTAAGATGTTTATTATATTGGAATTTTAGTTCTAGGCTTGATTAATATTTTTTCATAATCATTTATTAGGTATATCTAAAAATACCTTATGTATCAAATTTAGCTTATTTTAAAAAAATTTAATATATTAGATAAAAATATCTTTATTAAATAAGCTTAGGTATGTTTTAATTTTTCTTGGTGTTAAAGTATTGTATTCAAGAATAGAAACTATTGGCTATAATTTTTGTTAGTTTATTAAATCATTATTATCAAATTTCATTGCGATTTTCTTTAAAAGAAGCTTTAATTTTGATTGTATTTTTGCTAATTATAGTTCTGCTAAAGAATTCTTTTTATTTTAAATAAATTAAGTCTTTATTAATGAACTGGCATGTATCAAATTTCAAAATTCTCATTAATATAAATTTAAAGCATGCAAATTTAGCCACCTAAACTCTTAAATAAAATACTAAGCTTCAGTCTTTCATAATTTTATCTACAAGAGTGTAAAGCTTAATTTATTGCTATTCTAATAATAATAGTTCATAGAAAACTTCTATATGCTTTATGATTTTTTCTAAATGTCAAAATTAAGAATTATATTTATTCATACATCTATTTAGATGCTTTGTTTCCAAATTAGTTATACCTTAATTATAAATTTTGCTTATTATTGAAAGAATAAACTGACTTTCTCAATTTAAATCTGTTTAAAACATTATATTTTTAATTTCTTAGACATTAAATTTTAGATTTAAGTTATCTTTGTAATTTTAACATTTTACCACATATCAAAATCATAAAAAATATTTTTTCCTTTTTAGAGAGTTTCTAGAAATTATTTCGGTAGTTTAGAAATAAAAGTCCTTAAGTTATTAAAATAATTGAATACTTAAATTTTCAAAATTTTATATAGTTTGATTTAAAAAGCTTTCCTAAATAACCCTTATATCTTTAATTTATACAATTAACTTCTAAAATTTATTATTATTTTCTTTTAAAAAGCAAGAAATATTAAGAAAATTAAATATAATGCTATATTTACTAAATAACCATTTTTCTTTTTAACTTCTAGAAGAATCATCATAAAGCTATAACTCTTTAACTTGTTTTATAATTAATCTAAATTTAGAATTAGTTTTATTTAATTTTGATAAATCCTTAATTAAATAATTAAACTTAAATATTTGTTTCAGTTTATTTTTCTTTATTATTCTATGTCTATTATACAATCTTAAATATATTTAAAATTTAACAATTTTCTTAAAATTATTCTTTTGATTAAGAGTATGAAGATAATTTAATATAGTGTGTTTTAGTTATTTTCTTTCATGGATACACTATTTAATTATACTTTTTTTATATAAACCTAATTTAATTCATTTTAGTAAACTTTCGTTATTATACTAAATCTTTTTTAACTATTGTAAATTTTTCTATTTAAGAATGTATAAAGAAGCTTGCTATTTACGCATTTAGAATATAATTCTATGATTTATTAGTTTTTAATATTTTGTTATAGTTATGATTTTTCTAGTTTAGTTATGCTAATTTATTTCTTCTTTAAAATCTATTTTATTTATATTTCTTTAATTTTTTATTAAAGTAAACATTTTAATTATTTCACTCAGTCCAAATTAAGGTAATAAATTAAATAAAGCATTTTCATTTGGATTATTGTTTAAGAATTAAAATTACATCAAATATCTGAAGTTTATCATACCTTCTATTATAGATTTTCTGTTAATAAATTAATTCCTTAAATTTAGCATCTTCCATCAAGATAATTTTTTAGACTAAATTTAAATTACTTAGTAGGCTTAGTTTAAATAAATAATAGCTATAATTTAGGAAAAATCTTCTTGCTCTGATTCTTACTGAAAGATACCTTAAACAAAAGTGACTAACAAACAAAATTATTCTAGTTTAAGACTTAAAAAAGAATGAATCATTTTAATTTATTCTTAAATGAAATCACTTCATTAGAAATATTATTTTATAATAGAGAAATTTAATAATTATATTTTCTAGCTTGAAACTAATTGTCTAATTTATAAAATGAACAACATTATTTGCCAACTTCATTAATTAACTAAATCAAGATAAAGTTTAAATTAAAAGCTTTCCATTTATCCTCATACTTCATCTTTCGATTTATTGATTTAATTATAAACTAAAAAATAAATATAATGTCTTCTATTTTTTAGTTATTAACTAGCTTTTATAGTACTTTTACAATCTTAAGAATTGTATATTCTATACCTAAAAGACTAAATTTTTATAATTAATTTATAATATAAAATATTATAAATTAGATATATTTGATTATTAAGAAGATAAATCAATTATCTTATTTATTTTAATTTGCTAAGGATATTTCAATAACTTTTTTATTTAATGTTTATATAATCTTTAACTTTAGCACTTTTAATTCTTAATTTTTATATTTACTTTATAATTTTATTTTAGGATTTATTCACTTAACTTTTAAATTTCAAAGAGTTTATTTACTTTAATTTAATTCTTTATTTATAAAAAGAGCTGCGCAATAAGCGAGGTGTAAGCGTTCTATAATCCAAATTTATTTAAATAGAAATTTTATAATTTTAAATGAGGCTTTAAAATTAGAAATTTATTCAAATAACATTTTTTTTTTAATTTTTGTTAGATTTACTTTATAGCGAAGGATATTTTATTTAAGAACATTATGCTTGTTTCAAGGTTATTTTGCAAAGAAAATTTCTAATAAATTTTATTGTGCTTATACTTTGATAGAAAAATTACCTATTAAAAATCTTTCATAAAATTTACTAATTTTTTAATTCACAGTAAGCTATTAATTCTATTTTTCTTTGTATAACCTCAAATACTCTAAGTACATTTTCCAAAAGATTTTTTAATTAAAGCAATTTTATTTATAATTAATATTAATATAATTAAGTTAGTTTCAATATCTTCAAAAATTATTTATTTTATTTCACACATTATTTTTCATAAATATCATGAAAACCAAATATAGTTGATTTATCTTCTACTTTTCTTAATTCAGATATTGCTGTTGCTTCTTTATATTCCAGTTTATTTAAATTTGTCTTTTATCCAGATAGTAAAAAATATATAATATGCTACGTTAAGCAATTTAATTAAATATCATTTTATTTCTAAAAATATTTAATTTTTTCTTTTCTACTTTCGATCCTTGGCCTTAGTTCTTGCATAAGTTCCATCCGCTAAAGCTCGGACATCTCCATATTTCAAAATATATAGTATCTTACATGAACCTTTTAATTTCTATAAAGGCATCAGTCATTTTTATATGTTTATAAATATCTCATCAGCTACAAGCCTGAAAGAGTTCATCAAGTTAAAAACTTAAATTGTTTAAAAGTCTGTATAAAAGCTTAAAACCGAATTATAGGCTTTAGATAAAAAGCGAAAATAGCAATAAATTATGAAAGAAAAATAGATAAATATGTTTGGACTTAGAAGAAATGACAATTAAGAAAAAATTTCTTAATGAAAATTATCTAAGAAAGCTGCAAAAGATAAAGTTAATTTATTAGTGTCCATAATTTATAATAAAAATTAAGTATCTCTTAAACTTATAAAGCTTAGAAAGTTATTAAGATAAATGCTAAAATCTATTGTATTCTATTAGAATAGTGTAAAAAGTGTATAGTTATATCTAAAATATACAGACAGTGGGGATCGAACCCACGACCTACTGCGTGTCGAGCAGTCGTCATAGCCACTAGACCATGTCTGCCTAAATTAATACTTTTCCTTCATTTAAATAATAGCAATTATAATTCCTAAGTTTCAACTAAAAACTTCATAAGATGAACAATTTTCTAAATTATACAATTATTTTTAATTTTATTTATTAGAAGACATAATGATAATCTCTTTGGTTTAGACTTAGAAATTAATCATGAAAGAAAAAAGAATAAAATGAACATACTTAAAAAATTAACTAAAAATCAGGAAAAATTTCAATGAAATATAAAATTAATATATCTAAATAAAAGAGACTAGAAGATTTTTAGAATCCTGCAATTATTTAAATATTTATATAAGTACAATAAATTTTATAATCTACTAAGACTTAAGCTTTCGATTTTAAGCATTATTAATATCTTTAGTTATAATTAAATTAAATTAAACTAGAAATAGTGTTTACTTAAAAGATAAATTCTTTACAGTGCTCCTTAATTTAAAGCCATTACTTATCTTTCTTTTTCTGCATTTTTAAAATCTTTGAAGTATTTTTAATTCACTCACTTATAATTTTTTCAATGCATTTATGTTGACTTTAGATTATCTAAAATTCCTTAATTGTTCTCTTTTATTAAATAAAATTTTACTTTTCATTATTATTTTTTCAATTTAAATTATTTTATTATTTTATTAATATTTTATTTATTTAAAAATATTTAATTTTTTCTATTTATTTTTATTTATTTATTTATATTTCATGAGTCTATTTTTAAATTTAATATTTTATCATAATTTAAATTAATTTTTTCTTTTGAGTAAAATTTTCATTCATTTATATGTTTGCGTGTTTCTATTTGTTTACATAAGCATAAGTTAATTTTTATAATATTTTCTTATTATTTAAATCTTATTTAAAAAATAGCATCTGAGTTCTTAATTTAAATATGATTTTCTATTTTATCTTTGTTTATAATAAAAAAATTATTTATTTATTTAAATTATAAAAATAATTAAAATTAATAATTTACATTTTCAAATCTTTTTAACAAATAGTAAATAAAATAAAACTAAAAATCTATTTTTTCTAATTATTCAAATAAATAAATATTAATATTTTTGATTTTCGTACTAATAATTATATACTAATTAATAGGAAAACTAAAATTAACATTTATTTTTTAAACTTTTTAACTAGTAAAATTAATTTAAAATATTTATATAAATATTTAAAAAGATTTAATTTATTAATTATTAAAATTTTAATTTAATTCGTAGTAACAGAGATATAAATAAATAAGCTCTTTGGATGAAATTCTTTTATTTCTTTCTTTTTTTACTAAAAATTTTTTAAATTTCATTTAGCTAAATAAACAGAAAAAAGCATGGTAAAATAATAAAGCTAAGTTTTGTTTCTAAAAGTGCTTTTAATATATTTTCTATCTTTGATGATTTATATTTTTAAAAGATTAGTAAATATTCAAATTTTTTGATTTTACTTAATTTAAAAAAATTAAATTTCTTTTTTAGAAAAATTTCATTTTTAAAGAAATGATTAAGATAAGAAGAAGGTATATCTTTAGTAAAATATACAAATGATTTAAAAAATCATATATTTCAAAATAAAGTTTAAAATAAATGTTTCTAAAACTAAATTTATAAAATATATTAAAATAAAAGGTTAAATTACTGTTTAAATTTATTCATGTTTATTATGTAAAATAATTAAGTTCTAAATTTAGTGAAAATATGAATTTCATCTATAATTTCGAAGCATCATATTTTATAAGTTAAAAATATAATAAATTTGTTTCAAATTTTGAATGTATAAAAACATACTCTTAAGTCTTAAGACAAGGTTTAAAAATCTAAATTATGATAAAGAGTTTAAAGATGCTATTAAATAACTCTAAAATATCTAACTTCTAATATTATTAAGAGATAAAATTGGATGAATCAAAATTTTTAAACTTTCTATAGATGAAATTTCACTTTAAAATAAAAGATTTTATTTTTAAATGAAAGACAATATTTAAGAAATATTATTCGATATTGCTTAATATCATTGAAGATAGAAAAGATTTAATAAATAAATATAAAATAGATACTTTTTTCATAAGAATTTTAAATATCGCAGATAAATTAAAAAATTTTAATTTTACCATATCATATTCAATTAAAAGCATAGCAATAATTTTTTTACGAAACTTTAATTAAAAGAACTCAATTATTTGTTATAAAATGCTTTGGTATTTATATAAGATGAATAAAAAGTAAAATTCAAAGCATTAATTTCTTAATAATTTATCGTGGCTAAATTAAAAGAAATTTAGCAGTCAAATTTTTCAACTAAAAGATACAATCAAAATTTAATTTAGTAGATAAATAAACTTTTAATTTTATTTTAAGAACTTAAATTCTGAATATTTTCATTTTTTTGTAATAATTTATTAAATAAAAATTAATATAAATGAAAATAGAAATATAATAGTAATTTTTATGCATGAAAAATCAAAGACAAAAAATCATAAATCATAAAAATAAAAAAAAGATAATTAAAGCATATTAGATATATGCTTTATTATTACTTCTTGAACTTTTGGAAAAAATAATTTTCATTTCTTATTTAGATCTTATTGAGAAGCATACCATAAATAAACTTTAATAATTAAATTTAAAAATTCTTGTTTTGGTTATATTTTATTAAAATTTTAGAAAAATTAAATTTTTACATACGAGATTTCGAAATAAAATATTTGTAACTTTTTTAATAAATTTAAATCTAAAGAGAAATAAATTTTTCTATTCTTTCTTCACTAAAATAAAACATAAAATAAATAAAAAAAATGGAATCTCTATAAGTTTATTTTCAATAAAGATTTCCTGTTATTTATTATATCAATAAAATAGATTTTTTTTATTTATTAAAGCGCTTTATTAGCATGGAAAAAATTATTTAAATAATAAATGAGAACTAGCATTTCAATCTATTTAACTTTATCTTTATTTTATGGTTTATACTTATATTTCATATTATATATCCTTAAGATATTAACATACCTAACTAATTGAAATTTTAGAGGCTAAAGTTTATAATTGCATAGCATTATGAAATATAAATAATTTTAAAAGCTTATTTTTATTTCTTCTTTAACTATTAAATTTAGAAACATTATTTTAAAAATAGAAATTAAATTTATAAATAGCTCTAGATGTAGACAAATCATTTATTTATTAACGTAATTTAGGCCTCTTTTTAATCAAATTTATTAAAGAATAGATATATTTAAATTATGAAGAAATTATTATTTGAAAAAAGATTATTAGAGTGCCTTGCAGAAAGAGATTAAATTTATAATAAATAATTCAGGAAAGATTGCGAAAAGGAAGATAAAATTTATTTATTTAGGCAAATAATAAAGTTTATTCATAAAGGAGAGATTTAGAAATATTAGTGGGATTTTCTGCTCATTAAGAATTTTCTATTTTAAAAAATTTCAGCAAGAGAGACTAAATAAACTAGTATGATAATCATTTTATTAATTAGTTAAATGAATTTTAGTTCATATATCTATACAAAACTTTCGTGCTTCTAAAATATTAATGATATACAATTTCAAACTTAATTATAAAAATTCCATCAGCATTAAGTTTGATTATTTTTTAATTTTCTCAAAATCATCTAAAAAATACAACTGTATAACAGAAATTATTTCAGATATTTTTTAAATAATTTAGTTATAGGGATAATAATAAAGATATATTAATTATTAATTTATTAAGATTGATATATTTATAAATACATTTCTTGGACTTTATTAAATAATCTTTCTTATTTATTTTTAAATTGTAATCGAAGTTATAATTTTATAAGATAATACTCTGAATTAGAACTATTTATACAAAACAGACCTGAAATTTTAGGATTGAATTTAAATATTAATTTGGTGAATTAAACTTTATTAAAGAAATGCTTGTAGCTCATATAGAGAAATTACATTAGAATTTTCTTTTTTTAATTTTTTATTAAATATCTTCTAACTTGCTATTTTATTTAAAAAAATTTATGCTTGACAATCTCTTTTTTTTTGTTTTTCCTTTTTTAAATTTAGAATAAAAAAGAGTTCTAATTTTCATTAGTATAAAGATGAAATCACTTAGAAGAAAATTTTAATTTTTTTGGTTTACTAAATGTAATTTTTCAAGCTGAACTATCTATTGTGTAATACTTGATTTAATTAATTAACTTGTATAATAATTATCTTCCTTTAATTATAAAATTATATCATACTCAAATATCTTAAAATTGTATAATCACCTAAATATTACTATCAAGTACGATATGGCTAAGCTTAGTTAATTATGTATCTAATTTAATTAAATAAATCTATTTACCTTTTCAGATTTTGTTTTTATTAAGAAAGTGTATTTAATAAAAAATACATAATTCAAATATAAATAAATCTATTTTATATATGGAATTCTTTAAAGCATTAGAATGGAATTAACTTCTATCTTTATCATTTAATTCTAAGATAATTTTTTTTAGTTGTCACTCTTTTTTATTTCTGGATTTAAAATTTAAAATACTTCAAAAAGCTTTTATAAAATTAATAAAAAACTATAGCCAATTTATAAACTTTATCTATGATTTCAAAGCTTTTGCAATTTAAGTTATCTTCTCTTTTAAAATAAATGTTTATAAACATTTTGAAATTTTTAAAGCAAAATTTGTGATTTAATAAAAAACTAAAGATAGCACTTCTTTATAACTTGAACGCTACATGAAATTATTTTATAATCCTTCTTTTATTACTATACTAATAAAATGATATAGATAAATTTTTTACTAAAAAATAATATTTTTAAATCCTTTTCAAAGAAATTGTTGATCATTTGTCTGCTAGATAGAAAAATAAAACTTGGAAGTATTTTTCAAGCCATAACTATGCTACTTAAGTGGCGATAAACTTTTCAGATTATCCTTTGTTGGATTATATCACAGCAACTGGTACTCCAACTGGTGTCCATATCTCTTGAATTGTTTTTCTTGAATTCTAACTAAAAACGTTAAAGTTGCTCATATCCCCTCTTTAATTTCAGCTATATAAAATAAATGGAAATCCGCTAACCTTTAAGAATTGGAACTAAAATTGTCCTTAATTCTTTGAAAATATTTGAAATTAGTCAAAAATCCACTGTTGTCTTTCTTTTATTACTTGTTTAGATGGAAAGTTTATTTTCGTATTGGTTTTCTCTTTTCATATTAAATAATAATTATAAAACATTTATTAGGCATAGATTTCCTCAAAATTTTCTATAAACATTTAGTCTGACTAATCAGGTAATCGATCATCCTTCCATACTTTGTTTGTTTGATTTAGAATAACGTTTTTAGTTAAATTTGACAGCTGTTGTACTTTTTCGTTAAATTTACTAAGCCAATACGGAATATTACTGTTCTACTCTTACTCGCCTCATTATTTTGTTACCTCAACCTCCAGTATATTAGTAAAATCATTATTTTCATAAAACATTAATTTTGACTTTTATATATCTTCTTAAATTAAAGCCTTATTAAGCACACTCCAAACTTCTTCTTCCCCAAATTTTCCTGCAGGTTCTTTTAAAACCAATAGATAGAACTAAGAGATAATTAAAAAAAAGTAGATATTAATTCATAGTAAATATTTGCTTGATTTTATCTCGTTAAGCTGATTTAATCTCGAAAGGATATTATTGTAGATAATAAACGATTTAGTCTCTTGACTTCTCAGATCTAATAATTTTTATTCAGTTTCAATTTCTTTTAGCAGCGTTTCTTAATTTTTATTATCCTCAATGAATTATAAATTTGCAAAGGAAATATTTTCTTCTTCTTGGTTCTATTGCTAAATAGTTTTTTCTTGAATTTAATCAGAGCTTTAAGAATCACAAATTTAAAACTACGAACTATCACTCAAAGAATCTCCCAATAAGTTAAGTTAATTATTATTAGTATCTAAATTATCTATTTTAATATCTTCTTTGGTGTTTACTTGATCTTGATTGAGCAAGCTTTCAGAAAATATTTAATGAATCAGTTCAGTTACTTAGCAAAAATCCATTCCAAAGTACCGTTGAATAACTTAGTAAATTTTCATTTCGCAATGTTCAACTTTACTATTCTAAGTAAAATATTGATTATAAGACTTAAAAATTTCCTTCTATTGCTCAATTTAGTATTTTGCTCTTTTTGATAGTTTATTTTTAAATCTTTTATTTGTTAAGATTTCAATAATCAAAGTTAAGAACCCTCATATATCTTATATATAAACTAAGTCTGTTTCATTTTAAATTTACGCTTCTATATATTATTTAATTTGCTGCTCTTTTTTGCTCTAATCATCTTAATCTGATTCGTTAAGGATTTTATAATCTGCGTAACTTTAATTATCTTTATGATAATCTTCATATCTGTTTTTCTAATAAATTTCCTCATTCAGAAATAATTATTCCTTATCTAGCGAGCATCTTAAATTCAGTGAAGACGAAAATCCACATATTTTAGCATTGAACTTATTATCTAAAAGAATATTTTTAGAATTAATATTATTATGGAATTAAAATGGAATAGAATATTCGACTATCTAAAAATTAGGCAAGAAACGCAAGAAGAAGAGCTAACAAAGAACTAGAGAAGAAGTAGAAATCAATGGAACACTTATCAAGCTCCTCTTCAGAAGGCAAAGTAATGGTTGGACAAGTTAATGAGAGCACTTCGCTTTCAATTGAAATGGAAAAGATGAAAAAATTAATTTCTAAATATGAAGAAGAAACATATAATCAAGGAGAAAGAATTAGAGAGCTTATGAATAACATTGAGGATCAAAATAACGAACTATTAATTCTTAGGAAATAGCTTATATAAAACAATATTGTGACAGAACAATAGCTCTATACTCAGTCTTAAAATAATTTCAAACAAGGGGTAAACATGAGTATTGAAGTCCTCCCTTCTTAAGCAAAAGATTAAGAAATAAATATAGAATAAAATGTTGATAAAAGTTTAATTAAAAGAATAGAACAAATAGAAAAATTAGTTTTGCCTTAGTTGAATAAAAAAAAATAGACAAAAAATTGTTGATGTTGTAGGTCAAAATATCACTTATTAAAAAATTGTTAAAAATGATAAAAATTGAAAAAAAGAGAAGAAATAAAAACATGAAGGATGTTAAACAAACTTTGAATAACCGACTCAGGAATTTATAAATAGAAATTAATTAGTGGTAACATGGAAAATTCATTGTGGTAGCCACCCACATTCAAAAAAAGGCCGAGGTATACATCCACGTTAAAAAAAGGCGGAGCGAAATCGGTTGGAATCCCGAAGAACTCCAAAACTCTTAACATTTAGTTTACATTATTATTATTAATATTATTATGGACTATTTAATGGGAGTAATTTAAAGAGCTAATTCCTGCTGCTATCTAGTTTACTATTATTTTTATTTATTTTCTAAACTCTTCTTAGAATTATTTTACTCCAAAAATCCAGTCAAAAAGTGAATCATTTTCCTGCCAAATTGTTATGAGACTCAGATGCTTGTCGTCACTGTACCCAAATACTGGTAATATTTTTTCATCTTTAGACTCGACTTAATTAATTATTTCTTAATAGAATTTCTAAATAGATTTATCTTTATTTTGGTATATTTTAATAGCAAATTGCTAAAAATTGGATTTATTTTTTAGCTCATTATTCCTTTCGTTAAGTAGTTTCTGTGCGTTTTACTCATCTTGCTAACTTTCTTTCAGATTTATTTAAATTAATCCTTTATAAACTCTTGAATTTTATCCTTCAAATATTAAACAATTTGGCTTAAATAATAGATCATCAAATTACAGCTTTTGTATGATTGAATCTGACTATAGCTTTTACAGTTTCTGGAATATCATTTTCTGTTAAAAACTTTCTTCATATTCATTTTAATCTTCGTTACAGACTTTAATCCTTAGAGAAAATGCTTATTCATTAGAGTTTTGCAGGTTTTCTTCTTATGAAAGTTGATTCTATCATTTGCCAAATATATCAAACTCTTCGTTGCTCTCTCTCAGTGCTTTCGTTGATATAAAGTTTTTTAAAAATGATCTTATTTCATTTAATTATCTCTAATCTTCTTAATACTCATAGTAGCTCCTTTTAAGCTTCTAGAAGTAATATTCTTATTTTTCACGCTGACTTTTCTTTATTATCCTTCTCTTTAGAAATATTTAGAAATTCTTAGATACTTTTAAAATTTTATAGCTCATTAAATCTTAGAAGTCGCTCAGAAGTTGAGAGTCAATTGTTAGCTTGTATTAATTGTTTCCAGTACTGTCTATTAAGATTAAATTGATAAAATTTGTGGTTCAATATATTCTACTATTCTATATCTTGACTATTAACTTAAGCAGATTTGATTTATTCTCTTTGATAATAGTTTAGATTAGTTCTTGCTTGAATTCACATTGAAAATCTTAATCCTTGTACTGATTCAGGAAATCTAAGTTTATATTTGGCCATTTACTTCTTATCACTTGTTATCAGACTATAAATAGCAACATATTATTATTGCAAAGCTCAGCTAAAACTTCAATCTAGAGATCTTATTTTTACATAATTTCTTCACACTTTTCCATTACAGCATCCAACGACAACAATTAATATTCAATCTCGTTATTGCTCTTGCCCTTAAAACTTTTGATCAAAACCTGTATTACGCTTTGCTTTTAAAGAAAAACTTCTGCCTCATCAACCTACATATTATAACCAGGAACTTGGTAAAATTAATAAATAGATTTTCTTTTAAGTTATATTGTGCCTTATTAATATCTAATGAAATCTATTAATAACTTATTATATTAAACAAATTATCATATAAGGTAATCATAATTTAATTTGCTAGTATTTAAAATGTAATAATTTATTTAAATTGCTGCTAAAATGCTGCTTAATTTCTTAAGTGTCGTTATTAAAAATACTTTTTTAACAAACCATTAATTTCCTTATTAATTTCTTTTAAAAAATATTAAATCTAAAATTATTGAGAATTAGACTCTTCTTTTGCGTAGTTAGATATATTAAAATGTAAGTAGCTGAAAAATAGGAGGAAAACTAACGAAAATATAAATATAAAATATTCTATGCTTTTATTGATTACATCTATATTCTAAAAAAAGAAAAACAAATTAAAGACAAAAGATATAAATTATTAAACTCATAAGCTAGTTTTTCTAACCTCATAGAAATAAAATGTAATTATAAAGTTGATAGTGAGATATAGAATTATTCTAATTATTATTGCCTTTGAAAGTTCTACAACTTTTTCTTTTTATGCTAAAAGAGGTATTATTTTAATTTATAAGGAAATAGATAATAAAAATAAATGAAAATACTTAAAATTTTTTTCTAAATTGAAAGAAACAGAAAAAAATATTAGATTAGACTAATAATCACAGACAAAAATTATAATTTCTTCTTTTGAAGAATAACGCGAAAGCAGATTAAGTCTATTATTAGTTAAAATTAAATTAAAATTAAAATTAAAATAATTTTAAAGGTCTTTTTGGAGTAATATTACTAGGGATCTGTGAAGTTCTAGCATATGAACAGTTTAGAGTGAAAGAACCTATTTTACAAACATTTAATTTACAAGAAGAAATTATATACTTAAAAAGCATGGAAAAATTTTTTAACATTTGAGTAAACATGAAGAAATATTTCAAGATTAGTTGCAAGAATCAAAATTAAATCATCTTAAAAATGTAGTTAGCTTAAAATAACTAAAATATTTCTTTTGATCGGAGAATAATGAAATTAAAAAAAATTATAGTCGTTTCAAATATTGAAATTTTTAGTCTCATCAAACGTCTAAAGGACTTATAGAATGTAAGTTTAGAAAAAATGGAAAACAATTCCTGTAATAGTATGAAATTCATGATGTGGCTCTCAGAGACATTATTTCAGCAAAGAATAAAGATTTTTAATTTATTAAGTACCACTGAAAAAAAACAAAAAAGAAAAGGTAATTTTTATATAATTTAGAAAGAGATATAAAAGCTATTTTGAAATGATGATATAGATGAATTTTTATAATATAAGAGGACTCAATCATTGAAAAAATTAATAAGAAATTTGAAAGACAAGCAAGATACTCAATTATAGTACAAGACTTTAAATTTTTTTTATTAATTCTAAAATTGAAGGAAATTGAGATAATGTTAAAAATTTCGCACTGGAAAAAATTGTAAATATAATTATTTATATTAATATTAAAAAATTTAAATAAAAACCAACTTTATTATGTTCTTTTATTTAGAATAAAAATAGAAAAATTTATAAAATTGAAGCATTTTAAGGAAAATAATTAATTTTGAATAATTGAAGATAGTTAAACTTTTATAGTGCTGCTTTTATGAACAATTTTGTATGAACATGAAGGAGATAATCTACTGTTCAGTTTCAATAAGGAACAATTATGAGCAATGAATTCATACTCCATAAAAATATTTAACAACAACTCATATCAAGTCAGAATAATCTTCCAAACACATTATTTTCCAAATATTTATATAATTAAAATATTTCTCTAAATTTAGAAGAGTAATCAGACAAAAATAATCTTGCAACTAGAAATCCATTGATTATAAATTGGAAAAAAATAAAGATAATAGGTAGTTAGAGATTTATTACATAAGATTTTATGCTTGAAACGAAAAGTTTTGTTTAAACTGAAAAAAATAAGTTATATTAAGCCTATCTATGAAAAATGAAAATTGATTAAATAGAGAAGATTGAAATTCAAATCATCCAACTTAAGAAGAAAATAACTTGTTAAAAAATGCTAAAAATACATTTTTTATTCTTCATATAAAATTTTTAAGAGATTCTATTAAATAAAAAGAATATGCCTATCTATCACATTTATCAAATCAAATTAAAAAGTTTTCTAGAAAATGAAAATGCTTTTTCAAACAATTCTCACTCCGAGTAGCGATCAGGTTTACGGATTACCCAGTTTAAAGCCAATTCAAACCCAGGTTCATGCTACATCTATTGATTAAGTTTCTTTTCCTAAATATTTCCATCACATTTTGGGTAAAAAAAGTAAAATCTTTCTAAAGTTTCATGTGTATCATCTTATTTTATTTTTAATTTCTCCAGATGTGTCATGTGCAATAGAAATTTAATATTTCTTCTGGAAATTTTTAATCTTGCTTATAATCATTCTGTTTTCATTGGAATTGCTTAGTTGAATTTTTATGATTGTTAATATTGCATTTTATGCAAAATTTTATTATTTATTCACTCTGTTTCCTGATCTTGATTTTTCTCTTATTGCTTCATTAATTTTTTCGCTTTGCTGTGCATTACTCATAGATCTTTTTCTAATTTTCTATTTTAGCTTCTTGCTCATTTGCGTATGTCTTGTAAATGTATATTCATGTTGAAATTATTCCGACTAAATTTTCAGTTCTATAGCAATTCTAGATAGTTTAAAATCAATTTTTTTAGTTTTTTCTTAACCATTTCAAAAGATGTCTTTAATTTCTAGTTTTAATTTTTGTTTGTTGTGATTTTCTTAACATTAAATTTTTTTTTATTATTTATTCCTTTTTTGGTTTTCTTCAGTTTAAATTTTTTAGAGATGTTTGAGTTTCTTATTACTTTTTGGATAATGGATGAAAGAGTTGTTTTTTTATATATTTTCAGTTCTTTTTATCCTCTTTTGATATGATTAAGAAAGTTTGTCTAACTGATGCTAAGTTTAGATCTAAATAAAAATGCTTCTGGTTTTCTCTCTTTCTTTAAAAAAAGGATGAAAAAACCCTTCTCTAATCACTTCAATCTTTGTACTTCTTCTTCATTAAATAAAAAAAATAAATATAATAGTAATTAATTATAGTGGTCCTACCATTATTAGGGTAACCGTTTAAAGTTTTATTGTTCTTGGTCCTATAGAATTATGTTGTTTTTTACGGAATTACTCAGAGATTTCTTTTTCTTCTTTTACAACTATTTAATTTTTTTGCTCTTTTAGTACTATATGCCCTTACATTCCTTCTAATATCATCTTCTATTCTATCAATTTTTTTCATTTACGATTCATTTAATTCTAATCCTTTACAACGCTTGTTTCTTTAAATTTTTCCTTATGTGTACATTCAATTAATTAATCTATTTCTAAGGTTTTTCTTTTAACTTTCGTTTTATTGAATTACAAACTTGACTAAGTTTCGTCTCCTCTTACAATGCTAACATCTTGGTCTCTTTTTCTATTTATGCTCTTATATCCGTAAATCTTTAATTTTAGTTTGTTCGTTTACTTATTGATTTTTTACTTATATATCTCCAAAAGCAAGTTTAAATTATTTAGATTTTATTTTTATAATTTTTTATGCTCTCAACAGAAAATTTTTGCCTTAGTTCGAACTTACATACTTAGTAAAAAGAGATTGTCAGCTTGTTTTAAGATGCTTATTTTTGTATAACATCAGAAGTTTTATTTTTTAATTCAGAATTTCAAGTGATCGCGTCTTAATGATATTTCGTCATTATTTTAGTAATTTAGTCTAAGGTTATTGACTTTACATTTAAAACTTTAGGTTGTTTGCATACAAAATTGATCAGTAGAAAATTTGAGTTAGATCCTTAAAGAGGCAATTCAGAGAATTAAGTACAGCAAAAACATAGCTGATCAAATGTTTTTTGCTAATCTAAAAAAATATTGATGCAATCTTTGTTTTATTTATTTTTAGATTTGGTTTTATTATTTTAAAATTTCCGCTTAAAACGAATAATAGTCTTTATCTAATCGCAATAAAATGTGATTCGATAGGAGCAAAAGGACTCTACAATTGAACTTATACTTCTAAAAGTTATATTTAATTTTTCTGTTTTTTCTATTTTATATTATTATAATTATTATTCAATTAAATTAAATTTTTATTCTTTTTTTAAATATTAATTGAGAGAGGTCTACAATTTCTTAGATTTCATATAATTTTTCATTTTGGCATTTTTATTTAAAGAGATCTTTTATTATTTTTCCTGATAATTTTTATTATTTAAGAGTTTTAAATTTAGCTTTAAACTTTTTCAATTTTATTAATTACTAAAATAAAATTTGCTTTTCGACTTAATTGAATTTTTAAATATAAAAAATCTCCGTCTCTGCACATTCTTTTCTTACTTTGCATTGTTTCCTTATGTATTTTGCTAGGAATAATCAGACTTTTACCCTGTAAAATGTTTTCTTTTATTTTATAGAGCTAAAGAAAATTTTCTTATTAAGAAGTTATTAAATTACTAATTTATATTTGAGCCTTCTAGTGAAAAATTACAATCCTATCTATAAGAAGTCAGCTATCAATTTTTAGATTAATAACCTAAGTAAATTTTTATAAATCATAGGAGAAATTAGCTTTCTTCTCAGATTGCATTTAAGGAAACAAATATAAAGTTTTAACTTCTTTTTATCCCTTTTCTGGAAAATAAAAATAGTTCTAGCTATCTTAATTATAAGATAGCCATGCTTTAACTCTATTTAATCATAACTAGGACTTTTTCTTTAGATTTTTTATGAAATCTTCTCTCCTTCATAATTAGTTAATTTTAATATTTTATAAATGTGCCATAAGGTAAAATGATTGCGACCCATAATAAAAATCTTAAAATAGAAAAGCTAGTAAAAGTGGTGAAACATTATATGCTATAATTAGATATCTCTTTTTATCCATTATTAAGCCTAGTCTCTTATATTAATATAGCCTTATCTTATTTTCACTTTTTTCTATTGGATCTTTTTTCATTAGATATAGCCTTATAAATTAATAACTTCCTTTTCTATAGAAGTAAGTAGAATCTTGAAAATGATGATAAATTTGAAAGAAAAATAAGGAAGATTATCTGTATTGATAACTTACTCTATAAATAAAAATGCTAAGCTAATGATCGAAGCTTTTAATTAATAATTACCTCTACATTAAAGCTAATGAATTTAACTCCCTATTCCATCAATCAATAAAATAGAAAGAATTTAGAGATACAATCTTAAAATTATATCTTATAAATAAGTTTATTAATACATAGACATTAGGCTAAATTGATAAAGGAATTAAGATTATTGAAATACTTATATAAAGCTAAGAATAAGATAATTTGTAATAGAAGGATTAATAATTTGGTGTAATTATTTTTAGCAAATGAGCTATTAATTAAATAATAAAAAGCTTAAATGTATTAATTGAAAGTTATATAATCATTCAAATAGGAAGAAATTTAATATCGAGAGAATTTTTTTTTAACTTTGCCACTTTATTTAATTTATTTAAGGTTAAATATCAATTTTATTTTACTATATGTAATGCCTAAAGAGATTGTATTTAAATGAAATTTTATACCTTTAAATTATTGAAATTAAATCCTTTTATCTATTTTATTTTATCCTTTAGAATGGTTAGTTAGAATTAATAATTTTAGTGATTAAAAAAGATAAACAATCAAACTAAAGCAATTTATATTTCAAGAGACATTTTAGAATTGAAATGAAAATAGTTAACTTGTAATAAATCAAAAGTTATCTTTTGATAAAATAATGAGTATGAGCATGTATTAGTTGTATAATTTATGACATAATCCTTTTCAAATTTAAAATATTTGATTATTTTTGCTCCATAAAAAAAAAAATCAAGCAGAAACAGATTTGCGGTAATATGCTTTATTAAAACAAAATGTAATATTTGCTTGGTTCTTGCCTGAATCATTCAATTATGAATCTCAGTCTTTACAAGTATAAATTATGTCTTAGTTCTTTTTGAAAAATTTATTTATTTTTATCTTTTAGATTTATTTTTCATTTAATGATAAAGACTCTCAGATTGACTTTTTTTCCTCAGTCTAATACAAATTTCGAAAGCATATATTTAGTTTCCGAATATTTTTCATTACTAACTTTGTTTAATTTTAAGCATTCGACTTAATCTCTTTTTCTTCTTCCTTTTATAAAACAAAAAATTTAGTTTGTTAGCTATAAGTAAGTTGATGAATCTGAAAATTTTTATCTTTCTTAGATTTTTCTTAGCCTTTTGATTGCTTAATATTCTTTTTCAGGTTCGATTTTAGTTTTTAAATTTTATTAACTTCACTAAAAGTAATATTTCATCACTTAAAATTTACAAAGTAGTCTATTTAGAATAATTTAAAATACATGCTCTAAATTATTATAAGATGCTTAAAGTCTTTTCAGATTACATATGCACTGTCTTGATAATAGAATCTTTGTAATATCTCTTTTTATAAATATCTATTAAATTTAAATAACTTTTTTATTGTTTCTTTCATCTCAATAGAACATTTTATTCAGAATTGCTTTTTTATCTATAAAAAGACTTTATTCTATTTTTTGTTGTTAAATCCCTTTTAAATTATACGTCTTAGTTCCTTTTAGAATAGATCATACTGTTATTGAAAAGTTTATTTATTTAAATTTATATATAGTTTTCATCAAAGCCTTCTTGATCTTTTTGATTCTTTTCCTGCTGAAATTTCTTTTATCATTTTAAAACTGCAAATATAAAAATTTAAGTTTTATCTAGTTAATTAATATTCTAATTTGTATCTTTAAATTTTTACTAATATTTAGAGGAAATTAATATATTAATAGATTTGCTTTTATACTCGCACATTCGCTTATATACTTAAAATAATTTAACTTAATAAAGTTATCTTCAATCTCACACCTTAAGGAAAAGTTTCAATCAAATCTCTTTATTTTTTATTATAAGGGTAAAGATATTTTGCACGATACTTTTCGAAAATTTATCCTTTATAATATTTTTTAAATAATTTGTATAAATTTGGAATTAGATTAAATGAAATGTCTTAATCACCAAATAAAGTTTTAGGTGTAAAAAAAAGAGAAAACAGATTAAAAAACGAAGCAAAAACACTGAAATTTATTTTATTTTTTTACTTTTTCTGTATAATTTAAGTAAATCTAAGTTCTAAATTTCTTAAATAAGGAAGATTAAATAGTCAAATATATAATATCATAAGTTAAATTAACTAAGATTCTTTTAACTAGAACTAATGATATTATTTCTGAAGAATACTGAGAAGATAGAAAATAGCTAAATAATTATGAATATAAAGAACTAAATATTATACCCAATGCTCAGTAATAGTGGATAGAGTTAATCATTATTAACTATATACAAAAAAATTGATCTGTCTGGGGAAAATAACCCTGGCATATTAAGCATTAATAAATCTTTAATTTATTAATTATTAATGTGGAAATCAATTCTAAAATTTAAAAAAGTTTAGAATACTAGTGTGATAAATAGTTTTTATTATAGAGGATTAAATGAATAATCATATAATATTTTTTAAGATAAGCATGAAAATTGGATTCAATAAGTTATAGAAGTAAATAAGTTATTTTTATTTAATGAGTCATAGTGCTAGAATTAAGTTTAAAGAAGTTGCTTAATTTTCCAACTTTAGAAAAATAAAGGTTGTAATAATGCTACAAGAATAACGAAAATTAAAAAAATAAATAATTTTAGTTATATTATTAAAAAAGTATGAAAATATCAAAGCTAATTGAAAAACGAAATACATGAAATTGAAAATATTAAAAATTGATGAAAGTAAAAGAGAAAATCTAGTAGCAATACAACTAATATCTGCAGGAATAAAAAATAATTAATAATTAAATTAAATTAAATTAATTTATAAATGTATAAAATATTTAAAAAAGGCAATAATTTATTTCATATCAGAAACTGAGTCTTTTAGATAAATTAATATGACAAGAAGATCATTTATTATTTCATTCCTTAAGATTAAGATTCATTAAATTAAAATTTTAATAATGAAAATTCTTATATATTCATTACATTCATAATAATAAAATAAATAAGCATTAAAATAAAAAAATAGTGAATAATTATTAATTTTTTATACCAACGATTTTATATCTAATTAAAATATGGGTTTTAAAAAATATTTAATTATCAAATTAAATATTAATATTAAATAAATAAAGTTTAATATTTATTTTTTATTTTTATAATTAAAAAAAATGAAAAAAATAAAATAAATATATCCAAATAAAATTTATTAAATTATTGAGAAAGTTACTTATAAATCCTAATTAAGTTTCTTTAGACATAATAATTTTTTAAAGAAGTTCCTAAATGATAAAAAATTATGATTTGCGGAGTTAAATCATAAGCTATTTCAAAATAAATTTTAATTTTATTTTGGGTAAATAATAAATAACTAGTTGTAAAATTATAAAAATAATGTATTATATTGTTTAAAATTTCTAAAAGAATTATAAATGTTTTAATTAAATTCATAGTAAGAAAATTTATAAAATTTATAGACAGAAAAAAATAATTAAAAAATCAAATTAAAGATGTTTTATTAATTTTTGAATTAATTTCGCCGAGCGAATCAAAAAAGAAATGAAATTATCGAAATCTAGAAGTTATTAATCTTAACTCTAAAACTAAAAAATATGAAAAATATTTTTAATGGATTTATTAAATCATGTTTTAAAATAAATCAATTAATTATTAAATTATAAAAATTGTTGAACAATTTAAGTATTTATAAACAATTTTATTCATTACCTTTATTTTTATAAATTTCCAAGATTAAATATACAATATTTGAAATTGTGAAATATAAAATATTAATCTAGTATCGTAAAGAAATTAAAAAAAAAATAATTAATTAAAAAAAATTAAATATAAAATGACAGAAAAAAACTGAGAACTTCAATGTTAAAAATATATTAAAATAATTTCTCGATAAATAAAAAAAAGATATTAAAGAATATTAATTTTTAATCATGTGAAAACATAAACGAAAAATAAAGGAAGATCAAGAAAAAAAAGACTAAAAAAGCATCAAAAAATGTTTATTTTATATTGTAATATTTTATCTTTCTAATAATTATTTTAGGAAATTTTTATTATTATTTTTTTAATTTTATTAATGTTAAGAGATTTTTGAGTAATTTGCGGAAGTAAATTTGATTTATATAAACTAAGAATATTTTTTTATTTATTTATATATTTCATTTTTTTATATGTATTTTTAATAATAAATTATAAATTCTTGCTGTATAATAAGTTAAAATTAAAAAAAATTAAAAAAAATTAAAATAATATTTAAAATTAAATTAATTATTAAAAAGGAAAAAAACATAAACATAAATGTTAGTTATTTTTATGTAGACTAATTATTATTTATTTTTATAGATAATGAAGCTATTTAATTATATTTTTAATTTTATTCAAATTCTTTTGAAAACATATACTTTAAATCATGCTAGCAAAAATCAATCATTATTTAAATTTTTTATATTTCAATATCTTAAAATTTAAATATTATGAACAACGTTTTATATGTATTTTACATTTTTAGTTTAGAATTATATTATCTCTAAAGAATTTTTTTAAATTTAGTGATTAAAAAAAGCATTCAAATATTATTATAAAATATAAGAATATATTAAAGAAGAAATCATATATTTTTTAAATTTTTTATTATAATTAAATTATATTTCATTACTTTTTTTCAAAATATTAAATGTTAATTTTAAATAAATAAATAATTTTTTTTATATAAATTTTAATAATTTTTTATTTTTATATTTAAGTCTAAAATTTTTTTTAAATGATTAAAAGTATATAATTATAAATTATAATTAATAATTTTTTTTAATGTAATATAAAATAATATTTATTTATGGTGTTATTGATTAAAGTTTAAATTTAATTGTTATTATAAGTTTCTAAAATAAGTTCGAAAATATGATAAAAAGTTATTTTTTTATTAAATTCTGGTATTATAGAGTAATTAAAGCCAATTTTTTTTAAAGAATTAATAAATGGAATCTAGCGTGGATAAGGATTTAGTTATTGCAAGTGAAGATTTAGAGAAAGGAGAAGAATTGGCAAGTGGTAACTTTGGAACCGTATATGAAGGAAAATGGCTTGAAGATATTCCAGTAGCAATAAAATAGTTGTTTATTAAAACTACGCCTAAGAGTGCAAGAGAGGAGTTCGAACAAGAATTTTCGCTTTTGAAAAAGTTAAGACATCCCAACGTGATTATTTTATATGGTTATTGTCCTAAGCCATTGAGTTTGGTGATGGAGTTGATGTAGTAATCATTGTTTGATTTCTTGAAAAGTAAGTAGGAGATATCTTGGAAACTAAGGTATTAAATAGGTTTGAATATAGCTAAAGGTTTGCATTATATCCACAAATAAAGCATAGTTCACAGGGATCTTAAGAGTAATAATATTCTCTTGGATGGGAATCATGTGGCTAAAATAACTGACTTTGGATTGTCAAAGATAAAAACGGAATCGAAAGCTCTAAGTAATTTACCGAGAATAGGAGCGGTCCGTTGGATGGCGCCTGAGTTGTTTAGTAGTAGGCCAAAGTATAGCAAATAATCGGACATTTATGCGTTGGGGATGGTGTTATGGGAGTTAGCAGCAAGAGTGTTACCTTTTGCAGAAGCAGATGATACTTTTATTATATAGGATATTTTAAAGTCTTTAAGAGAGGAGATACCAGAGGGTTGTCCTTAAAGTTTTGCCTAAGTAATAAAAGGTTGTTGGGAGTAGGAACCTTAGAATAGACTGAGTCTAGAGGTTATAAAGAAAATATTGAACGAGAATATGCCGGTCATAGAGCAGCAAAATCCTAAATAAGTTCCGCCAAAGTAAGTGAAGACTGGAGAAAAGAATTTAAGTCTAGTAAAAAATGCAAGCAAAGAAGAATAAAAGAAGGTCATTAAAAAGCCAATTAAGGTTTAAAAAAAACAGATAGTTTAACATACGGAAGAGATTTGCTAAGTAAATGTTCTATCTATTGAGGAACTATCTTAGTATTTGTCTAAGTTATCAGTGCAAAACATTACTGCGCAATTTCTACTTCAAAGTGAGTTAAACAAGATAAGTTTAACTGGCGAAACGAGTTTATTGTTCAAGTTAAGTAAATTTAGAAACGAAGCAACGGCTTAGAGTTTGTTATAGATTATTAAAGTTTCCCAAAATCAGTAATAGCTCTAATAAGTTACGTCTAACGCAAAAACAATGTTAAATTTCATGAACTACAATTTCAACAATCAAAATCTACAAAATCTTGACTTAACTAACGCAGATCTATCTGACACCACATTCACAAATTGCAACTTCTAAAACGCAAACTTAACTACCGCTAACCTCCGCAATACCAAATTCATAAATTGTGATCTCTCCAATGCTAACCTAACCTCAATCATCACGGAACAACCACAAGTTTTCACTGGACACTCATCCTCAGTCACATCAGTTGCCATCTCCTCAGACTCTAATTTAATCCTTTCTGGATCTGATGACACTACTCTTCGACTCTACAATATAGCCACAGGTACCTGTAAGACCATGAGTGGTCACACAGATTCTGTATATGCTGTGGCTATATCCAGTGATTCAGAGTTCATCGTATCGGGAAGTGATGATAATACGGTGAGACTATGGGACGTCAAGACAGGTACCTGTAAGACCATGAGTGGTCACACACACTATTTATCATCTGTGGCTATATCCAGTGATTCAGAGTTCATCGTATCGGGAAGTCATGATTATACGGTGAGACTATGGGACGTCAAGACAGGTACCTATAAGACCATGAGTGGTCACACAGATTCTGTATATGCTGTGGCTATATCCAGTGATTCAGAGTTCATCGTATCGGGAAGTTATGATACTACTCTTAGACTTTACAATATCAAGACAGGTACCTGTAAGACCATGAGTGGTCACACTAGTCATGTATGATCTGTGGCTATATCTAGTGATTCCACTTACATCATATCTGGATCGGGTGACAAAACTATTCGTTTATGGAATTCAAGAACTCTGTCTTGTACAATGGTCTTATCGGGACACACCTCTTCCATTTTTTCGGTAATATTCTCGAGCAACAACAAATACATTTTATCTGGATCACATGACAAGACAATCAGAATATGAAATATCAATACTGGATAGTGTATCTGTGTACTTATGGGTCATACGGACAGTGTGGGTAGTTTATCATTATCTAAGGACAACAATTGGTTGGTATCAAGTAACTAAAGTAAATTCTACAATGCTTAATCAAAAGACTACAACATTAGAAGATGGAACTTAGGAAGGTTATTGAATGGATCTGATACTAATAGTTAATAATAGGTAAGTTCAAATTTACCAACATTTAGTAGACTGACTGGAACAAAGTATATGCTGACTATGGATTGCGATTTAAGAATTGTGTAATGGTTAATACTACAATGAGTGTGGAGGACAAGTAGAGATACATCAGGTGATCTTCAACGTTTAAACTATTTAAACTATTTAATTTTTACATTTAAGAATATTAAAATTGCTAAGTCTTTATTCTAATTAAGTATGTTATTACTCTTAATATCATAATTACAAATAATTTTAAAAAATTTTAAAGTTCATAATTTTTTCTAAGTCTTGTTATTGAATTTAGTTATTTTTATTAATATTTTTTTTAATTTAATTTTAAAATAAAGTGTTAGAGTAACTAATAATTTTAAAGTGTTTGCATTTTTTGAGTTATGTACTAGAGTTAGAATATTTAATAATTTTTCTAATATTAGAAAAATTTTTGAAGTACATACTAGATTTAAAAAGTTTTACATTTTTCTGTGGTTAAAAATTTTTTGAAGTATGCACTAGACTAAAAAATATTTAAATTTTTCCGGCGTCAGGAAAAATTTTTTGAAGTATGCACTAGACTAAAAAATATTTAAATTTTTCCGGCGTTAGGAAAATTTTTTGAAGTATGTACTCAGTTAAATAATTTAAATTTTCAAACGTTAGAAATTTTTTTGAGTTATGTACTAGAGTTAAAATTTTTTTAATTTTATATAATAGTCTTAGAATTTTTTTGAGTTGCGTACTAGCGCAAAGTTTTTTTTTTTTAATTTGTTATAAAATTTAATTACGTTTGTTATAATTTTTAAGTTGCTTAATGTAATTTACCGATAGGGAAAATTTAGCGTACTGCATTTAAGTGCAGCAGATTAAATTTTCATGAGTTAGAAGCGCTGAAAATGGCGAAAAACGTCAAAGCCTTTTTTTGCTCAGCGTTTTCCACTATAGGGCTGAGTTGGGACGGAACAAGTTGGGGGAATTCGGGATTGAAATAAGGTCAGTAAGGAATAAATTTTTTTAAGAAAATGTTTTAAAGTATAAAAGGGTTTTGAAAAAAAATGGGAATAAAAAATTTGAGACTATTTTTTTTGAATTTGGTTTTGAAATTTTTGAATTTGGTTTTGAAATTTTTGATTTTGGTTTTGAAATTTTTTGATTTTGGTTTTGAAATTTTTGATTTTGATTTTGAAATTTTTTGATTTTGGTTTTGAAATTTTTGGATTTTGTATTTAGGTTATGAAAATTTTGGATTTTGGTTATGAAAATTTTGGATTTTGTATTTTGGTTTTGAAGATTTAAGTTTTGGTTTTGCAAGTTTTTGTTTTTTTTATTTGAAAATTTTGGATTTTGGTGCATGATAAAAATTTTAAGAATTGGGTTTTGGTATTTTTTTTATTTTTAGAGCTAAATGAAAGGCGAATAAGAGTATTTAAAGCATTAAATCGTGAAAAATTTAATTTTGTTTTTTTGCTCAGCTTTTTACACTGCAAGACTTTTTTCGGAAGGAACAAACTGGGGGAAATCGGGATAGATAAAGGTCAGAAAGGAACAAATTTTCTAAAAAAAGTTTCAAAATATAAAAGGGTTTTGAGAAAAAAATGGGATTAAAAAAGATGAAGGATATAATTTTTGATTTTGGTTTCGAAATGTTTTGATTTTGGGTTGTGATATTTTTTTTTTGAATTGGGTTGTGATATCTTTTTTTATTTTTAGGTAATGAAAAATTTTTTGATTTTTAGAGTTAATAAAAGTAGAAAAAGATCATGAAATACAAAAAAAAAATAAAAAATCTACTAAGAAGAAATATTTAAAAAATAATGATAAAATAAATAAAATAAAAATATGTTAAGAAAAGTAAGAAATGATAATTAAAAAGATGGTTGGAGTAGAGATTGACCTTCTAAATCGTACTTTCTGGTTTAATGGCTAGGAACAAGTTCCTTTCCTGAAGTGAGAATTCCTAGTCAAAGTCAAACTTTGAAAGGGAAAGCCTTCCTCTTGATAATCCACTCCTGGTAGGGGGTTGAAACCCGGCTGCCAATAGCGATGGAGCTACTGAAAGCTGCTTTTCGAAAGCAACAGGATATCCCCGATATCCAATTAAGCTAGTGCTGGGAACGTAAAATGAGAAGAAGTTGCAGTCCGAAACTAATTAAGCTTAAAAAAAATATAGTCAAAGTAAAATATATAATTTTTTGCAGAATGAATAAAAGCAAAAAAGAATTAAAAGTAACTTTTTATTAAAAATAAGAAAGTTATAGAAAAAATAAGTATAATAATAAGATTAAATTCATAGTGAAATTTAGAAAAATAAAGAAAAAAACTGAAGTGTTGCAAAAATAAGATAATCTGAGATATTAAATATGTGAAAAAGAAAAATTAGAAAGAATTTCAGCTTTTAAAATTACTAAAAATTAGAGATAAAAAGAAGTAATAAGTAATTTAAAAAGTGAGGAAGTAAAGTAAGAAAAGAAGATAGAATTTCAGTTTTAAGTATTATGCTTTGAGAGTAATAAGTAATTTGAAAAGTGAAGAAGTAAAGTAAGAAAAGAAGATAGAATTTCAGTTTTTAGTATTATGCTTTGAGAAAAGTAAAGTAAGTTATAATTTATGAAAAGTGAAGAAGTAAAGTAAGAGAAGAAGATAGAATTTCAGTTTTAAGTAATTAGTATTTTGAAAAGTGAAGAAGTTAAGAAAAGAAGATAGAATTTCAGTTTTAAGTATTATGCTTTGAGAAAAAGAAGTTATAATTTGAAAAGTGAAGAAGTAAAGTAAGAAAAGAAGATAGAATTTCAGTTTTAAGTATTATGCTTTGTGAAGTAATAAGTAATTTGAAAAGTGAGGAAGTAAAGTAAGAGAAGAAGATAGAATTTCAGTTTTAAGTATTATGCTTTGTGAAGTAATTAGTATTTTGAAAAGTGAAGAAGTAAAGTAAGAAAAGAAGATAGAATTTCAGTTTTAAGTATTATGCTTTGTGAAGTAATTAGTATTTTGAAAAGTGAAGAACTAAGGTAAGAAAAGAAGATAGAATTTCAGTTTTAAGTATTATGCTTTGTATAGTAATAAGTAATTTGAAAAGTGAAGAAGTAAAGTAAGAAAAGAAGATAGAATTTCAGTTTTTAGTATTATGCTTTGAGAAAAAGAAGTTATAATTTGAAAAGTGAGGAAGTAAAGTAAGAGAAGAAGATAGAATTGCAGTTTTAAGTATTATCTTTATGAAGTAATAAGTATTTTGAAAAGTGAAGAAGTAAAGTAAGAAAAGAAGATAGAATTTCAGTTTTAAGTATTATGCTTTGAGAAAAAGAAGTTATAATTGAAAAGTGAAGAAGTAAAGTAAGAAAAGAAGATATAATTTCAGTTTTAAGTATTATGCTTTGTATAGTAATAAGTAATTTGAAAAGTGAAGAAGTAAAGTAAGAAAAGGAGATAGAATTTTAGTTTTAAGTATAATGCTTTGTATAGTAATAAGTAATTTGAAAAGTGAAGAAGTAAAGTAAGAAAAGAAGATAGAATTTCAGTTTTAAGTATAATGCTTTGTATAGTAATAAGTAATTTGAAAAGTGAAGAAGTAAAGTAAGAAAAGAAGATAGAATTTCAGTTTTAAGTATTATGCTTTGTATAGTAATAAGTAATTTGAAAAGTGAAGAAGTAAAGTAAGAAAAGGAGATAGAATTTCAGTTTTAAGTATTATGCTTTGTGAAGTAATAAGTAATTTGAAAAGTGAAGAAGTAAAGTAAGAGAAGAAGATAGAATTTCAGTTTTAAGTATTATGCTTTGAGAAGTAATTAGTATTTTGAAAAGTGAAGAAGTAAAGTAAGAAAAGAAGATAGAATTTCAGTTTTAAGTATTATGCTTTGTGAAGTAATAAGTATTTTGAAAAGTGAAGAAGTAAAGTAAGAAAAGAAGATAGAATTTCAGTTTTAAGTATTATGCTTTGTGAAGTAATTAGTAATTTGAAAAGTGAAGAAGTAAAGTAAGAAAAGAAGATAGAATTTCAGTTTTTAGTATTATGCTTTGAGAAAAAGAAGTTATAATTTGAAAAGTGAGGAAGTAAAGTAAGAAAAGAAGATAGAATTTCAGTTTTAAGTATTATCTTTATGAAGTAAAAAGTATTTTGAAAAGTGAAGAAGTAAAGTAAGAAAAGAAGATAGAATTTCAGTTTTAAGTATTATGCTTTGAGAAGTAATAAGTAATTTGAAAAGTGAAGAAGTAAAGTAAGAAAAGAAGATAGAATTTCAGTTTTAAGTATTATGCTTTGAGAGTAATAAGTAATTTGAAAAGTGAAGAAGTAAAGTAAGAAAAGAAGATAGAATTTCAGTTTTTAGTATTATGCTTTGAGAAAAAGAAGTTATAATTTGAAAAGTGAGGAAGTAAAGTAAGAGAAGAAGATAGAATTTCAGTTTTAAGTATTATGCTTTGAGAAAAAGAAGTCATAATTGAAAAGTGAGGAAGTAAAGTAAGAAAAGAAGATAGAATTTCAGTTTTAAGTATTATGCTTTGAGAAAAAGAAGTTATAATTTGAAAAGTGAGGAAGTAAAGTAAGAAAAGAAGATAGAATTTCAGTTTTAAGTATTATGCTTTGAGAAAAAGAAGTTATAATTTGAAAAGTGAGGAAGTAAAGTAAGAAAAGAAGATAGAATTTCAGTTTTTAGTATTATGCTTTGAGAAAAAGAAGTTATAATTTGAAAAGTGAGGAAGTAAAGTAAGAGAAGAAGATAGAATTTCAGTTTTAAGTATTATGCTTTGTGAAGTAATAAGTAATTTGAAAAGTGAAGAAGTAAAGTAAGAAAAGAAGATAGAATTTCAGTTTTTAGTATTATGCTTTGAGAAAAAGAAGTTATAATTTGAAAAGTGAGGAAGTAAAGTAAGAGAAGAAAATAGAATTTCAGTTTTAAGTATTATCTTAATGAAGTAATAAGTATTTTGAAAAGTGAAGAAGTAAAGTAAGAAAAGAAGATAGAATTTCAGTTTTAAGTATTATGCTTTGTGAAGTAATTAGTATTTTGAAAAGTGAAGAAGTAAAGTAAGAAAAGAAGATAGAATTTCAGTTTTTAGTATTATGCTTTGAGAAAAAGAAGTTATAATTTGAAAAGTGAGGAAGTAAAGTAAGAAAAGAAGATAGAATTGCAGTTTTAAGTATTATCTTTATGAAGTAATAAGTATTTTGAAAAGTGAAGAAGTAAAGTAAGAAAAGAAGATAGAATTTCAGTTTTAAGTATTATGCTTTGAGAAGTAATAAGTAATTTGAAAAGTGAAGAACTAAGGTAAGAAAAGAAGATAGAATTTCAGTTTTAAGTATTATGCTTTGTATAGTAATAAGTAATTTGAAAAGTGAAGAAGTAAAGTAAGAAAAGAAGATAGAATTTCAGTTTTTAGTATTATGCTTTGAGAAAAAGAAGTTATAATTTGAAAAGTGAGGAAGTAAAGTAAGAGAAGAAGATAGAATTTCAGTTTTAAGTATTATGCTTTGAGAAAAAGAAGTTATAATTTGAAAAGTGAGGAAGTAAAGTAAGAAAAGAAGATAGAATTTCAGTTTTAAGTATTATGCTTTGAGAAAAAGAAGTTATAATTTGAAAAGTGAGGAAGTAAAGTAAGAGAAGAAGATAGAATTTCAGTTTTAAGTATTATGCTTTGTGAAGTAATAAGTATTTTGAAAAGTGAAGAAGTAAAGTAAGAAAAGAAGATAGAATTTCAGTTTTAAGTATTATGCTTTGTATAGTAATAAGTATTTTGAAAAGTGAAGAAGTAAAGTAAGAAAAGAAGATAGAATTTCAGTTTTAAGTATTATGCTTTGAGAAAAAGAAGTCATAATTGAAAAGTGAGGAAGTAAAGTAAGAAAAGAAGATAGAATTTCAGTTTTAAGTATTATCTTTATGAAGTAATAAGTATTTTGAAAAGTGAAGAAGTAAAGTAAGAAAAGAAGATAGAATTTCAGTTTTAAGTATTATGCTTTGTATAGTAATTAGTATTTTGAAAAGTGAAGAAGTAAAGTAAGAAAAGAAGATAGAATTTCAGTTTTTAGTATTATGCTTTGAGAAAAAGAAGTTATAATTTGAAAAGTGAGGAAGTAAAGTAAGAAAAGAAGATAGAATTTCAGTTTTAAGTATTATCTTTATGAAGTAAAAAGTATTTTGAAAAGTGAAGAAGTAAAGTAAGAAAAGAAGATAGAATTTCAGTTTTAAGTATTATGCTTTGAGAAGTAATAAGTAATTTGAAAAGTGAAGAAGTAAAGTAAGAAAAGAAGATAGAATTTCAGTTTTTAGTATTATGCTTTGAGAAAAAGAAGTTATAATTTGAAAAGTGAGGAAGTAAAGTAAGAGAAGAAGATAGAATTTCAGTTTTAAGTATTATGCTTTGAGAAAAAGAATTCATAATTGAAAAGTGAGGAAGTAAAGTAAGAAAAGAAGATAGAATTTCAGTTTTTAGTATTATGCTTTGAGAAAAAGAAGTTATAATTTGAAAAGTGAGGAAGTAAAGTAAGAGAAGAAGATAGAATTTCAGTTTTAAGTATTATGCTTTGAGAAAAAGAAGTTATAATTTGAAAAGTGAGGAAGTAAAGTAAGAAAAGAAGATAGAATTTCAGTTTTTAGTATTATGCTTTGAGAAAAAGAAGTTATAATTGAAAAGTGAGGAAGTAAAGTAAGAGAAGAAGATAGAATTTCAGTTTTAAGTATTATGCTTTGTGAAGTAATAAGTAATTTGAAAAGTGAAGAAGTAAAGTAAGAAAAGAAGATAGAATTTCAGTTTTTAGTATTATGCTTTGAGAAAAAGAAGTTATAATTTGAAAAGTGAGGAAGTAAAGTAAGAGAAGAAAATAGAATTTCAGTTTTAAGTATTATCTTAATGAAGTAATAAGTATTTTGAAAAGTGAAGAAGTAAAGTAAGAAAAGAAGATAGAATTTCAGTTTTAAGTATTATGCTTTGTATAGTAATTAGTATTTTGAAAAGTGAAGAAGTAAAGTAAGAAAAGAAGATAGAATTTCAGTTTTTAGTATTATGCTTTGAGAAAAAGAAGTTATAATTTGAAAAGTGAGGAAGTAAAGTAAGAAAAGAAGATAGAATTGCAGTTTTAAGTATTATCTTTATGAAGTAATAAGTATTTTGAAAAGTGAAGAAGTAAAGTAAGAAAAGAAGATAGAATTTCAGTTTTAAGTATTATGCTTTGAGAAGTAATAAGTAATTTGAAAAGTGAAGAACTAAGGTAAGAAAAGAAGATAGAATTTCAGTTTTAAGTATTATGCTTTGTATAGTAATAAGTAATTTGAAAAGTGAAGAAGTAAAGTAAGAAAAGAAGATAGAATTTCAGTTTTTAGTATTATGCTTTGAGAAAAAGAAGTTATAATTTGAAAAGTGAGGAAGTAAAGTAAGAGAAGAAGATAGAATTTCAGTTTTAAGTATTATGCTTTGAGAAAAAGAAGTCATAATTGAAAAGTGAGGAAGTAAAGTAAGAAAAGAAGATAGAATTTCAGTTTTTAGTATTATGCTTTGAGAAAAAGAAGTTATAATTTGAAAAGTGAGGAAGTAAAGTAAGAGAAGAAGATAGAATTTCAGTTTTAAGTATTATGCTTTATATAGTAATAAGTATTTTGAAAAGTAAGGAAGTAAAGTAAGAAAAAAAGATAGAATTTCAGTTTTAAGTATTATGCTTTGAGAAAAAGAAGTTATAATTTGAAAAGTGAGGAAGTAAAGTAAGAAAAGAAGATAGAATTTCAGTTTTTAGTATTATGCTTTGAGAAAAAGAAGTTATAATTTGAAAAGTGAGGAAGTAAAGTAAGAGAAGAAGATAGAATTTCAGTTTTAAGTATTATGCTTTGTGAAGTAATAAGTATTTTGAAAAGTGAAGAAGTAAAGTAAGAGAAGAAGATAGAATTTCAGTTTTAAGTATTATGCTTTGTGAAGTAATAAGTATTTTGAAAAGTGAAGAAGTAAAGTAAGAAAAGAAGATAGAATTTCAGTTTTTAGTATTATGCTTTGAGAAAAAGAAGTTATAATTTGAAAAGTGAGGAAGTAAAGTAAGAGAAGAAGATAGAATTTCAGTTTTAAGTATTATGCTTTGAGAAAAAGAAGTTATAATTTGAAAAGTGAGGAAGTAAAGTAAGAAAAGAAGATAGAATTTCAGTTTTAAGTATTATGCTTTGAGAAAAAGAAGTTATAATTTGAAAAGTGAGGAAGTAAAGTAAGAGAAGAAGATAGAATTTCAGTTTTAAGTATTATGCTTTGTGAAGTAATAAGTATTTTGAAAAGTGAAGAACTAAGGTAAGAAAAGTAAGAAAAGAAGATAGAATTTCAGTTTTAAGTATAATGCTTTGTAAAGTAATAAGTATTTTGAAAAGTGAAGAAGTAAAGTAAGAAAAGAAGATAGAATTTCAGTTTTAAGTAGGAAGTAAAGTAAGAAAAGAAGATAGAATTTCAGTATGCTTTGTAGAAGTAATAGTAAAAAGTGAAGAAGTAAAGTAAGAAAAGAAGATAGAATTGTTTTAAGTATTATCTAATTGAAAAGTGAGGAAGTAAAGTAAGAAAAGAAGATAGAATTTCAGTTTTTAGTATTATGCTTTGAGAAAAAGAAGTTATAATTTGAAAAGTGAGGAAGTAAAGTAAGAAAAGAAGATAGAATTTCAGTTTTAAGTATTATGCTTTGAGAAAAAGAAGTTATAATTTGAAAAGTGAAGAAGTAAAGTAAGAAAAGAAGATAGAATTTCAGTTTTTAGTATTATGCTTTGAGAAAAAGAAGTTATAATTTGAAAAGTGAGAAGTAAAGTAAGAGAAGAAGATAGAATTTCAGTTTTAAGTATTATGCTTTGTGAAGTAATAAGTATTTTGAAAAGTGAAGAAGTAAAGTAAGAAAAGAAGATAGAATTTCAGTTTTAAGTATTATGCTTTGAGAAGTAATAAGTATTTTGAAAAGTGAAGAAGTAAAGTAAGAAAAGAAGATAGAATTTCAGTTTTAAGTATTATGCTTTGTGAAGTAATAAGTATTTTGAAAAGTGAGGAAGCAAGGTAAGAAAAGAAGATAGAATTTCAGTTTTTAGTATTATGCTTTGAGAAAAAGAAGTTGTATTTGAAAAGTGAAGAACTAAGGTAAGAAAAGAAGATAGAATTTCAGTTTTTAGTATTATCTTTGAGAAAAAGAAGTTATAATTTGAAAAGTGAGGAAGTAAAGTAAGAAAAGAAGATAGAATTTCAGTTTTAAGTATTATGCTTTGTATAGTAATAAGTAATTTGAAAAGTGAAGAACTAAGGTAAGAAAAGAAGATAGAATTTCAGTTTTAAGTATAATGCTTTGTATAGTAATAAGTAATTTGAAAAGTGAAGAAGTAAAGTAAGAAAAGAAGATAGAATTTTAGTTTTAAGTATTATCTTTGAGAAAAAGAAGTTGTATTTGAAAAGTGAAGAAGTAAAGTAAGAAAAGAAGATAGAATTTCAGTTTTTAGTATTATGCTTTGAGAAAAAGAAGTTGTATTTGAAAAGTGAAGAACTAAGGTAAGAAAAGAAGATAGAATTTCAGTTTTAAGTATTATGCTTTGTGAAGTAATAAGTATTTTGAAAAGTGAAGAAGTAAAGTAAGAGAAGAAGATAGAATTTCAGTTTTAAGTATTATGCTTTGTGAAGTAATAAGTATTTTGAAAAGTGAAGAAGTAAAGTAAGAAAAGAAGATAGAATTTCAGTTTTTAGTATTATGCTTTGAGAAAAAGAAGTTATAATTTGAAAAGTGAGGAAGTAAAGTAAGAGAAGAAGATAGAATTTCAGTTTTAAGTATTATGCTTTGAGAAAAAGAAGTTATAATTTGAAAAGTGAGGAAGTAAAGTAAGAAAAGAAGATAGAATTTCAGTTTTTAGTATTATGCTTTGAGAAAAAGAAGTTATAATTTGAAAAGTGAGGAAGTAAAGTAAGAGAAGAAGATAGAATTTCATTTTAAGTATTATGCTTTGTGAAGTAATAAGTATTTTGAAAAGTGAAGAAGTAAAGTAAGAAAAGAAGATAGAATTTCAGTTTTAAGTATTATGCTTTGAGAAGTAATAAGTATTTTGAAAAGTGAAGAAGTAAAGTAAGAAAAGAAGATAGAATTTCAGTTTTAAGTATTATGCTTTGTGAAGAAATAAGTATTTTGAAAAGTGAGGAAGCAAGGTAAGAAAAGAAGATAGAATTTCAGTTTTAAGTATTATGCTTTGTATAGTAATAAGTAATTTGAAAAGTGAAGAAGTAAAGTAAGAAAAGAAGATAGAATTTCAGTTTTTAGTATTATCTTTGAGAAAAAGAAGTTATAATTTGAAAAGTGAGGAAGTAAAGTAAGAAAAGAAGATAGAATTTCAGTTTTTAGTATTATGCTTTGAGAAAAAGAAGTTGTATTTGAAAAGTGAAGAACTAAGGTAAGAAAAGAAGATAGAATTTCAGTTTTAAGTATAATGCTTTGTATAGTAATAAGTAATTTGAAAAGTGAAGAAGTAAAGTAAGAAAAGAAGATAGAATTTTAGTTTTAAGTATTATCTTTGAGAAAAAGAAGTTGTATTTGAAAAGTGAAGAAGTAAAGTAAGAAAAGAAGATAGAATTTCAGTTTTTAGTATTATGCTTTGAGAAAAAGAAGTTGTATTTGAAAAGTGAAGAACTAAGGTAAGAAAAGAAGATAGAATTTCAGTTTTAAGTATTATGCTTTGTATAGTAATAAGTAATTTGAAAAGTGAAGAAGTAAAGTAAGAAAAGAAGATAGAATTTCAGTTTTAAGTATTATGCTTTGTATAGTAATTAGTATTTTGAAAAGTGAAGAAGTAAAGTAAGAAAAGAAGATAGAATTTCAGTTTTTAGTATTATGCTTTGAGAAAAAGAAGTTATAATTTGAAAAGTGAAGAAGTAAAGTAAGAAAAGAAGATAGAATTTCAGTTTTTAGTATTATGCTTTGAGAAAAAGAAGTTATAATTTGAAAAGTGAGGAAGTAAAGTAAGAAAAGAAGATAGAATTTCAGTTTTAAGTATTATGCTTTGTGAAGTAATAAGTAATTTGAAAAGTGAAGAAGTAAAGTAAGAAAAGAAGATAGAATTTCAGTTTTAAGTATTATGCTTTGAGAAGTAATAAGTAATTTGAAAAGTGAAGAACTAAGGTAAGAAAAGAAGATAGAATTTCAGTTTTAAGTATTATGCTTTGTATAGTAATAAGTAATTTGAAAAGTGAAGAAGTAAAGTAAGAAAAGAAGATAGAATTTCAGTTTTAAGTATTATGCTTTGTGAAGTAATAAGTATTTTGAAAAGTGAAGAAGTAAAGTAAGAAAAGAAGATAGAATTTCAGTTTTTAGTATTATGCTTTGTGAAGTAATAAGTATTTTGAAAAGTGAGGAAGTAAAGTAAGAAAAGAAGATAGAGATTCAGTTTTTAGTATTATGTTTTGAGAAAAAGAAGTTATAATTTGAAAAGTGAAGAAGTAAAGTAAGAGAAGAAGATAGAATTTCAGTTTTAAGTATTATGCTTTGAGAAAAAGAAGTTATAATTTGAAAAGTGAGGAAGTAAAGTAAGAAAAGAAGATAGAATTTCAGTTTTTAGTATTATGTATTCTATAGTAATAAGTAATTTGAAAAGTGAGGAAGTAAAGTAAGAGAAGAAGATAGAATTTCAGTTTTAAGTATTATGCTTTGTGAAGTAATAAGTATTTTGAAAAGTGAAGAAGTAAAGTAAGAAAAGAAGATAGAATTTCAGTTTTAAGTATTATGCTTTGTGAAAAATAAGTTGTTTTGAAAAGTGAAGAACTAAGGTAAGAAAAGAAGATAGAATTTCAGTTTTAAGTATTATGCTTTGTATAGTAATAAGTAATTTGAAAAATGAAGAAGTAAAGTAAGAAAAGAAGATAGAATTTCAGTTTTAAGTATTATGCTTTGAGAAGTAATAAGTATTTTGAAAAGTGAAGAACTAAGGTAAGAAAAGAAGATAGAATTTCAGTTTTAAGTATTATGCTTTGTATAGTAATAAGTAATTTGAAAAGTGAAGAAGTAAAGTAAGAAAAGAAGATAGAATTTCAGTTTTTAGTATTATGCTTTGAGAAAAAGAAGTTATAATTTGAAAAGTGAGGAAGTAAAGTAAGAAAAGAAGATAGAATTTCAGTTTTAAGTATTATGCTTTGTGAAGTAATAAGTATTTTGAAAAGTGAGGAAGTAAAGTAAGAAAAGAAGATAGAATTTCAGTTTTTAGTATTATGCTTTGAGAAAAAGAAGTTATAATTTGAAAAGTGAGGAAGTAAAGTAAGAGAAGAAGATAGAATTTCAGTTTTAAGTATTATGCTTTGAGAAAAGAAGTTATAATTTGAAAAGTGAGGAATTAAAGTAAGAAAAGAAGATAGAATTTCAGTTTTTAGTATTATGCTTTGTGAAGTAATAAGTATTTGAAAAGTGAAGAAGTAAAGTAAGAAAAGAAGATAGAATTTCAGTTTTAAGTATTATGCTTTGAGAAAAAAAAGTTGTATTTGAAAAGTGAAGAAGTAAAGTAAGAAAAGAAGATAGAATTTCAGTTTTAAGTATTATGCTTTATATAGTAATAAGTATTTTGAAAAGTAAGGAAGTAAAGTAAGAAAAAAAGATAGAATTTCAGTTTTTAGTATTATGCTTTAAGAAAAAGAAGTTTTAATTTGAAAAGTGAGGAAGTAAAGTAAGAAAAGAAGATAGAATTTCAGTTTTTAGTATTATGCTTTGAGAAAAAGAAGTTATAATTTGAAAAGTGAAGAAGTAAAGTAAGAAAAGAAGATAGAATTTCAGTTTTATTGAGTATGCTTTGAGAAGTAATAAGTATTTAGAAAAGTGAAGAAGTAAAGTAAGAAAAGAAGATAGAATTGCAGTTTTAAGTATTATCTTTATGAAGTAATAAGTATTTTGAAAAGTGAAGAAGTAAAGTAAGAAAAGAAGATAGAATTTCAGTTTTAAGGAGTATGCTTTGTGAAGTTATAGTAGTTAGAAAAGTGAAGAAGTAAAGTAAGAAAAGAAGATAGAATTTCAGTTTTTAGTATTATCTTTGTGAAGTAATAAGTATTTTGAAAAGTGAGGAAGTAAAGTAAGAAAAGAAGATAGAATTTCAGTATTATGTATTATGCTTTGTGAAGTAATAAGTATTTAGAAAAGTGAAGAAGTAAAGTAAGAAAAAAAGATAGAATTTCAGTTTTAAGTATTATGATTTGTGAAGTAATTAGTAATTTGAAAAGTAAGGAAGTAAAGTAAGAAAAGAAGATAGAATTTCAGTATTAAGTATTATGCTTTGTGAAGTAATAAGTATTTTGAAAAGTGAAGAAGTAAAGTAAGAAAAGAAGATAGAATTTCAGTTTTATTGAGTATGCTTTGAGAAGTAATAAGTATTTAGAAAAGTGAAGAAGTAAAGTAAGAAAAGAAGATAGAATTTCAGTTTTAAGTATTATGCTTTGTGAAGTAATAAGTATTTAGAAAAGTGAAGAAGTAAAGTAAGAAAAAAAGATAGAATTTCAGTTTTAAGTATTATGCTTTGTGAAGTAATAAGTATTTTGAAAAGTGAGGAAGTAAGGTAAGAAAAGAAGATAGAATTTCAGTTTTAAGTATTATCTTTGTGAAGTAATAAGTATTTTGAAAAGTGAAGAAGTAAAGTAAGAAAAGAAGATAGAATTTCAGTTTTATTGAGTATGCTTTGAGAAGTAATAAGTATTTAGAAAAGTGAAGAAGTAAAGTAAGAAAAGAAGATAGAATTTCAGTTTTAAGTATTATGCTTTGTGAAGTAATAAGTATTTTGAAAAGTGAAGAAGTAAAGTAAGAAAAGAAGATAGAATTTCAGTTTTTAGTATTATGCTTTGAGAAAAAGAAGTTATAATTGAAAAAGAAGAAGTAAAGTAAGAAAAGAAGATAGAATTTCAGTTTTAAGTATTATGCTTTGTGAAAAAGAAGTTATAATTTGAAAAGTGAAGAAGTAAAGTAAGAAAAGAAGATAGAATTGCAGTTTTAAGTATTATGTATTCTATAGTAATAAGTAATTTGAAAAGTAAGGAAGTAAAGTAAGAAAACAAGATAGAATTTCAGTTTTAAGTATTATGCTTTGTGAAGTAATAAGTATTTTGAAAAGTGAAGAAGTAAAGTAAGAAAAGAAGATAGAATTTCAGTATTAAGTATTATGCTTTTTGAAGTAATAAGTATTTTGAAAAGTGAAGAAGTAAAGTAAAAAAAGAAGATAGAATTTCAGTTTTAAGTATTATGCTTTGTGAAGTAATAAGTAATTTGAAAAGTGAAGAAGTAAAGTAAGAAAAGAAGATAGAATTTCAGTTTTAAGTATTATGCTTTGTGAAGTAATAAGTATTTTGAAAAGTGAAGAAGTAAAGTAAGAGAAGAAGATAGAATTTCAGTATTAAGTATTTGCTTTGTGAAGTAATAAGTATTTTGAAAAGTGAAGAAGTAAATTAAGAAAAGAAGATAGAATTTCAGTATTAAGTATTATGCTTTGTGAAGTAATAAGTATTTTGAAAAGTGAAGAAGTAAAGTAAGAAAAGAAGATAGAATTTCAGTATTAAGTATTATGCTTTGTGAAGTAATAAGTATTTTGAAAAGTGAAGAAGTAAAGTAAGAAAAGAAGATAGAATTTCAGTTTTAAGTATTATGCTTTGTGAAGTAATAAGTATTTTGAAAAGTGAAGAAGTAAAGTAAGAAAAGAAGATAGAATTGCAGTTTTAAGTATTATCTTTGTGAAGTAATAAGTAATTTGAAAAGTAAGGAATTAAAGTAAGAAAAGAAGATAGAATTTCAGTTTTATTGAGTATGCTTTGAGAAGTTATAGTAGTTAGAAAAGTGAAGAAGTAAAGTAAGAAAAGAAGATAGAATTTCAGTTTTAAGTATTATGCTTTGAGAAAAAGAAGTTGTAATTTGAAAAGTGAAGAAGTAAAGTAAGAAAAGAAGATAGAATTTCAGTTTTAAGTATTATGCTTTGAGAAAAAGAAGTTGTAATTTGAAAAGTGAAGAAGTAAAGTAAGAAAAGAAGATAGAATTTCAGTTTTAAGTATTATGCTTTGAGAAAAAGAAGTTGTATTTGAAAAGTGAAGAAGTAAAGTAAGAAAAGAAGATAGAATTTCAGTTTTATTGAGTATGCTTTGAGAAGTAATAAGTATTTTGAAAAAGAAGAAGTAAAGTAAGAAAAGAAGATAGAATTTCAGTTTTAAGTATTATGCTTTGTGAAGTAATATGTAATTTGAAAAGTGAAGAAGTAAAGTAAGAAAAGAAGATAGAATTTCAGTTTTAAGTATTATGCTTTGTGAAGTAAAAAGTATTTTGCAAAGTGAGGAAGTAAGGTAAGAAAAGAAGATAAGTTTCAGTTTTAAGTATTATCTTTGTGAAGTAATAAGTATTTTGAAAAGTGAGGAAGTAAAGTAAGAGAAGAAGATAGAATTTCAGTTTTAAGTATTATGCTTTGTGAAGTAATAAGTATTTTGAAAAGTGAAGAAGTAAATTAAGAAAAGAAGATAGAATTTCAGTATTAAGTATTATGCTTTGTGAAGTAATAAGTATTTTGAAAAGTGAAGAAGTAAAGTAAGAAAAGAAGATAGAATTTCAGTATTAAGTATTATGCTTTGTGAAGTAATAAGTATTTTGAAAAGTGAAGAAGTAAAGTAAGAAAAGAAGATAGAATTTCAGTTTTAAGTATTATGCTTTGTGAAGTAATAAATATTTTACAAAGTGAGGAAGTAAAGTATGAAAAGAAGATAGAATTTCAGTTTTAAGTATTATGCTTTGTAAAGTAATAAGTATTTTGAAAAGTGAGGAAGTAAAGTAAGAAAAGAAGATAGAATTTCAGTATTAAGTATTATGCTTTGTGAAGTAATAAGTATTTTGAAAAGTGAAGAAGTAAAGTAAGAAAAGAAGATAGAATTTCAGTTTTTAGTATTATGCTTTGTGAAGTAATAAGTATTTTGAAAAGTGAAGAAGTAAAGTAAGAAAAGAAGATAGAATTTCAGTTTTAAGTATTATGCTTTGTGAAGTAATAAGTATTTTGAAAAGTGAGGAAGTAAGGTAAGAAAAGAAGATAAGTTTCAGTTTTAAGTATTATGCTTTGTGAAGTAATAAGTATTTTGAAAAGTAAGGAAGTAAAGTAAGAAAAGAAGATAGAATTTCAGTTTTAAGTATTATGCTTTGTGAAGTAATAAGTATTTAGAAAAGTGAAGAAGTAAAGTAAGAAAAGAAGATAGAATTTCAGTTTTAAGTATTATACTTTGTGAAGTAATAAGTAATTTGAAAAGTGAAGAAGTAAAGTAAGAAAAGAAGATAGAATTTCAGTATTAAGTATTATGCTTTGTGAAGTAATAAGTATTTTGAAAAGTGAAGAAGTAAAGTAAGAAAAGAAGATAGAATTTCAGTATTAAGTATTATGCTTTTTGAAGTAATAAGTATTTTGAAAAGTGAAGAAGTAAATTAAGAAAAGAAGATAGAATTTCAGTATTAAGTATTATGCTTTGTGAAGTAATAAGTATTTAGAAAAGTGATGAAGTAAAGTAAGAAAAGAAGATAGAATTTCAGTTTTAAGTATTATGCTTTGTGAAGTAATAAGTATTTTGAAAAGTGAAGAAGTAAAGTAAGAAAAGAAGATAGAATTGCAGTTTTAAGTATTATCTTTGTGAAGTAATAAGTAATTTGAAAAGTAAGGAAGTAAAGTAAGAAAAGAAGATAGAATTGCAGTTTTAAGTATTATCTTTGTGAAGTAATAAGTAATTTGAAAAGTGAAGAAGTAAAGTAAGAGAAGAAGATAGAATTTCAGTTTTAAGTATTATGCTTTGTGAAGTAATAAGTATTTTGTAAAGTGAAGAAGTAAAGTAAGAAAAGAAGATAGAATTTCAGTTTTAAGTATTATGCTTTTGAGAAGTAATAAGTAATTTGAAAAGTGAAGAAGTAAAGTAAGAAAAGAAGATAGAATTTCAGTATTAAGTATTATGCTTTGTGAAGTAATAAGTATTTAGAAAAGTGAAGAAGTAAATTAAGAAAAGAAGATAGAATTTCAGTTTTAAGTATTATGCTTTGTGAAGTAATAAGTATTTTGAAAAGTGAAGAAGTAAATTAAGAAAAGAAGATAGAATTTCAGTATTAAGTATTATGCTTTGTGAAGTAATAAGTATTTTGAAAAGTGAAGAAGTAAAGTAAGAAAAGAAGATAGAATTTCAGTTTTAAGTATTATGCTTTGTGAAGTAATAAGTAATTTGAAAAGTGAAGAAGTAAAGTAAGAAAAGAAGATAGAATTGCAGTTTTAAGTATTATGCTTTGTGAAGTAATAAGTAATTTGAAAAGTGAAGAAGTAAAGTAAGAAAAGAAGATAGAATTTCAGTTTTAAGGAGTATGCTTTGTGAAGTAATAAGTAATTTGAAAAGTAAGGAATTAAAGTAAGAAAAGAAGATAGAATTTCAGTTTTATTGAGTATGCTTTGAGAAGTTATAGTAGTTAGAAAAGTGAAGAAGTAAAGTAAGAAAAGAAGATAGAATTTCAGTTTTAAGTATTATGCTTTGTGAAGTAATAAGTATTTTGAAAAGTGAAGAAGTAAATTAAGAAAAGAAGATAGAATTTCAGTTTTAAGTATTATGCTTTGTGAAGTAATAAGTATTTTGAAAAGTGAGGAAGTAAGGTAAGAAAAGAAGATAGAATTTCAGTTTTAAGTATTATGCTTTGTGAAGTAATAAGTATTTAGAAAAGTGAAGAAGTAAAGTAAGAAAAGAAGATAGAATTTCAGTTTTATTGAGTATGCTTTGAGAAGTAATAAGTATTTTGAAAAGTGAAGAAGTAAATTAAGAAAAGAAGATAGAATTTCAGTATTAAGTATTATGCTTTGTGAAGTAATAAGTATTTAGAAAAGTGAAGAAGTAAAGTAAGAAAAGAAGATAGAATTTCAGTTTTAAGTATTATGATTTGAGAAGTAATAAGTATTTAGAAAAGTGAAGAAGTAAAGTAAGAAAAGAAGATAGAATTTCAGTTTTAAGTATTATGATTTGAGAAGTAATAAGTATTTAGAAAAGTGAAGAAGTAAAGTATGAAAAGAAGATAGAATTGCAGTTTTAAGTATTATGCTTTGTGAAGTAATAAGTATTTAGAAAAGTGAAGAAGTAAAGTAAGAAAAGAAGATAGAATTTCAGTTTTAAGTATTATGCTTTGTGAAGTAATAAGTATTTTGAAAAGTGAAGAAGTAAAGTAAGAAAAGAAGATAGAATTTCAGTTTTAAGTATTATGCTTTTGAGAAGTAATAAGTAATTTGAAAAGTGAAGAAGTAAAGTAAGAAAAGAAGATAGAATTTCAGTATTAAGTATTATGCTTTGTGAAGTAATAAGTATTTTGAAAAGTGAAGAAGTAAAGTAAGAAAAGAAGATAGAATTTCAGTTTTAAGTATTATGCTTTGTGAAGTAATAAGTATTTTGAAAAGTGAGGAAGTAAAGTAAGAAAAGAAGATAGAATTTCAGTATTAAGTATTATGCTTTGTGAAGTAATAAGTATTTTGAAAAGTGAAGAAGTAAAGTAAGAAAAGAAGATAGAATTTCAGTTTTTAGTATTATGCTTTGTGAAGTAATAAGTATTTTGAAAAGTGAAGAAGTAAAGTAAGAAAAGAAGATAGAATTTCAGTTTTAAGTATTATACTTTGTGAAGTAATAAGTAATTTGAAAAGTGAAGAAGTAAAGTAAGAAAAGAAGATAGAATTTCAGTTTTAAGTATTATGCTTTTGAGAAGTAATAAGTAATTTGAAAAGTGAAGAAGTAAAGTAAGAAAAGAAGATAGAATTTCAGTATTAAGTATTATGCTTTGTGAAGTAATAAGTATTTTGAAAAGTGAAGAAGTAAAGTAAGAAAAGAAGATAGAATTTCAGTTTTAAGTATTATGCTTTGTGAAGTAATAAGTATTTTGAAAAGTGAGGAAGTAAGGTAAGAAAAGAAGATAAGTTTCAGTTTTATTGAGTATGCTTTGTGAAGTAATAAGTAATTTGAAAAGTAAGGAAGTAAAGTAAGAAAAGAAGATAGAATTTCAGTTTTAAGTATTATGCTTTGTGAAGTAATAAGTATTTAGAAAAGTGAAGAAGTAAAGTAAGAAAAGAAGATAGAATTTCAGTTTTAAGTATTATACTTTGTGAAGTAATAAGTAATTTGAAAAGTGAAGAAGTAAAGTAAGAAAAGAAGATAGAATTTCAGTATTAAGTATTATGCTTTGTGAAGTAATAAGTATTTTGAAAAGTGAAGAAGTAAATTAAGAAAAGAAGATAGAATTTCAGTTTTAAGTATTATGCTTTGTGAAGTAATAAGTATTTAGAAAAGTGAAGAAGTAAAGTAAGAAAAGAAGATAGAATTTCAGTATTAAGTATTATGCTTTGTGAAGTAATAAGTATTTAGAAAAGTGAAGAAGTAAATTAAGAAAAGAAGATAGAATTTCAGTTTTAAGTATTATGCTTTGAGAAAAAGAAGTTGTAATTTGAAAAGTGAAGAAGTAAAGTAAGAAAAGAAGATAGAATTGCAGTTTTAAGTATTATCTTTGTGAAGTAATAAGTAATTTGAAAAGTGAAGAAGTAAAGTAAGAGAAGAAGATAGAATTTCAGTTTTAAGTATTATGCTTTGTGAAGTAATAAGTATTTTGTAAAGTGAAGAAGTAAAGTAAGAAAAGAAGATAGAATTTCAGTTTTAAGTATTATGCTTTTGAGAAGTAATAAGTAATTTGAAAAGTGAAGAAGTAAAGTAAGAAAAGAAGATAGAATTTCAGTATTAAGTATTATGCTTTGTGAAGTAATAAGTATTTAGAAAAGTGAAGAAGTAAATTAAGAAAAGAAGATAGAATTTCAGTTTTAAGTATTATGCTTTGTGAAGTAATAAGTATTTTGAAAAGTGAAGAAGTAAATTAAGAAAAGAAGATAGAATTTCAGTATTAAGTATTATGCTTTGTGAAGTAATAAGTATTTTGAAAAGTGAAGAAGTAAAGTAAGAAAAGAAGATAGAATTTCAGTTTTAAGTATTATGCTTTGTGAAGTAATAAGTAATTTGAAAAGTGAAGAAGTAAAGTAAGAAAAGAAGATAGAATTGCAGTTTTAAGTATTATGCTTTGTGAAGTAATAAGTATTTTGAAAAGTGAAGAAGTAAAGAAAGAAAAGAAGATAGAATTTCAGTTTTAAGGAGTATGCTTTGTGAAGTAATAAGTAATTTGAAAAGTAAGGAATTAAAGTAAGAAAAGAAGATAGAATTTCAGTTTTATTGAGTATGCTTTGAGAAGTTATAGTAGTTAGAAAAGTGAAGAAGTAAAGTAAGAAAAGAAGATAGAATTTCAGTTTTAAGTATTATGCTTTGTGAAGTAATAAGTATTTTGAAAAGTGAGGATAAAGTAAGAAAAGAAGATAGAATTTCAGTTTTAAGTAGTATGCTTTGTGAAGTAATAAGTATTTTGAAAAGTGAGGAAGTAAAGTAAGAAAAGAAGATAGAATTTCAGTTTTAAGTATTATGCTTTGTGAAGTAATAAGTAATTTGAAAAGTGAAGAAGTAAAATAGAAAAGAAGATAGAATTTCAGTATTAAGTATTATGCTTTGTGAAGTAATAAGTATTTTGAAAAGTGAAGAATTAAAGTAAGAAAAGAAGATAGAATTTCAGTTTTAAGTATTATGCTTTGTGAAGTAATAAGTATTATGAAAAGTGAAGAAGTAAAGTAAGAAAAGAAGATAGAATTTCAGTTTTAAGTATTATGCTTTGTGAAGTAATAAATAATTTGAAAAGTAAGGAAGTAAAGTAAGAAAAGAAGATAGAATTGCAGTTTTAAGTATTATCTTTGTGAAGTAATAAGTAATTTGAAAAGTGAAGAAGTAAAGTAAGAGAAGAAGATAGAATTTCAGTTTTAAGTATTATGCTTTGTGAAGTAATAAGTATTTTGAAAAGTGAGGAAGTAAAGTAAGAAAAGAAGATAGAATTTCAGTTTTAAGTATTATGCTTTGTGAAGTAATAAGTATTTTGAAAAGTAAGGAATTAAAGTAAGAAAAGAAGATAGAATTTCAGTTTTAAGTATTATGCTTTGTGAAGTAATAAGTAATTTGAAAAGTGAAGAAGTAAAGTAAGAAAAGAAGATAGAATTTCAGTTTTAAGGAGTATGCTTTGTGAAGTTATAGTAGTTAGAAAAGTGAAGAAGTAATGTAAGAAAAGAAGATAGAATTTCAGTTTTAAGTATTATCTTTGTGAAGTAATAAGTATTTAGAAAAGTGAAGAAGTAAAGTAAGAAAAGAAGATAGAATTTCAGTTTTAAGTATTATGCTTTGAGAAAAAGAAGTTGTAATTTGAAAAGTGAAGAAGTAAAGTAAGAAAAGAAGATAGACTTTCAGTTTTATTGAGTATGCTTTGTGAAGTAATAAGTAATTTGAAAAGTAAGGAAGTAAAGTAAGAAAAGAAGATAGAATTTCAGTTTTAAGTATTATGCTTTGTGAAGTAATAAGTATTTTGAAAAGTGAAGAAGTAAAGTAAGAAAAGAAGATAGAATTTCAGTATTAAGTATTATGCTTTTTGAAGTAATAAGTATTTTGAAAAGTGAAGAAGTAAATTAAGAAAAGAAGATAGAATTTCAGTATTAAGTATTATGCTTTGTGAAGTAATAAGTATTTAGAAAAGTGATGAAGTAAAGTAAGAAAAGAAGATAGAATTTCAGTTTTAAGTATTATGCTTTGTGAAGTAATAAGTATTTTGAAAAGTGAAGAAGTAAAGTAAGAAAAGAAGATAGAATTTCAGTATTAAGTATTATGCTTTGTGAAGTAATAAGTATTTTGAAAAGTGAAGAATTAAAGTAAGAAAAGAAGATAGAATTTCAGTTTTAAGTATTATGCTTTGTGAAGTAATAAGTATTATGAAAAGTGAAGAAGTAAAGTAAGAAAAGAAGATAGAATTTCAGTTTTAAGTATTATGCTTTGTGAAGTAATAAGTATTTTGAAAAGTGAAGAAGTAAAGTAAGAAAAGAAGATAGAATTTCAGTATTAAGTATTATGCTTTGTGAAGTAATAAGTATTTTGAAAAGTGAGGAAGCAAGGTAAGAAAAGAAGATAGAATTTCAGTTTTAAGTATTATGCTTTGTGAAGTAATAAGTATTTTGAAAAGTGAGGAAGCAAGGTAAGAAAAGAAGATAGAATTTCAGTTTTAAGTATTATGCTTTGTGAAGTAATAAGTATTTTGAAAAGTGAAGAAGTAAAGTAAGAAAAGAAGATAGAATTTCAGTTTTATTGAGTATGCTTTGTGAAGTAATAAGTAATTTGAAAAGTGAGGAAGTAAGGTAAGAAAAGAAGATAGAATTTCAGTTTTAAGTATTATGCTTTGTGAAGTAATAAGTATTTAGAAAAGTGAACAAGTAAAGTAAGAAAAGAAGATAGAATTTCAGTATTAAGTATTATGCTTTGTGAAGTAATAAGTATTTAGAAAAGTGAACAAGTAAAGTAAGAAAAGAAGATAGAATTTCAGTTTTAAGTATTATGCTTTGTGAAGTAATAAGTAATTTGAAAAGTAAGGAAGTAAAGTAAGAAAAGAAGATAGAATTTAAGTTTTAAGTATTATGCTTTGTGAAGTAATAATTATTTTGAAAAGTGAGGAAGTAAGGTAAGAAAAGAAGATAGAATTTCAGTATTAAGAATTATGCTTTGTGAAGTAATAAGTATTTTGAAAAGTGAGGATAAAGTAAGAAAAGAAGATAGAATTTCAGTTTTAAGTAGTATGCTTTGTGAAGTAATAAGTAATTTGAAAAGTGAAGAAGTAAAGTAAGAAAAGAAGATAGATATTCAGTTTTAAGTATTATGCTTTGTGAAGTAATAAGTATTTTGAAAAGTGAGGAAGCAAGGTAAGAAAAGAAGATAGAATTTCAGTTTTAAGTATTATGCTTTGTGAAGTAATAAGTATTTTGAAAAGTGAGGAAGCAAGGTAAGAAAAGAAGATAGAATTTCAGTTTTAAGTATTATGCTTTGTGAAGTAATAAGTATTTTGAAAAGTGAAGAAGTAAATTAAGAAAAGAAGATAGAATTTCAGTTTTAAGTATTATGCTTTGAGAAGTAATAAGTATTTTGAAAAGTGAAGAAGTAAATTAAGAAAAGAAGATAGAATTTCAGTATTAAGTATTATGCTTTGTGAAGTAATAAGTATTTTGAAAAGTGAAGAAGTAAAATAGAAAAGAAGATAGAATTTCAGTATTAAGTATTATGCTTTGTGAAGTAATAAGTATTTTGAAAAGTGAGGAAGTAAATTAAGAAAAGAAGATAGAATTTCAGTTTTATTGAGTATGCTTTGAGAAGTAATAAGTATTTTGAAAAGTGAAGAAGTAAATTAAGAAAAAAAGATAGAATTTCAGTTTTAAGTATTATGCTTTGTGAAGTAATAAGTATTTAGAAAAGTGAAGAAGTAAAGTAAGAAAAGAAGATAGAATTTCAGTTTTAAGTATTATCCTTTGTGAAGTAATAAGTAATTTGAAAAGTGAGGAAGTAAGGTAAGAAAAGAAGATAGAATTTCAGTTTTAAGTATTATGCTTTGTGAAGTAATAAGTATTTAGAAAAGTAAGGAAGTAAAGTAAGAAAAGAAGATAGAATTTCAGTATTAAGTATTATGCTTTGTGAAGTAATAAGTATTTTGAAAAGTGAGGAAGTAAGGTAAGAAAAGAAGATAGAATTTCAGTATTAAGTATTATGCTTTGTGAAGTAATAAGTATTTAGAAAAGTGAAGAAGTAAGGTAAGAAAAGAAGATAGAATTTCAGTTTTAAGTATTATGCTTTGAGAAAAAGAAGTTGTAATTTGAAAAGTGAAGAAGTAAAGTAAGAAAAGAAGATAGAATTTCAGTTTTATTGTGTATGCTTTGTGAAGTAATAAGTATTTAGAAAAGTAAGGAAGTAAAGTAAGAAAAGAAGATAGAATTTAAGTTTTAAGTATTATGCTTTGTGAAGTAATAAGTATTTTGAAAAGTGAAGAAGTAAAGTAAGAAAAGAAGATAGAATTTCAGTTTTATTGAGTATGCTTTGTGAAGTAATAAGTATTTTGAAAAGTGAGGAAGTAAGGTAAGAAAAGAAGATAGAATTTCAGTTTTAAGTATTATGCTTTGTGAAGTAATAAGTATTTAGAAAAGTGAAGAAGTAAATTAAGAAAAGAAGATAGAATTTCAGTATTAAGTATTATGCTTTGTGAAGTAATAAGTATTTTGAAAAGTGAAGAAGTAAAGTAAGAAAAGAAGATAGAATTTCAGTTTTATTGAGTATGCTTTGAGAAGTTATATTATTTTGAAAAGTGAGGATAAAGTAAGAAAAGAAGATAGAATTTAAGTTTTAAGTAGTATGCTTTGTGAAGTAATAAGTAATTTGAAAAGTAAGGAAGTAAAGTAAGAAAAGAAGATAGAATTTCAGTTTTAAGCATTATGCTTTGAGAAAAAGAAGTTGTAATTTGAAAAGTGAAGAAGTAAAGTAAGAAAAGAAGATAGAATTTCAGTTTTATTGAGTATGCTTTGTGAAGTAATAAGTAATTTGAAAAGTAAGGAAGTAAAGTAAGAAAAGAAGATAGAATTTCAGTTTATAGTAGTATGTTTTGAGAAGTATTAAGTATTTTGAAAAGTGAAGAAGTAAAGTAAGAAAAGAAGATAGAATTTCAGTTTTAAGTATTATGCTTTGTGAAGTAATAAGTATTATGAAAAGTGAAGAAGTAAAGTAAGAAAAGAAGATAGAATTTCAGTATTAAGTATTATGCTTTGTGAAGTAATAAGTATTTAGAAAAGTGAAGAAGTAAAGTAAGAAAAGAAGATAGATATTCAGTTTTAAGTATTATGCTTTGTGAAGTAATAAGTATTTAGAAAAGTGAACAAGTAAAGTAAGAAAAGAAGATAGAATTTCAGTTTTAAGTATTATGCTTTGTGAAGTAATAAGTATTTTGAAAAGTGAGGAAGCAAGGTAAGAAAAGAAGATAGAATTTCAGTTTTAAGTATTATGCTTTGTGAAGTAATAAGTATTTTGAAAAGTGAGGATAAAGTAAGAAAAGAAGATAGAATTTCAGTTTTAAGTATTATGCTTTGTGAAGTAATAAGTATTTAGAAAAGTGAAGAAGTAAAGTAAGAAAAGAAGATAGAATTTCAGTTTTAAGTATTATCCTTGTGAAGTAATAAGTATTTTGCAAAGTGAGGAAGTAAGGTAAGAAAAGAAGATAGAATTTCAGTATTAAGTATTATGCTTTGAGAAGTTATAGTAGTTAGAAAAGTGAAGAAGTAAAGTAAGAAAAGAAGATAGAATTTCAGTTTTAAGTATTATGCTTTTGAAGTAATAAGTATTTTGAAAAGTGAGGAAGTAAATTAAGAAAAGAAGATAGAATTTCAGTTTTAAGTATTATGCTTTGTGAAGTAATAAGTATTTTGAAAAGTGAGGAAGTAAATTAAGAAAAGAAGATAGAATTTCAGTTTTAAGTATTATGCTTTGAGAAGTAATAAGTATTTTGAAAAGTGAAGAAGTAAATTAAGAAAAGAAGATAGAATTTCAGTATTAAGTATTATGCTTTGTGAAGTAATAAGTATTTTGAAAAGTGAAGAAGTAAAATAGAAAAGAAGATAGAATTTCAGTATTAAGTATTATGCTTTGTGAAGTAATAAGTATTTTGAAAAGTGAGGAAGTAAAGTAAGAAAAGAAGATAGAATTTCAGTTTTATTGAGTATGCTTTGAGAAGTAATAAGTATTTTGAAAAGTGAAGAAGTAAAGTAAGAAAAGAAGATAGAATTTCAGTATTAAGTATTATGCTTTGTGAAGTAATAAGTATTTTGAAAAGTGAAGAAGTAAAGTAAGAAAAGAAGATAGAATTTCAGTTTTATTGAGTATGCTTTGAGAAGTTATATTATTTTGAAAAGTGAGGATAAAGTAAGAAAAGAAGATAGAATTTAAGTTTTAAGTAGTATGCTTTGTGAAGTAATAAGTAATTTGAAAAGTAAGGAAGTAAAGTAAGAAAAGAAGATAGAATTTCAGTTTTAAGTATTATGCTTTGAGAAAAAGAAGTTGTAATTTGAAAAGTGAAGAAGTAAAGTAAGAAAAGAAGATAGAATTTCAGTTTTATTGAGTATGCTTTGTGAAGTAATAAGTAATTTGAAAAGTAAGGAAGTAAAGTAAGAAAAGAAGATAGAATTTCAGTTTATAGTAGTATGTTTTGAGAAGTATTAAGTATTTTGAAAAGTGAAGAAGTAAAGTAAGAAAAGAAGATAGAATTTCAGTTTTAAGTATTATGCTTTGTGAAGTAATAAGTATTTAGAAAAGTGAAGAAGTAAAGTAAGAAAAGAAGATAGAATTTCAGTATTAAGTATTATGCTTTGTGAAGTAATAAGTATTTAGAAAAGTGAAGAAGTAAAGTAAGAAAAGAAGATAGAATTTCAGTTTTAAGTATTATGCTTTGTGAAGTAATAAGTATTTAGAAAAGTGAACAAGTAAAGTAAGAAAAGAAGATAGAATTTCAGTTTTAAGTATTATGCTTTGTGAAGTAATAAGTATTTTGAAAAGTGAGGAAGCAAGGTAAGAAAAGAAGATAGAATTTCAGTTTTAAGTATTATGCTTTGTGAAGTAATAAGTATTTTGAAAAGTGAGGAAGCAAGGTAAGAAAAGAAGATAGAATTTCAGTTTTAAGTATTATGCTTTGAGAAGTAATAAGTATTTTGAAAAGTGAAGAAGTAAATTAAGAAAAGAAGATAGAATTTCAGTTTTAAGTATTATGCTTTGTGAAGTAATAAGTATTTTGAAAAGTAAGGAATTAAAGTAAGAAAAGAAGATAGAATTTCAGTTTTAAGTATTATGCTTTGTGAAGTAATAAGTATTTTGAAAAGTGAAGAATTAAAGTAAGAAAAGAAGATAGAATTTCAGTTTTAAGTATTATGCTTTGTGAAGTAATAAGTATTATGAAAAGTGAAGAAGTAAAGTAAGAAAAGAAGATAGAATTTCAGTTTTAAGTATTATGCTTTGTGAAGTAATAAATAATTTGAAAAGTAAGGAAGTAAAGTAAGAAAAGAAGATAGAATTGCAGTTTTAAGTATTATCTTTGTGAAGTAATAAGTAATTTGAAAAGTGAAGAAGTAAAGTAAGAAAAGAAGATAGAATTTAAGTTTTAAGTATTATGCTTTGTGAAGTAATAAGTATTTTGAAAAGTGAGGATAAAGTAAGAAAAGAAGATAGAATTTCAGTTTTAAGTAGTATGCTTTGTGAAGTAATAAGTATTTTGAAAAGTGAGGAAGTAAAGTAAGAAAAGAAGATAGAATTTCAGTTTTAAGTATTATGCTTTGTGAAGTAATAAGTAATTTGAAAAGTGAAGAAGTAAAATAGAAAAGAAGATAGAATTTCAGTATTAAGTATTATGCTTTGTGAAGTAATAAGTATTTTGAAAAGTGAAGAATTAAAGTAAGAAAAGAAGATAGAATTTCAGTTTTAAGTATTATGCTTTGTGAAGTAATAAGTATTATGAAAAGTGAAGAAGTAAAGTAAGAAAAGAAGATAGAATTTCAGTTTTAAGTATTATGCTTTGTGAAGTAATAAATAATTTGAAAAGTAAGGAAGTAAAGTAAGAAAAGAAGATAGAATTGCAGTTTTAAGTATTATCTTTGTGAAGTAATAAGTAATTTGAAAAGTGAAGAAGTAAAGTAAGAGAAGAAGATAGAATTTCAGTTTTAAGTATTATGCTTTGTGAAGTAATAAGTATTTTGAAAAGTGAGGAAGTAAAGTAAGAAAAGAAGATAGAATTTCAGTTTTAAGTATTATGCTTTGTGAAGTAATAAGTATTTTGAAAAGTAAGGAATTAAAGTAAGAAAAGAAGATAGAATTTCAGTTTTAAGTATTATGCTTTGTGAAGTAATAAGTATTTTGAAAAGTGAAGAATTAAAGTAAGAAAAGAAGATAGAATTTCAGTTTTAAGTATTATGCTTTG